>JANEHU010004771.1:0-688193 GCA_027563435.1 Nasonovia ribisnigri
GAAATATGCGTTTTTCGTGATATTTCAAACTTTAATTAGTAAAAAAAACATAATTAAAAAACAAAAAAAAAATGCAATACTGAAAGTTTTAGACAAATGACAAAACTGTGAAACTACTGCGATATTTGTCTCAGCAATACTGCCTACCTGCACTTAAACAATTCTACCTATAAGTGAATTATCGCTTTCTAATTTTTCAATACATAGGTACATGCAGTGGCGTATTTTCAAATTTTTTGTGGGGGGGGGGGTCTAATATTAAGTACCTACAAGTTTATAATATAAAAAAAAACACATACGAGTAATGATGTAATAATTATATTATTTATATTATATTATGTATATTTCACTACTATTATGATTTATTAATACAAATTAATAGTTTTTTAGACAAAAATAACCAAAAGTTAAACCCAAGTTATTTAATATTTATACAAATATTGTATATTTTTTTTATAATAGAAACATTAAAAACCCATAATATAAAATTAATTTTCTCTTTCTCGGGACCTACGTACCAAGTTATTTATGACTTTTTAAATTTTTTTCTGGGGGGGGTCGAGACCCGGGGATCCCCCCCCCCGTAAATACGCCACTGCATACATGTATGATCAAAAGACCGGGGAACCTGCTTTTGCTGCACCTATAGTAGGTTTCAGATTACTTATATACCTAGCTCGGAATTGTCTATGACACTGTAATAGATGTATTAAATTTAAATTCAATGATATACTAATCGTTAAAAAACGATTCTGAGCTTAAAGAATTTTCCATATAGGTAGTAGGTACTTTTATGTTTAAGCAGTTCCTAATTTGAAATTTTTAAAACCCACTTAATTTGCACTTGGAAAGTACGAATTTTTAGTTACAATTATGTTGTTAAGGGGCGTCGGAACCTGTGCGTTTTTGCACAAAAACATGTATTACAGGAAAAACTTACACGCTCTATAGAATAGTCGGATTTCATTAATTTTTTTTTTATTCAAAAGAAGAGAATATTTTGCAGGTCAGGTCAAATCCCGATATTTAAAATTATTATTATAGAAGCTAAAAATATATGCATTTAAATAATGCACAATATCAGTTCTTTTTCAAAAGTATTTTTCTACTACAATTTAAAGTAAAATGAAAATTCGGCCTTTGATCCGAACTGAAAAATGTTCTTTTCTTTTAAATAAAAAAAATATTAATGAAATCCAACCAGAATAGTGGGTGTGTGAGTTTTTCCTATGAGGTAATTTTTGTTGATATGATACACCATATACTAGTATACCTACTAAATAGGTATCGAGTTGTAGATTAGTGGAAAAGTATTATAATCATGATAGGTCGAAAATATAGCTAAGGGTTGAAAATTTAAAATAAAGAATCTCATAAATAGTTTATTCTGTATCCAAAATATCTCAAAAAAATATAAACACAGTTATATTTTACAGACATTTAAAATTTGGACAAAATAACATATGAAAACCAAGAATAACAATTTAAGTTATTTTTTTGTAATTTAAAAATATTATTCGTAGTTATATGACACTTTTAGAGTATATTATAATATTTCATATTATACACAATGACATTTCAAATGTAATTTTTTTGGTACCTAAGAATGAATTTAACCTACCTACTGTAGTATATTATACTAAAGCCTAAAACTAAAATTAATTATTTTAATCACAATCATATCATAAAATATACCTACTTAGTAATATTATAGGCTTGATTATTGGATTATCAAATTAGCAAAAGTACCTACGGTTTGTTGATTAATTTCATTAATGTAGTTTTGTCGGTATGTGATTTTCAATATGCCTATTCAACTGAACCAATGTTTAGCCTGTAAGGAATAACAATAGAGTACAGGTAAAGTAGGTCTAGCTGAATTCGATGTATTTGCTAAATAATATAATAGATTAAAATCACCTTTATTTAATTATTATATAGAAAACGATAGCTATATTACAATGTTGACATAATATGATAATGTCATAATATAATTAATATCATTGCCCATTGGTCATATTATATAGGTAGGTACCTACCTACTTATACAGTTATACATATTATCACGTAATCTTTTAAGCTTTTATTTAAATTTATACTATAAACTTATAGTATATTACATATATAGTAGTTATATAGTATATAACTTATATATATTGTAATATCTACCTACCTTAAAGTAATTAGCATGTGGTGAAAACCTTCTTAGATATGAGGACTGAGAAGTGAAGACTGTACTGAATAGGGTAAAGTCTATAATAGTGACCGCCGACCGCAATGTACCTATCAGCGTTGTTAACTGTACAGCCGCTGTAAACATAAAAACAAACCATCACAAATTCACAAACCACTTTAGTAGTTAGTGAATTATATGAAATTTTCATTTATAAATGCATAACAATTTTATTAGTTGAATAATATTTATGACCAATAAGGCAATAAATAATATTGATTCGTATATTTTATAATATTTACAACACTTAAATAACTTAAATTTAATCCTACTTGACAGCGACTTCGTGGCGCAACGGTAGCGCGTCTGACTCCAGATCAGAAGGTTGCGTGTTCAAATCACGTCGAGGTCAATTTAATTTTTTACACTTTTTTTCATACTAAGAAGATAGTGAAAAAATGTGGTATAAATGTATAATATTATTATACATTATAATATTATAAACTATTGTTTAAATGTTTAATATTTTAAATTTATAGTAATATTAATCCAATGGTTAAAAAGTACATTATTTTATTGACAGGCATTTCAAATATTAAATGCATGTAGAAATATTACTATACCTATTACTATTAATATACCTTAATTAGGTATCTACTTTCTACAATACTCCAACTTTTGATGTATTTTACATTATTTCGAAAGTGCGAGTATGTGACTTTTAATTTATTATATTTAATTTGCATCCCATTTTTATGACACATTATTCATAATATCCATGTCAATATGTCATCCTTCAGAATCAATCCATATAATCTATAAAATAATATTATGTTACACTCAATATTTGTAAAAATTATGGTAGATATGTAAAAAAAAATCGGGCAAGTGAGTATCTATCGTTGCTATACTGTAGTAGGTGTCAAAAGGTTCACAGTTATGGATATGTTAAATTTTAATTCATTGTATACAAAAAACTATTATGAACGGAGACGGTCTATCGGCTTATATATAAGGCCTCCATTGGAGGAATGCTATATATTATCACATTATGTTTTTTTGATGATATTGCTATTAAGAAGATTTTAGCCCACTGCTTGTTTTCTCTCTCTAGCCCACGCGCAACATAGACAAAACGCATTTAATAAATAATCATTTTTTTTTATGTTTTTGAATAACCTTAGAGAAAAATCACCAATTACAAAAACGATAGAGAATAATTTTGATGAAGGTATGACGTATCGATTTACCTAAATACTGCCTCAAAAACAATTTAAAGAAAATTTAAATAAAAAAAATTTTTATTTTTTAAGTCAAATAATAATAAAATATAAAACAGATACGCACGGCATACTTTCCAGTTTATTCCCCTCTATAATTTTTAAAATAGATGATTTTACTCTAAGATAACTCAAAAATTATAAAAAATGATTTTAGGTGAAAGGGTTTTATACTTTTATCCATGTTGAGCGTGGGTCTGAGAGACTTCTACAAATATTGCGCTGATAACATCCTCTTAAAGTGACTAATTTTACTATTAGTTTTACAGTAGGTTGATTCTTTTTTGAAAACATTGCATTAATCATATTAATAAGTGATATTTAATTATTATAACAATATAATTGCATATGTTTCTACAAGCATATTATGGTATCTATTGTTATTATTTATTAACTTTTGAGTCAATGCCTGCACCTTACCGTAGAACACAGGGGCGCCATTTGGGGGGGTGCTGGGTGTACCTTGGCACCCCTATTTGTTTTCTGTCTCTAATTGGCCTGGTTTAAAATTTACAATTACGCCTATAGGTGATGGACTATGCCTAAAAATTAAAATATATTATTTGTTATGAATACTTTAATACATATAAAATATAAATATATAATAAATTATTATTGTGTATGGAGGTAAATTAGGTAAAGCATATTATTATTTGTAGATGCATATTATTGGTATGCATGATGACTTTTTTTCGTTGGTAGGTATAATAAAAAATAGTTTTTAGCTACGAATCGGTGTCTCGCAAAAGATATAGTAGCTGGTATGTATTCACTAATATAAAGAAAAAGTGGCCCCATGAAAAAAAAATTGGCCTGCTTAAATTTTGGCACCCCTATTAAAAAACTCAAATGGCGTCACTGGTAGAACAGTGTGAACAGATGCATATATAATATAAATAAGTATAATAGTTTAAAATGAATCTAAATATTTTTAAATTAATGTCGTTGACAATTTAGACATAAATACTTAAAGGTCCCCATAAATAATGTTTTAGAATATTAACATCGTTTAAATATTTAATTTGTTCAAATTTTAAGTTAATAAAAGTTTTTAAAAAAAATGCAGTTTGACATTGAATGATTGGCAATCGGTTAGAAACGAATAAACTATTATGATTTCATTCAAAAGAATAAAAAAGAAATTAACTGTTCTTAAAAGTTAAAACCATATAATTATTATTATTATGCTTGATTGCTACCTACTAAATTTCAAATGATAAGAACACATTATAAAATAAATATTCCATAATATTTTTATTTTTTTTTGTTGTGGACATTATAATGAAAAATAAAATTACGAAAATAATCAAACAAATTTGTTTTTATACTATTGTGAAAGTTTATTTCATACTGAAATACCATCACCATACACTAGCATTCAAATGGTACTACCTACTAGTTAGCTATTGCTAATATTGCTTTACTAGCCCAAGATCTATTAAGTTTAAAGCAGAATGTAAATAGTACATAGGTGCAGCATAGACCTAAATTTAAGGGGGCCCTTAAATTGTTAATAGCCGACGAATACTATGCCGACTCATCCACCCAACTAATTTTCAAAACATAAAATAGGTAATGAATTTGAGGAATTAGAAAACACAATACCTATTAACATTGAATATTTATGTAAAATTAAGAATTATATGTTTCACCTATAAAAAATGGATTAATTAGATCTTGATACTGGCGAACCACAATAAGCACTAAACGTCACAATATAATATAGAAAAATACAATGGTTTTAGATGTATTGGAGGACGCACCTAAACGATAGCAGTTGCGTCATCTGTTGGCGTCAGACCATATTTTCTATAAGTGCATAAATGCAAATCAGTTTTGTTGTTAGATGTCGCTTATGTTCGTTTTTTTCACAGGATTATGGTAAGGTCCGTATGACTATAGTGTACCTATATTATATTATATTATAATAAATAAATACATTTTGTCTAACTATATTTTCTTATAAATTATTTGTTATTAATTTATTATTACCTATCGGGTTAACTATCTATTTTCCGGTTTTCATTCAAATGTCAACATTCCTGTTGGCGCAGAAAATAGTGATGCCTCGAACCAGTGGCGTGCCCAGATATTGTCAACGTCAACGGTAGGGGATTTTGAATAATACAATTGTAATGAATTGTGATGGTAATATCAGAGACACGAATAAGTGGCATATTATGGGACAAATATAAGGTACTAGTATACAACGGACAACTGCTACCGGGTTAGACGTGGACGCATATTTTGTTGCCCTGCACGCGCATTGTATAAAATACGCCAGCCCGAACAACACAAACGTCGTCAGTCGTCGTCGTTCCGCCGTGCCCTAGATCGTATAATAATATGTTTAAACAACCCATTGATTAAATAATTATATAAATATATTCAATCAATGTATATACAAAATCTTGTATAATAAAACGTGGAGACCTTTTTTTTTTTAACTTTAAACAGTAAAATAGTATTATACTTACAATAGTCTTACATACACATGGTGCGAACGTTATCTTATGTCTCACAAAATTCAACACTTTTTTATTATTTTTATCAATATGTTACGTATAATAAGCATTGATTATAAATACTTCCATTTATAATCATTGGTATATGTACGAAGTGATAGCTCAGTGAGTTTGTTTTGAGTATCACGAATTAAACTTTAATGAGGACAGTTTTAGTAGTTTTACACACAAGTGTGTACCTAACAGACATTTGCAAAACCATATTTGAAAGAATAATTTCAAATTTGAAACAAAACATTATCAATGGGGTCTTAAAGGAGTATGAAATACGGAAAAGAAGTTTCTTTAATTTGAAAGAATTTTCAATTCTAAGAAAAATGGTATTATAGGTTTAATATTTCTACTCACTTTATTCAATGAGTAATTGAAAAATGGCACCTGACGTCATCGGGCCGTGTTCACGGTAATTGCCTACCGAGTTATACCAATATTACCAATGATATTATTATGTTTATTTAATACGTCATAAGCGCTTTTCAGGGGATTTATGATTGGTTATAACTTGGATGAGGGGCATACTATAGGCAACTCATCATACAAATCAGCCATAGATAATATTGTTATATTCTGTGATTATGTCATGGTGCAAGTGGTAGTGGGAAATTGAATATTGATAAGAAATTGTTCGCCAGTAATCAGTATATTATTTTATCTGCCAATGCCTATAATTTATTAATTAATAATTATAGGGAGGTTTGCAGTGTTCTATATTAGTATATTACCAATCGTTAAACATTAATTTTTACCTTATAAATCATATAATCATTTGCAAATACCTATTTTGGACAGGTTTTGCCAATCTTGCACTTAGAATTTATCATACTTGGTATTTACAAGTTATATAACCAATAATATTTGCCTGTTGTTTCAAAAGAAACATACAAATATTTCAGTTTTATGTTAAGTATTGTTTGTAAAGGTGGTTGACAAAATGTCATCAAACGTGAAACATGTTATATTAGTGATGTCTGGTAAAGGAGGAGTTGGTAAATCGACTGTGAGCACTCAGTTGGCACTTGGATTAGTAGCTAAAGGATACCGGGTAAGAACATAATTTTCATTTATAATTAGTGACAGATTGGTGGTGCTGCATAAAGCTTTATTTACATTAGACAAATATTAAGCTCCTAATTACTGTGGAAAAGATTTACAATAAAGGAACGACAGAAATTAACTGATAGCTGTAAACTATATACTATACTTGACATCTTCCTTTTTAGTATCCAAGAAACAAAACTCACTGCTTTTGGTATATACTATTTTTACTAGAATTGTTTATCACACAAGCACAGTACATTAAATAATAAAAACATTGAAATATTGTATATACTAGAAATTAATAACAATTTTATTTTAAATTGCAATATTAATTTGTTTAGTGTGGCATATTAGATGTAGATTTATGTGGTCCATCAGTACCGTTTTTGTTAAAACTAGAAAACCAAGAGGTACATCAATGTGAAGCTGGTTGGGTACCAGTTTATACAGACGAGTCAAAATCTTTAGGTGTGCTTTCAATTGGATTCTTGACCAAATCTAGAAATGATAGCGTAGTATGGAGAGGACCAAAAAAGACTGGTTTGTCATTTAAAATAACTAATTATATCTTTATTTACAAGTATAACTAATGTATGTTTGTACGTGTGTGTCATAAACAGCTTTCATAAAACAATTGCTTTCCGATGTTTTCTGGGAAGATGTTGATTATTTAATTATTGATACACCACCCGGTACATCCGACGAACACATAACAGTTATGGAGAATATTAAGTATACACTTATATAATTTACTAACTGAAGATTTAAGAACATACTTATTGTTGTCTTCATAATTTTAGAGAAGCTCCATGTGACGGAGCAATACTTGTAACAACTCCACAGCAAATTGCTTTGGATGATGTCAGAAAAGAGTTGTCATTTTGTCGTAAAACTGGTATTCCGATACTTGGTATAGTTGAGAACATGAGTGGATACGTTTGCCCTAATTGTTCTGTGAGTTAATATATTGCTTAAATATTACTTTGAATTACTAGGTACCTATCTACACTTTTTCCATTTATATTTTTCTTAAAAGAAACTATAAATTAGTATTTGGTTTTAATTAAAACATTTCTATAGGCACATTAAAACTAAAATTTTAAATTAATGTAATTTATATTTTGAATATATTTAATTATTACTTATTTAAGATTTCTAAAAAAATATTAACTTAATTGTTCATGCTTGTCATTCGTGTAAAACATTTATAAGAATTTGAACAATGTTGATAATTTTTTAATTTTAAGCCATAGACTTAAATTAAATAACATTATGATAATATATATTATATACATTTAAATGTTTATACTTTTTATTTTATTTTACAGGAGTGTACAAATTTGTTTTCATCCAATGGTGGAAAATCATTAGCTGAACATTTCCAAGTTCCCTTTTTAGGAACTGTACCAATAGATCCAAGAGTATCTTCCGAAACATCAAAATATGTCGGTTTAACTAATCCTGAATCACCGATGGCAATATCTTTTAACTCAATTGTTGACCATGTAATAAATCCAAACTGATTAACCTAATTCATTTTCATACTTAAATACAAATTTAGTTTCAATGTTTATTGCATTAACATATACTATTTGCCGCTGTCATAGAACTTTTAACATTCCTATACAGCTATACAAATGTATACATATTATGCAAAAAAAGTAAATATATTGATAACAGTAAACGATTAAAAATTCTATGTTTGGTACATGTATATTATTGAATTGTATTATTCTTACTTGTTATAAATTAACTTTTTACTCTATGGGTACTTTTTGTTTCGACTGTTCAACTTCTTTCTTAGATTCATCAAGTTCAGACAATGGTTCCACATTTCCAAGCGGTGATTTACTTGTAAATAAAATTGGTATACTTGTTAGCCTTGGGTTTCCATCACTCTCCAAAAACCTAATCTTAAATTTTAAATAAAAATTTAGTATATAAGTAATAAGATGTGGTTGAAAATTAAATACCCAAGATAATAAAGAGTTTTTACTGGATGTACCAGTTGCAGCAACTGCAAGTATTGTACCATCTTCTTGTTCATGTACAGTTCTTTTTTTAGCAATTTTGTCAGATTTTTTTGGAATAGGCTTATCAAAAAAAGGTACACGGAAATTACTAATATCTAAAAATAATAAAAATTATTACTAAGTTTGAACGTTTAGTTTGAATATTTGTATGTGTATTATGTTACCATCTTCATCATCTTCTTCTTCATTTTGTATTGCAGTAGAAGGTTCAGTTCTTAAAATGAAATAAATTATACTCTGTTTTCGAAGCCATATTCTAAACCCTCCTTCAATATATATAGGGACATTTTCTGGGTGATTAGCAACTAATTTTTTTTGATCAGGGCTTTGACCACTAACTATCCATGTGTCCTCAATACTTTCTTCTAATTGCTTTGTTTTATACACTTTGACTTCAGATTCAATGTCTATACTACTAATCCTTTTGATAGCTAATAATGCTAGTTCATAAGGATCATTAGGTGCAGGTTTAGGTATAGGCCAAGGAGATAAATTATTAAACTTAGGCATCCAGTACATCATGCGCCAATAGCGCCGTACAGGAAACCCACGAGTACCAAACCGTTTGACAAGCATGTCTTCTACTTCCCAATCAGGAATTACTCCTAAAAAAATATATCAAAAACTCAAATGTATTATACATAAATTTAAGAATTAGCAATTTTACCATTATCCTCCATTTTCTGTAATAAGTCGATGATACACTGCTGGTGTTTTGGATAGTGCATAAATTCAGACTGTATATAGTTCTGGGGGACGAATTTTCCCGCTGGTAAAACTTGGATGAGTTTTTTGTAAGTTTCTAGGTCTTCGTTTACTCCAAATTCATCCAGGTGCTTAATTGCTGTGTTTATAAACTCTACATGGCCAGATCGATATTTTTCCATCTGATACACTCTTAACATATCGAGATACGTCTTTTTGTTCTTCTCCTGGACATTGTTGAAACTGTCTACGCTCACCACATCAACTTTAGGAGGCTTGTCAAGACATGGTTCTGTTGAGTGAAACCCTCGTTGGACAGACTTGACAGACTGTCGGTTAAGAGATAGAACGAAACGTCTGCACGTCCTTAGAACATTGTTCATTGTTTTACTAACGTTACTCTTGAAGCGTAATTTATATTTTATAATATCCGCATAACGGAATTTGGATAATATGTAATAATTTCTACGGGCTACGGCAGTACATCATATTTTTTAAGTTTATCTAAATTTTATCGCCGGTTATCATTCACGTTATCATTAATATCAGTTAATCTTGTGCAGGTTAGGCAAGAAATAATAATTATGAAATCAAATTGTGTACCAACTGATTCTCTTGATTTGGTTTCGTATTAGCATGTATTGGACTTCTCAACCTAAATAATTATAAATTCAGTTTTTTTTTTGCTGTATCGTTTAAGATTCTGAGCGGAGTGATAGAATGTATTGATTTTATAATGATGTGTGTTTTTCCTTTGTCTGTCATTAACATTTTTTGTTGTAAAAATAATCCAATGTTCGAGATCAGCATCTTTCCTGATAGAAAAGTGAATCAATAGTTGATACTATTGGGAGGTAAAAATTTAAAATTGCAAGTAGTTTTATGAAGCGTCAAGAAACAGAAAAAATTTTTACGCGAAACCAATTTCATAAAAATTGATTTATTTTTTTTTTTGTGTAATTGAAAAACTAATAGACCTTTTAAATTTTCACCAAATATTTATATTATCATTTTCAATGAATGGTAACATTTTCGAAATATTTTGACTCTTTTTGAGCTAGGTACCAAGTTATAGCATTGAGAGATTTTTCGAATTTTATAAATTTTTTTAAAATTATTCTCAATAAAAACTTTTTCACTTAGTAAATAAGCTTGAAAATATAATACAAGCTTCTTTACAAAATTCATTAATATACCTATATATTAAAAATATTAAAAATACATCGGTACGATTATTTTTTATATGCATTTAAGTTCAAATTTTGACAAAATACATCAACATTTCAAAAATTTTAAACTATATTATTTCAATTAGAAATTCATAAAAGATTTCTTTTCAAAGCTAAGATTTAAAATTTAAAAAAAATATTTCATATAAGTTTTCCATCGATAGCAAAAATCAAAAAGTATACTTGAACAGTTGAATGGAACATTATTTTTTCATGATTGTTTGAACTTATAATTTTTACGATATTTGATATTCAGTGATGAAATATTATCGAATTTCCATTAATCGATTTATGATATTTTGTTGTATTTCCAGAACGGATAACCGTAGACTCTTGAAATGTTCACCAAATATTTATACTTGCAGTAATATGGTAACATTTTCAAACTATTTTGACTTTTTTTTAACCATTCAATTTGTTTAGGTATCTATACAAGTATGCTATGTTAACACGTCTCCATTCAGAGTCGTTTTTCTTGTACATTGATTTATCATTGAATTCAAATATAACATTTCCATTACAACAACGCTCGACAACTATACTGTACAGCGTGTAAGGCGGTCCAACTTTTCCAACTTTTTTTTATATTCAATTTATTTTTAAGATTATAAATAAATTATACCATTAGTCTCTAATAGTAACTATTTAATGCTGATTGGTATAAA
Organism: Nasonovia ribisnigri; assembly: GCA_027563435.1. NCBI lineage: Eukaryota > Metazoa > Arthropoda > Insecta > Hemiptera > Aphididae > Nasonovia > Nasonovia ribisnigri. The sequence continues at coordinate 11,649 of JANEHU010004771.1, forward strand.
TCAGACGCATCTATGACTGTATTGTCTGTATTATACAGTAATATATGGGGTCCCCTAATTATGTCGGGGCCTGGGGATGCAGTCCCCTCCCCCACCATAAATAAGGCTCTTAATATACATACATATATATATATATTTATTAGTATACAGAAAATATTGCATTTATCGTGCTGAGTGTCTTGTAATAATATAATATATTATTTACCTACAACCTAAACTTGTATGTATTGCATTGTATATTAACATCCACATACCATATACATACAATTATTATTTTTATTACAATATAACTGCAATACATTTCTTTGTACAGATATAAAATATAATAGTTATGTGGTTCGCACATTTGGTCAATACTTCAATACAAACACTTTTATATTTATGTCACACATATACTCACATCGTAGAGAATTGGTATTTTGTGGTTTCTTATTTACAAATCTTATTTCAATTAATTATCACATCTGTTATATATATTGCATAATAACTACCTATGTACTCTCCGATGTCCTTCGATGTTTGAAAACTTAACCGCAACTGTACGATCATTATCATATATTATATTTGTGCTCACAAGAATATTATAATAGTTATTTAAGAAAAAAAGGCTCAGGAGGGGATATGGGTATATTACGCCACTGATACCTATTATTCGTATAGTTAACTTTACATTATTATGTACCTATGTTATTTTGAACTATAATTAATTATATAATATTAAACTTCAAATCTTAGATTTAAAAAGAAATTTTTTTATGAAATTCTAACTCAAAGTAGGTAGTTTGCACATTTTTGTAATTTTTACGTATTTTGTTAAAATTTGAAATTTAAATGTTTATAAAAAAAAATTTCAACTTCCTATGTATTATTAATATTTTTCAACTGCCATTGTAACAATTTATTAGGAACCTTGTATTAAATGTTTAAGCTTTTTTACCCAACGAATAAAATGTTATTGACATTCATACAAATAAAAACTATAAAAATATTGGAAATTGAATATGCCAGTAAACATTTAAAAACAAGTCAAAATATTTTGAAATTTGTATGGTGTATAGCAAATGATAATATAAACATTCAGTGAAAATTTCATATATCCACGAACATTTGTTTTAGAGTAACACCAAAAATCAAAACCGATTTTGCGTAAAAATTCCCGGTTTTCCTTAATTTTTTTTTTGTTTTCCCAGTGCTCTTAAAAACTACTGAAAATTTTAAACTTAAACCTCCTCAGTGTACCAACTATATCAACTTTCCTATCGGAAAAAATTGAATTAATTTTGACTACTTATCTTACACAAACACAAAAAAACACACTATTGTAAAGTCAATACATTCATCACTGCACTCAAAATCTAAAACTATTAATTTTTTTTTTCATAAATAACAAATTTGTGAATAAATAGGCTTGATTATAAAGATCCTATGCTAAATTAAATAGGTTAAATAACATTTTTAAACCCTCCATTCTATGTCGCAAGAATATGATTAGGCAGAAGAGAATGATATAAGCCTTGTAAAGAGTGAAGTAAAATGTTGTATGAGTTATGAGTATAAACAGTAATTAGTAATTACTAATTCGAAAATTTGGAGTTACTGAGGTTACATAATACAAACAGTATAAGTTGTTAATTTTTTTCAAAAACAGGTTTCGTAAATTAATTGTGCGCAAATCAGTATTGTATAGCCAAAATGTTTTACCTATATATATAGGTACCTGTACTTTTTATAAAAGTAGCATTTTATCTAAGTATTTTATTAGGTAGATACCTATATAGTACCTTATATACATAAAAACATAAAAAGTGTTTGTTGTAATAACTTTACAGATTTTTTTTTTCTAGGTATTCAAAAAAAATTTTTTCTTATGAAACATTTTATAGGTAATTTGTTTTAAAAACAATACATATTTTCCTCTGATCTGACTACCTATTATATTCGAAGTGCATACAACTAAACAATTTTAATCACTAATCAGAAAACAACTACTCGTATATGATAAAAAAAAAAATTAATAATGTGATCAAGTGTAATTCAACCTTGTTAGTTCCAATGCCATAGGTTAGGTTATCTGTAATTTAATATTCAAAAATTATCTTTATCCGCTCTTGTTGTGGTGGTAAGATACTAACTCAGTTAGTATAGTTACTTAGTATTATGGGTGTGCAATAGAATATGATATCAATATTTTCCTACTACCTACATAAATTACTAATGCTAAAGAGAATAGGAAAATAACATTTTTTAGATTCTGAGCGAAGCGATGAATGTATTGGTTTTACAATGATGTGTGTTTTTTTTTTAATTTTTTTTTTAATTTTTGTGTCTGTCATCACGTTTTAGGACAGAAAAAATGCTTCGATTTTCTTCAATAGTACCTTTTCTGATAGGAAAGTGAATCTAGTTGGTACTTTGGGGGGTCAAAAGTCAAAATTTCCCAGTAGTTTTCATGAGCGCCTGGAAAAACAAATGAAAAATTAAGGGAAAAACGGGAATTTTTACGGAAAACCAATTTTCGACAAAATCGATTTTGGTTTTTGGTATAACTCTAAAAGAAATGACCGTAGAGACATGAAATTTTGACCGAATGTTTATATAAGCATTTTCTACACACCATAGCATTTTCAAAATATTCTGACTTATTTTGAGCTGTTAACGGACATTTTCAGTTTCCAATTTTTTTAGTTTTTTTTTCTATAAATGTCAATAAAATTTTATTTGTTGGGTAAAAAATCTTGAAAATTTAATAGTAGGCTTCTAATATATAGTTTCAAAGGCAGATGAAAAATATTAAAAATCCGTAGTCACAATTTTTTTTTATAGGTAATCAAAGTTCAAATTTTGACAAAATACGTAAAAATGACGAAAATGTGCAATTTATTTTGAGTTAGAAATTCATAAAAATTTTTCTTTTTAAATCTAACGTTTGAAAATGTGATACAAGATTCTTTATAAGTTTGCCTTATTTTATCAATAAAAAAATCTTTATAAGCAAGTCATTATAAATTTTTATGAGCATTTTAAGTTCAAATTTTTACAAGATTAGATATTCACTCGATTTGTCATGTAGCGATTTTCTTATTTTGTTGCAATTCAAAAACGAATAACTGTAGATGCATGAAAATTTCACTGAATGTTTATATAAGCATTTTCTATACACCATCTAATTTTGAATATATTTTGAATCTTTTTGAGCTGTTTACGGACATTTTCAGTTTTCAATTTTTTTAGTTTTTTTTTCAATAAATGTCAATAAAGTTTTATCTGTTGGGCCAAAAAGTGTAAAAATTTAATACATGGCTCCTGATATATTAATACAATATCAGTTGAAAAATATTAAAAATACATAGGCACAATTTTTTTTTATAAAGCATTTAAAGTTCGAATTTTGACCAAATTCATCAAAATCTCGAAAATTATAAATTATTGTAATTAAATAATTATAAAATGGTCAGTTTTTATAATTAAGGATTGAAAATTTAAAATAAAAATTCTAATAAATAGTACATACTGTAAACAAAAAAATCTAAAAAATATATATACACAGTTATTTTTTACAGACATTTTGAATTCCAATTTGGATGAAATTACATATTAAAATCAATTTTAACGAGTAAAAGTATATATTATAATATTTTTCTAGAATCACTGATAATTTAAGGTTAATAATTAAATAATATGAATAATATTAATTCAACTTAGCAGCTACCGCAAAATAACAATATCAATATAATTTAAAATATCCTAGACTGACATACCGTCTCCGCTCAGAATCATTTTTCGTATACAATGATATTATACCATTGAATTCAAATTTAATACCATCCATTATAGTACAGTGAACTACTTGTAGCCTACTGTACAGCGGAGCGACATCCACTTGACCCCCTTTTTTGTTTTTAATTTTTGCTGGAAATCATCATTTTCATATTATGACTATTTTGTTATGTTTATACTTAATTGGACATATACAGTATACACTATATACATATAGGTACCTAATATAATTGCAATATACCAAAAGCTCTAACATAAACTATATATGGAAATATTTAAATAAGCAGGTAGGCTATTTTATTATTATAATATATTTTAATAGGACGAAAAAAGCATCGCAAATGTTTGTAAGTATAACTAATATTTTCTGATAATATTAGTATATATAAATATTTTTTATCAGTTTCTATTAAACATAATCTTTAGTCGTTTTTCGGAATGAGTATAATTATATTATATTGTTCATGTTTACTGTAGTAAGTAAGTAATTCCTGTATGTATATCATTAAATTACGTTGATCTAATGATATTTACATAAATATATACTAATACCTATATTTCAAAAAATATTTCAGTATAAATTAGTAATCATGTTAATGGTAAAAGTGTTTCATAAACTTTAGTCTTTATTTATAGGCTGCCATTATATAATCGATTTATAAAGTACATTAACCTATCGTTGGTGGTATTATACACAGACAGCGGGAAAATATTATTAGATATTAACTTTATAATAATATTTCGTAAAAACTAAAAAAATTGAAAACCACTAAAAGGTCACTTTAGTCTTAAAAGCTAAAATTCATAGTTTGTAATCTTTATACTATATACATAATACTATAATGGATGCATATACATATTATAATTTTATATTGTATGTTATTTTGTTATATTATACAATTTTTGTACCTTGGGCTTACTTTGTATCTTTGGCTTACTCTCACTTGTATTAGATAAATAAATAATTACTGTCGGTAAAAAATATATTATTTGCCAGTGTTAAATTGATGATTTATAGATATAATTTAAATTTTTCTATTACCAAACATAATGTACCTATACAAAATATAATAATATACTAATGGTATTTATATTTATAAAAAGTTATAAATCGTTTTGGACTAGAATTGGTTATTGTTTCTGCCTTCTGGTGTCTGGTGGCAATTAATATTTTTATATATTAGGTAGACTTATAATTTATAAGTTATATAGACACCCAGACACATCGTATTATTTTAAAACAACATTTTATCAAATTTTGGTAGGTACACGAAAATTTGTATACCTAGCATAATATAGAATATAATAATGCATAAAAATATAATAACAGTTATAGTGTTACAAGTGGAATAACAAGTAGGACAACCCAAACGGTAAAGTAGAATAGAAACTTAATTGCTTTATAATGGACATCGCATCTTCCAAAAATCGATAATGATCTTTTCCAAGAAGGTTTTTTTATGTTATTTTTTTTAACTCCTAATTTGTATGTACACTAAAATAAGTCGGTAATCAGTATTCAGTATTCACTAATCACAGTAAGACTCTGTGGTAAATAATATCACTATACCAGCTATACTTTTTCGTTTTCAATTATCGCGTGATAATTATTTTTGAGTAGCAAATAAATGTATTAAATTTAAATAAACCGTGTAGATAGGTACCGCAATAAACTTCAATAATAGTTCGTACACAGTATTATAGGCATCGTACATATCATGATATAATATAAAATACAGTTAAGCAATATTTAAACAAATGTATAGCTTTTAATAAAAAATCATTCATAAACATTTGTTCGACATTTGTATAAAGTTTGGTTAACGCCGACATCGTATTTATCTATACATTTATCAAACGTGATATAAAACATAAACTATAAAACGACCTACCTATAATATTATAAATTATAATACAAATTACAAATATATGTAGGTATTATACTATTGTCTATTAGGTATATGTATAATTATTACCTCCTTAGAGGCGTGTACGGTGTACCTCAAAGTTGAAATTATATTTTTATACCTACTCAGAATTTGATTTTTGATTTTTGTTTATGTTGTATTACATTAAGTTGAGATTTTGTAATACAGTACCTATACTATAATATTATATTATTACAAATATCAAAGCGAGTGATATGATATGCCAGTAACGATTGAAAATAATATCTATACTTTTACAATTGACAAGAAATTGTAGTTTTTAGTCAAATAATAATGGATAATGTGTGCGTAAACACGAATAAAATAAAATATATCAAGTTCAATAAGAGAAGCTTGTAAAATTAAAATAACTGGAAAAGTCAAAAAAACAAAATTGTTCAAGGCAAATGTGTGAATTTAAGAAACTTGACAATAAACTATAATTATTATTATATACCTACCTTATTTTATATATACGTTCATTACTTACTTACTTAATCGATTCGATTTACTATGGATTAAACGATCTGATGTAGCGTAAAAGAAAAGATCGATCTGACAATCAATCTCTGTGCGGCACAACAAAAATATTTTCGGCTATTATATCTGGTACCGCTATTGATAGGTCATCGTCTTGTTTTTATTTTTTTGGAATAGAATATAATATTGTTATACACTGACGACGGCCGAATATAACTATAGGTTTTTTGTATAGGTACATAATATTATTATAAGGTATATAAAAGGGGTAGTAAGTTATAATATTATTTTAAAGTCTCTCCGGTGAAAAAAAAAACTAAAAACGACGAACACACGAGACGCCAAAACCTAATCTAACTGTACTATTATATAGAAACACAAGTGAACTACATTGTTCGAACGAGACTGCCTGGTGGCCGGAAACATAGAAGGGGTAAAATGTATAAAATAATGTAAAATTATATGGGTTTTGTTAGGTCCTTGTTTTGCACCCTTATACCATTGGCTGTTGCGAGGGTGGATATAATATAGTTAGGTACCTGTGTTCTGTGTATATAGATAATGTGCATTATACCCCAGTGTACAAAACAATGCTCGTAATAAAAAAATACAATAAAATACTGCACGAAAACACAATTGAAATTAAATGTTTCCCGTGAAGAATATTTTTAAACACGAACGTTATCAACGATTTTTACCCGTTAGGAACGCACGATGTGCCCATTCCCCATGATATATCTATTGTCCGTTAAAAGTAAACAATATAATGTACAGGGTAATTCACTAAGCATGCTTACTCACTTTTTTTTCCTTAAACAATGAATTTATTTAGATTCTGATTTTTTGAATTTATAAAAATAATATATACTCAAGAACCAGGTTTTCAATACATAGATTTTTATACCATTTAAGGAGTGTCCTGTAACTTGCGATACAGACTTCTTTTTTCCAATAGTGTATCGCCTTTTATCAAATACATTTTTTTCTGCAGATGACACTATTGAAAATGTTTCTATATATTATGAATTGAATTTGAAATTTGAACAAGAAGTTTTCGAGTTATTTAACTTTGTGTACCTACGAAGGGTCATGACAAATACGCTTGGAAGATATGGGGAATTGAAAATTATAGGAATTATTACTACAATTATCGACAATTTATAATTAATAAAAATTGTCCAAATATAAAAAAAATACTATAGGTAAATCAAATTTTACATTAATTTTATATTTTTGGACATTCCTCGGGACACTCGACAACTCCTTACAAATAAATAGTTTAAAAAATAAAGTAGGTATTTGGAAATATGGCACTTATGTGTGATACACATTGTGTATTTAAACCCATTATTAAAGAAAATAAATGGGAGTAAACCATGATGGTGAATAACCCTGTATATTAATTATCTTGTATAATTTATACTTAATTTATTATGTAATAGATTGTAGGCAGTGAATTATTTCCAAACCATAGTGACTATTTACTAGGTACACATTTCCTATGTGATACATAGGTAATAATATATTAAACACAACTAACTAGTTGTGTTTGTTAAAAATAATACTTTTGGTTTGAACTCTAAATAATTGGTTATAACGTTGATTAAAATTATTTATCTATTAAAAATGTATATATTAAAAATATTTGTATGAATAATATGTGCACTCATCTTTACTTCGATTTCAAAAATTTTGCAGATTTTAAATAATCGAAACAGAGGATAAGACTGGATTACTGGAGAACAATATTCGACCATAGATAATATAATATAATATAGTACATTGGACTATAAAATATTTTATCGTACAGATTTTTTAAAAACAAATTACCTACTTCAGTCGATTTTACTATTTCAATATAAAGCGTATTTTGATGCTTCGTTTGTCATTGTATTTTTTCAACGCACCTGCGGACTCGATTAAAAAATGTATAGACAATAACACTTTTAATAAATTATTGTTTTTGTGTAAAAACAAATGAGCCGGACACATGCCCGTTTTTCTTTTATTGCTGAACCTCGGTCGGAATACCGAATTCTAAAACAATAAATATTTATTATTTTTACGGTGAGGTAATATTATATAATATTATACTCAACTGCTGTTTGTTTATGAATATATACGAGATACAGAACTAATTTTATTTCAATACAATACCCATTTGTTTTTTGTACAGCGTTTCGATTATGAATTTTGAAACAATTATTATGTACACGTAGCCCGACGTAGACAGGACACAATAACGTACAGTAAACGCTGAACAAATTAACAACTAAATCAATAATATAAAAATAGCTTGACATTTTATTCTCTCTTGACCACCTAGTGACGTATACTTAGACTAGGAGTATATGCAGCACTCCAAATCCAAAATAGACTTTAAGAGGCGAAAAAAAAATATTATTATAATTTGGATACCTGGACACATTGACATAGTTGGTATTGAAATAACTGCAGGTAAACAAGCTAAATTAGCCATGTTTACTCCTGACACTCAATTTCTTTACGTCTCACCATGTATACTGATATAAAAAAAAACAAATTAAGCAAAACACCCTTTTCTTATGACAAAATATACGTCTAAAAAACCAAGATAAATCAAATATAATAATCGGTCATAAGATTGAACAGAGACCCAAATTCCTGCATCTCAATTGAAAATAAATTAAATTGGGTTGGAATTGGTTAGTCGTACCAGATAAAAAGATAGATTTTTAAATGAAAAATTCGAGCTTTCAGATCCTCGTGCGTCCCAAACTAACAACCAAAAATGTATTTAACGAATGCAAACAAGAAAAAACAAATATTGGATAAACTATAAATATCAATAAATTATTATTAAATATTATAAATTATACCTAATGATGAATATAAAATGTTATTATTTCATCACTATTATTATTGCGGAATACAAAAATATAGTTTTATTGTATAAATAGGTATTTAATGATTTACAATATACTGTAAATAGTTAACTTGTTAATTCCTATATTGTTTCATATTAATTAAATATGAATGTAAAAAAATGTTATATATACATATTATAAAGCTAATAATAAATAATAATGGGCAATGGCCTAGTCGTCAAAACCGAATTTATTCACGGACAATAAAATATATATTATATAGGTATATATGTAATTAATGTTTCTATCGCCTATTGGTACATAGATTGATTTGTTTCAAAACATATTACTTACTTCTCAAGACTAAATTTATTGTTGTGTAATCGTTACACAGTTGTAACTCCACAGAAATGGGTGCTAGAGTTTGAAATGATTGTTGAAAATAATGAGAAACTTTCCTATATGCTAATTAAATTAATAATATGGGACTTTTAATTTATAAGTGCTAGCAAACTCAAAGACCCCATCGATTCCGACAACGTAATACAATTTAATAACATAATTTCAAGAAATAAGAATTATTATGTAAGTTTATCGTGTTTACTCGCACGTACCGCTCAAAACAGTACAATATCAGATCACTGCTTTTGTCGTTTTGTGTCACAAATTGGCTTCTACCTATATTAAAATAACTGCAATAGTCGATATAATTACGAAAATCCAGGTGAAACGCTATGAGAAGCTCAAACACGACGTGCTTCGCCGCTGTAACTAACATATTATATAGGTACCTATCATTAATTTATTAAATGTAATATCAAATAGAAATACGCGTAGTTTTGGGGCCAGTATGTCAACGACGAAAAAAAAAGTAGGGCCTCGGCCGGTGTGACTGGTGCTCGGCGGCGTTACCATTATATATATTATTATCATATATTATACGGGAGTGTGCATTTGCATTTTACATTTTTACTGCTACTGTAGTCCGCAGGTACAATAATAATAATATAATATTTTGCACCGTCATCGGAACAGTTTTCTAAAATGCGGCCCGGCCACCCAAAACATTATAAAATAGTATTTTACAGCCCACTGGCCGAGCGCTGTATAATATAGAAAGCAGAACTTAAAGTACCTCTACGTGTCCAACACAATACGAGGAGATAGAACAAAAATTATGCACTTAATGAGCTATGTTTGTTGGTTTATTGGAAAACATAAAACCTTTTTGAAATGAAACAAACGAAATGGATATTATGATATTATTAATATTAAATTTTTATCAATAACAATATTGTTTCGGTATCGTGTTTGAACGAATATTTTCTTGCCATAGACTTGAAACATTAACACGTAACAAAACGACGAATTGTGTACGACTAAACGAGTTTCAAATTTATCAACGACATGAAGATCTTAACATCTAGGACGACGTTGTCGATAAGTTCGAGAAAAAATTATTTTAGTAAGTATAAAATGTCTTAAAATATTTTATATAAATTATATTACTATTCGGTAAATATTATGAAAATCACGCGTACATTTTTTTTTAATCCTATCCACAGGTAATAATTATATAAACGCATTGATCTTAATGGTTTCACAGTACCCACCTTATTTAGGTAGTCAATCATATTAATAAATATTAATGTATTTACATAATCTCAAATTTGGAAAAAATACTACTTGGAATATTTTATGATTTGTATGAGTTTATAATGTGTATAATATTTATATGTACCCTATTGCAAAATTTGTTAGAGGAAAAAAATGTTTTGAAGTTGGGGCAACATGAAATATAACACAATATATTATTTGGGCCACAGTAATTAAGATATCTAAACCTAATGATCAGCATTCTACGTACCTGTTTATTTTATAATGTAATGCTTACATTATAAGGATTGGAATAATATTATATTATTTGTGTATCATAGTATTATACTTATGCTAACTGTGCAAACACAAATACACAATAAATTGTAAAAAGTAAAAACATTAAACGCGTACCTATTTTCACAAAATATAATGTATAATATAGAAAAGTTACCCTAGGACCCTATTAATATTATACCAATTTCAAATTTCAAACCGTCCATGTGCGCGCGCCATCGCGGAGAATAAACCAAATGTAATATTATTATGTTCCAGATTCTGGAAATACTATGACTCTGTTTAATATTGTACCCATATATCTAATATCATTATTTTACGACGGTATATATTGTGTGTGCACTGCAGCACCACGGCACTTACCCTAATACTTTGTGTGTGAATTTCGATCCTCGTGGAAGTCATACAAGTCTTCGTTCGTCACTAACGACACAACGGTCGGCAGTTCCGTCGACTTCCTACTTCATAATATAATAGGTAGCGTTAAAATATAAATCGGAAGTGCAATGTAGGTATAATAATGGTATATTGGTATATTAATATAATATCGTTATGTCACCTAAAAATTATTATTACGATCAATATAATAGCTCGAGTGCGGATGTTATAACAAATAATTATTAATTGTTCGAGCAATATTATACGCGTCTGAAATAAAAATACCAATATCATCGCATTTCCGAGTAACTACGTATTAATTTTATTCGACATAATCTCGATGTTAAATAAAAAATATAATATGTCATATTATAATAAAATTAGACATACACGTATTACTGTTTACTACAATGCAATACATCCGCTCGTGTCCGATTATCGTGTACGGCTGTCGGCTGCGCACCATCAGGTTCGAGACAACGACAACAAAATAATAATTATATTATATTATATTCGCGTGCCATTATAATATGTTGACAAAAACAGACCAAAAATGTTGGGTACGTTTATATTGTTAGTATTATTTTGTAAACTCGTCGTCGTCGGATCACTACCACGCAAGTAACACAATTATAACATTATAATATATTATTAATTATTTATTACAATTTATATTTAAAATAATATTGTGTATGTAGGTACGTTGTAGTACGTCCTACTCTGGCACAGAACTGTCATCATCATTCGAAAAACGCGCGTTAAACAGCGTGTGGTGTTGTGTGTGTACGATAAAATATACCTAAATGTATAACAATATAATATATTTTATTATTTTCTAAATACCTAGTCGCACACCACACTACTACAGTACTATGACTGTGGGTTCGCCGCATAATTATTATTATCTGCTCGTTTGTTCTGCCACTCGTCCCGAAATTTTATCCAAGATAATAAAACGGCATGTAGCATGTTGTTATATTATTATTATTATACCCATTATACACATACGCTGCTGTGTCTATTGGAATAATAATAATATCGTGCACGGCTGTTATAGTAGTTGTAAACGTGTACAGCTGCTGCAATCGAAAAAGTGAAAACGAGCAACGGCTTCAAATGGGTGCACCGAGACACTTTACCTACTTATATCGTCTACCATACGGCGTACCTACACCAGCTTTCCGTATAGAATTGTGTTGTGCACGCACCATTTTGATTTTGGCCAAGTCCGGTCGGACGAGGCTCGTTTACAAAACGTCCACGACGTGGGCAACGATACCATAGACATTTAAATGTCTCATTTATAATAATATGTCAACGGCCTATACTCCAACCCGTTTACTCGATTGTACGAAAATACATACCTATTATTATTATAAAAGAGTCACCAGCTATACCATAGATAATCCGATTGCTATTACCATTGAGTATAGATAATCCGATTGCTAATACCATTGAGTATAGATAATCCGATTGCTATTACCATTGAGTATAGATAACAAATATTGCCAATACCCGTTTCGTATAACATAACATAATACGCCACCTATGTAGCTCAAGGCTGGTGCGGAGGGGAAGCGCTCAGACCGTTAAGTTTTGGCGTAAAAATAATAAAAATGTACACATTTTTATTGCCGTAAAATATATTATACAACTACCAACGGAGTAGTGACAAAAGAATAATAGGAAAAACAATAATAACTATTTCTGTACGCTCGTACAGTTGTTGTCGAACATCAAACGCGGTTAAAACCAGACAATTATGATACCAACTACGAACGAGACGCGCGACTATTAATTATATTAATAATAATGATTGAGAACTATAGAGTATAGAGGCGTCTATATTATTATATTGTTATTATATTATATATAAAATGTAAAACGTATATTGGTAATAATTGTTGTATAAAATATGTTTATAAAATTATAATAAATAATTGTTATTCGCAACGAAAAAAATAATATGTAAAGCAATATAATAATGTTATTATATAATATGAACCAAGCGTTCTTTTACAAACATTTTAACATACGCTTGTTACAAAAACACATTTTAAAATATGGCTGGCGACAAAAAAAAAATTGTTTAAAAACGTAAGTAGTGAGTACAATAATAATATTATACAATATATAATAATATGTGCACACGAGACTTGTCGATAACACACGTGCATGATACATAATATTATAATAAAAATAACAGTCGAGTAAAGTGTAGTTCGAGTATATTATTATAAAATTGACAATATTTATATAAGACAAAAATATTATGTAAATATTTAAGAGAGATGATGTTAATATTAAATTTATGTTTATTTATATACCTACGTACTATATAGTTACGGTATCTATATCGCGTACGAGTGACAATACTATTTAGATATTGACATATTGTTATCGTTGTCATAGTTGTTGTTGTCGTCAAGTGTGCTGATGATAAAAAAAATAAATAAATAAAGAGTAAAAGTAACTCAGAAAAAAAAACAAAAACATATTGTATAATAATTAGACTAACTAATAAAACATAAAACAAAACACAAAAATACCGATTGCGCTGGCCATATTATAGACAGTGTTCTGATGTTAATAAAAACAGCAAGGCGCATGTAAAATAATGTGCGACGACGAGACGCGAGTCGGTCCAAATGGCCACCGAATACGGCACAGAAGAACTACGGGTGATTAGTAAATATGTACCCCGTGAATTCTTTCAGTGCCATTTTCGGTGAGATACCACAAATGTTATACCATCGATGTGCGCGGTGCTATGCGGCCGAAGGAGCGTATACGTTTTGCAATAATAATGTCGTTTTACGCGTTTTCGCGTCCGGTCGGTGTCAATGCAATGGCAACGGCGGCGGTGGCGGCGGCAGTGGCGGCAGCAGCAACAACAGCAAGAAGTCTTCCGCGGTCGCAACGTGGAGACGCCCCGAGGCGGCGCGCGCAAAAGTGGCGAACGAGAAACGAAAGTGCGAAGAACAGAAGAAACCGATCTCCCGGTCCACAGCAACAGCCGCGGCGAGTTATCAATATAATAACGACAATCGTGACGGCATAATAATATCATTTATTATTATTATAATTATTATTATTGTATAATAATTATAATTTATAATCATAGACAAACGACGACGACGACCGAAAATCGCGACGGGGCAAGAGAAACGACGGATGGGAAACCGTACAAGAGCTGAGGCGGATGACGTGTGGCCGCGCAGACGGTTCGACTTGAAGTAACGACATCGCGTACCCGAGACGAATAGCCGGACGACGACGACGTCGGCGACGTGTGACCTCCCCTCCGGACGAGCGACTCCCCGCCCCCCGTGTGGTGAGGGGGGGCGCTTCGGCGGCGTTTAGACGGTGGTGCGACACACACGAAGTCGGGAGAGAGCAGCGCGTCTGCCGTCTCTTCTTCGTGCGGCCGAGACCGGACGAATACTGACTGCGACGATCGCCTAGACGTCCGACTTTGGTGCGCGCCGGATAGCCCGGCGGCGGCAGATTTCTCCGGGGGGCCCCTACGCGCGCGCGACGCGGACGCGCCCAGTGGCGGCTGTGGCTTTGGCGTAGAAGAGGGGGGTGAGTGGGCGGCACGGGAACGGGTTGTAACGTCGACGGCGGCGGTGGCTGCGGCTGCAACGGGGCGACGGCGGGGGGGTTGACGGAGAACGGAAAGATACGACCGCGACGATGACGGTGACGCTGCTGCTGCTGCTGCTGCTGCTGGCTGCTCAGCACTACTGCCTGCCGTCAGCACTACTGCCCGCTAAATGAGGTCTGTTCCGCCACTACCGCCGCGATGGAGCCTAACCGTCTCTGGTGGGTCGCAGACCGCGTTGCTATAATATATGTATACAGTGAAACATACACATTACCAAGTCTCATGGGCAACGAAAGCAATTCGTACTGCAGAGAATTACATAAATTTGGTTCAAATTTGGTTATGGTTCTCAAAAATACAGCAAATTTCGTTAAATGGAAGTTTCACTGTAATACATAATACATTCATACGGTGTATGAAATATTTATAATGTGCATTAATATTATTATTGTTTTCATTGTGTCGTCTGCTTTGCCAGAGTTGAACGACACCGCCAATAAGCCGTAATAGAGAGGACAAATAACGAGCGAACAGAATATTATCGTGTGTACGGGGTGTGTATTATATGGTGTACGTGCGTGCGTATGCGTTTAAGTCTGCGTAGATATCTGCGAGAAAATTATGGCGTATTATTTTCATTATTTTATATATTTTTTTCTCCGTTTTGGAGGGAGTGCGGCCACAGTGGTCTGATGAACTCTGGTGGCTTTTCAGTTGTTCACGTTACCGGGGCCGGAGTTATGCTTGGTCGCGCATGACTCACATTTTGTTGCACGACGCAGTTGGACGACAAAAAAAAATAGTAATAATAATAATAATAATAATGATAAAAAAATAAAATAATATAAAGTAAAAAAAAAAACACATAATAATACGCACAAATTGCTGGTCACCGTTGTTGTTGTACTGTAAAGGTAGTTGCTGTTTTTGTTATCGCGATGGCAGTGATCGTTCGGCGCATTACGTTAAAAATGGTTAAACTATATAATATTATATCGATATTATATAATATAAATAATATTGCACCGACACTCTTAAAATGCAGTAATACGGGGTTCTTATGGAAATCGGGAAGCGGGGACCGACGAGGGCTGTGAGACGGATATAGAAGGGTTTCTCGGCTTCGCGTGTACGAAAACGGAGCACTATAGCACTAAGAGTAAGACGCACCGGTTATGATATTATAATATTCGTTAACCACGATGGTTTCATTCGTGATAGTTACCTACACATCTGCAATCTACATCAGTGTTTCCTAGAGGGTGTGAGACGAAAATTTGAAATTTTAACGTATCAAAATGGAAAAAAAAGTTATAATACAAATATAAAATATGCACTATTCGAGATAAAAAATGTTTTCGGGAAAAAATAACTATAGCTCAATAAAAATAAATAATAATAATATGTATTTCAATATTTTATTATGAATATATTTAAATCCCATTTCCAATCGTTATTGGCCAGTGGATTTTGTTCTTGTCGGACCTAATTTCTATTATATTAGAGGTAAAAAGGTAAAAAAATGTTTGTTGAATGTGTGCGGCAACATTTAGTACTTAGGTACCTAGTTAATAATAATAATAATAATTTACCGTGAGGAAAACTTGTTTGTGAACCACTGCTCTATGTATGAGTACACTGTAAGTTTACGCACTTGCAGGATGTGGGTTAGCTGAACTCCAGCACGTGACGTTTTCACTGACGCCACGCAGCAGTGGCATCGGACGAAAAGTCGGAAAACCGACGGATCATATAGACTTTCAACTCGAAAAAACCGATTTCCGACGCCGAACGCGCTTTCGTAATGGTATGTGGTATGCGCCTGACCGTAATTTTGCACTGCGTGTAATGTAACCAACGATACCCTCATATTAGGTATAATCTGTACAAAATATATACCACATTGTATATAGAGTCATTGTCGCTTGTGGCGGCGCGTCAGGGACGGTGACTTCTCGGCCACGAAAAATATTCGCATCAGTAATCGCACTGCACTTTTAATATATATAGACATTTGAAGAATAACTATTTTAATTTTGTGTCCAGTATAATAGAATTATATTATTAATGTATACCAACGATAAAACCGTATTATACGTTTACAATACCGAAACATGTACCTGTACGAGACTAAGCATAATATTATATATTGTAGGTATCGCGTGTGTGCTGCACGGCTGCAATATAGATACATCGCGTTTCGACCACTGACAAAATATTATATTATATCGTACACCTGTGTTGTTTTGATAGACACTGCATGGCGATGGCCACCAACTATATATAGGTAGGTAGGTCGCACATATAGGATCTCCACCACTACCGTTCCGATATTTTACCTATGTATACACTCGGAACGATATATTACGTATTATGTATTTATAGCCACATAGATTATAACGTTATATGTAAGCATTATATACGCATTTATATATATTATAGACAACGCAAGTAGTGTGTAATTAATGATACGGTTTGCACATTGCGGTATAAATTGCAATTTTTTTTCCGACCAAACTTAAAGAAATAATTACGTTCACCAAGGCAACGACAGCGGGCTCATCAAAAAGTGGCAATTTATTATAATAATATTATATTTTTACTGCACAAATCGTCCATCGTAGACGTCATCGTCATACATATAGGTTACTATGGGTACCCTGCACCCTACAACACTCATACATAATAATAGGTAACATATGTAACTATTTTCCACATTACAATTTATAATAATCGCATCATCGGTCGTGCCATCATACGCGTGCATGCCCATAATAGACCGTCGTAAAATATTTATATAGTCCCCAATCGAATACTAAATGTGTTTGATTTGTCAGTCCGGATCTTCGTCCGTGTATTTACATTAAATTATACACAGCGCGCATAACATAATATTATATATTTATACTATTATAAACCGATCGCACCCACCAATAACCCTCACGATTCGTGTCAATATAGACAATGAATAATAAATTATTTTATTCGGTCGCTTGTATTTTATCGAGAAAGCAAAACCTATAGTTCGAAAACGACGGATTTCTTATTTATTTTAGAAATGTTTTTTGTCGGCAACGAATGTACTATAAAATTCAACAAGAGATGATAGGCAAGTAACTATAATTATTAGGATAAATCCGTTTTGTATACAAAATATAGGTAGGTATATAGGGTAATATTTGGTGTTTAAGAAAAAATATAATTCTTGATTGATTTTTTTTTAGGTAACTCAAATTTAGACTATTCATCTATCGTGGTAATAGAATTCTGTTGTTTTCATAATATTGGATATATTAAGTACGAAATATAACTACTGCAAAAACATTCACAAAAATTGTTAATTTTTACAAACTTCATCGACTAAAAAAAAGTTGCAATGATAGATATATCATGTATAGATGGAATATATTTATATGCATGTAAATAATCTATAAACGGTAATACTTTTGGCATCATATAACTAAAGAAGATCCGTTTTACAAATTAATGATTAAATTAAATTTATATTTCGTAAAGTATAGATAAATCCTTAAAAACGAATAAAGTCATGTTCTGTTGGAATACTTTTCTGAGTTTAATAATAACCTGGTGCTTTAAAATGTTACATTGTGATACTGTAATAGCATTAACTCGCCAACAACAGTGACCGGCAGCTTAGGTTAGTTGGGTACAACGTGTATGTGGAGGATAAAATATTATTGTTGTTAAATTGTAATTGTATATATTACCAGACAAGAAATATAATAAAACTTTTAACCAATGAAATACTGAAATATAAAAATTATAATTTAATTATTTCTTTGTTTTCGTTAATAATGTTGAATTTACAATATATATTTAAACCAATCAACTTACCTAGAACAAGTGAAAATTATGTTTATGTATGTCATATTACACAAGTAGGTATTTTGAATATTACAAAATGTTTTTTTTTTGTTAAAGACTTATAAATACTTATATTTAGTTTTCAGTGGGATAACTATGGATAAGTCGTGGGGATCAACATTTTTTCATAACTGCGTTTGCCGCAATTTCTGTTTTTAGATTTTAAATTAGCTTAAAATTAACTACAAACTGGAATTTTAAATTTCAAAAAAATAATGGTCCAGGAAAGTAAATATTTTAATATGTTTGTACTCAGTTTAACACTATATTTTTTAAACCGGTTTAAATGTATAATTTAATATATCTATGATAATTATCACAAGGGCGATAAGTCGCGATAACGATAAAACTGGAGGTTTTCATAAGCATAAACACTAAATAATTTCATATCACCCATGTCTTATATAGGACAAATTATGACAGTCTAGTTATGATTTTGTCGAAAACAATAAATTATTTTATTTATTAGATCAGTTTTTTAATAATGCTATGGGATACCCTGATTCTTCCCGCATAACTATGCCATTAATTGATTCAATAGGTATGCTAAATTAATTAACTGAAAATTAAAATACATACCTAGTAAAGTAGAATTTGCATCATATCTATTATATTTGAAAAAGCTGGTAACTATTTTTATAAATGACATAGCTTATTTTTTACTTAGGTATACGTTGTAAGTTATACTTAACCACAACACAATTGTTTATTAAAAATGTATTTTTAGTTTTATTTTAAGAATAATATATTTGGTTAGATGTATAGGTTCACAAAATTTGTCACATAAGTATTATAACAAGTTTTGTCAACATGGACTATTTAGTATTTACTGATTAAAAAAAACTAGTTTAATATGCATGATTCACTCAAGACTATAATTTTTCGTAGGCATAATTGAAGTAATAAATTAAAAAAATAAATATAAAGATTAACATTGATGAACAGGTTACTATTATAAATGATCACAGTACAAATATACATGTAAAATGTAATTTAAAAAAAATATGTATATCTTCTGTAGTTCAGCATCAGGTTAAACAAGTTGCAATAAAATTAGATTCAAACATTATCAAGATACCCACCTATTAAAATAATTTAAAAAAATACTTGAACGTTAAAATAAACATGTTTTTATTTTATTTTCTATTATAAAACAATGTTTAATCTGTATAATAGACTGCTATATCAAATATCGATATGCTTGGTTTTAGGCTGACTACTAAGCATTAAGAGTTTAAAAGTTCAAAGTTCTGTAATTAGTTAATTAATCAACACAATACCTATTAAATATCCAAAAATATGACTAAACTTTATCAATGATTATTCAACATGATAATGGTACTCTGAAACGTTAATTTTACTATAATGCATATGCATTTTTTCATGTGTTTAAAATTTAAATAAAAGACAGAAGTAAATGGTTTTAGAAAAAGTGTCAAGTATAAATAATTATCTAGATAATATTATAATGTAAACATTTCTAATGTATAAATTGTTTCATTACTATCGATTCAATTTTTATGGCTTAAAATTTACTGAGACCACTTGAGAAAAATGTGAAGTGTAACTGCATAAGAACAACTTGTACTACTACAAAAATATTAAATAACTTCTACAGTTCTAACAGCAAATTGCATAACTAACAAAAACAATAAATAAAGTTACCCAGGTATTTAAAAATTTAACCATTGAATGCAATCTGATATAATTTTTAATGTGTAACGTGTAAGTGTATATCATGACGAAAATCTTGTTTGTATTATTTTATTCAGACCGTGAAAATAATAAAAAGAATATTATTATGATTGACAGTGGTAAACATGTACTCGTATGTTATACAAGCGTAATTAACTCTCAACAAAATATTTACCTAGCTTATAAAATAACTGATGGATTCGAAAAAAGTTTAAGTTATAAATATGTATAATATACTATATAATATTTTATATAAAAATGTATATAAATATGTATATGTAAACAAATATTTATATTTATTATGTGTAACTGTTTATAAATGTGTACATAGAACACACCGTTGCGAGTATATTGATTAATTAATTTTAAAATCTGTGCATATCATTTTGAAAATGCCGACCAGATTGATATGAGTGAAAAACTGAAAACGCCGCTGCCGTGGGGTGGATAATTATTTACACACTAGCGTAAATCACAGCGTCGATGTATTCAAGGTGCATTATTATGCCTTAAAAAAGTTACTGGTATACATCGTATACTTAAAATTTTCAACTAAAATTTATAATTTAACAAAGTTATTTTAACTTACCTGATGGGCATCATTTTGAATGACTTGTTTTTAAAAGCAGCAAAGTAGGTAATCATGTATTGTCCGATATAACTGCTAACAATACGTTCGCATAAGTATCTTTTCAATTTTATGTTGATAGATGATGGCTTCTGAAATAATAAAAAAAAAGTTCAAGATATTAGATAAGAGAAACCTGTTTCATAAATAAAAATATTTAAAGACGTTGCAGATTCGGTTTTATACATTATAATAATATGTGTATTACATACTATTTCAAGTGATATTATATGAAGGACCAAAATATTCTTTATTATTTTTTAGTTGACGTTTAGTCAAAGTAATAAAATGTATCTATATGAAATATTCATAAAGACATGAACTATGCGCAAATTCAGATTTAATCTTACATCACCAAAATATTATCTAAGTATTATTTTAAAATAACAAAAACTGAAAAACTCGTTCAGATTGTAAACACACGGAAATTTAAAAATATGGTGGCGGCCATTAAACAGCCAAATAAAAATCATCAAATCATAAGTTCATACGTTACATACAAAAGTGATACTGAACGAGGGTGGTCGGCGGCAGACTGTATTTACCGCAGCGATTGCGCCGCTACTGACATTTAGGGCGAAATGACGTCACCAAACTATGCTTTTAAACATAAAAATAGTAGAATGCGCAAGACACTATTCGTATATTGATCAATCAAAATGTTACTTTTAGTTTCTGCTCCGTTCGAAACACTATAACTTATATATGATTTTTGCGTGTTTGGCTCGAAAATATAACGTGACAAGACCATTTAATCGTATAATTTATTATTACTTTTTTTTTATTTTGTTATGTACACTGAGGGTAATAGTATAATATGAATTATACCAATATATATATAAACTGTCACTATAGCAGACCTCTGTGAAAATTGATATTATATGCTTAGAACTTTGAACGCGTGTTTGGTTTTCATTGAAATACAAAATATATAAATACCTACCTCAAATATTCTGTAATATATAATATGTATCATAAATTATTATTACATTTAGATATAGTTAATACTAAATATATTTATATTTGATACATACATTATATCAGTATATATATTTGAGCATCGGTATAATGAGATATAAATATATTAAAACCGTTATGTTACGATGCATATAACAATAAAATGCGCTTGTATCTGAGTATATTGTTTATAATATTAAATTATTGACAGGATTACAAGCGATTGAAACTAATTAACAAATATCGTAATCTCATAAATGATATAAAATAAGAAATAACAGTTTACAGTATGTACGTCGATATTTAAACATTATATTGCTATGCTCAAGAGGACGCCACATGAATATTTGTTGTTTCCGCGCGTCTTACAAGTGCGTGAAATAGCAATTTACGCTCAACAGATCACGGTTAGGTCCATTAGTTTAAGAATTAGAATGAATCAGACTATTATGAAACTTGATGGTAAGAACATTATCTGTGTTCGTATTTTGGTTTTTTACGATAGTTCAATTTTTTAGCAAGTTATGTGTATATAACATAGCGTAAATTAAAAATGCTCAGAACTCACTTAAAAACTGAATTATTGTAAAATACCAACTATACAAACATAGACAATGTTCTTACCATCGAGTTTCATAATACTATAATAGGTTGATTTACTCTCATTTTAGCTCACTAACGGAGGTAAACGTGATTTGCTAAGCGTAAATTTGTTATTTACTTGGAAGGCGGAGACAACAAAATATATCTGTGGCGTGCTCTTAATGTTCTTTTAATGATTTACTAAAGTTTTTAGTTTTCTAAAATGTTTTTTCTTTGTAACATAATATCAAATTATAACTTTTAATGGAGGGATACGTATAAACACATACATAATACATTAACGCAATGGAATTGATTTCACTGATTTCAGAGTTCATTTGTTCAGTATATATTGTATTATTCAGTAAGGTAGAACTTTAAAATATTTACTACATAATATCACAACTTCAATTATGATGCTAAAATTTACCAATAATATATACATATTTTATAAAGTTCTGTTTTTTTATTCAATGTTTAGTACAAAATATGTACAACAATTATTTTTAATAAATGACACATAGAGTTTTTTTAGAGATAGTGTTAACAATTTCACATAGGGTAGTAAGTTTTGGTTCACTAAGTTATAATTTACATAATATTATAATTTAATGTATTTTTAATAATGATAAATCATTGAATGACAAGATACGTTTTTTTAGATGGTGTAAATTTCCTTATAAAGTAAACATTAAATTCATGAAAATATTAAAATATATCAGTACCAATGTTCTATTATACTGAATCAAAAATTAAAATATAACTATAGTTGTTTTTATAGAAACAAATGTCAATAAAACCAATCCTGGTCTGAAAGGAGAATTATATTTTATTACCTACCTATAGGTATAGGTACTGCGCGTATACTACTGTCTTATATTGTCACCGCAGGTAAATACCATAGAAATACAGCATAATAATATTGAAACAATGAATATAATTTCCTTGCAAAATATGATTGAGTAGGTACCTATACGATGTTTGACACCTCGCGATAGACATAGACCATTGACAGCAATATAGCGATCGAACAGAATTGCATAACTATTCGAAAGAGCAGACTACATGTTTAAGACTATAAAATAAAATCACAAAGACTTATATATTATTATACACTCAAAAAATGGCCGTTACTATTTACTAGCCGTTGAAAGACAATACTAAGTCAAAAATATTTCCTTATGGCCGAACTTAACAAAATAACGAATTATATTATTTGGCCTTATAGTTGGCGGGTGGGTGCGGGGTACGGTGGTAAGGGAGCGGGAAATAGTCACTCACATCAAATGCTCCGAGGTACATTATCTTGTTAGGATAGCTTACATGAGATGAGACCGGACCATTGGTTAATGCGATTTGATTGATTAGGAACGTATTATAGTAGACCTTTAGTCACAGACGACGAATCGAACGAATTATTTGGTAGCGGGTAAGAATAGGGGTTGTCCGTCAAAAGTTATATCGAGCGAGTGGATTACTGCAGTTGCAGGGGAAACATCATCTGCGTTTGATACTTATATGTATAGACGTGTAATATGTATAGGACGTGCAGAGATACGAAAAATAAATTTGGTTCGAATAGCGGAAAACAAGTTGACTAAGCTCGTGTACTGAGTTAAACATTATAGAGTTAAATAGAGTAACTAATACAACTAAGAGTCAGTTGTATCGGTTAAATTCAGGATTTTCTAGGCTTAGAGATTTTATTTGAAACGAAAATTAAAAATACTAGTTGGTATTATTTGTTTATTGGCGCTCAAATTGACAACACATTGGAATGAGTTATTTTTTGAATTGTTGAATTTTAAATACATACAAGTACAATGTAGACTATGATAACTTGTAATTTCACAATTTATAAACAGTCATGTACAAATTAACTAAAAACTAAGCTACATACAATTTCATAGGTACCTATAATATTTTATTTTTTATTTAAAATAATTATTAAGGAATATTATCCTCAAAAAAAAGTTTAATAACTCAGAAATTACTCATTTGAATTTCAATTTATGTGCGCCGACATCATCAAAATAGTCGTCCGATTAACATTTTACTGCAAATAATGATGTGGGTTTTCATGTTAAAAAATGACGAAATTCATATCATCATACATGGCGTAGTACTCCTTGGATGGTAAAAACAATTAAAGTATTTGAAAATTATAAAAATCAGAACCGGATAAATCAAAACTTATAATAAAATGCGTGGTGAGCGTTGTTCGTGAATCACGCTGTATATATATATAGTCAGGTATAGCATATACATTTTTACCACGTTATCATCGCCGGCACCATAAAGGTGTTGCTATTATAACTACGCGAGGTGTATAATTTACGCACGTTATAATATAATATTATAATAGCTTCAGTTGGTCTGATCACGTTATTATGTGACGTAGATATACTACGCGAATGTATACCAGCGATTCCAGTCACGTTTACCTAACAGTCAGCGATTAGCACGGCCACACGTCACACAAACAGGTGCACGGACGTGTAAACAAATGGGCCGGCTGCGCTTCTAGAGCGATAAAAAAAAAATGCACACACGCCGATCCGGCAAACCGCGAACCAGAGAAATCGCTGTACGAGAGGAGCTTAGGACGGTTCGAGGATCGGCCGAGCGTCTTTTAAAGCGTCGTTATATCGGTCGCAATCCGCGGCCGTCCGACCGCACCACCGCCTCCGGATCGACGCACGAAAGACGCCTAATAATACAAAAATAATAATATTATTATCATAATCGCATTCCATCCCCGTCCGTCTTCCGCAAGTCCTGCAGAGCCGCGGCGGTTCGTGGTCTAGCCGACGACGGTTTATGATGCGTTATACAACAGCAGACAGTGTACCTATGCCTACATTATAATAGCGCTGCAGCGAGTGTGAAAAATGACACCACGTTTTGTCCAATACGTGATTACGTCAAACCGTGATGGCCGATTACAATAGTAAGCGGACAAATAAGTCCAAGGACGGGAGAAAAAAAATACAACAAAAAAAAGTAAATAGGTAAAAAGGATAAAAAAAAAATTAATAATGCATTTGTGGAATAATGTATAAAAAAAATATATAATAATATGTACATGAAAACCGTATTGTAAGTATATAGTGATATAGATATTATATACCTTTATATAATAATATAGAGGCATTAAAGAATTTGAATTTTAAATTTATAATATTAATGCGATTATATAGTTTAGAGAAAAAAAAACATTATTTAAATCATATGGTTTTTGTAAATATGAAATATTTCAAAATAATATATTGTTTTACTGGGATATACCTATATATGACGATACGTAGGTATATACCTACAATATTTTACGCGAGTATAATAAGCACGTACGCACTGTTACTTCTTACCCAATCCGGTTTCATTTAATAATAATTGTGTTTTATTCTCGCTGCCTGCGTGATATTTCATGAACTTTTTGTGCAAATGTATAGTAGGTAAAATCATAAATAATAAAAAAAAAATAGTAATTAAGAATAGGTAGCAAATAATACTTTCATTTATTTATTGTATAGTTTTTTCGGTCAGTAACTCCAAAATCTCTAAAAACTTTAGAATTTTTCTACCGCGATTATAAATTGGAGGAGCTAAGCGAGATTGGTATTACATTTTTAAATAAAAGCTCAAAGTGGTTTTTATATTGCAATATTCTATATTTTTATAACAGTTTTCATACTTCAATGACCCATCAAAATGTTGTACCAGTATTTCTTTTTTTCATTTTGACTTTGGATGTGCAAACAAAATTTGATTTTTAATTTTACATTTATATGGTGAAAATTGAAAAAAAAACACAAAAAATAGCCTCATAATACCATCTATATTATAAAGAGCTTCATATATATTATAAATAGATTTCAAGGTAATTGTACAGAATTTTTGTCTACTAAATAATGTCTAGAAATAAACTTTACAATGATGTGTAATTGTATTCTCCAATACTTATCAATATTTTGGTTGGATTTTTAAAACTATTATCATTACTTTTATATTATTACTCCTCAATATGTATAATTATTTTAAAACGGAACTTTATTTATGTATTAAACCGATACAATTGTCGATGACAATTTTGCTACCAATTTTTTTATCCCTCTTATATTTTACTAAGCAGGGAATTTACACGATAACTTCCAAAAATGCACTTTGAAATGAATATAAAAATTACATAAATTACAATGGATCGAACACAGGTTTTCTTTTGTTTGTACCAATTTAAGAGCATATATTAAAAATGTAGATTTCCTAACCTTTTAAGATCAGTACTACCTACCTATATCACAAATATTGTAGATCGATACGGATAGCTAGACTCAAGGAACGAACGCAATAATTTATTTAAAATCACGAACGTAGACAGCAATACTATTAAAAACATGGTAGTAATAAATTAGAATAAATAACAAATTCAAATATGTATGCATAACTATACTTTTTTACGATTACATTTTGAATTATACGATATATTTGACAGCATTATTGTATACATAATACATTACCAACATCACAATGATGTTAAAGTGAGATAAAATAATGTCATAATTATACAAAAAATAAAAAGGCAAAATGTAGGATTTTATACAGCGTCCTATAATATAAATTGTTGTTGAAACATGCATCGCGATAAATACTACCTATAAGTCTATGTATATCCAAATTTGTTATCTTATACATTTATTAATTTGACAATGACAGAATAATTTGAAAATGTGTTCAACCATGATAGTATCAAATGTGCACTATATATAATAAAAACATATATGTCATTAAACTCGGGCCAATTCTATTGAAGTTTAAGAACGCTTCAAAATGTTATCATTATTATTTCGTCGGTGAGCACACAAGTGTGTACAAAACAACATCGAATACAATTTTCAAGAGGTCACGGGTTTCACGTGGTATGTGTAGTCGAGTACTAATTCTAAAAAGTCTTCAGTCATGGAAGGTTTAGTCGTAAAATGAGTTCCTAGCATACTCAGACTTCAATAGTTGGAAAAACTACGATAAATTATATTTTTTTGGATAATTATAATAACAATATAATTTGTTAGATTTGTATATATATTGTGGAGTTTGTATAGAATATTATTTGTATATATTTTGTTTGAATTGGAGTGCTATTACAACTACAACACGATACAGCAGTGACTATATATTATATAAACAAAATTAATTTAAAAATAAAAACATTAATTTTAATTAAAATGGCTATAATGTCGTATACTTAGTATTAGGGTTGAAAGTATTAATGTTTACCCAAGATGGAAACTTTCTGCATGATATTAAAAGCGCTGTTGTCAGTTGCAAGGCCAGTTTTACGTAAATTAATTTACAACAAAAAATTATCTCATAAAATATTAAATACGCCGGCCGTGACGAACCTGCTTAGATTTTGATTGTATGAACGAATAATAATCGCAAAACACAAAAAATATGATTAATCTAAACGGTTAAAATAACGATATAATAATATAAAATGTACAGCTATCGACGAATATTACATTATCTTCTCCGATGACTAAAACGTGTCGTCGTACGTGGCCGAATATAAGAGAAAACAACGTTGTAATGGTGCATATTATATTATTATTATTATATATATTTTTTCGAAATCGTCTTTAGCGGACCGCGGGAGTTTGGAAAATATCGATAGACATAATATTACTACGTGCACGCCTATATAATTTTGGCAGTCTATAGCAATGGAAATTATTTGATTACGAATGTGAAAGATTTAAAATAATGTTTGTATCGCTAAAATATAAGACATTCCTTAAATGGCACAATAAATCTAAAATACATTCATCGCTCCGCTCAGAATCTAAAAAAAATTGAAAATATATGGTCCTATTCATTATACTTAAAAATTCCGCAACTTAGAATTTGAATTAATTCATTATTAAAGGAAAAAATAGCATGATTGTTGAATCACCTTGGCATTTTGTAATTACCTATGTATAAAGTATAAAATAATATATAGGTAAGTAATTATTGTAATGAGTTTTCCAAAGATATATTTCATAGATTAGTCATATTACACTTTTTATGTAACATTACTGCGTTGAATTTCTATATATTATATACCTATATAACTAATTAATATATTATGAGTGTAAGTAGTTACCAATTAATTTTTTTTGAACCAATTTTCGAAAATTATTATTGCATACATAATTAGAACATAATTTATTACCTAAGGTTTATGTGGGTAAAGGATTTAAAGCCGTACCTTAATTTTATTTAATGAGGACGAAACGAAATTTGAATTCAACGGTATCATAGGAATATCACAAACATAGATAGGTACATTGATAATCAAAAGTTGTTTTAGCGACCTCAGCTACAACATTATAATATATAAATATATATTATATAATATAAATTCGCTTACAAATTAAAGTGTATAAATGGAGAATATCATTATAATTATTTTTTATGAACGATTAAATTGAAAAATTCGTTAATTTTTAATTAGTTAATTAGCTTGAATAAATTAGATATACCTATCTATATCTTTTTATTAAAGTTATTTTACATTTCCGCCTAATTAGACATTTCATTTATTCAAAACACTATTATAGTACACATTAATAATCAGCCGCTCAAATCCAAAAAGGTTTGAACTATCATACCATGAAACGTGTACGCGAAGCCCGTTTTTTTCAATCTGGAAAGTAAGTGTATTTTTCCTTAAAGTTTTTTATTATTATTATTTTTACTTTACATTTATAACTAGACAGATTCGTCGATTTGAACACCGGAGCATAACATGATCGGGTTGATGTCACGGTGACACGATTTTTTTTTTTTTTTAGGATGAATGAATTGAACAAATCATTGAAATGACTTTAGTGGACCGTGTACCGAGAAAACTGGCGGAACCGATCATAAGAGACCGGTTTACAGCATTTGTTCACGTAGTAGGTACCGGCGATCCACTGTTGTAGAGGGAGGAGGCGGGGTACATCATCGAGGAAAACTCGACCGTGAGATGGAATTTTGTGAATTGTATACTTCCTGCCGCCCGGGCGGGTAAACAGAAAACTGCGTCAAGTGTAAAATTCTAGTTGGGAAAACGAAAAAAAAAAACTGAAAAAATAGAAAAAAATAATACACATCCATCCATATAATATGCATTATATAGGTACGGAAAACTGACGGCTCTCTTGTTATTTTTCTCTAATAAACCATAGTGTCGTTACATTATTTTCCGTGCAGGTTGACGACCCCGGAGTATACATTTATATATATTATATATAAAGTCAGTAAATTCACAATATATATATATACATTTTTTTTAACTTAACGGTCCATTTAAGACCTTCGCCGCTTTATCCAACCTCTACCACCTTTCTCTTTCATAATATACACACCGCATCCTCAATACTTGTATTGTTCATTAATGTGTTTCTTGCACTCGCTATATGACCACAACTTCACAAAACGTATAGATATTATTAAAGGTAAAGGTATATCATGACGTTATTATTCGTCATTTAAATAAACGAATAAACCGTATAAGATAGTTATCATAATATTATAATATTATTGTAATTTTCGTGCATATCGCATAAAATACTTTTATTGTTTTCAGATTTGACTCAAATTAAATTAAGTGTACGTACAAATTATTATAATAAAGTAAAAACAAAACGGATCGAATGGGTAGGTGGTAATAATGTTTTTTATTTCACAAAAAACATGACTCTGTAGTCTGTTGTTACAGGACGTGCATTACTCTGTAGTTGAACCATGAAACCACAAAAACGTACCAAGAAAAGAGGAAGAGGAAAATAGGAAACGTCATTATATATTATATTATAGAGCTTCCCATACGTATAGATGTATTGGTTATTATTCACTTTTACATTCAACTACGACCATACGTATATAATATTATCTTAGATAAGAATATAAAATGTAGGTATATGTGTACATGGTGATTCACCAAATTGTTATGTTCCCCAAATGTATACTAAATAAGTCTTTAATTATGTGTTTATTCAAATTCTGATTTTTGATATTTTCAAGTATACTAAAATATCATACTTGTGATTACTTAGATTTGAATACTATTTAAGGAGTGTCCTGTAGCAATGCAAACTTTTGTTTTTCAAATGATAACTATCCTACTGTACATTTTTTAGCATATAATTTTTTTTTTTTTAATTTCAACTGCCTATCCTATCTTGAAATTCAAACGCGTAGTTACTGATTTAGTGCTTATTGTAATTATTATTATTATTATTTTTTTTTTATTAGAAAATTAACAATGGTATAGATACTACCAATGCATAATAGGAAATTATGATGACAGATATTATAACAGAATTTTTTTATTTACATGATTAATATGAGGAGAAAAGCCAGTGATGGAACCCAACTTGATTTTATTTTATGATGTACTTATTTGATTAAGTCTCTGTACCATTGACGTTTTAAACGGCTCAAACATAATTATTCCATGAATTTAAAGAAATGACGGAGGATTTTAATAATTAGCATTTTATAAAAATAAATGAACATTTTATAATTTGCAAAAATTGTCTGTGTACTGTGCTAGATTCAATACGACGTAAATCTATTTTTTTTGTAAAACCATTTTTAAGGACTGTTATCTTTAGTACAATTATTTAAGTAACTCAGAAACATCTCATCAAATTTTTACATAGATGCCTTAAAAATATTTAGAAAAATTATAAATTATAAATTTACAGTAAAAATGGAGGTTCTCCTTGGAAAAACAGAAGTCTGGATCGCCACAAGACATTCCTAAAATGGTACAAAATATTTAAGTATTTGAAAATATAACCTTGAAGTGTACCTACTAGAAAATTCTATTAGTTAGAATTTGAATAAATACACTACTAAAGAAAAACCATATGTGAAATAACTTAAAGAATCACCCTACGTCCCTAAGTATGTATTGTATTCTACAAGTACCTTTATCAGATGAATAACTGTATTATACGAGTAGGTTTTAAATTTAAAACGTTCTGTTAGCGGTACAAGAATAAATCAATCTTTTCGATTGTTTTTGTTATTTTCAGATAACCAGATATATGTATATTGATGTGATGATGTACAATAAATAATAATATGCATAATATCTGTTCACGATAACTGCAACTATCAAAATTGAATATTTTAAATGAACTTGCATTTTTGTCTCAGCTACATTATAAATTATATTACGTCTATATACATGTGCAACTAACTATATCTATAATACACCTTTAGCTAAATAAATAATAAAGTAATAGATATAATAATGTTACGGAAAAAAATATTCATTAATATGCTTATTTTCCGTATATTTATTTATCATTTGCAATTGCTGAATGAATGCAAATATATTTCTTACATATTACCTTCTAATATATTACTTTTTAAATTATAATGTTGGAAGATTGACTTCGTCACTTCACTAATCACTAATCAGTAATCACAATACGTATTGAAGACATGATATATTTCAATATACCAGCAAACGTATTATATTAGGATATTCATCAAGTATACAGTTTAATCAGTCTAATAAGTAGGTAATAATATGCTGAACAAAATATTTATTGAAGTGTTCATACTAAATCAAATCAGATTCCATATACATTGCAATAATGTATATTATAATATATAGTCTAATAATAAGAGTGAACAGAACAACCATTGATAATTATTTCTGTCATGTATACCGACTTCTACGCACAACATGATATACGAATCTTTCAACTATCAAGACATTTATACTTTTTGGGTGTGTGGTATTGGCCGTTACATATTACTAGAACAAATAGTATATTTGAAATATATTTAAACATAATTTTCGTCTGCAACCAACTGGTATTATATCGATACGACGATACCCCAATAATATTACGATCCATACCGATTTCAAATAATCAACATTTTAAATAATGTAATGGTCGATAATTGGATAATGTGTCTTTACATTTTTAATTTATATGCGATTTGAGTTCATATATCTGTATTGAATTTTGCTTGAGCGTATAGAGAATGCGCATGATGAATTCATCATAATATTGTATTGTATAATATATATTATAATATATGATAGAAGAATAAATTATACGGAGGAGTCCATGCGAGTTCAATGTTGTCATCAGTCCAGTGCTCATTGAAAGATAATGATAATTGATAAGTATTTATTTCTTATGTAAAATATATATTTTTAAATAATTATACTCAAATCTCTAGACGAATTGTAAAAACCAATTATCGTCTAATTGTACAATGAATGTGGATAGTTATGACTGAAAATAAAAATAAAATGTTAAGCTACCGAATCGTTATTCTAAGAGTAATATTGTTAATGTTATTGCTGTTATTCAAATATTTAACTTGCCGAAAATTTATAAAATATAAATTTATTCATTAATATAACATAAAGTTTGAATCATTTGTAAATTATAACGATACGTAACTACGTAAGTAAGTTTATCCATTTTTGAATAATATGTGTAGGTACATGAAATTTAATTATATTTTAATCGGTAAGACTTAGAAGCTTATACCAGTTTAAGGTATACAAATCAATGAGCGCAATACGATGAGTAACTTTTTTTAATTTTATTGATATGTTAACCACCACCGTAAACAATCATATCTTATCAAATTTTAAGTTAGGCAATATAACGAGACTATACCAAATATACGGGAATACGTTTCCTCTGAGTCAGATTATGACACACTCCTGTAAGTCGACGCTGTGGATTATGTTTTCAAGAAACAATTTAATTTTGTGTTTACTTTAGACAATACAAGCCTGGCAGTATAAATTATGTGTCTTTAGTATTTACCTACCTATTCGTTTATACATTATATTATTATCATAATAATGTACGGAATATACCTATAGACATTAGACACCTATTACTTTAGTGTATAGTAATAATTTAAATATGTGCCTGCACATTGCTTATTTTATATTTTTGTTAATAGTGTAATACATAAAAAAAACGTTGTACACCTACACCAAACGATTCACAGTGTGGGTACGTTACAAAAATGGAGAATCTACAGATAAATGAAAATATATTTTTAATGCCCACCTGCACTCCGCTCCAATTTAAATCAATTTGTAACGTACTTGGCTATAAAAATATATAAACATATTATGGAAACGCAATATATAATATAAATTATATAATTAACGGCTTAATAAATAGTTATTTAGCGTGAACTACCTTGGATATCATTGAGTATATTATTATTCTTAAATTTTAATTGCAATAATGTCAATGCAGTATAGATTTGTTGAGCAACGCTGAAACGATATATCACCGACCTTGGTTTCCCGACTAAAACGGTTTTGGTTTATTAATAAGGTTTTTGTTTTGACTGTGGGAGCCCAAATCATTTAATGATGGACGAACGTTTCGAACCATTAAATTATAGTTGTTCTCATACGTAGAGATAAAAATACTAGCAATGAACACTTAATTGACATTAAAAACTTCCTACCCAAGAGCTATTATTTCAAATTCAAAAGATAACACATCGTTAGTCTAATATAATACATATTATATATTGTACCTATCCTATGATACACTCTGAACAACAAAGTTTAATACAATTGCTTGAAAAGGGGTATTTGCCTGCGGGTACAAACGTTTTACAACTATGTGTGACTGATACTTGATGTAGTTTTTTTCTAGATGAAATTACAAAATATTATGTTGTAAGAAAGTACCTCTATCTACATCGTTTAGAAACACGTGTTATAAATAATTATAATAATGCTAAATTGACGTGCCATCAGCAATTATTCAAATTCAAACTTGAAATTATTTATGCTGAACATTTAACAACTTATACGGGCAAAAAAATAAAAATTTATATTGGTTAACATCCATCATACATCATTACCTTTGTTATGTCAAAAAAATATATATATATGTATTGACTATTACGGCGGTGCAGTGGTCTAAATACAGACAGTTTGATATCCTTTCATTTTTTATTTTATCACTTGTTCTACTATTGTTCATTTATGAGATGTAGCCATGTAGGTATATAGATTTAAAAAATATTAAATGCTACGTAAGTATATACTTACTATAGTACCAACTACCAGGTAGGTACATGAAATGATTTTTTCATATTTAATATACTTAAATATTATAGAAATGTTGATACTCAGTTGCATGCTCTCTATACAGTAATTTTCTTCATGCATGAAAAATCACTTTGGCGTAAAATGATTACATTTTTTTTTTGGTAATTTGACAGAACTATCTGATTATTATCTATCATAGAACAATCAGTAGTCAGCACTACGAATAATATAATTACCACCCATAGGATTTTTTTTTCTACTACCGCAGTGTGTACAATTATACATATACAGGTACATGCTATGATACATTTTATTATTACTTATTATGTTGGACTTGCATATTATTATTGTAATATAAGTTGTACACATTCCAATATTAAATATACAAATGCTGATGATAACAATATATAACATAATATCTAAAAAATGGCGCTTAAAACAAATAATATGCATGTATAGTGAGAAGTGGTTTTAGAGTGCAAATAATGCATTTATTTATTTGTACTAAATTTGACCGCTAGCAAATAAATAAATAAAACGTACCACTGCATTAGATATACACAATAACGTATATATAGGTACGAGCATTATTTTCATTACCTTATCATATACTTTATGTATAACATTATAATATCGATAGATAAATAATAATAAAACGTATCGAATCAAAACCAAATTATATATCCTAATTAAACAAAAAAAAAAATTGTAACTAATGGCTATTGTCTCCGATGTTAATTAAGAACAATAAAAAAAAAAAACGTACCGATAATATAATATGTTCGACTGAAGACCGGAAGTAGGTTCGATTTTCGAAAGCACAGCTTATCGACGGCAGCAGGAAGCGATGCCGTCGTCGCATGTAATATACGCAACACCGTATAGTTGTATAGGTATATATATTATAATATACAAACTCGGACGGATATCATTATAATATAATATGTTATGTATATTATGCACGCAATAACGAGTCTGTGCGTACCTACCGCGAACTAGAAATGAAATGAAAAGAAGGTAAAAAAAAAAACGGTTACTCAGCTCTGCAGTTGTTGTGGGAACATTTTATTTATTTTTACGGGACTGCAGTTTTTGAAATGACTACTACAACTGAGTAGCAGCGGGTTTATAGGTGTAGGTACCTCCGAACTCGCCAACTCGAAAATTACGCCAGCAGACGGGTCTCAGGTGGCCAATGGCGTTTACCGATAAACAAAGCGAACGGGAAAAAAATTCAGAAAAAAAACCGCCGGCAGGTGTGTATGTATGTGTGTTCGGTGCGACAAGAGCTGCACACGGCCTGCAGTCATATTTTGAGAAACCCTGCAGCAGTATACTTATACGCATGCACTGCACACCACCTGTCAACACTAACCACCCGTAACTGTTCCTTTTTTTATATTTTTTGCTTAACGTTATTTCGACGGACGTGTGTGTAGACACTTATTATTGTTGTGGGGGGAGGGGGTACAATACACGCAACGGTGTAAAAAAGAGATAATTATGTATTAAAAAAATAATATATGTGTGTGCAAAGTGTGACATAATATAATCCCTTTATATGTATGCATGGCGCAGTATATAAACCTAATATTATTAATTATTATTTATTGCATATGGCTCGTCTCCGACTCAACAAAATAAGTTTTGTGGAAAACGATTGATTTATATATATTTCTGAAGGCTCGGAGTAAATACACATTGTTTGGTGAGGCGGGGGTGTAAAGGGGTCGTGACGACCTCTTCACTCGTCAAAAAACATATTTTTACCTGTCAGCGCATTTGTATTCGCATGCTAACGATTACAAATTAATAAGACAGGTTAAGTATTTTATTATTGAATACGAGAAAGAATACGAAATAGGCTTGCAGATGATAATAACGTACACATTAAATGCCATTTCAAAAAAATTCAAATGTTTCAAACTGAGAAATAATATACCCTCACTGTTGAGGGTATATTCTACGCGTATAGTGATTCTAAATAATATTTATCTTAATAATTGGATTATATTATATTATTTTTAAAAAATATATATACATATTATATACAAAATAATTTGAACTTTGTACCTAAATATTGTAATATAGTTGGGCTTTGAACAATAATAATAGTAAAATATATAATTTTAATTTTGTTTATAAAATGCTCTTTGAACGAATATTATTTTTTCTTTTAAACTAGAAACCTACCTAGTTTGTTTTTACTGATATCTTATTATTATTCAGTGCATGATAAAAAAAGAAGCTAAGATATTTTATTACAATATATACATACGTATATCATGGGCGTAGCTTGGTATATGCCATTTGTGGTACTCTTTAAGTTGAATTTGAATCACGGTAAAACGACGCATTTTCTAAAAAAAAAAAAATTACCTTAAATATCAACTTATAAGTTATAACTAACCTATTATCTTATTTCGTACTAATACTTGAGTTAAATTATTTCTTAAAATTAAATGATTATTATAAGTATAACCTACATTCATAATGTATATAAGTATATTATTCATTAATATCGATAAAAATAATAAATGCATTTATTTATTTTATTGTGCCTATTTTAATACAATTTGGAACTTAATTGTTTTTATTTTATAGGTACTTCGTTCCTGCAGGTGCAATAAGAGTGTACGAGCTATGTGAAATACCACATTGAACAGCTTGACGAAAGAAGCCGTAGGGAACACTTATTATTTTTATTATTATTATTATTATTTTTTTTATTAATTTTAATTGATGTTAAAACAAATATCTACACCGTCCTTAGGATTTCTATAGTAATTCTACATGAATTGTCTAAGTCGATAAACTTTGGTTCAAGAGGTTAAACTGGTTAGAGCGAGAGCTTTGACAATCAAGTAAAGTTGGAACCTCTCACATACATTTTTTTTTAAAATTTCATTTTAGGTACAAATCAGAGTCAAAATGTGTGATAAACGATTAAATGATTTAAGAGGTACATTTTGTTTATCCAACTAATCCAGTATCACTGGTACCACTTACCATTACATTATCATAATAGGTAATTTATTAATAAATCATAATAATATTATTATTTTATTTTATCTTTGAAATAATGAAATCCTATACATAATAGTTAACACATGAAATATATTATACATAAGATTTATATAATAGAGCGTAATAATAACAACTGTGATCGATGTCACGAAGGTATAGATATATGATAAATTATTATTCTAGAATCGACGTACTTATATGTAAATATGATTAGTTTAAGCATTGAATACGTAATGGTACACGGCTGTGCCTAATATAATAACAACAATATAGTGTAATAATATTATAATATATTATATTTTGTCATAATATTATACCTTCAACAAAGACATTAAACGTTTATTTTTTTGATAATCCGTTATTGAATAACTTTTTTTGGTGTTTCTTCACTAATCCCATATAGATAGGTATCTAACTTACATCATAATCAAAAGAAACATTTCCTAATATAGTATAAGTGTATATTCATATGTAAAATACACAAAACATATTTATTTGTTAGTTATTGAATGTAGGTACATATAGTATTATAGTAACAGAAGCAATGTATCTAATATATGATATAACTAGAGAGTTCAGGACAGTGGCACAAATAGGAAAAATGTTAAGGGACGCTCAAGCCCCAAGAAATTTTTTTTTAATTATTATATACCTATATAATATTATTATTTTTGAAGGTCTTTGATTTTTGGGGGAGGGCTAAGACACCCAAGCCATCCTAATCCATTTGTGCCACTGGTTCTGGACTTTTTGCACCATAAGTAGTGTTCAAAGTATGTAATTAATATTAAGAGAAAATTGCTCAACAATTCTAACTAGATAATTATAGATAAATATAGATTCTAACTATTCTAATTTTTTAAATTATTATTATAAACAAGCATGAATGATTAACCAACTGAAGGATTTGTACCAATAGGCCTAGGAACTTATTTCCCTCTAAAAATGTACTTAGGTCAAATATGCGCTAATAATATAATTGTAATTAAACTACTGAATATGCAGTTAAAAAGAAAGAACTGATAAAAATATATTATATAAGTATATGAAAATATGCACAATGCAGTTATAAAATAGCAATAGCAGCTAAAAAAAATTGATTTTGTTGAATATGCACTTCTTATATAATACCTAAATATAACGAAATGGACAAAAATATTATGCGAAGTCAAACTCTGTATTTAATTAATTAATTTCACCGTTATTTTATATAAAAAAATGTATATCTTACCTATTCTACAACCACCGCCAAAAAAAAAACAACAAAAAAAACGTGCAAATGTAAAAATCTATGAAACCTACTTATAACGCTATGTAGGCACCTCCGCACGGCTTCTATATCAATAAGTACTAATTTCCTACACAAGACCTATAATACCAGTCCTATACTTATACAGAGTGATTCACCTAGTATGCTTAGACTTATTTTTTCTTTAGTAAAAAATGTATTCAAATTCTGATTTTGGAATTTTTAAATATAATTACTCAAATACCATATTTTCAAAATCCTTGAATTTTTTCGTACTACCTTATGAGTGTTTCGTGTTGTTATAAACCTCTGTATTTCAGATGAGAACCCCATCCTTTTTACTTTGCCTAACCTTCCAAATCCATAACCATAAAAAGTTAAACAACTTAAAAACTACTGGTTCGAATTTTGATTCTGATAAGTACTTAGGTACGTCAAGCTTTACAGAAAAATTATCCGTTGAATAATTTACAGTAGGAAAGGGCGGTGGTTCTCATTTTGAAGCCTAAAGTTTTTATCACTACATGACACTTATTAATTAGTACAAAATATAATCTCAAGAATACTTAAAAATATATGGTCTTTAATTAAGTATGTTTAAAATTTCCAAAAATCTGATTTGAATAACAGTATTGTTGAAAAAAAATAAAATAGGTTGGTGAATCGTCCTGCATATGTGTGTAATGTGTTAATGTATATTATTTAACACAATGGTAAAAATTATAACTGCAATATTACGCATAGGCATACAATTAATGTTCAGCGTACCTACACAATATATATTATATTATTATATTATGAACAATTTTATTTTATTTTGGGTAATGAACAAATTATATTTATATGCTAATCCGAGCAACTTGAACGCGGACGGGTACCTACCATGCTCTGTTGCTTGTGTAAATTATACGCGCGTGGTTATATTATTGTTTGATAAAATAAGAAGAAGAAAACGTACACAAGATATAGCTATGGCCTATGAAGTACCTACTTGCTCACGGGTATTATAATAATATAATAATATATTCTTAACCGAGACATTTTATTTAATTTTTTTATTTCTATGCAAAATGTATGACCGTTGGCCGTGTATTGTTTTCATGCGCTGCCGACGAAAATGTTTGCCGCGACGATGAATTAACGTGATACGGCCCAATATAATAAAAATACAATAATATAATAATAATTTTCAATGGGTCAAAAACCTCCCGTAAATGCGGCCTTGATCATTTATTTAGTTCATGTTTCTTTTTTCTCCACTTTAACTAGCGTAACAGGTACATTTTTCTCGTTCTTTGTCGGTAATAAATTGTTTTTATTATTTCCTATGGAACGATTTATAAAATTACCCGAAAATAAAGTAGTAAGTAGGCTTCTTCGGAAACGCGGACAAAAAAAATAAAATAAAAATATGGACTACGGTGTATTTTAAATTTTTAACAGTCTCGCGATATAGGCATAAAACACTGCTACACAAAATCACCGATAACCGCAGATTTGTGAATAGCTATATTTACCTAGTGCTTAAAGTAATTCCCTCTACCCCCCATATAAGTGATTCATTCACCACGAAACATTATGCGTTATCGAAACGACGTTATTTTTCGTCACACGACGATTTCCGATTTTCCGAACATTACCCGAACACAAAACAATAATAATTATAATAATGACACATATATAGTATAATAAAATAACTTATAATGATGCACACTGAGCAGTAAGGCGATACACTTAAAGGTATTAGGTAGGTACACTCGAAAATTATTAATGGTTTTGAAAATATTTTTCTTACATTATAATTTCAACTCATTACAACCAAATTTTCGAAGAATCCAAAATAAATAGTTGATTAGTAAAGGGATAGAAGAATGGAGTATGGAATAACATCTTGCGGGGTACCCCTGTGACCACTCGCCTGCACACGCTCCATCAGAATTCGAGAAACTATATGTTTACCATCCAAATAATATAATATAGGTATATATATTAAACGCGGAGTATACATACTATACATTACTATGTACACATTTAAACAGCCGATACTTTACGTCATGACGTTTTATACCGAAATTAATTCAGTTCAAATTTCTATTATAGTCTTATTCAAACGCATACTCGTCACGAGTAGACCGCAGAGTGATGTGCGTGCCCAGATATACGAAATTATTGATTGGTTAAAAAGGTTTTTCGATATGGTAATATAATAATGCGTAATAATAACATATAATATTATAACGCCGAGAAATGTGATTCCCGGTTAAGTGTATACAAATATAGACTTAATGGAATATAATGGCTGCAAAGGGTGCGTGCCAGAGTTGTGGTCGCTATACATAACGCTCGTCTGGATGACTTTGTATTGATAAAGTTTACCGCGATAAAGTTTATTGTAATTAAAAACTGTCTGTTCGGTATTGGACGTTTATACGTCGACCTTTCGATAAGGAAATTAATAACAGGTTTATAATATGAGTTGTCGTAGCCAGTGGTGGCTGAAGGGGTTGCAACTCTACCTAAAATTTAAGAAAAATTCTTTCAATGTCATGTGAACCTATCACGTAACCTCATATATAAAAATTGCAATTTGTACGAAGGTTGCAGCAAAAGTCCACAATGTTATTTATACTCACCACGTCAATATAGAGATTCTTGTTAAACCTCTCTATAAAACAAATTATCAGGCCCCTCACCATCAAAAAAAAATTCTGGCTACACCACTTTGAGTTGTAGTTTATACAGAAAAAGTATTGAATGTTTGAGAAAATCGCTATCTACGTTAAAAACAATATCTATATAGCTGTATGAATGCAGTCATAACCGTATACAAACATATTATTTTCATTTATAATCACAAATATATAGACTAAGAAAATAAGCACGGGTGTCATAACCGTAGGTATTGGCTCAACCAATATGTATATTGTATGAATACTGTATACACCTACCAAAATTATTACCTAGTGAATAAAATACATTTAAAATACGTGCAGAAAGTAAAAATATTGAAAAACCCCGAAAAAACTGTCAATTCACCGCTCTGACTAGGCGGGGGCCAAGCGGATATGTGCACCCCTCAAAAATTTGTTTTTTTTCTTTTATATATATATTTTTTTTTTTATGTTATCGATAGTATATAATATATTGTATATTGTATAATTGTAACTTGAGCCATACACTTATGTATAGTATAATATTATTTTACCTGCTATATTTATAGCATACTTGATGCTATACCGCAACGATTCACCAATGTATCAATACTAATTACTAAAATATAAGCAATTTTATAACAAACAATTTTAAAATCGATCAAATTTTAAACAAAATCTAGATCAATGTAAATTTAAATTATCGTGTTACTATAATAATTAGGGGTGGGAAGGTAAAGCCCTGAGAACTCTTCACAATTTGTGCACTCCCGAAAATAATGGACTAGTTCGTTCCGTCAACAGCCTGGCACCACGGAATGATAAAAACATTAATTTCGTGAGTAAGATTTGTTTTAAGAATTTCGAATTTTCGGTAACCAATTGTTACTAATTGAGCTCTAATTTAAAAAAAAAATTTTAGTTAAAAATGTCGAACTCCATGGAATGCCTTGCCTGGCACGAACTTAGTCTAGTATGGCGCAAATATACCTATAATATCTATATTATATAGGTAGTCAGTTAAATGGATAACACTGGCCGGTACCTATGTTGACTGCTATAGAGCGTATAATATAGTGTATTAAATGTATATGTATATCGATTAATATCATATAGTAATAAAATATAAAATGAAAAAGTAACGCGGTTCACGGCAGTCTCCCTTGACGTCGGTACCCATTTAATGATGTACCTATAATATTATTATGTATGTATAGCGACGGAATACGCCTATTAACCCGATGTGACATAATTATAATATTACTGTCACGAACGCTCTAGGTACGCTCCACGTTTATAATGTTATATATTACTTAGGTATAGCAAAGTAGTAAGTACCTCCAAGTGGCTACCGATTATAATTTTATATTGTGTTCCGCGGCCGTTTATCATGTTATGTACGCACCGCGGTCGTCGTCGTCGTCGTCTTGATCGCAGCGGTTTTCCTTCCGGTCCGGTCCCCGGTCAGGCAATATGCATTTTCAGAGCTCACGAAGGGAGGGGGGATAAAAATGTATTCTACAAGTGCCATATTATATACCTATTATATAATATATATAGCGGCTGGTATATAAGGTACTCTCGAAACGCGCGGCGGTGATTACCGCGGTCCGGTGAATTTTGACCGGCGTGAAAATGCGACGGAAATGACCGCATGACAATAATATTATATTATTTTCCACGCGACGCATCGAAATCCGACACGTCACGGCCGCAGCGGAACACTCTGAGCGTAGAAAAAATCGCTGATGTATATATTATATGATCATTGATCTGGCTTGTTCGTCTGTTCGACGTGAAGTGCTGCCGGCACCGTTTCGGGTCGAAAATTGTTTTTGTCAAACAATGTTTTAATTTTTAAGCGGGTTATGAGTATTTTTATACACTAATATTTTATATACTCATAATATATACCTAATATTATAATATACTAATTCGTTTGGAAATTAAAATCTCGTAAAAATCCAACGAAAGCAAACACATGTAATTTATTACCTTTAAGTTTGATAATATTAGTTAGTTTTCAAGCTAACAACTCAAAATTGGAACTGCTAAACTCAAATTGTCTATATAATAATATATTACATATATTATGTTGTCCGTTTGTGAAACAAAGAAACGCATGTGCGGGTGTGACGTCCTCTGAAACTCAAGTTAATTGTTTTTATCAACTTGCACTTGCTCACCTTTTTCTACATTAACAGCTAGTACCACTCAGTGATCAGAAGGTTTTCATTTTTCTGTACTTTATGTAGAGGTTGCGAGTCGCGACTATATACCGCCGCAGAGGCAGATATCGGAAGTCGTAACCGCGAGTCGTCTTATAAGTTAGGACCTACACGTTCGAAAGTGTTCAAAACAAATAATACGCGTATACTAATAAAATTATGTGTGTCGAGGAAAGACGTCGCAGCCGCGGTTCGTCAGTCATGAAAATTATTTTTAAAAGAAATAAAACAGTGTGTTGGTTATTTTTTTGTTTGTTGATCTTGTGTACCGCTGCAGCAGTATGTTACGTATAACTTATTTTCAAGTATATTATAATAGCCATAGCTTATAGGTAATACCTTAGTTTATTGTTGTCACATCATATCGATCGTTTCCTGGGCTCGAGCAATATAATCGTCCGCGGCGCACACAAAATCGTGTACACGCGTACAGACTACAGGAAGAAGAGAAGGACGAAAAGGACGAGGAGGTCGAGGACCATGGGTATATACAGGTGTTGGTAATGAGTGTCGGTAGGCAACTATTATACGCGCGTATAATCCACCGTGGTGGAAACGATTTTCACGCGAGACCGAATGTAGCGTTATATACTTATATTATACTACTATACAGGTGTATTATCATTGAGCATATATACTATAATCTAAATAGGTACTCGATATAGTCAATGGTATATTTATTATATACATGGCGATGGAGTATTAGGTACCTATATTGGTAAATATTATAATATTATATACTGTGCGGCAGTGTATT
Source organism: Nasonovia ribisnigri (assembly GCA_027563435.1). Taxonomy (NCBI): domain Eukaryota; kingdom Metazoa; phylum Arthropoda; class Insecta; order Hemiptera; family Aphididae; genus Nasonovia; species Nasonovia ribisnigri. The sequence continues at coordinate 56,314 of JANEHU010004771.1, forward strand.
AAAATATGTCATAATATTATTGTAATAGCATACCTACCTATTTTTGATTTTTGTTTTTTGTTTTGACTCTTACTAAATTAAAAAAATTGTAATGAATATTTCTTAAATTATTGCAATTTATACTATACATTTTCTTTTTTAGTATGTAAAATAGGTAAGGTAAATATAAAATAAAAATATGACGTTGTATATAAGCTACAGCCTGCAGTCGTCGTATGGCGCACGTTTAAGCCTATATGGCTATATATAGTTCAGACTATGCCAGTATTTTAGTCGAGTGGCGTGTATTTTAGTAACTAATCGTGTATAAACAGACCAACTCAGTCGAGTTGTAGTTTAGGACTGTAATATTTTGTTTAGTTAGTCCATTCTGTTCTATTTTTCGTTTAGGAGCTAGTGAATCATTTACCTCTCGACCAAAATAACACTGGCATATAGTCTGAAATAGTTTTTACATGTATTTTTGTATTTATATATAATATACATGGATAGATGATGGATAGTCAGAGAGAGAGAGAAAAATCAGAATGACGTAGGGCTTATACAACAAAGTATATACCTATTATATATTATTATTATAGTATAATACTATACCTATGTATACAATGTATATTATGTCGAATTGGAAAAATCACGGAAAACAGCTATATTATGAGTACCTATAGCGTAGTAGCGTGTATAATATAGAGTGTTAAAGAGAGACAGAAAGGGAGAAAAATACAGAGTGATAGATAGTTCGGAAGAGAGTGGTAGGGGGGAGAGATTTCTTTGTTTGTGGATTTGATACACAATTACTGCGACGAAAGTCCCGTAGGCCGACCGACGCCGCTGCCGTTGTAATAATGTCGAGTCGGGTGGAAAATAAAAAAAAAAACGCTCACGGTATGATTCAAGGTTACAATGTGCGACAACCCGGGACGGATCTTGGCCTTTCTACCATTAAAATAAAATAATCTTTTTTTCGTTCTGCTGTGAAAACACAGGACTCGAACAACAGTGAATGGATTTTATTTTTTTCATCTAGTTTTTATATATTTTTTTTTAATAATAGGTATTATATATACATATTTAAAATTCAATTGGTTGAAAACCGTCGTCGTCGGCCGTGTACACATGTTATAAATATACAGACATCCGCAAGTCGTATGCGCTTCACGTCCCGGTCCCGCACACACAACCGCGTAAAAATATAAAACTTATGTATATAATATACAGCCATACAAGGTGTGCAAAACGACATGTACGTGCTTAATGTTAAAAGCACTCCGTGTTATGAATATACCCATACAGGCGAGTATATCTGGAAAAAAATTAGGTGGTGATAGGTGGGAAAGTCCGCACGAATATGTTCTTCCGCATATTATTGTTATTATTATTTTGTAAATATTTTTTTTACCAAAACGTTATTTAACAATTTGTTTTAAAAATACTACGATATTGAAATAATTTAAGAGATTAAAAGGATAATTATAAAAAATGTATGTACAAAATAAAAATAAAAATGATATGTATAGCCTGCAAAATGGATAAAATAAAATTTTAATAAGGGGAGTATAAATATTCTTTTCCTTATGGTTGAAGAATACATTTCAAATATTGAAGTGGATGTTGCAAGATTAAAAAGAGGGAATTGGTGGGTGTATTGTAGTAGTAATTTGGGGCAGTTTAATATGCGATATGGGAAATGTCACAGATTGGGGACAATCAAATAGTTTTTCAAAGCCGAATGTGACCTGAAAATGTCTAACTCAAACACAGACACAAATTAAAAACAAATAACTAAAAAAATCACACATCATTGTAAAATCAATACATTCATTGTTCCGCTCAGAATCTAAAAATGAGTACACTAGCTGGCTCAAACTTAAAATGTGATATGAAATTTCAGGATGCACATGCGTGATCCAAAACAATAAAATAATTAATAATAACCAACTATGTTGGGGTGTAAGCTAGTTCACCTCCTCATACCCTCATGGTGTACCCTGGGTAACATAAATTAACTGAGACACATTCGAGCTACGTCGAATAGTTTGTTATTTTGGATACTCTCACGGATCGCGGGGTCGTTGTGAAGTAACACAAATAACATTATACTCAAAACTCATAATAATATGTTAATTGGTATAATATTATATACAATACAAGGCACTAGCTGTATCACCAGACTTCGCCGGGGAAAAAATGAAGACACCTAAAATGCGGTGCTATCTCGGCGTATCTCGATAATAGACAAAGTCATAAAATAATACATTTTAACTTATCGTAATACTAATTTAAAAATTGACATTACATTTTTTCGATATTGCAATGTATAATATAATTCAGATAGTCGTTGTATATAAATAAAGTGATCGGTGTTTTCCATACAACGCTCATGTATTTTATAATAAATTATTTATGTAACAACATTAATATTAATTTGTAGCTTATAATTTCGGCCAATCTTTATTTACGACAGAGTGCGTAAACAATTATATAGTCTGTGCATGTATAGTGTATACATGTCTCGCAAACAACAGACTTTAAAGGTATATTTCAAACATAAAAACGGATTACATTTCAGTTAATGAAATTATGAATAAAATCGCGGTATCCTGAACAACAGAAATCGCATTTTCTTAAGTAAAAGTTAATGTGAAAAAAAAATCGTTAAATTATTTGAATTAAATGCTAAAAACCCGTAGCCTTTAATACAACACACCCCCTCAAACAAAAAAAATGAAAAATTGGGGAACTTAGGGGACACTCCGGAAAGTATTTGGAACAACTCTGTGACAAAAAATTGGAAAAAAGTTCAATAGTTCTAATAGTTCTTCAAAATAAAAATAGGTCTGTTCTTTTATATAATATATAAGGATATTATGTAACGATAGTGACGATAATATTGTATAATATTTTAATATAAGTCATCACGTCTACGCGAGTGTTCATCGTCGCGATAACAATATTAATATCACACGACACGGATAATAATCATACTCGACGTAGCGTAAGTGTTGTGAACGGCGTACCCGACATAGCACGCCACCATGCTCTTGGTCAATTGGAAGCCGGTGGACTTCGGGTGTCCACCCAGAGCCTCGCAAAAGCCGTTGCCCTGGCGGCCGCCCAGCTGCTGTCTGGACAGCATGGGCAAGCACAAAGAGCGGCCGACGAGGGCCAAGCAGCCCACGCCGAATACGGTCGCGTCGCCGCTCATGCAGCGCAAGTTCCGCGAGGCCCGTCTTCGGTTGCAGCGTAAAATAAAACTGGCCGCCGGAGACACGGGCCGCATCCACGTCAGTGTGCAGTGTGCGCGCGGCCCGTTGGAAACGCATACGCGGTCGCAGGGTGTGCAGGCGGCCGCTCAGTCAGACCTGTCGCCGGGCTACTTAACCAAGCCACCGGAAGTGATCGTCAAGTGCAAGACGGGCCTAGACGCGTACACGCAGGTGACCTACGGTGACCTGATGGACTTCGAGACCGAGATGGCCCCGCTGGCCAAGGCCCTAGCCGAGGCCGTCCTGGAGGAGGCCTCCAGCACCGTAATGTACGAGGACGACTCGGCCGTTTTCAGGCGCGAACAGGCCGCCTACGCGGCCAAGCGCCGGGCGGAGTGCGTCGAACTGGACCGGTTGAACCGCGTCGAGGCCGGCCGGCGGCGCTGCGGTTTGCGCACACTGGCCGTGGCCGAACGCGCGGCGCCCGGACCGACGTTCCGAGCCATTTACGCGCGGGCCATGGCCGACCACCACATGGCTGGTCTACGGGCCGACGCGCTGGGCCAATTGCAGGCCGCCGGCTATCTGACTGCCGACGACCAACTGGCCGCTTGGATGCAAGACCGGTTCCGCAACTACAGTCTGCGCCACGGCCGCACAAACGTCCGTCTGGACGAAATCATCAGCCATGTGATCGTCAACCGACCGCAGATGTACCGGAGGCTTGAAAAGCGACACCCGCACTTCAAAGATGCTCCGCCAGAAGTGATATTACCGGAAGTTACGTTTTCGGATGCCATACTTTCGAACGAAACCACTTCCGGACGTCTGTACGACGGCGACAACTTTTAATAGGTGTATATACTATACGTATAATAACGACACCTCGGTGATAGATTAAAATAAAAAATTTAATAAAACCACAATTTACAAATATTACATAGGTACTCATTAGTCATTAACTGTTTTCTTTTAAAAGAATCAAATGATATAATTACTTGAAAAATAAATGTTCAGTTTCCAGGGGATTCCTGCAGAGGTAATTACGACTGTACGAGGGAGTTATCTATCTCTTACGATGTTAACGATGTATACATAAAAGTTGTATTTGTTATTTGGACAACTTGTCGAGGCAATAAAAGTACGAAAAGTTTCGTACACCAGCCACTAATAATAACACATAGGACATAGCAAAGTGAACATAACAAACACATAATGCTATATATTTAGCCATATAGGTACACAATTAATAGTTATAAATTCGATTGTTTTCGGATAGTTGTAGTATTATTGAGATTGTGGGTTAATATATTTTATGATCCATTTTTCACATTATATAAAAATATAAAATATTATGCATATGCGCATTTATTAAGTAAGTACCTACCTAACTAAAAGTATGTTTTCTTTAATTATAATTTAATGATATTATACCGTTTTATTTGATGTTCGTGGCACGTGTTTACCGTGAAACAATATAACATAACATAATATACATTATAATGCAATAATTAATGTAAGTTCTGTAAAGCCTATGCATTTGAAGTTTTTTTTTGAGAATAAAGGGTTAGCAACAACTGTGGACTGGGAAAACGCATCGAAGCATTATAATTACGATATCAAAACACACCTGCGGCAGTTAAACAACGTGAAACCACCCGTTTATTCCGTTGGCTGTAAATTATATCCATGAATATAGCAGATGGTATGATAAATATAACCGTTTTCTATAGGTTACAGTGTAGGATTAACTCGTGATTTTCGACAAAAACATTTTGCAATTCGTGCATTTTGAATATTCCTACTTGTTAGCGTAAAATATTGTCGGTAAGAAATATTAAGACTGCAGTTTAATTTTAGTTAAGTGATGTTAACTAAGAGCATTTTATACCTATCATATTTAAATTACAAAATATGGGAGTAAATAGTATAATATACTATATTATATACGATTCTACCGACTGATTAAATAATAATATGAAACATTTTTCCGATGATAACTATAATATCGGCTACAATAATACGTAATCAAAATTATCATTAAAAAATAAAAATCCCAATAACAATGGTAAACGGCTGAACTTTTGGTAGTTAAATAATTATATAAATTTTAATTTAACTTTACCTAACTAATTGTAAATATTATATTCATACGTCATTACATTGTATCTTCATGCTGATTACCTTATAAGTGCTGTTCATCCCTAAAAAATTACAAAAACTACACTTTTGAATTTAATCAAATTTTCAATGGAATTTATGTTTAAATATCTCGAGTAAATACATATTGTATTGAACTATTAAAGATTATTATAACTACGTATGAATAAATGTTAATTAAAAATTAACATATAATTTTATTAAAACGCGTTGTTACTTGCGAGTTGCGACACAGAATTATTCCTTAAACGAAATTTTAAGCAATATAATCAAAGAGCACGTCGTAATTAAATTTAAGGAGTCAGATCAGCGTATACTATTTTGTTTTCTCACTATAAACTATATATTAGGCAGCAGCAAATTTGCGTTCAGTAGAACCAATCTCGTGTTAGAATTTAAATTAGAGTCTATCATTAAACTTAAAATTCAGAATATTATTTGTGTTTCTGGTGTTTTTACGATACTTTGATTTGATTTCAAGTTATATAAGTATTTAAAAATGCTGATATATCGCTGAAACATGTTAATACCGTTGACGTATAAACACAAATAATATTCTTCATTAGAAGTTTAATGATATGTAAATTCTCTCTAATATTAAATATTTTAATCTAACGACACAAGATTGATTCTGTTGAACGTACATTTTATCAGAGTTAGAAAACAAATAATGAGCTGAATGCTGATGTATAGGCGTATAAGCATATTATAGTATCTTCAAACTATATGGCTGAACTAAAAAGTTTTTCGACTCGTTTAAAATTAATTTTTATTAATTTTATATTTGCTCGTGACGCATATAATATTAATTGGTGCTACATTATAGAAGATATACTATGACGTACATGTTAGGTCATTCTTCGATGATTTGTCTTCACTTTAATGTTTAGCAGTACCATTAAATACTTTAATTATTACTTATGAATAGTAACTAGTAAGTATACCTAATAATATTTGTTTTTTCTGATGTACTAACGCTAATCTCTAAAACTAGTGTACTATATTATATTAATTATTCATTATATGCATAAGGTTTACTAAAACGACCATAATTATGTAGAATAGTACGACCTATGTAATTTAAAAATAAGTATTGTAAATAGTAACTGTACCTACGGCGCGCTTATAAACTATTCACATAAATATATAATTATATATCAACAATGAAAAGCGGGAAGAACGATTGATTATTATTTAAAATTTTAGTTGAAGCAATTTAATTTAAATATGATAAAATACCGAAAATATCACATAAATAACCAACTCTATAAAGGTAGTAACCATCGTCTGAAATAGGTTTTTGCAAAATCGTAAAATAAATGCATAATACCATATAACACGACATTTTTGGTATTTTATTGCTAAGTTAAACGTTATCCTCGTATTATAATAAAATACCTTGTTAGCTGTTACCCTATAACTATTTCGACTTTATTAAAACGGTGATTGTAATACGAACTATGAACTTACCCCTTATAAGTTCAAATGTAGACCATACAGTATTATGCGTTGAATATATCCCAAATATGTTAGCCTTGAATCTTAATATAAAAACTTGAAAACAAATTTTCAAATAAAATTCTCAAATAAATTGTATGCATTTAATATCAGTATTATTTGTTTAACTGCCTGCAATAATATAGTGTACTTATAATTGTAAGTACCTACGTCATACGCTTATTGTTTACTGTAAACGAATTCAACGTAAATATATAATATAATGTGAATATATGCGATGGAACATACCAACTATAATCAAAGTTAAATAAATAAATGCGGTGTGTACTGTGTATATGTGTAGTGAGAAATATTTTGTTAGTTGTTAAATGTAAAGTAGTAAAATCGTTAACGCTTATAAATTATAATAAAACTAAATTGTTTCGATGTCACCTAAATAGATGATGTAAGCGTTGACAACAACCCATTTTTCTCATAGAGCGTAGGAAAAGTGCGCTTATCGTCGAATTATTCATATGCTAACACTGTAAACATATTTTTACCTATTATCTTTGGAGTAAAATTTACGTTTTTTTTCGTAAAAAAAACTTTTAAAAAATTTACTTTCCGAACCTAGGTGAAGAGTTTTTATTAAGATGTTTTTGTGGGCAATAACTAATAAAGCAGGAAAACACGCACTACACGCATATTAGGTATTTAGCATTATTGTGTGACATATGCTTTTTATGTAGACGCTTATTATATTGTTTTATTGTACCTACCTATATAAGATGATATATACCAAACATGCTCACTACCATTTTTTTCTTTAATAAGTAATTTATTCAAAATCTGATTTTTAAATATACTTAAAGACCATATTTTCAAATTCTTGAGATTTGTTGTACTACTTAAGGAGTGTCCTGTGGAGATACAAACTTCTGTTATTCAAATAAGAACAGTGGAACACCCCTTTTCAATTGTAAATTATAAAGTGAATCATTTTTCTGAAATTTTTGACGTATCAGAATCAAAATTCATACGGGTAGTTTTTGAGTTATTCAACTATGTATTATAAGGATATAAGGTCCATGGTAGTAGGTTTATAAGATATGAGTGATTTAAAATTTTAGTCATTAATATTAATCCATCAATATTAATAATTTGTAAAAAATTGCCTAAATATAATAAATACTAGATCTAGTTTTACGTCTATTTTATACTACCCAATATCTAATATCATTTTAAGGACTAGTATCTTTAATACAAATATTTGAATAACTATAAAAAATTACTCATTCGAATTTTGAATAATCATCAACATTTTCAAAACAATTATCCACTAAATAATTTTCAGTAAAAAATAGGGGGTTCTCATTTGAATAACAGAAGTTTGTATCACCACAGGACACTATTACTAGGTAGTAAAAAAAATCAAGAATTTTAAAATATGGCCTGTGAATTAATTTAAAAGTTCAAAAATCAAATTTTAATAAATTAAATATTAAAGGGAAAATTGGGGATAAGCATACTTGATGAATCATCCAGTAATGCTTACTAATACCATATTTTAAAATATTTAAGATTTATTATATTACTTAAACAGTCTTCTGTGGCGATACATACCTACTTTTGTTTTTAAAATGAAAATCCCCTTATTTAATTTAAATTATTTAGTGAATAATTATTTTAAAAAATTTATGTATCCAATTCAAAATTCGAACGAGTATTTTCTCAGTTACTAAAATGTTTATACAAAGGGTAATAGTCCTTATAAATGGTTTTACAAAAATATATACCTAATTAGATATTTATTCATCTAGTATTTATTAATTTATTATACTTGGACTATTTTTAGAATTTAATTTATAAATGATAATGTTGTTATATTAATATTAATTACAAATATTTTCAAATGACTAAGCCCCCATATCTTCTAAACCTATTACCATGAACCTTATTATCCTTTGTACACACAATTTAATAACTCAACAACTCGAATGTTGATTTTAATAGTCAACATTTTCAGAAAAATTATTCACTAAATAAAAAAAAGGCTTGTCATTTAAAAAACATTGTACCTCCAGAGAACTATCCTTACGTAAAAAGTAGGTAAATTTTACCTTTAAGTATATTTAAAAATTCCAAAAATCAAATTTGCATTAAGTGCATTATTGAAGAAGGGGGTAAGCATATATGCTTGGTGAATCATCCACATATACGACTAAAGAATGACCGTAACAAATGGTGTCCGCGAACGACGAATTGGCAAACGCATCGCACACCCCCTTTTGTAAAAGAGGCAGGGACCGAAGTTCCGATGAGATCGGTCCATCCCAAACGACTTGCGCACAATACATAAGCACCGCAGCATCACATAGCCACCGCGGCAGCCGCACCCTATTCACCGACTACAATAACGAAAATGGCGTTCGGAATGTATTATAATATTAATTGTGTTTACACGCAAACGGTATGAGCTATACTTCAAGTGAACCGAAAAGAAATAAATTCGTTTGTATAAATGTATCTATTCTTTATGATTAAAATGTCGCTATATGCCTACTTATTTATTATACATTTAAACATTAGAACTTTTCAAATAAATTCAGGAAAAACCACAAAAAAATAGGGAATAACGTGAAACCAGTTTTCGATGAAATAGATTTATTTTTTGCCGTAATTTAAATAAACTGTAGAGACTTGCTATTTTCATTAAAATATATTCATTACCTATTCATAATTACCATTGACATTATATAGTTTTCAAAATAGTTCGGCTCTTTAATGCTATTTATAGATATTTGAAATTACTTAGTTTGTTTTCGATTGAATGATACAATTTTTATAACTAGGTAGTAAGAAATTTGAAAAATGAATGCTATATGTTCCACACTAACTTTTCACATAGTAATTTATATAAACATATTAATAATACCTATAAAGACACATTTTTTTACAAATGTTTGGATTTTAAATGTTGACAAAATTCGCTACAATTACATTTATGCCCCTACCTAGTTAAAAGTTTAAACATTTTTAATTTTTATAGCTAAGGCTCGAAAATTTAATACAAGGTTTCTCATAAATAGTTCATACTAACACCCGAAAATGTATAAAAAAATATATGTAAATAATATATTTGAGGTAATATTACTAACAAAATAAACAAAAAATAGGCATTTAAGTAAACCAATTAAAAAATTATCAAATGTTTCCACTAATTAATTATTGAGTGTTAAAAAAAATTTAAGAATTTTGACAAACTGCATTTGAAAAAACGTAGACCATAGGTAGTACACATAAGTACCTATAATTAACTAATTGTTCAAAATTCAATTTGTATGCATTGCAATTCTCACAAAAATATTACAATTTGGAATATGAAATTCAGAATTTAAGCTGTCGAACAAAAAAATAAAAAACTTAATAAGAATAACTATAAAAAAAAGGGGGTCAAGTGGATGTCGCTCTACTGTACAGTAGGTTATAAGTAGATCACTGTATAATGTATGGTATTAAATTTGAATTCAATGATTGTATACGAAAAACGATTCTGAGCAGAGTCGGTATGTCAGTCTAGGATATTTTAAATTATATTGATATTGTTATTTTACGATAGCTGCTAAGTTGAATTAATATTATTCATATTATTTAATTATTATATATATTATATATATTATCTGCCTTTGAAACTATATATTAGAAGCCTACTATTAAATTTTCAAGATTTTTTACCCAACAAATAAAATTTCATTGACATTTATAAAAAAAAAACTAAAAAAATTGGAAACTGAAAATGTCCGTTAACAGCTCAAAATAAGTCAGAATATTTTGAAAATGCTATGGTGTGTAGAAAATGCTAATATAAACATTTGGTCAACATTTCATGGATATACTGTCATTTCTTTTAGAGTTACTTCAAAAACCAAAATCGATTTTGTCGAAAATCGGTTTTGCGTAAAAATTCCCGTTTTTTCCTTAATTTTTCTTTTTTTTTTTTACGGTGCTTTTGAAAACTACTGCGGAATTTTTGACCCCCCAAGTACCAACTAGATTCACTTTCCTATCAGAAAAGGTACTATTGAAGAAAATCGAAGCATTATTACTGTCCTAAAAAGTGATGACACTCACAAAAAAAAATAAAAAAATAAAAAAACACACATCATTTTAAAATCAATACATTCATCGCTCCGCTCAGAATCTAAAATATGATTTGTTTTCAAATATATTGTTTTGTAATGACTTCAAATTATGCAAAAAAAAAACTTCTGTGTTTCGATAAATTAGTCTTTACCCAAGAATGGCCGTATGATAGCGTTACGTAACATAAAACGTAATAAGTAGTAACTAATAAAAATAATCAATCACAACGAATAAAACGAGACTAATATAGTACCACTTTTAAATTTTATGTATAATTATGGTTATTTGAAACCCGAGATAAACAGATCCATGAAGTTAATGCCCGACGCTCAGCCTATTATTTTATTATATATATATATATATAAAAACATCATAGTTTTTTTTTTAAAAATCTCATATAACGATCGTTGTTCACTTTTCAATATAATATAGTTTAAGTAGGTAGGCACTTACGATAGTATTATATTGTTCCGAAAGTCAACTTTATCGTAAAAACTATTTGAAAACGATGTAAACAATACGTACTTATATATTATATAGGTACCTACATAGAAAACGGAATCTGTGGCATTGCTTCACCGACTGCAGTGTACATAATATTATAATATGCATAGGCACATAATGTACCTATATTATTAACTTATTCAAATATAGTAAAATTCACGCTGAAAACGTCGTCGTTTTTATAAACTACAGCTGTCAGAGGCGTTATTTTCGTTGTACCTGCACAAGGTACAATATTATTAGGTACATTTGCATTTGCGCAATAAAAATTGTTAACTAGTTATAGTACCTATATATTAAGTAGTAGGTACATGGTTGACCTGTGCAGTGATCTTTTGTTTTGAACTGCAACAATTCTCAATAATTCAATTTATTTTTTTTTATTCATTTTTCTTTGTTATCAGCTGCTGACAAATCAATAATACCGTAGTTTAGTAGGAATAAATCACCTTTTTTTTTTCAATTTAAAAATCGGGAACGGGTGGGAAACGTTTAGCACAATACAGGCCACCCGGTCCCTATCTACTAAATCACTTATAATAATTATAATACGTATCATTTGACATTTTTTCAGTAACCTATGTAGGAATTAAAGGCACCGAGTACTACACACTATTATATTATATTATATTATAGAATTTACCAACATGAAATATACTTACTCGACACTTTTCTGCCCAGTCCAAAATATTATATAGCCTCTGTATATAATGTGATTCATCAATCATGCTCATCCCCATTTTTTTTTTAATAATGTATTAATTTAAATTCAGATATTTCGTAAAATTCAAGTAGGTAGGTACTATAATATACTTAGCTATATGTTAAAGTATCTTTTCAATTATTTGGATTTTTCATACCATTTAAGGAGGTTCGGTACTATTTTAATAGGTACCAACTCCTTTTTTTCAAATGAGAATCTCTTGAGAAACTCTTTTTTCTTATAAATTGTTAAGCGGATTACTATTTTAAAAGGGCGTCATGCGTTTGGGTGAATTCCTTTTTATACCAGCGTCCAGCATACATAATAAAGTAATGTGTTCAGGCGAGTTTCTTATAGTGTGTTTAAGCGAGTATGATACAATATAAAAGATAAAAGATGAAATAATAAAGATTAAGATAAAAATATTATATAAAATCTATAGGGAATTTTATATCAACTAAATATAGCACATAATTACAATGTGTAATCACACACACAAAATCAATCCAATTTAATTATACCGGTGGAATTCACAGACAGTCCTAAGTCTGACAAAAAGAGAGGGGAAATTTATTGATGAAATACAGCATCCCCGGATATCAAAAAATATGTCACCCAAACACATTATGTTAAATTAAAACAAATTCAATTTTTAAAAATTTGCCCAAACGTAAACAGCCCTTTTAAAAATTGTGAGATATCTTTAAATTCAAATCCAAATGAGCCGGTTTTAAATTATATAAGTTTGGGTACTAAGGATAATATGTCCATGCTAATAAGTTTGATCCGATGATTAAAAAATTATAATACTTAATTAATATTAATTTATCAATATTTTAACATTTTTTAACATTTTTCCGTGTAAAATAAATACTAGTTTTAATATTACATTTATTTAATTTTTTTGTTTTGCCATTTTTAAGGATTATCATCCTTACCTAGTTTATATATATAATGACTCACGAACTAATCGTTTGAATTTTGATTTAGATACAGCAACATTTTCAAAAAAGATCATCTGATAAACAATTTATAATTACGAACACTACGGTAGGTTCAAATTTGAAAATAGCCTGTGCCAACACAAAACATTTCTTAAATGATATAAAAATTAAAAATATGCTCAAGTATACTTATAAATTCCAAAATTTCAAAATTAAATCAATTCATTATTAAAGGGGAAAACGATAGAGAGCATATAAATTATCACCATCAATAAATCAACAAGACTATACGACCAAAGTAAAAAAAAAAAACATTCAACACAGAAAAAACGTTAACATCCGTCTTCAAATCGTCATGTAAAGTAGGTATTGAAAAAAAAATAATAAATTTAAATAAAAATAAAGTTTTAAACCAAACGCGTGTCTTTTTATCGATGAAAGTTTAAAACCTTTAAAAATAGAGCTCAAACCCCTAGTTATGTAAAACTTATTCATAAAAAAAGAAATCTTTCCCTAGGTAACAATAATATTGTAATGAACCCCATGATCTACAATCGTAAAAACGGTATTTCTGAAAGTGTATTATGATATAAATATAGGACAGTATATATGATGTAAGTATATGACATTATTAACATCGACAATTTTTGTAATACTGAAAACCACTTCAAACATAGTAAACTCGAACCAACTAAATAAAATCCGTTTTCAAAATTATCATGCGTGTAACCAAAGTCCTACAGTAATATTTTTTGTAACAATTATTGTTCAGGTGAATTCATTATTCTATGTCGGTTTGAAACAGTGTCCATACAATAACCATATTATAATATTTATCGACACATTCCTGAACGTACGGATGTGCACTGATTAAAAATAAACTAAAGATAATTTTGGTGTCACACACTGACAAGCCACCATAATACTGTCAATTATATTATTTGCTTATAAATGGTATAAAGTGAGGTACTTATGTTAGGTATTATGTTCCTCAAAACACGGCCGAGTGCATGCAGGATGCAGGTTTCCTTAACTATATTATTATGCAACCATAATTACTGTTAATATCATATAATATTTTACTATCCAGTATTCTGGTTCTGAGAAATTCAAGAATTTTGACGAAATTGGATAATATTTAAATGAAAAAATAAATGATTTTTCCTCCGACGATTTTAGTCATTATACTGTAATTTAAAAAAATTTAATCATAGAACTTAAATCACTTGAATTATTTTGTCTACTAATTTTTTCTATCCTTAATGACTTTTTCAAAATATTCAACTAGTTTTGAGCTTTAGGTAATCTATTAACACAGAAGTAGTTCAACATACCATAACAATATTGCTAATGTACTAATAAATTACTAATAATATGGTAAATAAATTATAGAAATAGCGGTTGACACAATATCTCCACTCAAAATCGTTTTTTGTACCTATGCTTTGTATTATTGAAATCTAATAAATTAAACACCATTATAGTACTCAATGAGGTATATACCAGAAGCCAGATTATATACTAGAGAGACTTCCACGATTTTTTTTTAACTGATGTTCTTCACATCGATTTTAAAATGCATTTGATTAAAATTTACAACTATTTAGCATTCAACGAGTCTATACTCCAAATGTATATGATATAATATAATATAGGTACTTTACTTGCAGCTACTATATTGAACTCTAACCATGGTTTATCGCAGTGTCGCGGTCGGTGGTGGCGTTAGTCGTGTCGTATATATATATATATACCAATAAATATAATAATATAAATAACGGAAGTTTGCCTTGTAAAAATAAAACCACTTTTTAAACGAATCACCATAACGAGTAGATATCTATATTATAATAAAATATAGATATATATTATTGATATTAACTTTTTATAAATTATATGTAATAGTATAACCGTTAAAAATCATTTGTACTTCGACGTATATAAGATACATTCTGCATATTATAATGCACCTATTCAAAGACATTGAATCAAAGTCGAAGAAGAAAACGCTATTGTCCAATATAATATATTATAAAATACTGTCAGTATTGTCGTACAATACCTACTATCACGAGTCATAACTCATAACTATAATATTACCGTACGGCGGGTTACCTTAACATAGTTGATACCTATACCTAACATTGTGTTTACGGGGTTTAGTGCGAGTTTAAAGTCTATATGGGGAAAACATGGTTCGAATAAGATTTAAACGTAACAATCTCGGAGTGCCTAGTTTAAGGCCCGCCATGACAATGGCATAATAATAGGTAAAAATGGTAATAAATAGTGCAACATAAATAGGCAGGTAATATTATAACGCTACGAGACGGTTGAAATCACGCAGACCCCGAGACGTGTTCTTCCACGGTTGCGGGACACGTATATATCGTACCCATGTATACGATATCCGTCAGTCAGTTGGGCGCTTGCGTAGTCGGATGCGCTGCACGACGACGGCGACGACGCTCTCACGTCACAACGATAGTAACATAATAAATAATAATGTAGCATTATTGTAACGTTCGTGGACGGATTGCGGCGGCTGTAAATTCGGCGTGAGCGAGGTACGAGAGGGCGACCATAGACGAGCCATCATCCGCGCCGGGCAGCGCACAGGCATTCTTCGGCGACCTCATCTCCGCCGCCGCCGCCGCCATTCATGTCTTCTTTCTTTTTTCGAAGCGCGCACGCACGCACGGCGATGATGTACCAGGTGCGTTATACAGGGCGATTCGCGTTTGACTCGCCGTGTCTGCATATTATCGTGACGTGTCAGGCCCTGATTTAGTCGAATTTTTACGGTTTGTTTTAAACGATTGTCTCCCCTTCACCATGAAGTATATGATATATTTTTAATCGGGCTGAATACGAAACTAGATAAAATTCTCCAAATTGTATAATAATAATTATTGGTGTTTTACTGTGAAATAGGTGGAATACTTCGGATGGCTGTATTCTCGGGACGCCCGGCCAAGAATTATAATATAATAAAATGGTTTTATTTCTGGAATGAGAAGAGTTAGAGCCTGGACAGACGAGTGGACGACAGATTTTTGCCGAACTTAATACTAACTCTATATTAACATCAAAATAAAAGTTAAATTTATAAATAATAATAAATCGTTCCAAGGATATAAAATAGTAATGCACGTCAAACAAGAAATTTTTTGATGGCATGATAGTCTTTACATTTGGTATATTTTTTAGATCGATTAGACTTCGAAGTAAAAAATGAAGTACTTAATGTCGTAGCCCGTAGATCAGCACACATCATACATTTCATACACAATAGCTGTCACCTGACCAATATTCGTTATGTCACACTATTTGCATTGTATGCCACAAAAATTTATTTTTTTTAGTATCGTGCCTCTACTCCTTCGCATTTTTGATGAATTTTAGTGATCTAACAATATTTAATTTCGTTGTAAACGCCTTTATGAACAGATGGAATGCTCTATCAAATATCAATCATCTATAAGTCTATATTTTCTGGTGCTTCGAATAAGAGGTTTGTATTTTTTTCGGGTTTCATTGAAATTTCACTTAGCATAACGAAAAGTAGGTAGTAAATGCAAGCAAGCAAGCGTAGTTGTCAAAAATCAAAATTTTTTTCAAATGTGATGATTTATTTATTTATTTATTTATCATTATTGTAAAACTTAGATCGCTATAGTGCAGGCGTGCAACACGCACTATGTCGTGCGTCAAAGCGAGACGAGAACCCAACGATTTTCTATATTCTTTTATTTTCATGTTCTAAAACATCGATGTTAAAATATCCAATGTTCATAGTCACATGTAAACGATTTGACATTATTCCCTCCTCGGAATATGAAATTAAAAATAATAAAATCCATACTTACCATAAAAATAAATTATAGAAGTATCTACAAGCAACGAACCTACGAGTATCACAACGATAAATAAAAATCATAGTAATCGTTTTGATATTTTTGATTTTCAATTAGTAAAAATATAATAACCCTATAATTTAGAAGTTTAATATAAATTAAATAGATGGTTTAAAAAAAAAACCAAAAGTTGACTATTATATTATAATCCTATAAAGCTTAAGTACTAAGGTATAATATAATATATTAAATTATATAGATATAGGTACTCTAAAAAACAAAAAAACAGAGCGTGTTTTGAAAAATACAAAAGTTGACTGACGTAATGAGTGTTTGAGATTACAAAAAAAAATCCACTTTAATCAATGTTCATTATAATAACATAATATGCAGACAGTCACGTCACGAATATACAGCGTGGTCCAATGTGAGTCCCAACCAACATTTCCTGACATCCATATTATATTACATAGTAATCTATTTTAATATTTTATGCGTATTTAGTAGAACATATTACCTATACATTACAGTCTTGGTGCGTACAGTCTTGGGCGAGCCAAACAGACCCATGGATGTACCTACCAAACGAATGGACGATGTTTCCGACCACTTCTTGATCTTTTGTTCATGTGGTTTCCGGACCACTCTGTATACTGGGAGATTCTTTTATTGAAAATTCATTATTTCAATAACTATTAAAAGGACGCCTTTATACATTTTAAAATGATCATAACTCGCTTTAAAATCAAAATATGAAAAAAAACCATGTCATTGACGAGATAATACTATAACTTTAAACTTAATTATAGATCAATTCACTCTAAAATTAAACATAACAGAGTAAAGTGAATTATTCAAAATTATGTACTATTTGCTATGCTATGCGTATGTAAGACGGAGAAAACGCATACGGCGTCCAGCTAACGTTTTTGAAAATAATTTTTTAACATAATTTTTAAGTCTTTACAAAACAACATTTTAAGTAATTTTTATAATTTCATCATTTTTAAGTATTTAATCATTTGAATGACAGCATAACACCTGTGAATTGAAATTTCTTATTCCAAAGCAGAACATTTATCGGAGTACCTACCTACTTCGATGTATACAAATCGAATTTCGGACGAGTTTATGAGCTATGAGTATTTATAGGTATTATAACTTTTAATATCTACTTATAACTCGTCCAAAATTTGATTTATCTATGTATAATATATGCATAGGTGTATAATTATGTAAATCAAATTTGAAAATATTCCGAATGATTGGTGGTGGGTAGGTATTGTGCTTCGGAATATATGAAATTAAAAAATATGTTTTAAAAATGAATGATTAGGTACCAAAAAATAACGTCAATAGTTTTTTTGAAATAATGTGTGTTTTTGATAAAAGAATCACCCTGTATACGCCACACCGCACACCGCGGTATACGCGTATATTATACCTACTTATATCTACTCTGCACGCGCACACAGGCTGCGTATACATTCTACATTTATACAACGCCACACACACTCACACACACACACACACGCACACGCACCGTCGCCGTTAATATACGTGTGAAGACGGTGTATGTTGTACACACAAAGAGTCTCTGGGCTCTTACACACATCCGCCGACGACCGTATATACCGCGCGTATACCGTGTATAATATACCATGCATGCATAAAATATTATATTAATACCTGTGCGGCTGCAGTAGGTACACTGTAAACTGTTATGTGCGCGCACTGAATAACACATAATATAAAATGTATACATTTTCAACGGCTGTGCGCGCTAAACCTCGCCGCCGCGATAAAGCCCGCGTGGTGTGTAGTCTTGCTGGTTAGCAAAATATTGTATTATAATAATATAAAGTATAAAAAATATACTCGTTTTCGTGTAAGCATATTATTATTACAATATAATATAATAGGCAAGGGTGGGGGGAGGGCATTAACTAAAGTTAATTTTTTTTTAACTTGGTTAATTTTCTAATTTACTTAAGAATTAGTTTAATTGACTGTTGAAATAACTTAGCTTTTTTCATTTGAATAATCTATCAAGCTAAAATAACACTATAATAATATTCCTGTATTTTTCTTGATAAAATAATATAGTAAATAGGTAAGGACATAATACTGTTGATGTGGTCCACGTGGCAATTAAAAAATCAAATTCACTATTATTAAACTAAGTTAAATTGGTTATTTTTTCCATATTAACTTTAAACTTGGTGAGCTAACTTTATTATTTGTATCGATTAACTTCCAACCTAATAATTATATAATATTCACCTACGACCTACCTACTTAATTTAACATAGCTTGAGTTAATTATTTTCAGTAACTTGCGCACCTTTAATAATAAACGGAGTGTAGCAGTGGCGTATTTAGGATTTATTTTAGGGGGGAGATATACTTTTTCTCACTCCACTCAAAATACATGAATACTTCTACCATTGACCTATAATCCCCCTGATGACAAACGTCCCAGCATTTTATTAACTATACAGTTAAAGTGATAAATGGAAAAACTTAAATATAAGTTTAAAAAAAGGTCATGGAAGAGATATATCTCTCTAACTACCCCTCGCAAATACGCCACTGGAGTGTAGATATTTTAAGAAAAAATAATATTGTATGAACTCGACAGACACGTCACCCGTGCAGCAACTTAAAAGTTAAAGTATGTATACCTAATATACGCGTGTATATTAACGGTATTAATGCGATGAAAATTCGTTCGATTCGGTATGATGCAGCATCATCGGAAAATCAGGAAAATTCGAAACGTGGTTTACATTCAGGAAACGTTAAAATGTACCTACATAATATTATAATGTACTTCGAGTAGGTAGATATAGTCACTATATATTAGGCCCATTAGGGGTTTCCACACCGTAGCCGCGGGCGGTGGTAAACTCTCCCGATTGTATGGTAAACTCTCCCGGTTTTTAAAACTAGTACACTCTCCCGATGGTAAACTCTCCCGGGTCAAAATTATGTTTACCTGAAGAAAATGTGTAAACTCTCCCGGGTCAATTTTAAGTTTACCTGAAGCAAATGTGTAAATTCTCCCGGGCAACATTATGTTTACCTACTTAAAAGAAATGTGTAAACTGTCCCGAGTTGTTTAAAATGTTATTGCCACACTATTGGCTACACTGCAGATATTGTAATTATCATTTTAAATATTTATTATCAATTGTATTACTGTTAACCAGTGTTGGGAAATATCTAGATAAATTTATCTAGATAAGTTATCTAGATAAAAATTATTCATCTTTTATCTTATCTAGATAAATTTCAACTCTATCATATTTATCTTCATCTAGATAAATATCTAGTTATCTATGAGTAACATATCTAGATAATTTATTTTAATTTACTTAAAAAGTTTTTTTAATTTTTAAATTAAAAATATTTATATTTACGTCATTATACCATGATTTTAATATTGAATGTTCATTTATAGTCTCGAGTATTACATCGTAATACTCGTAATTTTATGTTGTAGGGTTTGACTTATTATTATTTTAAAAACAGTTATTATTTTTTTTTTTTCAAATGTTAGCTAACAGCTTCATTGTATTATTATAAAATTAAGTCAGTGAATGACATTTCATATATATTTAGAACAATGTGGGCCTCAGCATCATCATCAACTTCAAAAACTACAAACGCTTGTGAATCGTTCCATTCACATTTCAATTCATCTTTCTCTAGTATTCATCCATCTCTATTTATATTTATTAATGCCCTAACAGATTTTCAAAATGAAGTATACATAAAAATGCAAAGTTATAACAAACAAAATAAATTAAGTAAAAACTCTCATACAAAAAACAAAGAAAAAAAAATAGCACAAAAAATAAAAGACTATACAGACAAACAAATAGATACCTTAAGTTTTTTGAAATCAGTATGTTCCTATTATTACAAAAAATAGTATTTTGAATAAAATATTATAATTGACTTTTTTAATGAAATTTTATGAAATTTATTTTATTTTTTGTATTTTGACTATAATTATTGACCATGGAAGTTAAAGGCATTGATTTTTATTATTACTATTATATAGGTAACTGACTTTTTTAATGCAATTTTGATTTTTAATACAAACTGAAAGTTGATGTTCTACCATTTATTATAATACAGATGTGTTTTTTGCTTATACTGTTACTTTTATTTTATATTTTATGTATAATATTTAATCTTGATGATGATTTAAAAATAAATTTCTGCTGCCACATATTTTTTACTTTCCATTACATTATGCGGATACATTTTAATTGTCAATGTGGAAGAAGTTATTAAAAAAAAAAAAAAAGTTATATTGATAAGCAAAAAGTATGAAAGAAAATAAGTAAAAACAATTATACAATATTCTAACTTAAAAGAAAGTAAGTTTGCAAGGTGAGTACATATTTTATTTTTAATAACAATTACAAACGTAATTAAAAAATATAAATACAAATTAGAGACTAGACTACTATTTTATGGAGTCCGTAATCTGTACAAAACTTACTATTTTATAATGATAAATATTAAATACACAAATAATAAATGATATTGTGATAATAATGTATTATGATAACAGGCGACAGACTGAATTATTTTATATAGTGTTACCAACTGCGTAATACGAATAATGCCCATGCTCCACAAGTTATTGTAGACCCGGGAGAGTTTACATGTTCCCATCAGGTAGTACTGAAGTCGACCCGGGAGAGTTTACATGGTTCAATCAGGTAGTATTGGAGCAGACCCGGGAGAGTTTACATGTTTCAATCAGGTAGTATTAAAGCAGACCCGGGAGAGTTTACCATCGGGAGAGTTTACATGCTATTAAAATCGGGAGAGTTTACAATCGCCCGTAGCCGCCATCGCAGTGGTATAATAATTGGAAACGCACCTGCAGCTGCATCATAGCACACTCTACTGCTGGTTTGCCACGGCAGCTGATGGCAAATAATAGACTTTTGGTATAACAATAGGATTTAATCGGTTTTTAATTTTTTTTTTTATGTTACCAATTCTAGTTCTGAGGTCCTCGCATTAGTACCTATACCTATGTATAATTACAGCAGGCGATTCGCTTGATCGCGGGTCTTAAAAAGTGTTTTACCGAAAACGCTCACGGTGACTGTCCGTGTTTGTGATGTGTGTGTGTTTGAGTTTGAGGTGTATATAACGTGTGTATGCAGGCGTTTAAAGTTTATAAAAATAAAAAAAACACGTTGGTAAGGTTCGATAATTTGTCATCCACCCCCACCTCTACTCCACAGAGTGTGTGCCACTGCGTTCTACTTGGTTCTTTTCAGTCATTAAACCGTATTAATCCATGGACTCTTCGTAGAAAATCATATTACGTTATACACACGCATGGGAAAAAATAACACGCCTGTCTGTAATAATACGGCAGGTATGTCTGCTGCAGTAATTGAAAATTAGAATTCCCTTTTATAAATCAATGTTGACTCTTTTATAACGATATAAAAAATGTACATATTATATAATGTAATTCTTTACGCGCATCTATGGGAAATGCAATACACTAATACGTGGTAATTATGTCAGTATAAGGTTAGTTAATGGTAAAGTACTAACGACGAATATTATCTGCAGCAGATAACATTATTGTTTTGAAAAACAAAACAGTTATCAACATAGGTAACTAATAATATACACTAAAGTAATTTGATTAACTATTTGATTATTTCGTTAACTTTAAATAAATAGAAAACTATATTGAAAGGACTTCCGACTTATAACTTATAAGTTATTACTATATTACGGCACTAGATTACGGATAGCTAGAAGCACTAAAAAATTATCGAAATATTTAACTAAAGTAATAAAGCTTAAAAATCCTTTAAAGATATTTAAAATAACTTTAAACTCATGTTTTTTAAGAAAAAAAGGGTGGGTAAGTGGATGTCGCTCTGCTGTACAGTAGGTTCCAAGTAAGTCATTGTTTAATGGATGGTATTAAATTTGAATTCAATGATATAATATCATTGTATACGAAAAACGATTCTGAGCGGAGACGGCATGTCAGTCCAAATTTTATCATAAAATAACTATAAAAAAAACTGTATGTTTATATTTTTGAGATTTTTTGGTAACAGAATAACCTATTTATGTGGAACCTTGTTTTAAATTTTCAATCATTAGCTATAAAATATGAACATTTTATCAATTTTTAACTATAAAATCATTTTTCAATTTCTGATTTGATAAATGTTATCGAAAATCGAACTTATAAATGCTTAAAATGAGTCAAAATATTTTGAAAATTTTATCAAGTATAGGAAATGATAAAATAAACATATGATATAAATTTCAAGTATCTAGAATTATTCGTTTTTAAAATACAGCAAAATAAGAAAATCGTTACATAAGAAATCAACTTAATATACAATCTTGGAAAAAATTGAACTTTAAACGTTCATAAAAAATTTTATTTGACTTTCATTTAGACATTTTTTTTGCGATAAAGGTAGATAAACCTATCAGGAATCTAGCATCACATTTTCAAATCTTAGACTTAAAAATAAAAATTCTTATGAATTTTTAACTCAAAATAATTTCCATATTTTCGTGATTCTTCCGTATTTTGCGTCGTTTTAACTTTTGACCACCCAAAGTACCAACTAGATTCACTTTCCTATCAGAAAATGTACTATTGAAGAAAATCAAAGCATTTTATAGCTTACTTAATTTTTTCAAAAACTGGTTTTGCGTAAAAATATCAGTTTTTCCTTAATTTTGTATTTGTTTTTCCTGACTCTTTTGACTTTTGACCCCCTTGAAGTACCAACTTGATTCACTTTCCTATTAGAAAAGATGCTGTTGAAGAAAATTTAAGTAACTTTTACTGTCCAAAAGCTGACGATAGACGCAAATAAAAAAAAAATTCATCATTTTGAAATCAATACATTTATCGCTCCGCTCAGAGTCTAAAATGTAATTTTATTATTATGACTTATGCTTGTAGATTTTTACTAATTTATACTAGGTTCCTATATTCTTTTTTCGTGGTCGATGTACATTTTTAAAAAAAATTTTATTTTTATTTTTATTATTTAACATAACCCTCGGCCCATATGGATATTGGATAAACTTACATATTACTTATATTTGTTTGTATAAATAAAGATTACCTACTTAAAAATGGATATACAATATTTATCAAATACGCCAGTTTATAAAATAAAATGATGTAAAATTTGGTTTGAGTAGAAACTTAAAATTCTCTTAAAACCTAAAATACATTAAAAATCCCAAATTAGCACAACAAAATCAAAATTAAATTATAGAATTATAGAATCATATTTATATTTGTAAATAAAGCTTGAAGAACTAAACAAATCTATACGCTGAACTTTTATAACAGCTTATATTATAATGTAAAGTATGTTCTCCGAGCTTAAATTAAAAACTATATAAGCATTGATTTTAAACAATCCATAATTCAAGTTATTGAATTAATTTTTGTCAAAATTAATATTCGATAATGTTATCACCTTTTTTAAAGTATGTGGTGTCTAAGTTCAAAGCATAGGATTAGCTACAAAATATAATGTTCGTAAAATAGGGTGATTAAAGGCTTAGCTTTATTTCCCCTGAACTATGAAGAAAGGTTTGTACAACTATTTAAATTAATATTATTGTATAATATATAGTTATATGATGTACCTAATTGTTTCAAAATTACATACTGCATTTTTTTTAGGTGTGTCAGTTTGACTGTGCTGTATGATTTACCTATCAAATTATTAAAAAGATCCAGTTATCGAGGAACAATAATTTTATTTTGATAAAACATACGTCAATGGACCTATAGAAGAACTTCGATAGAATCGAATGGCTTGGCATTATTGGGTTTTTTACTAATATAACATCATTATTCATCGAAAGTATATAATCCTAAAAAGAAAAAGAAATGTAGAACAAATAAATGTTTCAATAATTAATTTAAAAGTCGAGTAAGAACTCGGCATCAGAATATTTGATATTTATTGAAGCAGTATAATCCAGAGATCAAATTCATTAGCCATCATTAAAAAGTTAACTATTCAAACAGTTATGGTTAACTCTACAGAAATAATGTATGAAAAAATACTTAAAAATACGGGTTTAAGATAAGCAAAAAAATCTCAATTCAAAGACTATTTAGAAAATGTGGAATATCTAGTTAATTTTGATAATTAATAATTATATTTTATTTACAAAAAAATGTAGTTAATATAATTTTTTATCAACATAAAATAGGTACCTACTACCTATTAATTTTTGTTGATGTATTACTATTACTTTTAACTGTATCAATTATAGAAATATTTGCCCTATTATTTATTTCAGATTAAATCAAAACTAAAAACAATTTCACGCACAAAATACAGTTTTTTTTTAAATAAAAAAGGAGAAAATGAGTAATGAGTAACTTTTTTAAAAACAAAATAAATATGTTTAGAAAAAAATCATCAAAATCATAACTCGCAAATTACCTATTTTTATAGTTCAAAATGCATATAATTTTCAATTTTAATATCTCAGGCTTGAAAATTTAAAACTAAGTTGATTAAAAGTTATTCTTTAGAACAGAATATTGAATGCAACTCTTTTTTTTATAGACTTTTATGAAGTATTACACATTTTGACAAAATGTTATATATTTTAAACAAAAAAAATAATTTTAGTTATTTTGTTGTAATTGATTTTTCATTTATAGGTAGGTTATAGGGACTCATTTTTTGTCATTATGTATATGAGTTTTCACAGTTAATTTTTTTAATTAATATGGAGCAATCTACAATTTATACCACAAACCTATTCACGCCGTTCTACGATACGATGCGTCGAAATTGTCAATAAATTAATAATATCTATAGTACTATTGTCTATTACATGAAATTATATAATATTAAATGTTTAATATTCCTATATTTTTTCATAATTAATATAGGAGAACCATAGAGGCGTAACAAGTAAAAGTAACTCTACCTATTATTGAAATAACTATAATTATCCTTTTGAGTAAAAAATAGTATTTTTTTGTGGTCTTAGAGTAGATTTTTGACATGTGCATCGAGAATGTGAGTCCGTAATATATTCCACTGTAGTGAACTATATTAATTTTGTGTTTACACTTTACTCACACTAATGATTATTTATAACCCAATGACCCAAAATATTTTCCTATGATACTAGTAACTAGTAGTTATTGCTTATTAATATATTATAATTTATACTGTTATGACTGATTCAGATTGTACATTTTCTTACTTGAGAATAATTATTATGATTTATAAAACCAAGTTCTGGGAACGATATAGTTTTGTTTTATAAATAATGCTACATTATAGTAAATTACACTAAATACAGTATTTAATAACCCATAATATTATGATTTGATTATGAACCTAATATACATAGAAAAACTATACATAGATACCAATGATTATTGCATGAGCATGTAAGTACCTATATAGGATTCACGAAATTTCAACCTAGATGTTTCAAAAAAAAAACTAATTGTACGTAATATTATAATATTATTATAATGGCAGAAAATGTGAGAAGTGTATTTCAGTTAAAAAGTTGTTAACTTACTTAAACCGGTGGTGACTGATAACTAGACTCAAACTCAGTTTTAAACTTAACACTTTTTAAGCGCTTTCCGCGTTCTCCAAAATTGTTCATAAAATATATGTTATTTATAATTACAACTCTACAACACAGCGAATACTGCAGCACTGTATACCTAGCTCCTAATACCTATAATATTAATATTTAATTATATTCAAGCGTTTGTTTAGTGTTTTTCATAATTTCTTTTCACGATTATGCGTTATTCATAAAAAAACGGCTGATTCTACAATTCTCCATCCGTGTCTTTTTTGTATTTTTCACGCAAGTATTGGCCCGAGCCCGCTGCTCTTCAACCCGTAAATTTTCATTATATGACCTCTAACGGTTCTGCTTGCCCACCGACAGGTATGTATACATAATGCATAGGCATATAGATACGTATATAACATGATGTATAATCGCGATTATCTGTTCTGCTTCGCGTAATCAGGGCCCCACGAGACCGCACGTATCTAATTCGTGTTTCCTTTTCATACTCGGTTCGTTTTAGTTGTTAATTTTTGTTTTTATTTTTCCTAGGCCTCCTCATTTTTTCCTAGTGTTTTTCTTACGTCTTGTACGGTACAATACACACCACAAAATACACGCTAACACGTGGAAACTAATCGGCCGCAGTCGACAATGCATTTTTCCACCTAGGTATGTTTTACCGATAGATCTGATACTATACATGCACGGAATAGCGATTCGTTTGGAAATATTTAACCAAATCACAATGTATATAAATAAATATAAAATATAGGTAGGTGCCTAATAATGCTGATATATACGATATAGGTACCTATATATTATACAGGATTGATTGAAACCACTTTCCCACCGGGGATAAATATATAAGGTACCTATATTAAAAGGTATATGAAAAAAACAGACTTATGTATTATTTTATAGGTACCTACGTAATATAGTGGCCGTCTCGCACCAAAGATTATATACCCCCTCTCTTCCCTATCTCGCCATCCCACCGGTCGGCAACGCGGGTTTCCCCACCGATTTGATTTGATTTTTTATACGTTTGCCACACGTACAATATTACCTAGTAAAAATATTACATTCGTTCTCCAAACGTCCTCCAGCTGACAACGCATTCGACTGTATTATAATATATATTACACGCGCGAATCAAAAACATTCACACCGACCACCGTCGTACGGACGGTTAGACGTGATACAACGCGTAATAACAACTCTATAAAGATAACGTTAAAACAAATATTACATTATTGCAACGATACACAGGTACGGTATGCAGCCGAAGCGCGCGCACCGCGATAAAACAATGCATACAATACGTTTTGATATACAATATTCCGCGTAAAAACAACACAGCAAACTAACAAAAATAATAATAATAATTTAATTATAACAGGTATATAATAATTATTATAGACCTAAATAAGGAGCTTACAGACGACTAAAAATATATTATATTATTATTTTACAGCGGCGTGCCTTTATGTAATATAATTATATGCGATTGTCGCACGCCACTGATGTGATATTAGTACAAGCGATCGTAGCACACGATACCGTTTCACATATTATTACGTTATTATTTATTACTTAGGTAGTATATAATATAAGTCTGCGTATAGAGGTACTCACCTTTATGTGCACGTGAAGTGAACGCGGCCTAAAACCGTAACGGACGTCTATGTGTATGGTTGTGGTTATAATGACGATAATAAATAAATAACATTACTTGGACGCGAATTAAAGAGAAAAAGAAAACCGTTCGATTTAAACGCTTCGGACGGGGAAAACAATGACATTACTTGTAATATTATTATTATCATCATCATGATAGGTATGCGACGGACGGTCCGCGTCGCGAGTTGTGTGTCGACAACAGCTGCGGTTAGGTGTATATAGGTATAGTACGACAATAATAGTAATAATAATACTATATATCGCGCGTGCGCCCGGTCGATGACGTGGAGGTGGCGGTGGAGGCGAAACGAGACAGACACGGGCGCCCGCGATACCGATGTACATAATATTATTATTATATTATTATAAGCTGTAGCCGCCGCCGCGGGGACGGACGAGCGCGTCCGGCGACGTGTGCGTCGCGCCGCGCTGACGGGACTACCGGTCGGAAACCGAATTCGGCGAAGAGGCGCGCGCGAATGGTACCGACGCGACGAAACGGCGGCGATATATGCGATAGCGGCAGCCGCCTTCGACGGACGTCCGCGCCATAGATGCCGCTCCGGCGGGGGGTCAAACGAGGGGATCGATACGCGAGCTTTCGGCTTATTGGACCGTCGGCGGCGGCCCAATGGGCGGGTCGCGCCCTCGCCCCGGGTCGATGGACGGCTGAAAAGCTCTGGCGCACCTCATCAACTCGCGACCGACCGCGCTCGCCGCCCCCCCCCCTACTCCCCCACCCGCCCCCGCGGCACGCGGCCGACGATATAATATTCTAAAAAACGGTCATATCGTGCGCGGGGGGGTATGATGAAACGATATAATATTGTGATTGATGTACCTACGGCGTGCGCGCTCGCTGACCTCGGTATACTATTATATAAAACGACTAAAACTACCCCCTCGACGCATCGGTGCAATGCGTGTCTCTAACACCACGCCGATATGATAATAATAACAATAATAAAAAATACAAAATTTTTCTCTCCCCTCGTGGCGTGTTTCGCATTATATATATATTACGAAGGTACTTATATATGCCGAGCACGCGCAGCGCGCGTGTGTGTGTGCGAATACAAGACGCATTTAGGTATTTTTGGTCTCGTGGAAATCGTCCACCTCTGGCGGTACCCATGGTACCACCTACCCGGAATATCCGTATATTATATATTATACAGTTTTGTGAGGTCGCTGTATATTATACTTTAGACGTAGGTAGTTAATATTATATTAAAACCGTTCCTTGACAACCCGTGCACAACAAAACCAAAACTGGGGTAGTAACGATCCGCCTCCAAACCTATCCCCTATAACGATATAATATACATATAACAAGTAGGTACATGGGAAGTTGGAGGGGAGCGATGACAAGTTTAAGGGGATTGGGTAGGGGTTCCATATTTGAGTTACACGCGAAGCTTTCGTGTTTTATTTTATTCAAATTTTGTATTTAAAACAATGGTACCCGCAAGTACTGTTTAATTTAGAAATAATATTGTGATTTGTATGGTGTGTGTATGTGTGTGTGACGTGTGTGTGTGTGTGTGTGTGTTAAGATACGGTAAGCTCAACTATATTATACAATAGTATATTATGCTTGACGACTACGACGTTTACAATATTTGTACTAATAATTACGGTAATTCACTAAAAACATTGGGATATTGATACGCTGCAGTGGCATACCTAACCTAACCATACGGCAGTGACTTGCTGAACATTTTTCAGACTTGAGACAAACTATACAATTTGATCACCCGCCCCACCACCAATGGTTTTTTCACTATTTTTTTTTTATTATTCAAAATTATAAATATATTATTAAGTTTCTTAAGGTTTAAGTTGCTCACATATACTAACCCACCCACCTAACGGAATTTTTCTGAGGCCATTGCCCAAAAAATGACTATTCAGCACGCCACTAACATACCGTGTCAATAGCTAGAGGATTTCTAGAAACACTGAAACATTATCTAAAATTACTAAACAAAATAGGTAGGTATTATACTATTATGCTCTATTATGCTCTAGGAGGACACCGGCATTTGTTGTTTCCATCTTACATGTGCGTATCATAACAAATTGTACACTTAGCAGAACATGGGCATCTCCGTTAGTCTAAAAATTAGAGCGAATTGAACCCTTATAACATTTAAAGGTAAGTATAGGTACATATTGTACAATATAATTAAATAAATATTCTGATATTGTGAACTGTGATAACAATATATTTATCATAAATAACCTGCTATTAGCATATAAGCATAGATTATAAAGCTTTTAAAAGTTTAAAAACATAAAACGAAATTATCAGTTATATAAACGCGGAACTCATTAATTAATCATATTTTGACGTTTAATCTACTGCATAACACCTAACATAGATACTACTGTCCCGTTCGGTACCAAAGTTTTGTTTATACTAAGAATTAGGAGGATGTAAAGATACTTCAGTGTGTTCCATCACTTTGAATCTCTGATCCGCTCACAATATGCGTGGTAGGCGATTTTCGTTCAGGTCACATAAACAATTTTGTGTCGTTGCCGTAACGTTACATACGTACAACTGTACGTGTTTAGCATTTGTATTTGTATTTTTTTTTTTAAGTGAATACTTCATAGGTGACAGCGGGACCTTCTTATACGTTGTGTCAAATCTTTGCGTTATTCACGCGCGTTGACAACCGTTGCCGACGTTAATGTTTAGTCATATTTTTTTATATAATATAAGCTATTGACTGTCATGCTCATAGATAATAATATATACGTGGATGGGACATACCACGTAATTAAGTGTGATCAAAGAGCGTGCTAGTTACCAAAGTGATTACATATAATTAAAGGGTGAAATAATACTATCATAATAAACCGTGATAAGTGAAACCACGATACAAACATTAATATATAATTTTAGTTTTTATTTTTATTTTTAATAATAAATTAAAAACATTGACAAAATAATAGGTTATTACAATGGTAAAAAAACCTGTGTGTGTCAGTAATCAGTACGACCGAAGGTAATACTCAAATGCATATTTAACTTCGATTGAATTGATATAAAAAAATGTTACATTTGTTTTTGATTATCTTTTAGTGCAGCGAGGAATACGTAAACGAAAGTAAAGGGGTGCACAGTGTTTCCCGTACCCCACGAGCCACGATTGGTGCTATTAATATATTCTGTGGCTCTAGCAAGGAGGTGCGAGCTCCTGTAGTTCGCAGTTACTGCAGCTACGTGTAATCAAGTGTACGGAAATTTTATTTGATCAAAAATGATTAAATATGATATGCGGTAACAACGTTGCTTCCGCACATCAAAATATATATTAATATAATATATTAAGTTTGTATTTTATCGATCAATTAAACCATTTTCACCGCTACTATTCCCGTATTCACTTCTGATACACACACGTTTATTTTATTTATTGGATAATTTTATTTATTTAAAATACAGTTATGACATAAATAATAATTACAATAAAATAAATATTCCTTTAAGCTAATAGCTTGTGGTAAAATAAAGAGTTACTTCTAACAAAATGATAGTTAATTTAGTAATGTAATAATAAAAATAAAAGAGAAAAAAACATTTACGTTACTATAGTTAATAGCTATAGTTATTAGTTATTTTGCTTTAAATTTCAAATATCAATAAGAGCCTGGATAATATTCTTACCTTTATGTTTTACAATAGCCGTTAATAGGTGAAATAAAGCTAACAACACAGGAATACAGGATTGGTTTTGCTGAACGCAAGTTTGTTATGTTGCACATAATATTATACTTAAAAGTCCTTAATTCCATCAGAAAAAAAAATAATCTGGTAAAAAATGAAGTATCTAATAAATCATAAATCCGCCTTCTAAATATAGTTTTATAAATATTTATTAATTAATTTGAAATTTGTAACGATTTTAATCCCAATTATTCTATATACCAAATAAAGTTAGAATATGGGAACCGTTAGAATTTAGGGCCAGTAGGTACATTTGTATGCAATTTGTTTGTATGTATTTAGCTAATAATAATTATAATTTATAATAATTTAATATCCTACCTTAGGTATACAAATAGTATCTATTTTTTTGTGTAGTATTATATTTATTAATATTATATATTATTGTAGGTAGAAATTAAAAAATGTTTAATAGCTAAAGTGCATTCTCGAAAATCTATTTTTACACGAACAATTTCTTTGAAACCCGATTACGGAATTACACAGAATGCAGCACGAAGGCGGCAAAGTTATAATTTGTAGTAAGTTGTAACACTACAAATTATAATACAAACCAATACATAATAGTATGTACTAAACGTCTAAACATATAATTGTACGTTATATTTTTGTATGTAGTTTTATAAACTTACTTTGTAATATTATATTTTATGTTTTCAATAATTTCATTACTTTAAAGTAATAAACTATTTTCCATAGGTACTAGTTGATGTTGGGTTTCTAAATATTTTCATATTTCAAGACATTCAAAAATGTATTAAATATTGAAATTCATTGTTAATTCAATAAATAATATTAATTAGCAATATTTGCATTAAATATTTCTTCATACATTTTAGTACATTTCTCATTCGTTATCTGAGGAACTTTAAATAATCACAATATAATATCTAACATTTTTGAATGAGTTAAAGATAACTAAATTTATGAAGTATGGTTTTTTTCGATAGCTCAACTCAATAATTTTTTACAGTTAAATAAAGTTCATTAAAATAATTTAATTTTTACAATTAAAAGCATAATTATACTATATAAAAAAAACACTGCATTATATATTATACAAAATTCTAATTTATGAATCCTGCAAATTTTAACATACAATCGTTAAATATGTATTATACTTATAACCTTAATACCGAATGGTGACTGTTTCCGTGAATTGTATTTTAGATTCTGAGCGAGGTTTTTATATTAAATTTTTGTTATTTTAACAATTGGTCGGTTTCTAAATTAGTAGAAGAATTTTGTAAGTGTCCCAGGGCGCTGAAATTCTAAATAGGCGCCCATTCATGTGGCTCTGAATAGCCACATATTATAATTTATAAAACAAATCTAACTAATCTGGTCATATATATGTTTATTGTTCAATATTATATGCAATTGATAGAATTGCTACCATTAATAAATAAATAAGCTCTCAAAACCTTATTTTGAACACAATTCAACTTCGTACCATATACTATGATTAACCTAGGTTACTATTGCATTACTTTTCAGAACTTATGTATGCGAATATTGTACGTTAGTGATACATGCATATAATATTATTATACCTATAATACGGATTTCTATCTTTACTTAGAATATTACTATAGAATAGTCAGACAGTCAGTAGGTAATAGCCAATAGGTACCTATACAAATATCTTACAACATTTAGCCTTTAGGTATATAACAACTAAAAATTGCGGTGTTCTTAGAAAATAAAATGATAATATAAATATTAAATAGTGAATATAGGTACATAAATAATATTTTGTTAAATACTAAGTATATTTTTGTAAAAACCCTACATTTTTTTTAATTTCTTTAGGTAGGCTCATAAAGTAATAATAGTTATAACTTAAGTACTTAAAGTACTTAATGGTTATCATATATTTTATTCATCTGTTGTTGTTTAGTATTTGAAGTATTTAACGGTTTTGGATAAATTGACATTTTTTTTTTAAATTTTTTACTATATGAACAAATCTCGATGAGAATTTCAATACAATATTATATATCATATGCATGTCCACATTTAAAATGTAATAATTATAACATTTGAGATTGTCTTGTTATAGCTAGTAGTCATTTCTTGGAAGCATTCCACAGCGCTGTATTTCTAATGTTATTTATTTAAATATATAATACTACATATAGTACAATATTTAAAGTCGTATAACAGCCTATTTCCAACGTGTTTGATTTCTGTCATATTATAATTATATTATATCTTTCTAAAAGGAGTCACGTAACTATCGTATTTTTCTTTTTTAGTAAAAACCAATTCATTATATTCTAATCCAACGTAGGTATCTACGTCACAACGCGAAGATACACCGTTTTCATTTTGAAGAAAATATATTCAACATTTCATAATCTCTAAAACCTGGTTTAACATGTACGAGGCTGTAACCGAACATCTGAGCCACATTTTTTAGTATATCTTTTAAACTGTAATATATGTGGTTAAAAGTTTCAAAAATATGTTCCGATCCTCTCGTATTTACTATGGAGAATTTCAATATATGTGTAGAATGAGGATCTGAGTAAGCATTATAATAAGCCATTAATGTATCAATGTATCAAAGTCCTGAAATCGTAACGCGTAAACTGTATAGCAGCGGTTCCAAACGTTTTTAGGTGTGCGAACCACCAATTATGTAAAAAAAAATTGAGGCCCACTTACCTACTATATTATAGGTATAAAATATAAACATCACAAACAAATAATACGATAGGTAGAAGAAATGTAGACGTGTATATAATATCATATAAAAATCTCGATATTGATGTAAATTAAAATTTGTTGACCCTCTGGCTTAGACTCTCGACCCAGTAGGTACCACATTGCCATATTGGCCGCGGCCCACAAGTGGGTTGGGAACTTTTGCTGTATAGTAATAGTTAGAACAGACTACGGAATTTGAATGAAAAACATCCACTTGACTAAAAAATAGAAGCGTTTTTTCAATGTCACAGACTTATTGAGAATAGATTTACATGTATAAAGTAGATTGCTGAATGCTGACATGGTATTCAAATTTGTATTTTCATATAGGTATGTGTGCATAAAATGTAAATAGTCCTAAACGTTTACTGTACCTGTACCCTATTCACACCAATAATCATTTAAGAATTACTACTTACACGCAATCACATGGTCGATAAACGAATGCATAAAATTGCTTATCAAATGCTCCAAAGAATTAGAATTTAGTATTTAATACATAGTTAAAACCTGCGGGGACACGCCTTACAGCATAGGTACCTACCATAATATAATATCATATTGTGGATAGAGCATAGCCACATAGGTACTGTACGTCTATACTTTGGTAGTTTGGCCGATACATTTTTAAAACAATATATAAAATAACTTAACATTTTGTATAGGGTGACTCACAAACTATGGTCACCCCCATTTTTACATGTATTCAAATTCTCATTTTTGGAATTCTTAAAAATACTCAAACATTTTTGGTTTTTTTTGTAGTACTTAAGGAGTGTCATGTGGTCATGTATAATCTTCTGTTTTTCAAATGAGAACCCCCCTCCCGTTTTTACTGTAAATTTTTAAGTGGATAAGTTTTTAAAAACATTTATATACCTATACCTAATTCAAAATTCGAACGAGTATAGTTTCTAAGTTATTAAAATGTCCATACTAACGATAATAGTCCCTTAAAATGGTTTTTCAAAAATAAACATTTTTAGAAAAATGATCCACTATATAATTTACTGTATAAAAAAGGAGCTGTCATTTGAGCACAGAAGTTTGTATTTTTACATGATACTCCCTAAGTAGTACAAACAATCTCAAGATTTTTAAGATTTGGTCTTTCATAAGTCATTATACTCATTATATTTAAACATTTATGAATACATTTTAATTGTAAAATGATGGTGATTAATATAATTTACAAATTATTCATATATTACTGTTAGCAATAGTAATTTTAGATTCTGAGCGGAACGATGAATGTATTGATTTTACAATGATGTGTGTTTTTTATTTATTTTTTTTTTGGTATCTGTGTTCAGGATAAGTAGTCGAAATAATTCTTCGATTTTCTTCAACAGTATATTTTGGTTGATGGGAAAGTGAATCTAGTTAATGCATTTGGGAGGTATTTTTTTAAATTCCCAATAGTTTTCAAAAGCGCAGGGAAAAGCAAAAGAAAAATTAAGGAAAACCGGGAATTTTCACGCAAAACCGGTTTTCAGCAAAATTGATTTTGGATTATGGTATAACTATAAAACAAATGTCCGCAGATACATGAAATTTTCACTGGTTGTTTATATACGCATTTTCTATACACTATAAAATTTTAAAAATATTTTGAATTGTTTTGAACTGTTTACGAACATACTCAGTTCCTATTTATTTTGGTTTTTTTTTCCATAAAAGTCAATAAAATTTATTTTTTGGTTAAAAAAGCTTGAAAATTTAATACATACGGTTATTAGTTTTTGAAATTACAAGAATAAAACAAAATCGATTCTGTCAAAAGTTGGTTTTGCGTAAAAATTTCCGTTTTCACCTATTTTTTTTCGATGATAATTATTTTAATTATTGAGAAAAGTACTGAATATTTTTACACCCACCAAAGTACCAAATGGATTTCTACCAGAAACCACCCTCAAAGTTGATATAATCGAAATATTTGTACTATCATAATAATAAAAATAAAAACACGAATCATTGTAAAACCAATACATTCATAGCTGCTATAAGAATCTACAAAAATATAAAAATAACCAAAAAGTTTGATTTATTACCCGACGGTGATACTTATGCATCATAAGTCATAGCCATAACTCATAGCCAACTGCAATGACTAATGAGAAATAGAAATCAATATACCCTGCCATATATATCTACTAACGCGAATTACAATGTAGGTATAATCCTATTTGTAAAGTCGGACAAAATTACTTTTTTTATTTTTTTCCTGTTTTGACTTTTGATAAATCGTTCGTCGGACGTCCGTCCGTTGATAAATCGTCCACGGAAGACTAATAAATGAACCACAAAAAGTCAATATTATACGCAGCCGTGTATAGAAGTAATGTCTATTGTATATAGGTACCTCTGTACATGACAACAATGCGTATATGCGAGCTTTTTCGGCATATATTGTATAATATTAAATTATTATTGTTATTATTATTATTGTCAAATGAAAGACAAATTACCGCGAGCCGTCGCTCGACGACGGATAACCCATCCAAATATATATGAATTATACGCTTAGTTGTACCTATTATAGTGTATATTATACAACGTGAAATGACAATTTATTGGCAAAATTTTATTTCAAAAACCTGTACGTCTAAAAACAAACTTCTTGCTGTAATAAATAATTTAAATCTACCACGTACCTACACATTCATATCGGTACTTAAAACGGGTATAGGAATCCGCTTTGAGGAAACCGATTTAAGTTGGAATGTTAATTCGATGGTTGATACCCAATATCAGTCTTCAATTATTTTTCATCGTTTTATCCTCGCGTTACGATCATCAAAAATCAGTTACATAAAGTTTAATCAGATGAAATATCTGTTTAGTGCGCATCCTATAATTACCATGTAGGTACACCTATTCACGATTTTAAATAATTTATTATGCTGAATGTATCAATTTCTATTTTTACTGAATTTAAAATGAATTACTAATTTCCTATACTTATAAGTTTTCCTATATAATTTCCTATGTATATGTATAGGTAATTTAAATAATTATTGTTTAACTATATACATACTATTTTAATAATTATTCTTTGCACTGCGTTTCGGTATTTTAGAGTTATCTATTCTGTACCTGCAAGTTAAGTAAAATATTATCCGATATATTATTTTTAACTTCGTTTAATTAAAAACGAATAGATAAAAAAAATTAAGTTAAGTAAATTAATTTAATGGTTTATATTAATTTTAATATTTACATGGGCAACATGATAAATAAAATAATATCAAAACAATTTCAACATTAGACAATTGAAATAAAAATATAAAAAATGTCAACGGCACGTAGTGTTCCCAAGCGGTCACCCATCTAACTACGCCCTAAGTACTAACTAAGTACTAACTACGCCCAACGTTGCTTAACTTCAGTGATCGGACGAGAACTGGTGTATTCAACGTGGTATGGTCGTTGGCGTACAGTCTATAAATTATTACTATAATCAAATACGATAGCATAGTTAACTATATAGCTCTGCTCTAATTAAATAAATACAATTTGTTTTTAATACCTTCCTTGTTAAAATCAATAGTAATACCTAGATTAATTTTAATCATCAGTAACATGCGCAATGCACTGCAGGATTTTTAATATTGAGGATTGAAACCAGGAGAGCTGTAATATATATAACATAGCCATATGCCCATATAGGTAGGTTGTAGGTATACCTAACACTATAACCTTCGTCCTTCTATAATATAATATACTTATAATAATATGTCGTAACTACTACGTGAAACCAAATTGTTCATCAAAAGATGACTTCCTATTTCATGAAGTGGTAACAGCTTTTATACACTAGGTGCCTAGTATGTGAAATATTAAAATATTTTACAAAATAGGAGCTCCAATTTAACACAAATTTACATCGTGTAGTTTTTTCCATAATGTGATTCACTGTTCATTTTGTGTACCTAGTGGATATCACTCACATCAAGTTATATTACATCAATTAATATACCTAATTATAACTATTATTTATTTATATAATTTTATCCATTAACCATGTGTCCATGTCAAATACAATAATTTTTATACCTATTATAATATACGACTATTATAGTGCAGCTATCGGACTAGGTATCTGAAATTGCCATATTGGTTAATGGTTAATAGTTTTGATAAAAGTCATAAATCATAATCATGATGTCATAATATCAGCATTTCGGTATTACCTTGATATTCAAATGTATGAGGATTATTCGATCACATTTTATTCTGAACTACCTACCTAGTTTATTAAATATTGATGATTATAATGAAAAAGTGAATTTTACAAAAATTTGGGAAAATATGACTGAAAAAATCGAGTCAAACCTAATTATGTCAAAGAAAAATGATTTTAATATACTTTAAAAGTTACCTACAAAAAATATTTTTTAATTACAAACAAAATAATTAAAATAGTTATTCTTTGTTAATGTATATAATTTTGTCAAAAGTTTAACTTGAAACATCTATAAAAAAAATCAGCTTATATATTTTTTAGATTTTTTGATTACAGTTTGAATTATTTGTGAGGAACCTTGTATTAATTTCTCAATCCTTAATTATAAAAATTAAATAATTTATATATTTTAACTACAAAATTATTTGCAAATGTTCGTGATTTCATTTTGACGAATTTCGTTAAACTTAAGATACTTATGAATAAAACTAAATTATTAAATAAATTATTATTACTATTAAAAAGCTATCATAACAAACTCTCAAACAACTGAATACTGAATAGGGTTTTTTTTTTAAATTTAATGTGCATTTGTATATTTTTCTAGACCATCTAATTCTTGTCTCCTGTCACCGGAGTATTGAGTAATATTTTGAGAAATATAACACCGGTGGCGCTATCTGTACAGTAAAATGCATATAAAACAATGAAATCAAAAAAAAGTAAACATTCTAACCTACGGTCAGTGCACTATAAAACGCTATTTTTAACTCATCATACCTACAAATATGCATATCTCTAAGGATCAGCCGTATGCCTATTACCTATACCTATTAATGTCAGTCCGTATAGATAATATAGGTAGCCTAGGTAGATATTTAAAAAGTGCAAAACATACACATTACACACAAAAAAACTTTTTTCTTTCATTATGACTTTTGAGTTTTGAACTATAATATTTCATAGTATGTAGACTCGTACCTATGCGTTAGCACTTACCCAACTTTATAGGGTAGGGGTTCAATTAATGCGAAATATAAGACATATGTACATAAAACTTGTGTGCTCTTATAGGTACAAAAAATACGGCTGACGGTATTTCGGTACCTATACTGGTCTTTTAAAATTATTTTGATAAAATGTCTATCGTAAAACATAATAATTTAAGGTATACCGCATGAAATACTGCCAAAACGATGTACCATAAAAACCTTATAAAGTTTATAAAGTTGTTCCCAAACTTTTTAATTTTACGCCCACTTAAAGAAAATCTGATAGGCCTTCATCTTAAGTAAAAAGTTTTGATACAAAAGTGTGCAATGAAAAATTAACTAATTGTTTATAAATAACTAATAAGTATATGTTTTATTAATATTATTGAATATAAACCAATATATTATAAAAATGTTTGGACAACAGCCTACAATCCAGAATATAGTATATAGGTAGGTATCTGATTTTATAGCCAAAAAGCTTGGAATCCTTCCTTGAACTTAAATTATAATATAGATCACTCCAAAATATTATAAACGTTATTGCGATAACGACCAGTTATTCATCGACAGACGAAGAACAATTATTCTAAAAATTTAAAATAAACATAATGTAGGTACAATAATTTTTATTACATAATGTTGTATTTTTTGAAAAAAATTGAAACAGTCACCGCCTCCCTCCCTTTTTTTTGTAATCCAATGCCCTCCAATTTAGCTTGTAACTTCCATTGCCCCCTTGGATATTGCCCACTTAAGGATCCACTGGTATAAACGAAAGAATTTTTCTATCTATACATTTTCAATACATTTTAATATTATTTTATTTCCTTATTTGGAGGTTTATTTTTACCATATTCATTTTTTTGCAGTCAAAAATGTATTTTAATTTTGAATCGGTATATCTTTAGTAGTTTAGTGTAATATTAAGTAAATTTAAAATAATTTATCGACACATTTTTGTTTTAACATATTCAATAAGCAGAAAATAAGAATTTGGACAAGTTAATTTAACACCAATGAAACTTGAGTAGGTACATATTGTTTTGGTGGGTTACTATTTGCTCCAATTTGATTACTGTTAAAGTTTAAAACTATATATTAAAATAATTATTTTACTGATAATTTACGTTAAAATTCAAAATATCCGTAATTATTGTCACTTTATACATGTGAATAGTAAATATCAAGTACATTAATTTTAGCTATTGTTAATAACTTTATGATTTACTTATCGGTTTATGATTCCTTTCAAAACTAGGTAGGTAAGTAGGTAACTTGAATTGTTAACTAAAATCACACATATAGTGGTACATAATATGTACCTATATACACTGATTGAACTGTATATAGTTTACTAAATAATTTGTAAAATAATAAATATTAGTTAAAATTATTAATGAATTTCGAAAAGGCCCTATTCTACTCTGATTGCACGAATGATTAAAGTTTGATAAACGACATTTCTGTGGTAATAAACTAATAACTTTAGTGAAGTGCTGTTTTAATATTATCGTCTTTATTATTATTCAAATGCGATCATTATCGCTTTCGAATTTAACATGATAATAATATACTCCTTGCAGTCATGCAGTATACTCACCCCAAACAGTGTCGATAGACAATTACAGTTTACCACGAAAACATGCAATGAATATTAACAGTGTTCGGAACGTTCACTAAAAAAATGAACTCGTTCACGTTCACGTTCAGTCGTTAAAAAGGAACTCGTTCAAGTTCACGTTCGTGTTTTTTAAACGAACGCGTTCACGTTCACGTTCTTTTAAAAAACGAACGCGTTCATTGGGTCGCGTTCATTTAATTTTTTTTTTTATGAATCGTTAGCCTGCAGTCAATATAAAAATTAAAAACCCATAAACGTATATCTATTATACCATAATAGATATACACTTTACCTATTCATGATAAACCGATTAGGTTTATTACAAATTCATGGAAATCATAACATTATTGTTGTATTTCTAGCCGGGGACACTGGAATTTCACGTATTTAATTTATATATTTTGCAATTAAACAAATATTGTAGGAATTATAATGGGAAAAATGAAAATATTATTATTATAATATAATTAATTATTTTATACATAATATAATATTTATTAAATGGTAAATAAATTGAACGGCTTAAAAATTGATCAAATTCATTAAAAATATAAACGTCGTTCACGTTCACGTTCTATTAGCAAAAAACGAGTGACGTTCACGTATCGTTCACTACATATGAACGTGAACGCGTGAACGTGCGTTCATGAACGACGTTCTTTCCAAACACTGAATATTAAGTACTCTTGCTATTTATTTTTATTTTAGTGCACGCAGTAAAGAAATTCTACTAAACAAAATAATAACGTTTCTACTTTTTATGCGATTCCCATTTTTGATATAATTTTGATAATACATTATTAAATTACCGTATAAACTATAAAGTAGGTATAAATGTATAATGTTATCGTGCGAATTTGCCTTGGACATACAATAACCTATAGGACATAATAAAGTCTATAGAAACACAATTGGTTCACTGAAATAAACTAAACTAATTTTGGTTGTAAACGTTTGTACCTAAATGATTTTCATTAAAAATATTTCCTAAACAGTTCATACTTACATTCGAATTATTGTTCAAAATCGTAAGGATACAATACATTCAAATTATGAACTATATGAAGTGTAGTATATGTCTACAGCGTATTAGGGTATAATACGAGTATAAGAGAGCTAGGCTATAACAATAAAAATAAATAAACCGCAACAAAATATTGTTAAACTATGATTTAAATTTTTTTTGATTTATTTGGCTACTATTATGATTTGTTATAAAGGTTGGTCTTGAAGAGTTAACTATAATAAATAAAGCAAAATTTGTACTGACATTGTGTATTAAACATTTCTTTAAATCGATACATCGTGATGAAATTGCAGAAGATTGTTTCGTTTTTCTTAGGAATAAACCTATTATTCTGTCAAAATAGCCTATTAGAAGGTGTCCGTAATTTATTTTTTAAAGTATAGAATCTTTTGAATGAGTTGAAACCTTTATAACGAGGTCGTTCAAACATATGTGGCTCTAATACCGTACTCTTCAATCTGAGCACTGTGCAGTGTCGCTACTCGCTACCTATTTCTGGGTCAGGTAAGCTTTAGGATTGGAGTAATCGATTTCAGCGAAGAAAAACAGTTGATCTTGTTGTTAAATGTTGAAAGTTTAGTGGATATTATCATAGAATATCGTATAATAGGTACTCGCAGAATCTATTAAAAGTTTGTTTTGATTTTAAGTATTTGAGTGTTTCATAAAAAAGTTCAGTATCTATTGATTTCAGTTTTAAAGTAACATTTTTTTTAAAATAATATTTGATCAAGTATGCAATAAGTACTTATAAATGCATATTTA
Source organism: Nasonovia ribisnigri (assembly GCA_027563435.1). NCBI lineage: Eukaryota > Metazoa > Arthropoda > Insecta > Hemiptera > Aphididae > Nasonovia > Nasonovia ribisnigri. Next base: position 99,608 of record JANEHU010004771.1, read on the forward strand.
TACTTATAATATACCTATAAATTTAATGTATATAGTAATATAACATATAGTATATACTTGTTACATTTTTCTTTCCTTATTGCATCCATATTTTACATTATTTAAATGAATATAATTTCGGGTTCTATAGACTTCTGGGCTAATATAAGTAATAATAGAAATATTTGTGTAATAAATAGAAGCAGCTAGTATCGTCTCCAAGTGGACCACTACTGTAAGGCTGTTTGAATATGTTATTCTTGATCACTCATGATCATGAAAAATTTAAAAAAAAAAAATTCGATTAATTAGATTATTATTTAATATATTAGATATGCTGATATATTGACTAATAAGTAAATAGTATACTAATTAGTACCTATGGTAATTATAATGACTAAACATTATTTTATAAAAATGTCTGTTTTCTATATTAATAATTTCAATAATATTGATATGCAAATATTTTAATCTAAAATCACTAAACATGACATCAAAAAATTAAGAATTATACCTAGTTTTATTCTACTTTAAAAGAATCATACAATTACGCTAGTGAATACATAGTTAGATGTTAGATATATTAGAACTTAGAAGTATATAGTATGTATTTTGAATAATAATAAACTTTATACATTATAATCATATAGTCATATTAAAGAAGTAAATAAAGTATCGACCTAATACGAAAAGAAACCTAATAATAATAAAGGTACCTTCATGAATACGTTATTTTTATTTCATTTTAATTATAAAGTTTTCTAGAATTAAAAATCTAAACTTAGTGATTTTACAGAAGAGAAATCATTTTGTTTACAATATTATCTATCGAACAATAAAAAAACAATTAGTTTGTTTTGTTATTCAAACAAATATGAAGAATTGAGTTGATAATATTTAATGGATATTAGTTAACAGGTACAACAGGTCAACAATTAATTTAATGATAATAATAGTAAGTTGTAACTGGTTTTCTTTAAATCCTTCGGAGGAAAATGATGTGTTATTATTTCGTGTGCAGGTAAGTACTGATGTTTATCGGTTTAAAAGTTTAAAAGTTTTCCATGGTTTGTGTACTTGAAGGGTATAACTTATTCAAGCCACACCCGAACTTTTGTTGTTATATAAATTATTAAATCTTCTTATTGTTTATTATTTATTACCCATATTTATTAGTTTACTACTTATTACAGCTTGGTCTAGCTGTCCGCTGTATGTTGAGAAAAATGCCTATATCAATAATATGTCAACAATGGCGTAATAAATAAAAATAATAGAAATGTAGCTACCTATATAAGTAACAAACGATGCGTGACGCGTACGTGAGTTTGTCAACGCATCATTTCTTAATAAATTAATTACAACAATTCGAAAAAAACAATTTATGGTTTCACGAGATTTCCATTAAAAATTTCTGCCGAATATGTGCTTGTCATCTCATACACAACACTCATTTCATCAATTATTACGTTGTCAACCTTAATTTATGGTAAGTAAATGGATAACATTGCCACTTTATTCAATCAGCATTAAAGGGATTCATCTTATTTTCATCATGGGTTTTCTATCAAAATATACCTACAAGAATATTCTTAAGACAATTGTACAAACAATCTTAGTAAACAGATAAAACTTCTGAAAACATATTTGAATTCTTCATGAAGCATAGGTACTAGAAAACGACTTTATTTATTGATTTTACAATGATTTGTATTTTTTTTTTCTATTGGTACACCTTCTGATTTTGATGACAGTTTTATGATGAAAAAAATGAGTGGGGCTATAACCCAACCATAAAAAAATGTTTCAGTTAAACACTTATAAAAGTTTAATTAAAAAAATTCTCGGAGATGGTCCAAGCTTTTGGTAGTCATGAAAACATTAAACTAAACAAAATAATTTTAATACGTAAAAAAGTCGTATTCAAATAAATGTTATGACGAATTTAAATATTTTCAGAAGTTTTATCAGACAAATAGGTTAGTTGTACGACTACGAGTTGGTTCCCGCGGGTTGTCTATAGGTAACATACGAATTAGTTTCCACATGCTTTCATGATAATACAACTTTGTTAAATTAACTTTTGAAACTATTAAGATGTCATATTCAACCACTGAACCACCAACAATTTCCATTTTATACAGATTATTAGGACTGTCTAGAATACTTAGATATTGTTAAAAATGTCACTCAGTCCATATTGTACAAAATATAATATTATAATACTCTACACAGTACATAAACTTATTAAGTATTTATCAGTAATAATATTTGTGCTTCAGTGCTTGCAATAGAACCTAACCTTACTGCGATAATATAGTATCATAAAATAAGTCATAATAAATAGGTACCTAATATAAACTAATGTGCTATAAATTTACAACGTACATTTTTGACGAATCGTAAGTTAAAAATTTGGCCGTTTGTCAATTGTATAATATTTTTGTCAATAAACTTTTATTTGGGAACTAATTCGAACAGTTGTATACTGACAAGTACTTTTTTTCGAGAACCAATTCGTATACTTAATTTGTCGCGGTAACCAATTCCGTATTACCCGGTTAGTTAATAATTTATACAATTGTTAAAACAATTGCTGCTTTTAGAAAAAAAACAAAATAATTAATACTCGTGTACAGTATACTAATACGGGGAGGCTCCACTATTTCTTTTACACTACTGTCACACCACACAACATACTCGAATAGTCTTTTACTACTCAGTACTCACACGTTTACCCAACACGCACTTAGTTATAGAAAGTTGCCTATACTGAACTCCTTAAAATCAGTCCGTATTGAATCTATAATAACTAAAATCAAATAACTTCATGTAGCTGTAAGTTCAGACATACGGTCGTTCTAATTTATCTCCATTCTAACATTCTGAGATAAGTCTTAACTAATTTGTATCAAACAAGTAAATGTATCAACGGGTAATGTATTTCTATCAGCTGTACCCCAGATTGTATGTTAGCCGTTATGGCATGGAATTATATGGTTATAGAAACTATACAAAATATAATATTTAGTAACATGTTGATATGAAATATTTAATTTAACTATATTAACTTGTTTTAAGTATTAAAGTTAAATAGGTAGGTAAATTGTAGTAATATTATATAATTAAGTATTTTCGTTACAAATAAAAATGTATTTAAAAAATTAAAATCAGTTTGGAAACCACACTAAAAATATATATTTAATAATTCAACTATGGACGCAATTCGTGTTACCTTTACTTAAAGGTAAGAGTGAACCGCACTGATAAATATACTTAGGTAATAAAGAAATTTACATTTTCAAATTTTTTTTACTATTTGGCACAAATATTGAGAAAATAAATACTTACTTACAATCTTCATACGTTAAATAATTGAGTGAGGTACCTACCTAATATAGGTTATATTTTAATATTTATTACATCTTCGTAGATGTAGTTATTTTGATATAGCTGACAACAAATGATTAATAGTTTGGATATTAGAACAATTTTATGTTATAAGTTATTACTCAAAATATAAAATTGATTATAATTAATACCATGTACAGGTTAGTATACTATCACAAGAAGAAAAATTAAAATTTATAAACTTTGTTTTTAGAGTTCTCGTTATTTTTTTGTTGTCTGTTTTTAATATGCAATTCTCTCCTTAAAGCTGTAGCATTCATCCGGACGCCCTCTCTGTGGGTTTTCAGTACGGATGGCCGTTGAGAAGTTTTTAACTCCACTTTATCGTCGGTCTTCAAATTGAGCATAAGATTGTCGATGGAGCTGTAATTATCGATATCAGGTTAATTAGAAAGCAACTTTTTTTTTTTTTGCTTTTAATAAATTATTTTATAGTTGACTGTTAAGAACTAATTTTAGATTTTTAGATTAGAAATTTCAGGCTTATGTAAAAAAATCGTATTTATTTTATTAAACTCTTTTCCGTCATACAAAAACAAATCCTCATTCATTAAACTTCTATTTTATGTTTGGTTAATTGAATAAAATAAATAAAATAGTTAATCAAATTAATTTACTAATTGTACCTAAGTAGGGTCACGTGCAATTTACTAGGTATAAACATAAAAATCATAAAATCATAATTTTGTCAAACCTTATAATCATATCCTTTGTTGGTTCCATATCATTTGGTATGTTTTTCTCATTGTTATTAATTGTATCTAAAGGTTTAATTAGGTTCAAAACTGATTCAAAATTCTCGGATACCAACTCCAATTCTTCACGTTGATCCTCCAGATCATGAGATTTTGTAGATATTATATCTTTATTATTTTTAATGTACCTTTCTCTTCTTAAAGCTGTAGTATTCATTCGAACGCCTTCTCTATGGGTTTTCTGTACCTCTGGCCGTTGAGAAGTTTTCAACTCCATTTTATCGTCATTCTTCAAATCGAGTATAAGACTGTCGATGGAGCTAAATGTGTTGACAATAATAATAATAATAATAATAATAATAATAATAATAATAATAATAATAATAGTATCAAGTAAACTGGTAAAATATAAAACATTTTTTTTTAAATTTTTTTATTTGATTATTTTATAGTAAGTTATCTGTCTTGTATTAATACATATTTATTTCATAAGACTTCTCATTTTCAAAAAAATAAAATAACCCAACCAATTGTATGTCCCTCTATTGTATATCTGATTTTAATTTAATACATTTTTACTGATTGAATTTAGGTATAGAGACATTGGTTAAGTTTAATGTAAATATAAAATAATGAAAAATCGTAATTTTTTACGAACCTTATAACCATATCCTTTGTCAGTTCTACATCATTTAGTATGTTTATCTCTTTGTTATTTTTACATAAAGGTTTCGTTAGGTTCAAAATGTGTTCAACACCTCTACGTTGATCTTCTAGATCAAATGATTTTGTAGGTTTTATATATTTTTTGGACCAATTTTCATTTTTTAGTTTCGGGTTAGCTATTGGAGCGGTAGTGACTACCGAAACAATTACTGTTTCTTTTTTGACCACATCACTTTTAGTATTGCTATTAGGTTCCAGTTCTTTTTTTTCCACTTCGCTTATAATGTTGCTATTATTAGGTTGCGGTTCTTTTTCAATTGTTTGAGCTGATGTACCTGATTTTACCATGTTACTCGGCATATCCGTTTGTTCTGATGCTGCTAATGCAATACTATCCTTTCCAACTGCCGGCTGACTTTTTTTTTGGTCTCCTGAATGCTGGGTCACCCGTAGTACTTTGTTCCCTCCAGATAATTTGGCCAATCGACAATTTGATAGTATACACTTATTATTGTGACCTCTTAGAGATCGCATTCGTGATAGCTAAATCGGCACAGATATAAATAATTTTAAATAATATTGGTTGCATAATATTTTAATGAATTATATTTTTAGATGTACCTTCGGTACTCTTTTTTATTGAAAAAACAAAATGGTTGTTTTCATACAATAATAAAAATATATTTTTACAATCGAGCCAAATCGTGATTAATGTAATACCGTGGGGAATAATAAACATAACTGTGTGAAATAAATTAAAAATAATATATTTTAAGTACATTTTACATATATTAATATAATTACGTTACATTATGCATTGTTTAATTTTAATAACATTGAAATTTTTTTGTTCATGACAACTCTGTTTTAGTTAGTTTATTATCAAATTGTAAATAACATTTTGGTAAGAATAATACAAACCTGTGCTTCACTGATTGAAATTTCTTTTGAAGAAATCACCCATAATACTGTATTTTCGCGAATTACTTCACACGCACTCCAATACATGAGATAATTTTGAAAGTCATTATCGAACAAATTTGATAGTGCAAACGAATCAATTTCGATTACTTCTCCTGGTTTATTAATTTTTTTTAAATTCGACGTCATATTTTCCAAAGTGACATTTTCATGACGATCCAACTTAAAATGTTATATTGTCAATGACACTATAGTACTTTACCATAGTATATTTATACTTTACACATGTACGTCAATATTAGTTTACCATCTTCAGCGTTGAAGGCTTCGCGAGTATTTGAGTAGCTGATATTATAAAACACTAAGTGTATTTCCATGGGAGAACTAATAATATTAAATGCCATAAAAAAATCAAACGAATACCGTAAAATTGTATTATCGTGTTACCATTTTCCCATAGTACGGTGTTCACTACCATTTTTAAGTTTAGTGCCCCAATGAAAATGAAAACTTGAAAATTCGTATGGGCACTGTAATATAGAACCGTTCAATGAAGGTCTTGGACCGGAGTATTCAGCATCGACATTAACTTTAAATTTAAAATAAAATAAGTAGTTAGGTATATTAATTTTTATTTTATTAAAAAAATGTATCACTATTTCAAGGTTATGTAATTAATATACTACCTAATACCTATAAAATATACGATACTCTATTAATATTAAAATTTACATAAAATTTTATTACGATTTAATTGTTATTTATTATTGTTATCATTATAAGTATTATGCTATTATTAGTGAAATGTGATTAGTATTATTGGTGAAAGTAGTATTTTTAGTATTATTGTTGAAGTTTTATTAATACATGTCATTCCTATATTTTTAACAGACATTTTTAAAGGTATTGTCTCTGATTCCAACCAAATAAGTGATGGAAGAATAATTGACGTTACATTATCCAAATTGATGTCCAATGGAGAAGAATCGTGTACCCAAGCATCCATAAATCTTGCGACCCTCGGTTGAATAGTCGGGGAAGTCGGTAATGCGTTATTTTCACCTTTATCTAGATGCAAGCAGTTTAAAAATTATAATTAACTTTTAAAAATGGGATATCAAAATAGTGTAATAGGCACTTGTATTTTTTTTGTTGTCGACCATTTTTAGTTTTTATATTCAATATACTCACATAGATAAATTAAGTTATATAATTATAAATTTTAATAAGTAGTAAGTCCCTGTTGACATACTGTTTTGGAAAATAAATTATTTCAATTTAATAGTAATGTGTAAACAAAAATGTTGTCATAGTGATAATTAGTACAGGTATACGTATTTATTTTCACTTACTACTTACGCTAAGTACTATGTGTCTATATGTACAATAAATACAAGCAAATTATAATTGTATTTAATTATGTAACAAGGTATTTTTAATACAATACAATATTTTGACCATTGACGAGAATAATTTAACTTTATAACTTATTAGTAACAATAGTAACAGAATAAAGGAACATTGATTTTAAATTAATTCCATTGTGATCATTTTACAATATAGATTTGCATCAGAGTTTAGACCATCTTTTATTCTAGCTACTATACCAAGTTCCAATAATTTCATTTGGATTGACGTATAACTGTTATTAATAAATTAATGTTATATAATATAGGGTCTAAGGATCATCAGTTATATTATATAACTTGATATACAACCATTATTACTTATTGCCAACTAGAAGAATTTGATTACATTTAAGTATAAATCTTAAAATTATATCGACTTATATTTATTGACGTTTGAAATTTATTTTTCAGCGAAGTATAATTTTTTTTTAAATAATTAAAAACTTATCTATTTTTTGATCGTTAGGTTTTATAGCTGCAATTAGGACAATAAGGTCTTCATTAAAACAATTATTAACGTCATCGAGTCTTAAAAATAAAAGACCAAACAATAATAAATTAAAAAAATTTTCCAACTTTAGATTTATTAACTGTAGATACAGAACTTTGAATTTTTCTTCAGATTGATTGTCCTAAATCAAATCTTTATCCTTTTCGTACAACTTTAGGAAAAATATCTAAAACAGCTGAGTGTCTATAGCTTATTTAAAGTCAGCATCAATTATATTTGGTGCAAAATTTAAATTCAATTCATTAATTTGTTCTAATTAACAATAAAACGCGTCTTTATTATATATTGATATAGTCTTGCCTGTTAATAAAAAAAATACTAAAGGAGTATAGATAATATTTTTATTTGCATAAATTACATTCCGTTAGTACACAATAAACGATACCCACATTTTAATACGTGAAAACTGAATTATTTATTTATTATTGTATGTACCTAATACGATCGTAAAGAGCGTTATTTGGATAGTAAAAGTTGCAAAAAACGTCGTGTAACGGTTTGATTTTTACTCAATTTATAATATGGACCGTATAACATTGTGGAAACGTTGTGGAAAAACGTTAATAATAAACCTTTGTGACTGCGTCCGATCCGAACTCATGTAATAGGAATGTATACTGTGTTCGTGGTGGACGTCGAACAATAAATTAATAGCTACGACTGCCGCCGTCGCAACCACCGACTGGCACCGACGCTCACAGAAGAAATGTATGCCGACGCCGCACCGCCGACGACACTGAAGAAGCAACTGACTAATGCGACCCTGGTACGCGAACTCCGTAACAAGCGACTAGACAGTGACACAGTTGTGGTATTTTATTTTTATTTACCATGTTAGACATTTTTGTATTATACCTTCCATATTATTATACAAAGTATTATCATTGAGTATAATATTATATTACGGTAGAATCCACTTATAGCGATCTTCAAGGGACCTGTATGGTATTATATACATTTAACACGGTATACAATAAATTCAAACAACAAACTCCTTTATTAAAATAAATGCAAATTTGAAATTACATACAAAACATAGACTTGATTACTCAACTATTTCCCGTTTGAAAATTGAATCTTATTATTAATAAAAAATGAAGAAATAACATTTAATAAAATAAAAAGTAATTAGTCAGCGGGCATGAGTAATGAAGACATGAAGTAATTAATAACAATTTTTTTTAATAATTTTTAATTTCAATATTTTAATTTACGCATTTTACACTATTGTATAAAATAATTCTATACAGCGGCACAGCGTATATACTTGTATAATGCGTTAATATACATTAATACTAACTCATATGACTACTACTATTATATTATTATGTATCACAGCGTTTATATTCCCGATCAACGCAATTCGACCACAAGCCGAAAAATAGTGTTTTGTACTGTCTGATTGATATTGATATTGATTACCCGTGGGCCGTGGCTACTGCGGCATCTCTAAAGTTTATACTCTATTATAATTACCCGTATTTATTTTTGTATTTTTCTAAACTATAGAGAAAAGTACAAACTATATTCACTTTCCTATACTAGAAAATATAGTGTAGTTGAAAGTATAATAGCGATAATTTTAAAATAGCGATATTAATATATCATATAAAATAATATTTAGTAATATTACCGGCTAAAGCCATCGATCTGAATCGTTTTTCATGTATAGCATTTACAAGTGGCTATTTTAGTGTGCACTACGTACGACTACATATTAAGAAATCTCAAAAGTGCACTACACAGTGTCCAGTAAATGGTAGTAATTTAATTATTACATTTAAATTATGTAATTAAGGACGCACTGAATGCCAACGACCATACCACGTTGAATACACCAGTTCTCGTCCGATCACTGAAGTTAAGCAACGTCGGGCGTAGTTAGTACTTGGATGGGTGACCGCTTGGGAACACTATGTGCCGTTGGCTTTTTTTATAATTTTTTCAAATTTACTATCAACGCAAACATAATAATATACAATATCCAGTTAAACTGTTTTAATTTTTAACAGCATAAACTAACTGCATTAGATAGGTAGTTTTTACTATTCACTATTTAACTTTATTTTTATATGTTAACGGTTAGAATTGTTTTTGTTTCGTATACACCCTTGTTTCAGATTATATTAACTACATTGTTAATTACGTACATATATTATTCATAATTTTCGTGCTCAATTTTTTACCAATATGTTCATAATATGGATAGCTGATAGGTAAACAAATATTCCAAAAATATAATGTTGTACCTATTATGGTAAACTATCCGAGCTGTGAAAGTTTATTGTAATTTTACGTTAAAACTATTGTAATTTTATGAGCCAATATGAACTCTTTTGATGAGTTTATTGTTTATTAGATAAGAAAAAAAGTACCTACCTATATTGTACGCATTTAGTCTATGATCCATGCTCTTCTAGCTTGAGATAAATTAATTTGAATTCTGAACTCGGCACTTGAACTATTCAATGCTCGTCTAGTTTGGATATCGTGTTCTCACTTCAACTAAGCTAATTAATTTGATCGAAATCTCGACCAAGTAGTGCTGTTTATGTGACATGTGCAGGAGTCGGATGTATCTACACATTAAATAAAACCTAGTTTAGTACCTAATGAGCTAACGTTATTCAGTTATAAAAATAGATAGGTAACTAAGTGGTACACAAAGTATTAAATTTAGTTTTATTATTGTTATTTGTTTCTGTAAAGGTTTGTGATCTGACAATCCTTATTATTTTGAATGATTTCAGGATACCTACTTAATACAAAACATTTCAATTCTAAATTATTTAGGTATGTTATTTATGTAGGTATGCATAATAATTAATAAATGTAAATTTGATGTTCCTATACATGAAAATCATTATTATAAATAATTTAAAAAACGTTACGATCATGTATTTGAATTTCCGATTTTGTTGTTGATAACACTTGTCTTTTTGTGTATTCATAATTAAATAAAGAGTTTGAACAATTAAAAATATTCTAATGTTAATGAAGCATGTACAGTAAAAAATAATAAATTAATATTTTATGCTAATCCAATGAAATATTCATGATACGTAAAATAAATACTACAACTAAAACAGTTAATTTAAATTAAAAATGTAAGAGTAATATTGTATTGACTACGAATATTTATGAAATTAAGATATCAACATCTTGTTAGATTAAAGCAGGGATCTGTTGTTGGAGTTGGGCATAACAGAACGGATTCTTTTAGCTACAATGAATAATTGTTAGTTGTTACAATAGACCTTATACTCTACCTTATACCTTATAAGGTCTATGGTTGTTACCTACTGCCTGCTGGTAATATCATATTCTTGGATGATCAAAGTTGCAGGGAGCATCGGATACACTTAGAAAATTACACTGTAATAGTTTGCTCAATGCTGCATGAATAACTTCAAAAAATGTTTTTTCAACACTCGGTATCTCAGTTAATGAATTTAACTTCATGTACGTTATGCATATTATTATAAATTATTTCAGGTATATGTTTTATTAGGTACCTAATAGTAAAATATAAATAAATGTTAACTTTTTATTTATGTTGCATTATTTTGAAGTTATTTACAAATCCTTGATTATTTTACATGTTTATAATTAGAAGTTTAGAATAATTTTTATTTTAAATTACATTGAATTATGCTTATATTGTTACAGGTGTTGTTAGTTATTTCAATATTCGCTATTTGAATGTAATATAAAGACATAAAGTACATATAGAAATTATAAAAAAATATGCTTAATGCACTTTAATACAAATATTTATTAATTATTATCGATTAATTTATTATACTATTATTACTTATACAGTTATAGTATTTATTAGAAATAGTTTAAATTTCAAAATTATTTACCTTGACTTTAAAAAACCTTAGAATTATATACAACTTGGATTACAATTATGTTGGCTTTTTTTCTGATTACAAATTATTCTAAAATGGCATTAATTACTTTTTGCTTAATATTTGAAAAACCCGATATTTTTAAAAATTCATTGACCAGAACAAGAATTATATAAAATAACATAAATTGTTTAAACAAATATATTTGTAAAAATGTTGTACTTTAATTGACACAATATTACTGCATACTGCACATAATATAATATAATATTTATTTGTACTATTAAGATGATAAGTAGGGCCCGGATTTAAATGGACTTAAAACCATACAGATATGCTCTAAAAAATAGCCAAAAATGCCCTTAAAAAATGCATTTTACCACAAAAATGACCTTAAAAATGCCCTTAAAAAAAACAATTTACCACAAAAATGACCTTAAAAATGCCATATATATTTTTTTATACAAATTGTAATTTATAAATGAGACATAATAATTATTTTTACATAATTATTTTATTAATAAAAAACTGAAAATTTGAAATATTGACTGATATGATGTTGACACACATGTTTTGGCCGTTTTAGGGGAAATATTATTCATTCTAAACATACCAAAATATATATTAAAATTTATGTAAAATTAACATTCTAAGTAAGTATTTTGTACTTACTAAATTTTGAGCATTGCATTGAACAATAATATACCTAATGTTTAATATTTTCAAACACCAATGATCTTCTATTGTCCGAAAGAATATTTTTGTAAGTGGAAAAGCTCCTTTCGACGTCCAAAAAAAATGACAATGTGTATGAAAAAACCCGATAAACCTTCTTAAGTATCAAGAAAATAATTTATCTTTAGATAATTTTTTGAATAGTCCAAGTTTTATATCTATATTGAACAAATATGCATTAAAAACCAACAAAATGACCCAATAATGCTAAAAATGAAAAAACGTCGAAATATGCAAAAAAAAATGCAAAATAAAATTTGTAGCTTTCAAACCCTCGTTACATGAAACGAATTATGTACTTAGAAAGCATTGAATATGATCAACCAAAAAAATATGCACTTTGCATTGAAATCCGGGCCCTAATGATAAGTATTAAAAATAACTATAGGTCATGCACACATGATATTATGATTAAATTTATTGTATCCCATGTTTTTTTAACTATATTTATTATATATTTTCAATTTCTTTCTATTAAGAAAATTTAACAACTAATATTTAAATATAAATTTTATTAAAATGTGGTAGGTACATACTACATAAGATTTTTATATTTTTTTAAATCACACATAGCTATTATTTATTAAGTTTAACAAATTAAAAACAATATAAATTAATTGATAAAACTGACATCATTTGGTTGACCTATTCAAGCAATTTATTTAAAATTTGCACTTAGTATTTAATTATTTGAAATTCGAATGTGAAGATCAGTTGCAACACCACCACACTATTTTTTGGTAAATGTAATGTAGTGTAGTGAAATTGAATCAAACATTAGACCCTTAAATTTCTTTACAGCAATACCTACAATGCATAAAATAACCAATAATTAATTATTTTTATCTATGATTTAATAATAAGTAAAAATACAATTTTAACAATGGAAAATCAATAAGCGGATTTATAGTTATAAATAAATAAGTTATGCAATTTTTATAAAATCAAATTTTAAGAAAGTCATAGAAAATAAAATGTTAGAATTAACAAATAGTGAATACTAGCAATTTACAATATAAATTTATATTTTACCAATAAATGTAGTTGATATTGGTTACTAAACTGAAAAACATGTAAAATTAAACAAAACAAGGGTGTTACTCTGATGTACAGTAGGTTACAAGTGGGTCATTGTAATGGATGGTATTAAATTTAAATACAATGATACAAAATCATTGTATACGAAAACCGATTATGAGCAAATAATATTTTAATGAAATTTATTAAATAAAACTATTATTGTGAACTCAACATTTTGTTTAATTTTCACTAACAACACCTTATGAGGACCGTTTTAACATTTTTAAATTTTTTGACAAAACTTCATATTTTTATCGACAATAATTAAAAAAAACTAATAAGACTAGATATTTTCTTATGCCTATAAATACCTAAGAAAAATCGCAATATTTCGATAATTGTATGGTGAATGTAGCAATATAGCAATGCAGGTTTATTCTGTGAAAATGTCATGCATCTATCGTTATTATTTTTAGTGTTGCAATAGGAAATAAATTCAAAAACTGGTTTTGCGTAAAAATTTTAATTTTTCCTGAATTTTTTATTTGTTTTTCTTGACGCTTTTGAAAACGGTGAATTTTTCACTTTTAACCCCGCAAAGTACCAACTAGATTTACTTTCCTAGTTTCTTACCAGAAAAGATGTTATTAAAGAAAATCGAAGCATTTTTAGTGTCCCAAAAAGTGTAGATGGACACAGAAAAAAACACGTAATTGTAAAAAAATACATTCATTGTATTCTGCTCAAAACCTAAAATTATTATAATTTAAAGCCATTGGATTTGGACTCTTATTTTACAAAAATAGAATTAAAAATGTACACAAAAACACGATTGTCATTTTAGATCATGTTAGAAATCAGTTTTAACAAATTGGTTTTATACTGACGCAGTTCCTTTTTGCTTAATTTAATATGACAGTTTTATGCCGTTATATACTTGAAAAAGGGGGACTTAACTAGGCAATTAAATTTATATTATAGTATGGGTGTCAGTATGATGTCTATGTAGGTCCTATAGTTAATAAATATAATTAAATAAATATAATATAACTTAATTTAATTTGACACCTGGTGTCATACTTGATTATTAAAAAGGGAACTACTGGCATTTCAAACAGAATAAATACACTTAAAAAAACATGGTAAGTTGCTCTACTATGTAGTATAGGTATCAAGTTTATAATTAATCATTGAGTAGGTGACCGCAATGGATGTGTTAAATTTGAATTCAATGATAAATTATTGTAAACAATTAGTTTTTACCAATTGGTTTTTAAATCTTTATGCTTACCAAACGAGTTTAGTAAATATTACTAGCATCTTCGGTGATTTTGCTTTTTCAGCTGAAGTACGATAGTTTCAAAAAAACATTTTTTTTTTTCGTCTCAAACATTGTTGCAACACCTTCAATTTTCTATTCTTAGCTACTAACTGACAGGATAATTCATGAATTATTTGCTTAAAAATGTACGTCTTGGTGTATCATCAACAGCAGCACCACTAGCAGCAATCAAATATGAAGAATTCATATTTTTCTACACATAATAAATTAAAAACATTTAAAATTAATTCTATGATAATATGATGTAGGTGATATAAAGTAAATTACTTGAACTGTAGTTCCAAAGGACAAATATTCAACAGCATAGATTCATCTAATGGTGACACTCCTTCACAACTTATATTATTGGAAATAACCTACATAATTGGCAAACAGCTATATCAATTACATTAAACAACAGTATATTTAAAAATAACAAAATTACTTGGATTGTAGATGATGATTTGTCAGTATTACTAATATTAGATTGCATAATGGATATATCTAACTGTGATATTTCATTATCTGGTGTTACAACTTTTTTCATTGCAAATCTCATTGACAGACAACTAAAATGTTTAAGACAATACATTTTTAAAACCGAATAAATCAATTCTAATAATTATAATTATATTTATATAAATTATTATATTATTCAACCAATAAAATATTATCTTCATAATAATTCTTTTTACTTCAAAAGGATCAATTAAAGTGCTTTTCTGGCCAGCATGAGACATTTTCAGGAAATGTTTATTTTCTCTAAAATATAATTAAACAAATTATAAAGTTTGCTTGTTAAAAATAGTTGTTAACAGTGAATAACTCACGCTCTTCTTTATAGTTACTATGATATTCAGGACTGCAGCTTTTGGTAGTCTTCTAGAATTGTTATGTATGACAATAAAGAGATTCAAAGTGACTTGAACATTTACTAGTTTTCACTAACATTCACAGTTTACTATGTTGATTAATATCACTAACTGACAAACCATTTTCGAGCACAAAATTACACCATTTTTCCTTAACTATCTGAATAGTGGGAAATCTGAAAAAAAATAATATTCTGTTTATAATATTATAGATAGGTAATATATTATTGAATGTCTATTTTATAAGTTTTATTTTATCAACAATTATGGTTAAGCTATACAGTATAAAATTCTTATGTTAAATATTATTTTAAACTTTAATCCATAGCTATAAAAATTTAACATTTTATACATTTTTAACTACAAATTAATGCGTAAACAGTTTAATGATTTTGATGAATGTTGTCAAAATTTGGACTTTAAAAAAATTATAAAAAAATCATATTTCTGTATCTTTAAGATTTTTGAACTTCTATTATAACAACGTATGAGAAACTTTGTATCAAATTATCAAGTTTTTTGGCCAAGCGAAAAAATTGTTATCAACAAAAGTTAAAAAAACTAATAAACGTCGAGAATTTCTTACTACAATAATTAATATTTCCAATAGAGTCAAACACTCAAACTATTTTAAAAATATGGAATATAGAAAATTCTAATATAAATATTCGGTGAAAATTGTATGTTAGCAAATGATTTTAGATAAACTTAAAAATAAAAATCGATTTTGTTAAAAACTGATTTTGTGAAAAAAATGTTTTTGTTTTTTGCGACGCTTTTGGTAACTACTGGGAATTTTCAATTTTTATCTGACAAAAGTATCAACTTTCCAAGAAAAAATGTTTTGAAGTTGAAATGGTAATTTATTACTTATTACCATTATTAGTGTAATAGTGTGAGTATCATAACATTGTAATTTATAACCACCTATAATACTGGTTATTGGTATAAAATATAGATAACAAACATACAGTGAACTATTTTACGCACTCCCATTTCATGTCAAAAGTTTATTCTGCAGTCACTACTGACTACTGGACAGTGTTTTTGTCTATATGGTCTTTGGCAGTGGCATGACGAAGTGAACATTTTCCAGAGGTGACTGGTGAGCAACAAATATCCAAAATATTAAATGCATAATAATGTATTGATATAATATAATTAATTATATTTCTGATCATCATTGACTACCTATTGAGTATATCATATTACATTTACTAGGGTACCACCGACTACCACCCACCCCTCTATTTAAAAAATATCTCAGAGGCAAATACATATATATATATATATAACAAACATATTATATTATAAATGCAGAATGTCGTTACACACAATATTATATAAAATGTAAAATAAATAGTTCTTTTGTCAATTTGTGTTTTAAATAATTAACTTACATAATAATAAGTAACAAATAAAGAAATAAAACACAGTTCACCACGCCACTGGTCTTAAAACATATTTTCATTTTCATTTTTCACTCATACAAGCTAGATGATTGATGATTCTAGTTCAAATTGTCATAACACTTAAGTCATAATACTTACTCAGATTATTCTGAAAAAAAATTGCCCACAGAGCACAGTACAATTAAATGTTGAGCATTAGACAAATAAATGTTTAATTATCTTTCGTCTTATCTAGAAAGTCATTTTTGATAATTATTAAAACAATAATTTTAATTGTTTTATTATAAAAATATAATTATATCTACAATTGTATTATTTAAAATTTTAAACTAATAAAATAAAATAATGTTGTGTTTTATGCACATTCGATGTGAATGTCGAAAACCTATATGTATCACCAGCCACTTCCTATGAAGTTGAAAGTACAGAAACAATAAAATAATATTACATTTTCCATGTTGTTTATTTACGTAATTTCTAAATCTCAACGGACACTACGCCACTACGGCAGCGGTCACGGTCGGTTGTGACGTGAATACAATACATATCAATATCATAGTATTATACACAACTACACAAGTAAAGAACAATGATATTTTAATTAACTTACATAATTATATAAATATTGGCATGTAGCACATTTTCGTTCATCAGTTTCAAATTTTCAATATTGTCCTGGTAGTTTTGATTTTAGATTGAATTGACCTATATTATCAAACTTTTATAGGTAAGATTGTAAGAAAACTATCTGTGTTCCCTCTTTGGTTTTTTACGATATTTTAATTTTTAAGTGAGTTATGAGTATGTAAAATATTAATAATTAAAAATGTTCATAATTCACTTAAAAATTAAAATATCGTAAAAACCAACGAGAAAACACAGATAAATATTTTACCATTTGTTTTTCGACCAAAAAACGATTAGATAACGAAACCATCGACCAAATAACTCGAGCACCGACTAAAATCATATCACAATATGCACATCCGCATCGGGTAGGGTCCTATAATAAAATTATATGACTTAATTAAATTATTTGTCAATAAATATACATTTGTTCCGACTATCAATACCTACATTGAATACAATTTAAGTACAAAAATATAATCATTATACAAAGTGACGTACCTAGGATTTTTCAATGGGAGGGGGGGGGGGTTGAATAAATAATTAATAATTAATACTACGCAAAATGTATCAAAACTTTTTATAGAAATATCATATGGTTTGTACTTTGCCTATTATTATATAAGATTTATACAATAACATGACCAAGGAGGGGGGCTGAAGCCCCCCGATGGTGAATAACATTATATTGATCGTACCTATATGTTGGCCATTATAGGACATTTACAATAATATATGCGCGGGTATTGACTATCTCTTTTTAACAATGTTTATTGTTGGCCCTAGAAATCTACAACATGGTATACATAAATTGATAAATGTGATACAGGCTATTAGTATGTACGAGAATATTCTCGAATCTCAAACACATGTTTGACCTTCCCGCCACCAAAAAATATTCGACGGTAGGTACGTGTATAAATGTATAATCGTGGTATAGGTATTAGGTAGTATGGACAGTATATGGTACCCAAATTACGGTTGTGAAATTACCCATCTGATTATTCGATAATATCGTTGGAAATTACACGAACTACACGAAACAAGGCGTTAGGGCCTATAGTGAAATACCTTGTTAATTAATTTTTTTTAGCCGTGTTAGCCACGATATAGTCATCACTCATCATAATTCATAAGAATTATACATGCATCACTACATAAGAACTATATTATACATACATATAGGCAAGGGCGGCTCGTCAGGGGAGACTTTGAGACTGATTCTCTCCCCTTAAAAAAAACTAGCTATTTGTAAAATAAAAATGTATAGAAGTTATTGAAAAATATTTATTGGATCGTTTTGTTTGTTTATTAATTATTATTATTGAAGAACACAAAATCTAAAACCTATAAATAGTTATTTCGACAGAAATATTATTTTAGTAATTCGGACGACAGTCACATTCAATGAAATTTAATTGCCTGGGATTCAGCCTCCCCAAATCTCAATCACTATTTACGCCTTTGAATTGGATATTTTTTTTTGTCACCACCCCCAACAGAAATAGTGCTGAAGTCCAATTCGTGTTCATTACCACCCGAACTACAATATCATGACACTATTATATGTATAATAGCCAATAAATATATTCTATATTATGTATTAATCCATTATCCTTATCGCCTGATTATTATTATTACTTATTAATTAATAATTATTATGTTTAATAGCTGCACGTATGTACGACTGTACGACAAACTGCACGCAGTGACAGCGCGTACACTTTTAAATCGTAAAAACTATAATAGTAATAACTAATAAGTAATCAACTAACAAACAATTATTTATTAATAATAATAGACGATATTATCAGTAGCAGTGTCAACTTCTAAGGACGTGGGAGTCGATAATAATAATCACAATACATAATAATATTAAATATGACGGTTCATATCGTAATTGAAACCTACGCATAATATACAATACACTAACATTGTGTTACGGTGTAGTCTGTGTGCTGTAGATGTGTACGCGTGTGCTCAATAAGCGCTATTATTGTATAAATTATACAAAAAGTAGAGACAACGCGAATCACTGAACTCATCTGTTCTACAGTTCAACTCATTGCAATTTATCGCAAATTATAGTATGTATTTACTATTTAACACATTTAATTATTCATGACGTGGTCATTATTGATGAAACGTGTCGACCTCTATTATAGTATATCTCAGATCAGTCATAACATCAATCCCGAGAATATTATTTTTCATATTATTATTATTTTATCTGAAAAATTCGATTATATGAATCGAATAGCTACAATATTATTGTAATTTGTATAGTAACATTGATTATAATATTTTAGTCTATTGGTCTATTCTATATAATCAACGGTAATACAGTAAATGTATGTTTATCAGAACCAATTCTGTGTTGTAAGGTACTTTTTATATTCGAGTGAACTCATACTAGATTTTCTACGATATTTTAATTTTTATACAATTTATAAGCATTATTAAATTGTAATAATTTACAAGCTCATAAAAATTAAAATATTATAAAATAGTCAACGTATAGAGACACAGGTACTGTGTTCTTAACTTAAAGTTTGATATATAATAGGTGAATTCACTATATAATATTAATATTAATAGTAACAACACAGGATTGGTTCTGCTAAACATACATTTGCTATGTTGAGTGTGGGCCAGAGAGAGGAAACAAATATTCCTCTTAAGAAGACGTTACATGGATATTTGTTGTCTCCGTCTTACAAGTGCGTAACATAACAAATTTACGCTCAGCAAATCACGTTTAACTCTGTTAGTTTAAAAATTAGAGTGAATCGATCTATTATGAAACTGGATGGTAAAAACATTTGTATGTGTTTGTATGGGGTTTTTTAGGGTAACTCAGTTTTTATTGGCATTTTTAATTTACACGCTATATTAAATATGCATAACTTGTTAAAAAATTGAACTATAGTAAAAAACCAATATACTAACACAGTAACACAGACAATGTTCTTACCATCAAGTTTCGTAATAGTTGATTCACTCTAATTTTTAGACTAACGGAGTGAAACTCAATCTGCTGCAATCGTACATTTGGTACATAATATGTACATTTGGCCGTGTCCCTAATTTTGAGCATGACTCAAAAACTCGAGTTTTTTTGGAGTTGAGACCTTCATACCAATGAATTTCTTGCATAAAATCAAAATTCTAACGAAATGCAGCAGTTTTCGAGGAAAAAAAACAAACATTAAAAACCACGAAAAATACATAAAAGTTCGTTGTTAGCGTAGTGTGTACTTGAAATACATATATATCTTGGAAAACATCATGTTAAGCATTCAAGAAAAAAAATGCAAATGCATCGAAATCTTAGCCCTACTGATGACACTTTATGACGACACAACGATTTAAAAAAAAAAAACTCATTTTATTGTAAATTCAGCTAGTGCATTCATCGTTCTGCAGCACTCTGCTCTGAATCTAAAACCATATTTTTCTTTCTTGATGTTAACCAATATATTATAATACTTCTATCTAGATTTCACAAGGCGCATCATTACATCAACTTTATACCAACTATAGTTACGTATAATATAAATTATAGTCGGTACTGTGGTATATATTACATCAACATATTTACATATATATATATTATAATATTAATATACTAACAATATTTATTATATTATTTTATCGATACAATTTATCATCGGTAAACTTTGAACTCTGGTAATCACTAAAAATACAAAATATTTACAACAATCATCTAATGTATATTTATTATAACAGCTAATAATACTAATAACATAATATAATATTCAAATATTTTGATCTAGATATCAAATATTCAAACCAGTAACCCTGCTAAATCCTATAGCATATAAATATGAATAACTTGCAGTGGCGTATATATCCTATGATTATGTATATATTACTTCGGAAACCACTATATATATATACGTATAATTTGGTGAGTTATTAATATTTATTTATTGTATAAAGAGTACATATTACTATTAGTGTAGCATATAACTAAAAACAAAATGTTACCCTAAAATGATGCCTTATTATTGTATAATAAATAATTATTAATCACCCAACATAACTTAAAATTGCTTAAAAAAAAATTATGCATATAGAACATATATAGGTCAGGTTAGGTATACGTTTAAATATCTAATTTCGTACAATACAATTTCGTCTAATCACCCTTTTTTTTAATTTCAGTAAAAAAAAATTGTATCATATTGTATAAATTTAAAAAAGGGAAAAGTATTGATATCCACTCTGCTGTACAGTAAAAATCTCTAGGTCTTGAAAGGTACCCCCCTTATGAGCGTCACTAAAATTTAGTACTCACAAAAAGTCCGCTAAAATCGAGTATCTACTGCAGTTATTCGTTTTTGATTACAAAAAAATAAGAAAATCACTACATGAGAAATCAAGTGAATACCTATCCAATGTTGTAGTAATCTGATTTCCGGTAAACATTTTTTTTGTTTTGATGAACGTTTACATACTTATGAGAAATCTTGTGTTACATTTTAAATTCTTGATTTAAAATAAACATTTTTATGAATTTGCAACTCAAATAATAATTTGCAAATTTTCGTTATTTGTACGTATTTTGTCAAAATTTGAATTTTAAAAGATTATAAAAAAAATGGTGACTATGTATTTTTAATATTTTTCAACTTCCATTTTAACAATATATTAGGAGCCTTGTATTCAATTTTCAATCTTTTAGACCCAACGAATAAAATTGTATTGATATTTATAGAAAAAAACACACATCATTGTAAAATCAATACATTCATCGCTCCGCTCAGTATCTAAAATAACAGCTGTGACAGTCTTTAGTATCTACTTTGCAGACTGCATTGACGCACAGTACATTGAGAAATGGGGATTGGAAAATAAAATGATTTTTTATATACCTAATAGTATTCAACCATTGTACGATATAACTATAATATTACAAGAATAGTTACGGCAATACAGATTACGGGTACCTATTTAAATTTTAAAGATAATATTATATAATAATAAATAATAATGTTTATAATAGGAGTGTTATAAAGCTTGAAACTAATATTATGCAACAAGCAGATAGTCTATACACATTACACTTAAACATAAATTAATTTCTTCCTCGAAACTATGACCAATTACGATAAATTCGTACTTGGTACATACACGTATAACATATAGGTATTAGGTATTATATTTTATAATATAACAATATAATAATTATTTTATACATTTTTTTTCTTCGTTAGGATTTGATTTCTAACTACGAGCCTAATAAGGAACTAAAAAGGAAAAATCTTATAGGTGGGCTAAATAGTAGTACGGAAGGGCTAAGCCCCTAGTTACGATGGTGTCCGTCACATCCATCCCATTTTAGGTACCTATCGACTATCTTAATACTTTAAGTGATACATTTCTTAAAATTATGTCCACGCAGGGCACTGAGAATGTCTGATATGAGAATTTACCTCGTCACCATAGAACATGACGTTTATGTTATATGCCGTCATTGAACGACATGAGTACCTAATATTATAATATAAATTATAGTATATATATAATTTTTGCCGTTGTCTTTGTTATTAGATAATAAACTACTATTATACTAATTCGATTGCTTGTTCATGCCAAATGTAAGAAAGTTAAAATTTAAAAAACAAAAATATATAATATAATTGTGACGTGTACGTAATAATAATATTATTTTTCAATTATATTATAATGGTAATAATTAGGGTTCGGATTTGAAGGCAATATAATCAATAAACAAAGCATTTAAAATGTGAAAAAAGGCAAAAAAAGGCATTTAATCTTGAATCTAAGGTTTATGAGCATATTTTAATCTTTACATAAATAGTATGGGTACTTTTATGGCCATATACTCGATAAGACGATAATGGATAGAGTATTCAGCGATATCGATAAATATTGAGAAGAATAAAACCCGTTCAAAATAAATTTAAACATAACATCGACAATGCACCGTCTTCACAAGCTCTTATCAATATTCGATTTGTACCGATAATACGTAAGCTGAGTATACAAAATTATTAAATCAATTGAAAATTAAACACAAAACAGGCGTTAATTACTTATAAATGAAAAAAAAGCAAGAAGCAAAAAAATAATAAATAAAAAAGCAAAAAATGCAAAATAAAAATACATCCATGATATCCATCGTCTTAGAAATTAAATGAAACACATTTTTGTGTAAAAACTATTTTTCTATAATTACTATTAAAAGAAAGGCTTTTGCCTTCAAATCCGAACCCTAGTAATATTAATAATAATAATAAAAATTAAAATAATAGTAATAATAATAATAATAATAGTTATAAAAAATAATATTAATAATAATAATAATAATATTATAATATCCGCCGTCCATCTATTGAACACGCCGCCGTCAAACTAAGGTCGAATGCTTGCGCCGGATACCACGACCGTGGTAAAAATACTAACTGCTAACACATATTGCGCGCGGGACATAGTGCGTCAAGTAGCTTGTACAAAATAATATTTACAATACAACTGCTGTCGAGGCCGCGTCCGCGTGATATATAATGAATAATGATGTACAATTTACCAGCTATATACGACTTATGTAGCTCAGGCCTCCAGAAATCGTTCTAATTCGATCACATTATCAACATTATATCGATCCCCGTATTACATTGTTTGTGTATTTTTCGTGGTCGTGGATGGCAGTAACGACATTGTTATAAATAATTATATGGGTATAATACTATAATATCACCTATAATAGTATTAGGTATTATCGATCCATACGATTGTAATTAATCTTTTTCGCTACAACGCTATCGATTGACGTATTAACGTGCTATATGTTTACCGGACGGTGACTAGAGACAACCTAGTGGTGAGTACCTATAACATACCTATAACATAATATTGTTTTATTTCAATACAATAAGACGAATAGCTGCCAAGCCGTAAATATATTATACAAGCATGTACCTACCTAGCGGTCGATTATATTTCAAAATTGTACGATTTTCGCAGTCTCATGTCCACTTAAATATGAAATAGGTACCTACTTTTGAGCACCTACCTGCTACCTTGTAGGTATTTTTTAAATAATAATTATTTTAGGTATTTTACAAAATATAAACTATGATATTATAGGTAGGTGACCTGTTACTAGGAAGATTATTTTTTTAGTGTTAACTTTAAACGTGTCATTGTATGGCTTGCACCTAATTATGATGTTAGACAGTCTCGTACCTTAGGTACACATATTATACTATTCTATAGTTACGTTAGTACATCAAAATTAGGTACGTTTTTAAAATATTTAATTACACTATTACAAAGTATAAGCAAAAACTGTTTGTGTTCGAATTCTCGACAGTTTACAACACTGCAGTTCATGCACGGTATGGCGTTATGGTACCTACCTATTATCCACAGCTACAGATTGTGTATAAGTACGCGATGAATATACACGGAGAGTGAATGACCGAAAGAGTGTGAGAGAGTGAGCGAGAGTGCGGGAGAGAGAGAGAGAGCGAGAGAAATAGAGCGAGAGTGAGGGAGAACGATTGAGAGAGAGCGAGTGAAAGAGAGAGGGACTAGAGAGAGAAAGAGACCTTTGTCGCGTACATGTTTTCGTCATAGTTAGGTTGTTGCTGAAATCGTAGTGAAACGACGACACGGCGTTAACGAATCGAAAGAAGGGAATTCGATCCGCGATCGTGTTTGTCGGTGTTTTAGGCTTCAATATTTCGGTTTTTAAAGGAGATAGCAACAACTCACACTTGTCCATTTTTAAGGTGGTTTTAAAACATATTTGGGAAATATAAAAATGAACAACCTTCAATCAACATAATATATTTAAATGCATTCACAAAGTAATTAATAATTAATCAGTGCTATTATGTATTAAAACACTTCATAGTTTATATTGGTTCATTGCGTAATTAAGTAGCCTATTTCCAAAACGGATATGTTTAAAACCGTATAGGTACCGAAAAATTAATTTTGATATTATAATTTTAAATAGGTAGTTTAGAGGTAACATATTATTACTGTAATAGTTTAATTTTATTTTGAACTAAATTTCCAAATTAATTTATCTTCTAAAATGTATATTTCAAGTTAAGTTTTTTTCTCAATACGTAATCTGTGGCCTTTCTTCCATCGGAAACTAGTATTTATAATTTTTCATATCGGTCGAAAGCATTGCTGTAAAATGCACAATGTCGGCATAGCAAACATAGGTATGCCCGATCCGGCCGTATATATAGGTATTAGTATTATACGATGATAAAAACATTATAATATAGGCTTATCGTATCCGATCCTATAGTTTTTCGCTGTATTATACATTATAAGCTGGTGCTTTACTGACCAAAATTAATAATTAATTGTTTTATTATGAGTTGAAATCATTAAATGCAATTCGAGATAATTATTATTATCGGATGATTTTTTTAAAGCAAAGTTTGTTCACTAATCACTAGATATTATCTATAGCCAGAGCGCATTTATTTAAAAACAACGAGAGCGTTATACTAATTAATTGTTATTATTTTTTTTAATAACCAGCCTTTAAAATTTAAATTTTTACGACTTACGAATGACGTTTTTGTTCACACTATAGAATATAGATTGTCGAGTTAAAATAATCGAATTTGCCCCAGTTTCAGTCAAGTGGCTTCAGAGATGGCGCCACTAACGATAACTTTTTTGTCCTCGCTCACCGCTCGCGATCATAATTCCTATCCACTTATCTCTTGACTCTTATCTTCCTACCATAAATAATACTATAATACTTATAATACAATATTAAATATAATATTATACATGCATTCATAGTATACAGTACACACGCATAGTATGTATTTATTATAATAAATACATCAATAATTAACGTTGTTATCATTATTGTTGATAAATAATTAATTTCATTCGCTACCTGTAACCTGCTGGCTGCTGGTAGTTGTTTTGATAGAGTTTAATACTTTTTTTAAAGTTTAATCAGTTATTTTACAGCCGATGTACCTACGTTATTAATTTTAATTGATTTGCTTGTTTTTTTTTCATCTCGGAAAATAACTCACAGTTTCTGCATTGTTCAGTGGTCGTACAACATTCACATTTTGCCGACCGAAACGTTTATCCAAAATGAGGCTGATCGGCTATAGACTGGCCAAAAATTTGGAGAAAATGGTTGATTTCTACTCGCAGTTCAATCCATCATCGTTATCCATTAAACAGTTCATTGACTTTGGTGAGTTATTTACAATTATTAAGCCAATACCGTTAAATTCTCTCATAGTATTCACAATAGTTAACAATGTTATTACATGTATGTCTATTGATGTAAAATCATTGCACAGACGTCTATAGCCTATTTTATATTCAGTATATAATTTAACAGTAACCATTTGATAACAACATTATCAGAGATTGTATGATTTCTTTCATTCAAAGGTTAAGTCCAAAAACTTTTACTGTACAAATTCTTAATGTAAATATTCTATATGTATAATGAATACAGATTTTACTTTTTCATCAATTAATATGAATTAAGTTGGGTATTCCTTTCATTTTAAACTTTCAAGGATTGTTTTATTATTATAGCTTTGATGCTTTGTACCTACAAGGTATACTTCTAATAAATGTATTGCAATTATAATCATTTGAAGGTCAATTGTAATGCATTTTATGACTGACCTAGAAAGTTAATACTATTTTATTTATAACGTTATGACCTATAGCATATTTACCTCGATATTTCCTAAACACATAAAATGTAGTGTGTACAGAGTTAAAATAATTTCTCTAAGTTTGACTTTATTTTATTGTTAGTTTTTTTTTTATTGAATTAATAATATAAATTTTGGGTACCAATAATATATAATTATCTGCTATTTATTTTTAACAATAAATAATTGTATTCATATTATATTTAAAATGTATTTTAGGCTCAATATTTAATAGTTTTCAAAGTAATTTTCCCTTATACATTTAACTAAGTTTAATTATTATATTTTTGTGAATTATTCTTGTTTTTGTTATTTATAATTAATTTATTACTATGGCTAACACTATTGAACATTTATTCATAAATGTAGAACTGCCCAAGTATGTGCATGTTTAAAAAAAAAAATGTAGATAGAATATTGGTAGATTGTATATTTTAGTGACAGTAGTTCAATCGTACCTAACCTGTGGATCTCACATTAGACATGTGCCCCAAATTTTAATAATCTACACTGGGTTCCTATTTTTTTTTTAAATTTTATTATAAAATAAAAAATAATGTTTTAAATTTCTGATTAGTAGGTACCTAATGGTGTTAAATAATAAATTTAACAGATTCAGATTTAAACTTAGTTCTAACCATATAAAATGTATTTGTTCATTACAAGTGGTACATTCTATAAAAATATATTATTTATTTATTAATCCTTATCTTCTATAAGTTGTACAAAATATTTGTTCTTTTTTAATAAGTTAGAATGTAAAATTTTTATTTTTCAACCTAAATAAAAATAAAAATGAAACTAAAGTTGGAAATATTAATAATATAACATTTAAATACCTACCTATGTACGGTTAATAATGTTGAATAATTGTTTATAAGTTAATTACGTTATCAGCATACTTAATTCATAGTTATATTATATGTACAAATAAGAGCTAAAGGCAAAAAAAACAATGATCCACGTATGTAACTTCATTTATTCAAATTAGTTGTTGTTACAAAATATACTTTAACCAAGACAATATTTAAAAAGTAGGTCAATAATTATTGATTTTGACTGATAACTTGTATTATTGTAGGAATTGATTTGTTTGAGATCAAATCATGTGTATATTTATGTTCTTTTAAATATTCACATATTATTAATTTTGTTATTAATATGTATCAATACAGGTTTAAAGGCAAATGAACAAAAATCATATCAATTTTTAAAGAAAGAACTTCCCGTTCGTTTGGCAAATATTATGAAAGAAATTCACTTACTACCAGATAATTTGTTGAAAATGCCATCTGTAAATTTAGTGAACAACTGGTACGCACAATCTTTCAATGAAATGATTGAATTTGAAGTTGATGATGGATGTACTGAACAAACGTTAAATAAGTAAGTTTAAAATGTAATCCTGAAAAATATTAATACAGTCGAGTCTTAAAAACTCAAATTTTTTTTTGTCCCAATGAAATTATTTTAGTTAATTTGAGTTATGTAATTGAAAAAGTACATAAGTCAAATTAATTTTTATCTCCCTTGACATTCGAGTTATCGAGACTCGACTATTATTAAAACTAAATATAAGTACCTACATTTTCAGTTGAAAGTATAATACAATGAAAGCCAAATTATACAAAATAAACTAGTTGTGTTTTAATATTTTATGCAAATTTGAGAATAATACTCGTAACTTTTGTATAACATGATTTTATTTCAAACCTCTAAATGTACCTTAGTTAACTTTAGTTATCAATGTATTATTTGGTATTAATTTGACAAACTTATATCCATGAATTTTTAAATTGTAGTTTCATTTAAATATCTTCTAAGTTTAAAATATTTATTAATTTATAGATTTATAATTTTAATAATGATAAATGTTATAAAAAGACATTTGGCAGAAAAAAATGTTTGTTTTGTATCTACTAGAAGTTTAATTTAAAATTACTCATATAGGTACTTAATACTTTAACGTTTATTGTTTATTATAAACCTAATAGTTTATTTTACTATTTACTTTTTAGATTTTGTAAAATATTAGTAAAAATTCGTAATCGTCATTCAGATGTTGTGCAAACAATGGCACAAGGGGTTTTAGAGCTGAAAGATTCACATGAAATCGATTTGCATACTGAAAACAGCATTCAATATTTTCTTGATCGTTTTTACATGTCTCGAATTGGTATTCGTATGCTTATTAACCAGCATAGTAAGTTTGAAGATGTTTAAAATATTTTCTTTTTAACATTTAATTTATTTGTTTTTGTTTTAAGCATTATTATTTGGTGACCATATAAACAACAATAACCATCATCAACATATTGGTTGTATTGATCCGTATTGTGATGTGATAAGCGTTGTGAAAGATGCATACGAGAATGCTAGATTTTTGTGTGACCAATATTATTTGACCTCACCCGAATTAGAAATCTGTAAAAGTATTGGTAAGTTTAATCATGTATAAGATTGATGCTCCCTGATATTTGATTGTATTTAATTTTATAGATGCTGACGATGAGCCAATAAAAATTGTTTATGTGCCATCACATTTGTATCATATTCTATTTGAATTATTCAAAAATTCAATGCGAGCTACTGTTGAGCATCATAAGACTGATATTTTGCCACCATTGCATGTAACAATTGTAAAAGGAAAAGAAGATGTCTGTGTTAAAGTGAGTTTAAAAATGTTATGATATGACTTAGGGAAAGGTGCCGTGAGAAAACCTTGGTTCAAAATTTCAAATAGAGCGCCGTAAGCCAAAAAAGTTTAAGGACCCCGGGTTTAATTAATATTTGAATATTATTGGTAGATAATAATCATCTTCGTATTTGTATTGTTTTATTTTCTACTTAATAGCATTAAATAATATCTATAAGGATATATTTTTCATTTATAATCTTAATCTAATAACGGTTTAACAAGATTAGCTTAATATATTATCATAGAATCATCTTGTACTTTTTGGTATAGATAAAGAAAGCCAAATACTTGTATGTTAAGTTAATATTAAAACTTATAATTATTATAATACAAAAGATATTAGAGCTTGAGAGTAAAATAAACATGTGTTCAAATATGAATAATTAGATTCTTAAAATATTTTATAATCTTGACAGGTGTCTGATCAAGGTGGTGGCATTCCAAGGAGTTTGAGTGAACGTATGTTTCATTACATGTATTCAACTGCACCACAACCTTCAAAATCAGATGCACATACAGTGCCATTAGCAGGAAAGTATTTTTAAACATTTTTTTTAAATAAAATATAAAAAAGTATACAGATTTTTAATGTAATGATGTTTAAAATTTCAGGGTATGGTTATGGACTTCCTATTTCTAGACTTTACGCTAGATATTTGCACGGAGATTTAGTTTTGCTGTCATGTGATGGATTTGGTACCGAAGCCATTATTTACTTGAAAGTAAGAAATAATTTATATTATCAAGTTTAAATATTAAATAATATTTGATAATAGTTATAGTTTTCAATTATAATATTGTAGTCAAATAATTGTAATATATAATAAAAAAAACAATTATAAATATAATACACTAAATATTCAATTTGAAATTTAATATGCCCATATTTCTTATTAAATATATCACTATTAGGTGAACCTATTTATTTTTAAAAATAAAATGTTAACATGATAAATTAATAATATAATAGTAAATTATTTATGCAATAAGTGATGAAAACTTTTCTAATTTTTTTTATTATTATTCCGTTGCATTATTAGTCAAAACAATTATGGTAGATCTGTAATATATTAAAAAATTAAATAGTAGATAAAGTAAAATATAATGATGGTTTAAAAAATAAAAACTTTTATTTTTACTTCTTAGACTAATATATTAGTTTTTACAGCAGTTCTGCTTAGTAGTAATTGGCTCATAAAATCATAACAAATTAAACCCGTTTCCCTCAGATATAATTATATTCATAACTAATAAAAAAGTTAATAGTTGTATTAAAATAACAATTATGATTTATCATCAAGTACTTTATATAATAGTAGAATTTTTTAATTATTGTCCCTAATATTTATTTCAAGAATTATATATACACTGTCATGAAAAGATTTCTAAAATTAAGAATTAAAGAAACCAAGTTCTTAAATTACTTAATTCCAATTTTTTTAGTAACTCGATAGGATTCAGTTTGGAATTGGTCAGCTCCTCTGTAATAAACTATTTCTTTAATTGAAACAATTTTTTTTAGGCTTTATCAAATGAAGCTAATGAGTTGTTGCCGATATACAATAAGATGTCAACCAGGTTTTATAAAATAACTGATCACACTATTGACTGGAGAAGTACTTGCAATCACACCCCGATCAGTCAGCAGCAATTCACACAAACACAATAAGTACAAACTAACC
The DNA here is from genome assembly GCA_027563435.1 of Nasonovia ribisnigri. NCBI lineage: Eukaryota > Metazoa > Arthropoda > Insecta > Hemiptera > Aphididae > Nasonovia > Nasonovia ribisnigri. Next base: position 131,143 of record JANEHU010004771.1, read on the forward strand.
ATTTGAGAAGCTAATTAGTCGCCATTTATACACAAACATATTACAATAATGGAATTTTTTTTTTTGATTTTAATTTATTTTAGTTATTAATTTTTTTAGTTACTAGAAATTTTATTATAAAGGAATTTTCTTGGACATAATTCCTCTACTCTCATGATATTTTGTATTAGCTCATTTAGTAAATATATTATTGAGAGACTCAATCAAGGTTAATTTTCATGGATATGGAAAATTTGAATTTATTATATGAATGGAACTTTTAACTTTATCTTTATTAATTGTCCAATACATTCTAATTGTCTGTTTAAAATTTTAAGGCGTCAATCACATTAGTTTTATGATTGAAATATAAATACTCTTAGATCATTAAGCTCATGGTTATTAGAATGTAGTTACAAAAAAACACACTGAGAGTTATTTGACTTGCATAGATTTAATATACTGAAATACGTGTTCTAGTTTAAATACAATACATATTTATATAATTTGTTATTTAAAAACAATCGAATTAAACTGTTCTTTTATACTTTTACACTAACCTAATTTTTATTTAAAAAATGTGTCTACTTTAATCTTATTAATTATCATATTATGATGTTGGTGAGTTTGATTTCTGTAAATGTAAATTAATTTTTTCATTGTATACTTCTGTTTCTTTTTATGAACCAACCTTACCTCTTTTTAATTTATTAATCATTCAACATTTAATTAATTTACAAAGTGAAAATAAAGCAGTTTAATTTTAGATTATATATATACATATAAATAGGAGTTTTCTCAATAACCTACAATGATTGTTTGAACTTTCATTATATCCCATTTATATGATTAATTTGTTCATGCTGTTTATTTTATATTAAATTAAAAATTGTTATTCAATTAAATAGATTAGGTATTTAATTTGTATTATTGAATACCGTGATCAGAATTTTAATTTTAATTGTTTTTTTTTTTTTTTTGGTTAAAGGTTTACAACAAAGACTTATCAAGTTACTCATATAGTTTAAGAAAATTGCCAAATTTAGTCTTATTCTTAGTAGCTACTATGATTAACTTGACTTAATCATACAATTAAGAGTCTCACCTTATCACTATCACACTTGATTTAAATTTGTATTATACTTTTTCACAGATGAGACTAATTATTTAATTAGATATGCAGTTTTATATGTAATAATGATAATATTAAATTGTTTTAGTTAACTGCATTTAGTTGATATTATTCTGGTTTATGTTTCAGACATAGTTTTAAATAATTTGTGTGAAAAATAAATATTTTAATTGTATAATGCAATTTAGTGTTTGATACTGTTTTGTAAGAAAACCAAAAAAAAACCCAACAATATTGTATAACACACAAAAGCAAGTGATGCGAATTAAATAATAATAATAGAAAAAAATCCCACTGTTTGATTGTAAAAAACTTCCATATGTTTCCATATCATATTTTAAAAATATCAACAAATTTAATTTAATTATTCAATACAATTTTAGCAATGTAGTAGATATTACTAAATATTTATCTAATACATACTAATTATTTATAAGATACAATTTGATGAATTGATAACACTTAATTGATCGTAATATTACGTTGAACTTTGTAGATACTAATAAAAATAATAACTTTTAACTGGAGCCTTGTTACTTTATGATAGATAAATACATTTAGTACGATTTTAAATAGTGAATAATTAAAAGAGAAATTTACTTTACATAAAAGTTATTTTAACAAAATGTATTCATTATATTTTAAGTAAAAGTGGAAAATAATTAGTTTATTACAATATTATTCAGTTCTAATTGGCCAACTTAGATGTTTGTTTGTAAACATTTATTTTATAATGAAATCTACATAATATTTTTAATTTTTGATTATAGTGTCTTATGCTGATGCTGTGGTGTAGCTAGGAAATATGCAGAAGACACAATTTAAGATAATATTAACAGAAATATTGCAAAATAATTGTTGTACCCAATTTGATTAAAATATTTTTTTATTCTATCAGTATAATTTTATATGTATCTACGTATGAAGTTGTAATGGTCGATATTATTAAAATTTGTACTTTGGGTAGGTATTTTACCTATTAATTTTTAAGTACTTGGTAGATTTTTGTAATGGTGTTTGACATTTATAATAAGTTAATAATAACTAAAATAAAACAGAAAACTAGTATTTAAAAGGAAAGTTGTTGTAAAGTTTTAAATATTATCATTACTGTTGACCCAACCATGTTGAGAAATTTTTTAAAATTGTTTTTTATTGAGTTTAAAGGCATCAACAGCTATGTCATTAGTCTACAATTATATTTTAATTAAAATTAATTAATTAGATTATTTGCTTAGCTAAATTACAGTGTTCCATTTACAATTATACATTTATTTTTCTTAAATGATATTAATGTCATCTAAAATAATTCAAATTTATGAATATAAATAGGGCTTAGCCCTCCTTGACCCATCAAGCCTTTTTTTTTATATATATTATGTTTTATAACCTAGTGCAATGGATGCAACTAAAATAATTATTTTTGGTTTTTTATTATAAAATATTTTGGTTATTTTATTAAAATAATGTCGATGTTGTGGTAGTTACATTATTTATTGAATCTATGAATACTTTTTTCCTTTGTATGTCAGATATTCTAGACCTACATTCACTGTCTTTTGTAAATTGAATTCATCAAATTTTTGTGAATTATTCATATTAGGTACATTTAATATTTAGTTTGTTATTAGTCGGTGATTACAGAATATTAAGTATAGAATTTTTTGTGTTAAAATCTGTAAAGATTGGCATCTGCTAGATACATAGAAGAAATTAATAATGAATACCAATTGATTACTAACTCTCAACAGGTATCTACTTAAAATACTGAAAAAACTAATTGAAATGATCAAGTATTAATTGTGTAAAAATATTTGTGGTTACCACTATTTTTTCTAGGTTATTATGAGAATCAATTTTTGATACTTGAATTTCATTTAAAAACTGTGAAAACTTTTTTTTTTAAATATCTAAAATATTTTCTAAAGGGTTAATTTTGTCAAAAAAATTGAGTTCTACAATAGTTTAGAAAAAAGTTAATGATCAAATATTTCTACAAAATTGAAATCTAATCATTCCAATTGTCAAGTAACTACGTGTGATTTTATAAACAAATAATTTTTCCAATAATGACAGTTCTTATACTAAAGGTAGATAATAGTAGTCATAATTAATTCGATTAGCTAATATTTGTATCATTGATGTTGAAGTGTAGATTTAAATTATATATTGACACAGTAAAGGTGACTCAATTCACAAACTTTTTTTTTTAAAAAATGAGGACCAGTAGACCGCATACTACAACCCAACTGTTATCGCCGTTATACTACAATTTTTAGTAGACTTTTTACTGCATGATGGCCAATATTTAATTAGCTTGTTTTTGTACCTAATACACACCTTAGTGTGTGAAGCAAAACAAGTAGACTGTAGGGATAAAGTCACCCTGTGTTTTACCCGTTGTAGGTAAATTCTTGATTATAATTTTGCAGTTAGTAATAGTGTTTTTAATTGCCAATTGGATTTTTTCAGATATTACAACTGAAATTAAAAATATAATTTTTTTTGAAAAGTTTTCAAGATAATGACATATTTGTATGAAAATTACTAATACATATATTATATATACCTACTAAATGTATTTATTTATGATAAATATAAATTATATGCTTCTCATAAATTATTATGTGAAATATAAAAGAAAAAAGTCCATATAGATCAATCATAAACTGTTGGATTTTAGATATATCAAAAACCATGATACAGATAGAGTTTATAAGTTTAAGAAAACATTTTTTTCAAATATCTGTAATCAAAAAAATTAATGTAGTTTTAAGTAAAAACTATTGATTATGGATATTGTAACAAATAGTATGTGTTTTAATTCTGATATAAGAAATAAGTTCTAATTTATACAAACGCACACCTATAGAGATTTGTATCTTATAGATACCAATAAAAATTTAACTTATAATGTACTATGTATGAAGGATAATAAGATAAAAATTTATATGTTTAAGTTATTGGAAATAAAAACCACACTACTGTTTTGGTGCAGTTTCAGGCTAAAGAAATATTAGTCAATTTATTTATTTTTCTAATTAACACATCGTAGGAAGATTAATGACTGATAAAATATCTTATACATTTTTTCCAAAATTTATTCATTTTGAGTCTTGGATTATTATCTAAACAATGTTAAATTCAAATTCAAACCGCATAGTTGTCATACTCAGGAACTCAGTTAACAGATTAACAACATAAATTTGATCATATAAAATAATGACTGCCTACAGAAGCATTAATCATTTGTACTAATCAAATAATAAGTACTGCCATAAAAACTCAGAAGATCCTAAGCAGGTTCATTTAAATAAATAAAACATCAGAGTGAATAGTTAAATATTTTGTGTTAAGTTAGTGATTTTATTTAGTTAATAAATAAAATGAAGTTTAATAGCCAGGGTGATAGCACTGCATTTTGTATATTCTATCTATTGCCAATAAATTGTATATTTGTTGTCAAAACATCACGCTGATGAGCATAGACCTATAAATTAATGGACAACGCCTCAGATTCCACTCCGCCTTGCCATCAATGTTATGCGATCATATTATAACCATATAACTGAGAAAGATAATGAAGTAGTAAAAGAGCCCATTTAAGTATAGAGTATAACATTTTACTACTCTATTTCTTTTCTCGCTCACTCTATATCGCATCTCTGACTTCTTGCTTTAAGCGCTGTCCATTAGTTTATAGGTACATGCTGATGAATGATGGTACTTCTAATAATATTAGTGATGTTTATTTTAGGTTATTTACCTAATTTATACTTACTCTATTTTAAAGCTATAATGTAAATATTATTCCTTTTTTTTCAGTCATCTAACACTAATTTTAATATCTATTTACTACTATTTGTTATTTAATAAACATTGTTACTTGTGTTATTACTTATTTTTGTATTATAAGTTAATACTATATTATGTTATTGAAATATTAAATAATTATATTTAGTCGAGCAGTGGACTGAAAATTTAAAAAGGGATATTGAAGGTTCCATTTAAGATTCTAAGATGAGCAATGAATGTATTGATTTTACAAAGATGTGTTTTAAAAAAAAATTTTTTGTGTGTCATCACCGTTTGGGGCAGTAAGACTGCTTTGATTTTCTTCAACAATATCTTGTTTGATGGGAAAGTAAATTTTAGTATGCAGGAGATCAAAATTTAAAATTCCCAATGGTTTTCAAAAGCACCGGGGGAAAAAAATAAATAAATTAGGAAAAATGGAAATTTTTACATAAAATTGGTAAGGTATTTAGTTGTTAAATGTTTATGAAATGTCTAACTTTTATAGCTAAGGATTAAACATTTAAAACAAGGTCCCAAGTAAATAGGTAAATAATTTACTTTATTCACAATAGTACCATCAAATATTCTTAGTAATATATCATATGCTGACTGACCATCTCTGCTCAGAATTGTTTTTCATTTATAATATTATAATATTTATTCAAATTTAACCACATTCATTACAGTGAACCACTTGTAACCTACTATATAGCAGAGCGTCACTCACTTGTCTCCACCTTTTTATATTTTTATTTATTTGCAGTCACATATTAATGCGTATAATCAATCTATTATCGATTGCATATAAGTGTGGTAACTAATTTATGAAAATACATTTTCATAGTATTTTTGTAATAAATTATTTAATTTGTTATGTATTTAGTTGACAGTCACATTTTTAATCACTATATACTTATAATATAGTAAATAGTAATTTTATAGTATAAGTAAACACAATATACAATAATACTGTATCCATACACACAAAGTGTATCATACAATATATGGTTTATGGACTTAATTTTTGTGGAATGACATAACTTATAATGAGGCTAGGCTTTTGTGAATTGCAGATTATTGATATTATATGAATTATATCTATATTAAAGTATTCACAATATTGATGAACATTTCACCGTGACACCAATTCTAGTCTATGCTAAAATGTCTTTTTCCTGTCCAAAATATAACATAAAACATCTTAAATATTTTTAACATATATGCTATCTATATAAGTTTAATTAGTCAAAGAACAAACATTAAGTTCACATGGTAGGCTTAATTGGAAAACAAATTATCTATCTAAAACAATAAAATTAGATATATCATTTTATATTTTTAAGGATGTTAAGTTCTGTGTTAAATATTGTTATAATTAAATAACCTACATATCAATTTATTTATTCTACATGTGTTTATTTAGTAATTTGGTGAGGTCACTAATAATTAAACTAATATTTTTTTTTACCTATTAGAGAACACAATTTTAAAAAAAATATTTAATTGGTTTGTATTCAATGATTTATTGTAAGCTTTAAGGAAAATATTAATAATATTTGAATATTATAGGCCATTCATAATAAATCAATATATCATAATAATATTACTGATGCAAAATTGAAGTGTCAATGAGTATTAATAATAGGTACATACATAAATTAAAGATTTTAGTCATCAAATACAAATCTAGAAAAAATATTTATTCATAATACATACAGTTTGAATTCCAGTCACAAATCAGGATGAAATAAAATTTATCAATTTCAATATTAATAATCACTATTTGATTCAGACCAATATAAATTATTATTTACACATGATATTTTTATAAGAAAAAAACACCAAAAGTCTGTTAACACTGAACACAACACCAACTATTGTAGATACCCGAAACAGCATTTACTAAACTTCCATGTTAAATGTCATTAATAACAATTAAAAAAAAGTAGTTGTATAATTAATTTAAATTACCAAAAATAATATTACTATGTCATACATGATTTAAAAATAACAACAGTTGAATCGCGAATTACACTTTATTATAAGACTACTATAACGCACAAGATTAGTTACAAGTTAATTAATAATAAAATTATTTATTTTATCTTAAATAGTTACAACACTTCAAAAAAAAAAAAAAATTACTGAACAACCCAAGTTAACTTGATTGATTGATGGTTTACACTGTATTTTCAAAGATATAAGAGACACAGTTCAATTAAATGTAAGATCGGTATACATATAAACACTTATCAATAATAAAATAATGTATTATTTTAAATGTTTATTAAAAATATTGAATCACTTGAGTACACATTAATAAACTTATAATAATGTTCTACGAACTAGACATTGCAGCACAATTTGTATCAATTATGTTACGCACTCCACATGTTTTATACGTAATTAAATTGTGTGTGTATATAGTATAAACTTGAAGTAATAAAAATACATTAAACTGAATTATCAATTACATTTTAAGCACATGATAAAAACTTTTACACAGTTTATATAACTCACAATAACTTGTTTTGTTATGGACTCCTGCATTCAAATTAAAAATATAAATATTGTAGCATCAAAAATCAATTTGGAGTCAATAAAAAATACTTAATCTATTTTTATTATAACTTATAATAATTAAAACTATCTAATCATTTAATTACACAAATATAGAAAAAATGTTGGATACATAATATATATTATTAAGTAAATGATACACCGGCATGCATTAACTTTGTCTTACAAACTCTTAACATAGCAGATTGATTTAATGAATAATCCATTTAACATTACTATATTTACTAGAGTGAATTGACCTATTATAAAATTTAATATTAAGAATATTATCTATTGAATCTTATTGGTTTTTTTAATATTTTAGTTTTAATGCAAGTTATGAGCATTTTGAAATTGTGATTGTAGGTATAGATTCACTAAGATGATATTCTTATTTTTAAATTTGATAATAGGTCAATTCACTTTTCAGAATGTAATTTGGTATGTCAACATAATTTGCTTTAAGATTAAAATACCAATGAAATCCTAAAGATGCCATAAATGATATACATATACATCTTACCTTTAATTTTTTTAATAGGTTAATTTATTCGATTTTTTTAAAATAACCGAGTAAAATAGATTATTGTTAATGTAAAATTTGATACGTTGTGTGTATGTAAGATAGAGAAAATGCATGCGAGTGTAGTATCCTTCTCATAGGTTAATGAACCTACTTAAAAATTGAATTAAAAATTACCATCTTATTACGAAACACCCCCACTAACCACTACCACAACTAAATGATCATCTTTCAATGTTTCATTGCTTAAATTTTTTGCACTTTGTTTCAATAATTTTGCTGAATACTCACATGGAGGAAATGCATATAATACACCAGCTGGTTCAGGATCTTTAATTATTAATGATATAACCCCAGCAGCCTCTTTTTGTTTTAAATAGGATACTAAATTGCGTAACGGTCTAATTTGTACCGATGCATCATCGTTGGAAATGGAGCTAGTAGAACAAGGCATTGCCAAAAATATTGCATGCGTATCAGCAGTTATTATGCGTTTAGAAACATCTTCCAACTTTGGCTCATCTAAACGTAATCGTTGAGTTATGCGTAATGTTGATTTATTGTCTTCATCTGTCATCATTGATTCTATAACATTTGCATCACCAGAAATTAAATGGCATTTAGCTGGGAATTGAGAGCTTTTTAATACAAGACTGCCTTGCCATATATCAGTACATTTATGAGCCAAATCCCCTAGTGTACGAACAGAACCAAAAAGACCGGCAGATTGCATTGCTCCTTCTTCAGATTCTACATCACTGTCAATTGATTGGTGAAGTGGTGATCGTTCAGGTGATCGAGGAGAACCAATATCAGAAACAGAATGCTGCTTGAATGATCGACCATTCTCGTAATTACTAAATTCTTTGCTTTCTTCACAGTATTCTGTACGACCTTTACGATAACTTCTAGAACTGTAAGGAGGATAATCACCATCTGGCCAACCATATGGATATTCATCTTGTCTTATTAGTTCTCGTAAATCTCCTGCAGATGCTGCAACATCATCATGAGATGACTTAGACTTTGATGAATATGTTAATGTAGGACTAACACAGACACCTCCATCAGCAAAATCTGTTCTCAGTTTATGTTCAGAGCCTCCTAAAGCCACTCCTCTCATTTCTTTGACAGCTGCAGTTGCAGCATCAATGCTTTCAAACTGTATATAGGCACAAATATCACCTTTGATATACTCAATTTTTTTAATAACACCAAATCTATCGAATTCTTGTTCTAACTGAGCAAGTGATGTCCAAGGACCTAAACCACCAACCCATATTCGTTGTGTTGGTGTAGATTTTCCATATCCAATTTTACATTGAAATTTGCCTAAATATTGACCGGACAATTCAACTTTTGCTCTATGAGCCATATCTAAATTTTGATAACGAACAAATGCATATGCATTCCCTGTTCCTGGCAATGGTCGTTTAACATCAATATCCTCAACAACTCCATATCTACCAAATATACGGCGAAGTTCTTCATCCGAAATAGAAACTTCTAAATTTCCAGCAAACAATGTACGTGTGGCTAATGGGTCTTCTTCTGGTGGAATGTGGTGCAAATAGTTTGGAAATTTATCTTTTTTGTCATGTATCAAATGAGGATGAGGGTGTGGTCTAAATGGTGGCATAAAATGTCTTGGTGGTCCATACAACGGATGAATTGGCCCTAAATGAGGATGAAGAGGAGCCACATGATGTAATAACGGTCCTCGAGGTATCATTAATTCATGAGGATGTAATGGTGGCAAACCTATTTCTCGAAAGTCTCGTGGCGGCAGCAAAGGAGGAAGAGTGCCATATGGCAACCTTTCATAAAACCTATCAGCTGGATGTATCCTATGAAGTTCTGGAGGTAAAGGAGACCTGTGATAGTATCGTTCAAATTCTGGGGAAAAATTTCGGGATCGAGAACGCCTAGCTCTTGATTCATAATGATCTCTAGAGCTACGACTTTCATAAACAGGTGTAACTAAAGCTATTTTATCAAATAAACTTATTCTAGGCTTACTGTGTTTGGCATCTCTAGCATCTTCTGAGCTTCTAAAACACACATATGCCACTCTGTCATCTAGTTCATGGGATATTTTAACAGAAAATTCACCAAATTTGCGATATTCTCGATATAATATTTCTTTGACCTGTTCGTCACTTGCTTTGGGATGTAAAGCACTCACTGACAACACTTTATAAGTAGGATGCGATCGATCCAGTTCCCTAGAACGGCCAAATTCATCACGTTCTGAATACCTAGATACTCTAGGACTGGGTGGCGATCGAGCTCTACGGCGTACACGTTCAGGCGATCCTCGCTCGTCAGAACTACCATCATACCTGTTTATACTGCTATGACGTTTTTTCCGTGACATAGGAGGAGAATCACCATAACTTCTACGTTTCATGTTGTCTATTTTCACGGTGATTGTTTTGGTTTTATAATCTCTAGGATATCCAATCATTCACACAGTTGTACAATAAAACCATTAAGTTACCTAGAAATATTAATGATTTGATTAAAATATACATTATTATATAAATGATTAATTTTTATTTGATATCATCAATATTTAAACAACAACTAGATATGGCATAGCATAGTGCACTCACTCGTCAAATGTTAAACGAAACACGACTGACAACGTCGCGGCACCGAGGACAATCAATGCAAAATAACTCAAAACGATTGGATTCTAGTAGTAATAGTGGAAACTTTAAACGCAATTATGGAAAAAAAACTTTTAAGTAAACGAGAGCTATTAAGTACTAACCTACTAAAAAAAAAAAAAAAAAAATTGATATTAAATGGCGGAAACGCGGAATACAATGCCGTTGGACGCTGTATACGTTACGCTCACTGGCTCACTTGCGCCGGACGATCATATATTTGCGTGTCGTGACCGCGGCCGATGCTCGTGTACTGTGTAAGTTATAAAATTATAAAATGAAGGTAGTTACGCTGTCGTTGTTTTAGTGTACGCGTAATACATTCGTTGCTCATATTATTATCATTTATCACGGACGTAGTAGAATAATAATAATAATAATAATAATATTATTATGTGGATACAAGCATCGGCACGGTGACTGGGCAGATTGCATTGCAGTTTTCGGCCGCAGCTGCTGGCCCCGGCATCAGAACCTACAACCTGGTAATCGAAAAGCAAATATAATATTATTATCAGTTGCGCAAAGAATCTTTATCACAGAATAGATACAATTTTTTGTGCTGTTATCGGTTAGATTGTAAACAGTGAACGTCGAACTCGTATTATGGAAATCGTTTTTGCTTTAATATATTATATAATAAAAAGAGCAAGCAAATAGTTGTTGTGTTTAATCTTAGTGAAAAATTCCTTAACTCATATGCTTAAACTTTACTGGATTAACTCGATTGATGATAATAACTACGTTCATCATGTTTTTTTAACTCTCTATTTCCGATTTTATTCAATATTTTTATTTGATAAATAATGTCAGTGTATGCATCATCAAATTCTAATAGTCTTGATAAAGAATATATTTTAGAAGGCTTAATAAATCTAACAAGGTTTAGAATGTATCATTATTTTAAGATCGTTTCACCCCGGTGGGAACCGCCCTTAATGATTATGTTTTTAAAATCAAATTTAGGTAATGGAGTCATATTTCATATTTTAAAATCATGTTAAATATTTGATGCAATACTGCAGGTATTGGATAAACACGTCGAGTTGTATTTGATAACAGTGGACCACAAAGAAGCCCAAAGGTTGTCTCCGAAAGTTTGCAGTGTAGTGAAGGAACACTCGTCCAATAAAACGATATCTGTCTGGCAGTTTCAGTCTGATACTGAACAATGTTCAGCAAATCTATATACATTAAAACCATGCAGAAGAAACTTAGTGAAACTATAAAGGTAATAACAGAGAGGATCCCTGTGATGTTTTCAGACATTTTTACTCTAGAAATACTTGTGTTTAGATAGTCAAGATTAAATTTGGAGATGAATATGTGCAATTAACCTTTCTGCAGTTGGTTGTCCAAGACATATATCGTTTGTTAATGATTTCAGACGGTAGATTGTTGTTGATGTCTCTCATAGCTCCTTCTTGTACCTGTTTTGCATTGTTATAAAGCCAGCTGATGGAACTGATGACCAGTATTTTGCACACAATGCCCATTAAAAACAAGTTGTCCAAACGATACATCAAAAGAGAAACTTGCCAGTAAGTCAATTATATCATGGAGTACAATTAATACAATTATTATCATTATAACAATAAAAAAAACCTTAACTGACTTTACACTTGTTGAATAGGTGTGGGTATTCATTTTCCTAACAGTATAATGGATATATACTGAACCATTGGAGGAAGCATTATATGAGTTCAACCACAATGAGAGAACAATTTTTACCGCTAGACACAAAAGTAATGATCAAATAATAGTACCATTGATTATTAATACTATAGATTGCTTTATGGCCGATTTTTTGGTGGTATAAATATTTACTTAGGCTCGCACCCAAACAACAGCTGCCCGCGTTAGTAATACTGTGTAACGTTTTAATCACTAGTAGTTACGTCGCCTCGCTGTTTACCGACACTAAATATTTTGCGCCACCAAAAAACCGGCCAGTGAGCAATCTATAGTATTAATGATAGTCAGATTTTGAAAGTTGTAGCAACACAAAATATACTTAATTTGTGTTTTGATACTATTCTCATTATTTTACAGTATGTAAATATAATTTAATAGGTTCCAAGACAAAATAGATTTTAAAGTTTTGTTTAAAATGAAATATTATATTTGTCCTCATTAAAGTATTCGATATATCTATTCATATAGCTTGCACTATTATAAGATCATCTTAAATAGTATTGCATAAAAATGTCCCCCTATTTGAACCCATGGTTAACAATTAAAAATGCTGCTGTACATTTTTATTATGTTGAGCCATGTATCTCAAATTTTTCTTGATATCTAACTCAATTGAAATTCCCTTGAAATAATTACAATTATTATACAACTCCATATCTCAAACTGTTTTTTGTTCCTATTGAGTTTACTGTTTTATAAGTTCTAAGCTTTAGTTATTCACATTAGTTTTATTACTATTTAACTTAATTAAAATATAAATGTATGTAAATGTTGAAAATGATGACAACAGGCCGAGTCTGACTTGATGTATTAAACGAGGTTTTATCTTAATCTGTTAAAAACATTGTTTGCGTGATTATTCTCGGAAGCGATTTACAAATTATTTTTAAATCTTTACAGTTAACCTTTTTGATCATTATGATTTGTACATTTGTTGTTATAATTAAATTAACTACAGGTAAGTCATACCTGGTGTAATTATAATTTGCTAATATTATAATATCTTTAACTTTACTTTCTGACATTATCTTAACTAATGGGGTCAATCTAATGTGCTATTATTGCTAGTTCAAAATATTAAAGAATACAATTCTTATTAAATTAGTATGAATACAATAATAAGATATTACAACTCAAAATTGATTGTATGATACTCTACAAAATATGATGAGCTTTGTTTCCATATTATAGAAATGAGTATGGCATGGTAGATCTGTTGACTTATTTTGTCCAGTTTTCCATTGTTTAACACATTTATTATTATATGTTTAATCCCAAATACTGATTTTGTATATATTTATTTGTGCATACAATTTAATAAGTACCTAATTGTATTTTATATTAATAAATAAGGTACATTATAAAAACTTATTTAAAAAAATATATGCATATTACATTATTATTTAACCTAATAAATATACAATAAAAAGTAGTTTATTTTAGTGATTTGTTAGACAATATTTTTATATTAAGACATAATGATAATATTTCAATTAGGCCGAGCTCATAATAGATATTTGCTTACTGTGTATAGTACGTCGATAAATCAATTGAAGATTTAATTGAACTTCCAGACTTGTTGTTCTGCTTGCTTGGTAGACAAAAATCAATTAATATGATCAACTCTCGGGAGCTATTTCATTGTATCTAAACTTATAGATTATCCTGTCATTAAAATAACAAATAAAAATGTCCGTCTATATTTTGTGTTGTGCTAACATTCAGGTTTCTCAGACACCTGTGGTGGTCAAACGTCCAGATCTGAAGTTACATCCAAATATATTCAATATGTGCCCTATGTAATTGGTAAACTGTACTTCAACACAAATTCCTCATTCATGACTGGTGTCCATGCATACTGGTTGTGCCCATTGTACGGTGACAATCACAAACCCATCTAACTACTCCACTAACTACAATCAACAATAACAATAATTACTATGGCAATCAGTTTTGCTGCACAATTATTTACCTAATATTTATGATTAAGGTACCCTGAGAAATATTTGTTTATATATACAGCGGTAAAATTATATAAAAAATACTTTATTTATTTTGGTTTTAGGTGATCAAAATCAGCATTCAGTTCATAAATTGAATGATCTTATCCTGTAGAAAATTAAAATCTTCCAAGACGGGTTTCAATAGTTTTTAATATATACCTATATGGCTTTATAGGGTGTCCCGCAAGGATTTACTCATTGTGATATCTTCTGAGATAATAAGTATTTCATAAATCTGTTTTTTTTTTTATAAGGCTTAGAGACAAGGATTACATATATTTTATTTTTTAATTTAATGAAAATAATTTTAAATTTTTTATACCCATATCACACATTATAATTACTATTATTTATTTTTTTGTTCAGATATGTACAATATAATTTATAATATATAGTGGCTTGGTGTAGCACGGTAGTTGCATTCAGTCATGAAACGTCTTCTGAGTGCAAATATCAAGCAACCAGTGTCATTAGTTACTGGATGGAAAACCACCAGGGTTTTTAAAAATGTCACATATATACACACATGTTTCAGTCCAACATACTCTCCTCCCATACAAACAGTAAATGGCATAGTTTCTGGGCTTAAGATCAATAAAAAAACGTATCTTAAAATATAAATAATAATTATATTATAATAAAATATAATAGTAATAATGATATGTGATATAACTATATTAGTATATAATAATATTGTGATGGAATAGTTACAATTTTTCAAAATGTTCAATCTTTTATTACTAATTTTGCTTAAGTTATTGTTAGTCATTAGGACTAAGTAAGCGTGCATAATTTATTTTAAGCACAGTTTAGAATAATCAGTTTTGTTGAAATGTTTGACCAAAAGTTTTGTGTTAAATTTTGTTTGACATTATGCTTAAACATATTATAATTTACATATTATGTATAATACGTCATTTTAAAATAATACCCTACTATAATAGAATTTAAAAAAAAATACTTTAGCTAAGTGTTTTGAGGGTATAGAATTTATTTTTATTACCAAACAAAAAGTAAAAAAAAAACTTTTACTTTATTAATTTTTTTTTTTTATTGGTATTATGATATTGTTAACTAGTCCTCTCATGATAATATTTACCATTATAGGAAAAGAAGTATACATTTTAATTTTTATCAAAAAAAGAGGCTTTTTAATTGAGCTTTCTCAATTTTTAAATCATTGTAGTTAATTGGAAGACTAGTTAAAAAAAGTTAAATTTTAAAATACCTATTAGTTATAACTTATAACTATATTTACAATTTACATAAGAAAATATCATTATTTTTCTGATGATTAAATAAAATCGAAATATTTACATTGCACCATTATAAACGTTATAAATCACTTTCAATTTATTCATTAATTTATTTAATAGACAGGTTTAAGTTGTGAGTTTATGACATAAATACATAGTACACTTAACTATAATATAATGATTAATAAGTAATAACTATTCAGTTGGTACAATTAATTAGAACTATTTTTTTAATAATAATAGTCATAAGTAATTAATATTGTTTTTATACATATTTTTAAAATTATACCTTTTTACAATTGGTAATATATTTCCAGTCTTGTAAAAAATACTTTAAAAAAGTATTAATATACTAATACTAGTAATCTAATAAAATAGTATTAAAAATACTTTTGAAATATTATTATAAAACCGTATTTTAAGAATACTCACAAAGTATTCGGGTACAAACAAGTATTTTTTTTTAAGTTTATTCTGTATAATATTTATTTATATTTTAATATTTATTATATTATATTATATGGTGACATGTAACAACCTGGAATGTTAAACTCTGGAATTTAATACCTGGACAGTAGAAATCTGGACTGTAAAAATCTGGACTGGACAAAACTGGACCGGACAAAACTGGACCGTAATATTTTGGACCACACACATATATTATAACTATAACATATTCGTTTTAAGGGGATATGAGTAGGCCATAAATATTAATTTTAATGTTTTTTGGGATAGATTCAAAAACCTTTAATTTTTAATACATTTTAAACCGAACAGTTATATTGGTCAAAAGAGAAACGTGTGTATTTTAAATAGATTAAAAAATCAAAACTAATAGTATGATACTAGTAACAACGGTTGTACAACAAAATAAAAATATTATACAAGGTAAGATTAAAAAAACAAATAACGTTTTAATCTACCACAATTTGTTACCTCTTCAATTACCATCCTCATGTTCCTTATTCAAAAACTAAGACTATAATCAAAAACAGAACGTAACTATAATGTATACCTATTGTATAGTAATAATTGCATGGATATTAGATGGGTAGGTATTAATGTAAAAGTATGAATTATTAATTATATGTCAGAAAATAAAAATCAGCGTTGGGCAAATAAGGTCTATGATAAGCAGATGATTAAAGACTGTATAAAATATTATATTTATAATTCAAAATTAATTAACTTCAATACATCATTATGCCTAAACACTTAGGTATTGGATTTTTCAATGCTAAAGGATTAAAATGAGGGGCATTGATGTAAAAATTCAAAATAAATAAAATCTGACTAAGTAAAATGAATCATACTTGATAAGTAAAATTCAATCAGTATTTATAAAATAGTTTACCTAATTTTATATCTATAAACATCAATCATAAAGTTTTTTACCGAACAATGACAAAAAGTATGAGGTAATATTAAAGTAAAATTATTTAGTCAAAATAGATATTATGTCGTGTTTATGACATTCAGCACTACAAAATGTAAAGTAAAGTCTAATTTCAGTAAATATAATATAATCACATGCTTATAAAAATACAAATATTATTTACGTCTACCTACCTAAATATTTTAAAATCATATCCTAAGCAGTAAGCCATTTCAATTTAAATGCAATCATTCATCTAGGTTTTGTTGAATGATCAAAATAAAATTAGTCAACAAGCAAAAAATAGTATTATTCAGATTAATAACGATGATAATTTATGTTGTCCGAGAGCTATTGTTGTTGCATTATCTACTCATACAAAATATATTTTAGGATATGAATTAGACGAAAATAAAATTATTCAATTTATTAAATATTATAAGGTATAGGTTAGGTTAGGAATAAATATTTTTGAAATGAAGCCTATAAATCAATGAAGGAAAAAATTCCAAAACCTTCATAAAATTAGACACTAGGATAACATATTTTCTCTATCAAGTATATTTTTATGAAATCATGACTTCTAATTTGTGCAAACAAGATTTGCTTGTTTCACCCCATATTACAACTATTGCATAATATGATAGGCGCGATTTTAATGAACCTTATTTTTATTTTAAACAAACAATTTGTACCTATCAAATTTAGTTTATTTAAATTCATAACTGTAGAGTATATTTATTATTTATTTAACAGAGTATCTACAAACAAATAACGTTTTAATCTAACACATAATGTCTTTTGTCTTATAAATAGCAGTAGCTCTGAAACCACAAATGCCTAGTTTATTAAGTGATGTTTTATAATCAGTCAAATGCTCTTTAATATAATACCAATTATTATTTTATTACAATGTAAACCTTATAGTGTTAGTATAAGGTCTATGTTCTAAACGCGATTTAAGATAATATCAATATTAAATATATCGTAATATAGATATATATAACCTATATAATATAGAGATTTATTAATAATCCTACATCGCAAAAGGTGGGAAAGTGAGAGCCTAACGCTCTGCTGTACTTACAAAGTAGATGTCGAATGGTTCACTGTACCTAATTGATGTGTTAAATATGAATGTTCAATGATAAATCGTCGCATACCAAGTATATTCGATTAGGTGTATTATTGCCTTTTATATTAATTTTTTCATTATTAGTAATACAATAGGTAGGTAAAATTAACTTTTGACGAAAACTTTGCATTTTAAATGTCATTGTGAGAAAAATAAAAACTATACTTTAAATGTTTCAAGTACTATTACTACCTACCAAAAAAAGTTATGTTTATGTTACAATTACGTATTTACAATCGTTTATACAACGAATTAACTATATTATCGTTATTCTTTGTTTCCATATCTAACTACGTCCAAATTGATAATTAAAATGTCTAATAAACTAAACAGTGTTAATATATTGTTTAGAGTTTTTTGTTAAAGTAAAAAGTCACCAACAGCGGTTTCTCAAGCTCGAGGCGCCGCGCCACTTCATTTTACCAAGCTGTGGCAAATGCCCCCTTTGACCACCACTTAACACGGCCCTGTTGGAAGGTATTATAAATATATTAAAAGTTATGACTATTGACTCATAATACATCTGACATCATATAAAACTGGACAGCTAGCATAATAGCATAGGGAGTCGGGTTTTTATGTATTATTTTTACGAATTATACTATAGACAATAGTACCTACCTACGATCCAATAATATTTTAGTTGAATAAATACTTAAATATGGTTTGACAGTTTAAAAAGTCTTGGAAGGATACGATACCCAAATTCTCCCCCCCCCTCCTAGGGTCCTGGAGGAAAATACTAATTTTATTTTGATCATTTGTTTAGGCATAATGATGTATTGAAGTTAATTAATTTTGAATTATAAATATAATATTTTATACAGTCTTTAATCATCTGCTTATCATAGACCTTATTTGCCCAACGCTGATTTTTATTTTCTGACATATAGTTAATAATTTATACTTTTACATTAATACCTACCCATCTAATATCCATGCAATTATTACTATACAATAGGTATACATTATAGTTACGTTCTGTTTTTGATTATAGTCTTAGTTTTTGAATAAGGAACATGAGGATGGTAATTGAAGAGGTAACAAATTGTGGTAGAACGTTATTTGTTTTTTTAATCTTACCTTATATAATATTTTTATTTTGTTGTACAACCGTTGTTACTAGTATCAGTAGTATCATACTATTAGTTTTGATTTTTTAATCTATTTAAAATACACACGTTTCTCTTTTGACCAATATAACTGTTCGGTTTAAAATGTATTAAAAATTAAAGGTTTTTGAATCTATCCCAAAAAACATTAAAATTAATATTTATGGCCTACTCATATCCCCTTAAAACGAATATGTTATAATATATGTGTGTGGTCCAAAATATTACGGTCCAGTTTTGTCCGGTCTAGATTATTACGGATTTCAAATTTTTAAATTCCAGATTTTTACAGTCCAGGTTTTTACGGTCTAGATTTGTCCAGTCCAGATTATTACGGTCCAGTTTTTTAGTGTCCAGATTTTTACAGTCCAGATTTCTACTGTCCAGGTATTAAATTCCAGAGTTTAACATTCCAGGTTTTTACGCGTCCCCATGCCACTCAGCTTTCTTTGATGTTTACCGACAACCATCGGGAACCCGCGGTTTCCGCCGATCATCGGCTACAAAAGCCACGCGGCCTCACGTCCACACAAAAATATTGAAGCCGAACGGCTTAGTCGCGCGCCAGTGGGGACAGATAACATCATAACATACTAAATACTACTAATAACATAACATATAACTATAATAATAATAATAATAATTCCTCTAATAATTCAATAGTTGTAAAGTAATAAATAAATTTAGTAGGTAATCAATGAATAAATAAATTTTATATTGAAAATATAATATTTCGTTTACGGATCGCGGTGAGTACTGAGTAGTAATGCAAAATATTTTTAAATTATATATTGTCAATAATATGGTATTACACAATAATTAATATTTTTTCGTAAGTTAATCATTTAATATTTTTGCGTCCGGCAAAGCGTCCCCCAGACGAGGATGCCTCGCTCGCCCCACCCTAGTTACGGCTCTGCAAAAATATAATACAAGGTTCCTCGTCAGTTGTTGTTAGTGGATATTAAATAAAAAGTTAAGCGTAAATTAATCATTTTTATGAGCATTCAATCCATAGTTAGAATTTTTTTATATAAGAATTTAAATTCAATCTTGACAAAATACGTAAAAATCACAAAAATGTTTTGAGTTGGAAATTCACAAAAAATTTAACTCAAGATTCCTCATCAGTTTGCTTACCTTTTTCTAAAAAAAATTGTCTACTTGAAAGTCAGATTAAATTTTTGTGAACGTTTGAAGTTCCAATTTTTTTGAAAATTGGACCCAACGAATAAAATGTTATCAACATTTATATAAAAAAAAAAATAAAAAAATTATAAATATAATTGATAACATGAACAAATGATATAAATTTCGTGTATCTACAGTTATTTGTTTTCTATAATTACAACAAATAATAAAATCACTACATGAGATGGTGTAAAAATATGAACTTCGAGCGCTCATAAAAATTTAATTTGGGCCTTCTTGTAGACATTTTTTTTTTAATAAAGGTAGGCAAACTTATGAGGAAACTTGTATTAAATTTTAAAATCTTAGATTTAAAAATTAAAAATGTTATGCATTTCTAACTTAAAATAATTTTCTCATTTTAGTGATTATTATAGGTACGTATTTTGTCAAGATTTGAACATTAAATGCTTATAAAAAATTGTAACTTTGGATTTTTAATATTTTTCAAATGTCATTGCAACAATTTACAATGACAAAGCTTTTTTACCCTTCAAAATTTTTTTTTTTGATATTTATAGAAAAAAAAACTAAAAATATTGGAAACTGAATATATAAACGTATGTAAACAATTCAAAACAAATCAAAATATTTCAAAAGCTTTATAGTGTACAGCATATGCGAATATAAACATTCAGTCAAAATTGCACGTACCTATTTACGTCATTTATTTTAGTATTACACCTGCATGTTGCGTTCAAATCCCCGTTTTTCCTTAACCTTTTTTTTTTGTTTTTCCCGGTGGTTTTGAAAATTACTAGTAATTTTAGACCTCCCCAAGCACCAACTAGATTCACTTTCCCCCATCAAACAAGACACTGAAATTGAAAATCGAAGCATTATTTCGACTATTTATCGTGTGCACAGACAGAAAAGTTAATTAATTAATTAAAAAACACACATCATTGTAAAATCAATACATTCATCGCTCCGCTTAGAATCTAAAAGGTACTTATATTTAACTGAACTCCTTTCCTCAGGTTAGGTTATTTGAAACAATTGCAATAAAGGGATATAACAATGAGTTCTAGCTAATGGTACAAACTTGATGCAAAAATACAGAATACAAATACATACTAAAATACATACTAAAATAAATACTAAAATACATACACCATACTATGCATCAATATGTTCCTACTTATAAACAAATAATATTATAAAAAATATACTCTTCGGCTTTAACCAAACGAGTACATAACACCTTGTCAGTCAGTAGGTAGTCACAAGTGAAGCGATGACTAGTGTAATTAACCATTTTACCCTGATAACAGGTGATACAACGAAAATAATAAGAACAAGAATAAAAACAACACTCACCAAAAATGTTAAATGACCGTTATTGAATTCTTGACTCTCGTCACGTCGTTGGTAGTTGCACGTTCTAATGAGCTTAACGAGCGTGGGCAATGGACGCAAGTGCGCTAAACAAAATGTTTGAAAATGGTTGCCAGAACTCTTGACTCTCGTCGCGTCGTTGCACGCCCTAATAAGCTTTACAAGTATAATATGAACAATGGACGCACAAATGTGCGGGACAAAATGTTCGAAAACGGTCGGTAAAGTTCTCGACTCGTCGCACGTTATAAATTTTAATAATTTTTACGAGTACGGACAATAAACGCATGACGTGCACAAGACTGATGACGGACGTTGTGGTGTGGAGCGCGACCGACGGCGGTCGCGGCCAGCAGACGGCCGGCTATGGATATATATAGTTGTTATTGCGTTACATGCGGGATTTCCCATCAAATTATATTTTAAACCGCGAGTGAAAACGCAAATAACGTCATTTTGATCGTTTCTGATTGCACACATTCGCAACATAATGTTAAATCTATGTACCTATCTACAGCATATTTTACAGTCGATAACTCTAAAAATGTAACCATCACATTTCTTATATATTTTCTATTGTAATCTGTATCCGAACATTTTAAATAATTAAAAATAATTATTCGAATATTCATAATCCGTGTTATAAAACAAAAATATCGAACTCATATTATATTGACTAAATCATGACTCGTGCGTTGTAATGTTGTAAATTTAAATGATGTTTAAATTGTTTTGATACCATATTTAGACAAATCGATATGTCAATCCCTCAAAAATATTATTCTTTATCTTTTTTATAATGAGTGTTTATACACTAAGGTTAATTAAAATCATAGAAAAAATTATCCTGTGTAAATGCGTTTTGTCTATGTTGCGCGTGGGCCAGAGAGAGAAAACAAATAGTGCGCTGACATCCTCTTAAGGTTTTATGGGGCCTTATAATGCCAAATTATAATATATATATATATATATATATATTTTTAACACATTATGTATTACTATTTATTAGTAAAAAGTGTAGTATTTTTTTTAAATCTCTGTTACTTTTTTGTTTATTACAATTTCAAAATATACAGTCAAAAAATACTTTCCTATTAATTTAAACGTCAAGATATTAATTATTCATACATTAATATGTTTTATAGTTAAAAAATAAATGTAATTCATTAAACAAAAACTAAAATAATTGTCATAAAAACAATATATGCATTGATATAAATTTGTCAATTATTAAATACTCTTAAATGGTATCTTCCTAGCTTTTTCATTCGCAAAGTCTTCTATAACATTTTTGTAATCTAAACTTGATAGTAGTTCATGTTCAATACTCATTAAAGATAAGAAGTTCAACCGTTTCTAGCTCATGGTACTTCTAAGCTCTTCTTTAATTAAATTTAACTTCGAAAATGAACGTTCCCCACTACAGTTGGTAATCATCATTGATAAAAAAATTCGGAAAGTTATTATTATGTTTGGAAATGTTTCTTCTAGTCTATTTGATTTTAAACATTTGTATGTACTAGAAATACTGAATTCAGAATGATTATGTGATGTGTGTGTTGAACTGCCAGCCTATGACGGTGTCGTCGCCACAGCTTATAAGATAAGATATTTCATATTATTGTAAAATATAGCACTCCCAATACTTCTAGGTAAACAAATCGAAATTTCCGATAACACAGCGCACGTCAAAATAATGTACGTGTAACGTTTAAAAAAAATGTAAAATTATGATATACAGTAAATAATGTAATCTATGTAAATTTGGGGCCCATGCCTTAAGATGGCACTACGGCTATGGCACAACCTTTAAGGGATCCGCAGTTTTTCAGTATTCCGCCAATGCTGGCATAAGTTCATTAGGTACGGGCTAGCCTGCAGCTAACAATTCATTCCACGCCAGTAACATACCAGTACTGAGCCAACTACCGCAAATATTGGGTGGCCTAATTACTGTAAATATTAACATAATGTCATAATATTATATAAGTACAGGGCAGTATATACTCCGTGCAACCTTGGCACAACTTCGAAGGACACTGGCTAACCCATACTCAAAATTAATTTGGTAGGCATCCATGGTAAGTCAGTATTGAATCAACACATGCTGCCAGTAGTAGTTTTCCAGTATTAGTGTAGTACTGGATAACAATATATCCAGTACTATGTCCGTAAAGGCAAGCCAACTGTTGGCTATCCAATACAGGCTCAATACTTTGCTCTTTGTGAGTGTCGGCGTAAGTCATAAGTTTTGAACATTTTCCGCATATTATAGGTAGGTATCCTACAGTTTTAAAATAAACATTTTTTTTATTGGTTTAAGTATATTATGTACGATTAAAGATTTTTTTTGTACTGATAGGAGGGACAATACTTTCCCCAGCCCCTTAAAATACAACACTTAAAATTGACATCACCTTCCCCTTCCCCGCGTAAGTCATACAGTCACGCCCCTGCAGACATTGATATAGACCTCCATTGGCCATCGATATATACCTAATATAATATATTATATAATATGTCCATGACGCGTATAGTATATAATTGTAGTAGTGTGTATTTTATTATAATATTACGTACGATAATTTATAGGTATATGTATACCTACATGCCCGTAAACAATAGTTCGTACCGCGATAATAATATAATACAGAATCCGGCGGAGTTGTCACACACGTTTGTCCGATGCACGTATGTGTTATACCGTATAACGCGGCTTAATTTAGCTCAAACGTGTATAATTCGTACTATTATAATATAGTAATATACCAATATACGTATTATATTATTATGCATGTACGCCTTACGGTTATAGTCCGGGGGTGGATTTCCACTCGAGACCCCACGAGTGACAATGTCGTCGGCTTCCACCCCCGGCCACCACCACCACAACAACAACAACAACAACAACAACAATACGCTTGTAAGTGTGCGTCTGCTTGTGTTCGTGTGCGTCTGCTTGTGTTCGTGTGCGTCCCTGTGCAGAACTGTGTGTTTTATTGGCTATGACGTCATCTCGGTTTTACGGTTCGCCTACGCGAAGCAATAATAATATGACTCACACGCAGCCGTGCGCTTTTCGCTCGGGCGCCTTTAACTCCGACGACCCTGCGGATTGCGGACTGAGGTCATAATCTATGTATGTATAGTAATAATAATAATAATAATAATAATAATAATATATATGGCGTGTGCTGCAGCTGCCAAAACCTAATCCCTTTCGGAATACGATCTCGCTGAGACCATCATGACGAAACAATATAATATAGGTTACCTATACCTATAGGATAGCGTCAGCATACATAAGTCAACACTGCGCTTCCCCACTAAATGTATATAGCATACGTTCGATACACCTATCATATTATCCACAGAAATACAAACCGGGGGTGCAGGAGGTAGTCAAATAAAAACACCTAGTACACTAAATTACAATAGTTATAATTTACTGAAAATTATTTTCATAATATGCTGATAATGAATAATAACTAGGTACAGGTACCTGGTTAAAACTAATAACTAATAAGATTATTTGTTCAAAATACTAATGTAAAATAAGTAATAAAATATCACTATTTATAATGTATAAATTTAACTATACTCACTATAGTCACTGTACTATATAATAAAATAAAATATAATATTAATAGAGTTAAGGGTGTCAGTAGACATGTGCTTAGTACGAATAGGTGGGTCCTCCCCTTGCAGAAAAAACTCTCGTGCCTCGTGAAATAATAGAATTTTGGTAATTTTATTTTTAAAACTGACATTATACAGGTTTCAATGGTCTCCGGTTTTAAAAACCTTTTATTTTCTACAGACGATGTACTAAACGTCTTAATAGTTGCATAATTTTGAATATTTTTAAATGTATTTTTCTGACGTGATTTAAATCGTAAGATTATTTCCTTAGCAATAAAAGTTGAAAATGTTATACATTTTTCATCTACAAAAGAGTTTCCAAATTTTCGTGATTTTAATAAATATTTTTAAATTTTGAACATAAACTACTTAATAAATCATGCCTTTGTATCTTTAATATTTTCGAACTTAATAAAACTTGTACTAAATTTCAAAATCTTAAATATAAATAGACAATTTTTTATTAAAATTTATTAAAAAAAAAACTTAAACATTTTTAAATATGATAAATTTTATCAACATTCGAACTTTAAATGCTTATAAAAAAAGAAATTGAAGCTTTGTGATTTTAATATTTTTCAACTGCTATTGTAGCAATAGTATATCAAGAGTTGAAGAGTCTTATACTAAATTTTCACGCTTTTTGACTTAACAGATAAAATCGTATTGATATTTATAGAAAAAAAAACTAAAAAAATTGAAAATAGAAAATGCCTTTAAACAGTTCAAAACGAGTCAAAATATTTTTTAAATGATATCAATTTATATAGGAATTGATAAAATAAACCATGGTTTAAATTTCAGGTATATCTACAGTTATTCGTTTTTAATAACAATAAAATAAGAAAATCGTTACATGAGAAATCGATTAAATATCCAATTTTGTGAAAATTTGAATTTCAAACTCTCATAAAAATTAAATTTGACTTTCATGTAGACAGCGATGGTAGAAAAACTCATGAGGAATCTTGTATTTAATTTTCAAATCTTAGATTTAAAAAGAACAATTTTTATTAATTTCTAACTCAAATTAGTTTTCACATTTTCGTTATTTGGACGTATTTTGTCAAAATTTGAAATGTAAATGCTTATAAAAAAAACCATGACTATGTATTTTTAATATTTTTCGACTGCCATTTTAATATTACATTAGGATTTTTGTATTAAATTGTTAAGCTTTTTGACCCAATGAATAACATTTTATTGACATTTATAGAAAAAAAACTAAAACAATTGTATACTGAAAATGTCCGCAAACTGCTCAAAAAAATTCAAAATAATTTGATGGTGAATAGAAAATGATAATATTTTAAACATTCAGTGAAAATGTCATGTATCTATGTATCATTTGTTTAAGAGTTACATTAAAAACAAAAATAGATTTTGTCGAAAACCAATTTTATCTAAAATCTTCCACTTTTCCTTAATTTTTTGTTTTTCTCGGCGCTTTTGAAAACTACTAAAAATGTCTTACTTTTGAGTCCCCCCCCCCCCTCTAAGTACCAACTAGATTCACTTTTCTGCTAGAAAAGATGCCGAAGTAGAAAATCAAAGCATTTTTCTGCTCCTCGACGTGATGAGATACACAAGATATAAAAAAAAAAACACACATCGTTGTAAAATCAATACATTCATCAGAATTTACAATTTAAATTTACAATAATAGCGTGGTACATGTTCCCTCCCACTGTGGTTGGATGCTATTGTATCTAAACTCAAAGTTCTCCTTCGATATTATTGGCAAGGCTGTGATTTTCATTCTTACCACTGAAATGTAAACATTGCACGATCATACAGACCGAAAAACGTATGGCGATATCAGACTTTATTCCTTATTGATTGCGTTTTATATAATATGTATTTTCAGTCTATTGGTTTTACTATATTGTGTGTTATTTTAAACCATTTTAAATTTGAACTTCTAGTACCTACACTAAAAACATATTATCTATACAGCTGAAAAACTTCCCAGTCTTTTTTATTATTATTATTTCAAAAGAACTCTAGAAAACCTATAAAACAAAAAGTATACCATGGAAATGTTTATGTATTTTTTTATTAGATCCAGCCACACGTCCTTTCTAGATATAGCACATTTTCTTACAAGGCAATCAAAAATCAGGTGCATAATACCTATATGGCTATATATATATATTGTTGAAAGTTCACTTTTTTAAACTGATAGTATAGTATTTCCATGTTACGTATATTTACATGACTTAAAACCTATACATAATTTGATCTATTGTGTATTTATACAATTTTTTACATTAAAAACATTATTGATTTTAAATATTATTATAAACAACGATGTTTTATAATAATATTTTTCAATTATGAATAATTTTTTTTTTAATTATGTAGTATGTATGTTATATATAAAAAAATATATAGGTATTTAGGTACAGTCATAGAGAACAACAATTTTTCATAGAACTGTTTTTCAATACAATAGTATGTATGTAATTACACTGAAAATGTTCTTATACGAATATTAATTTATTAGTTCTAACTTCTAAATTCTAATAAAGAACAATAATTCAATAATTATAGAAATTTAAATTTAGTATAAATCTAAGTTGTTTACAAATAATATTTTGCTTGAGAAAAATTATGTTCTTATATTAACGTTTATAATTTTCAATATAGGTATTATGTATATATATATTAAATATATAGTTTATACTAAAATATATATAGTAAGTACCTAATAATATAGTTTGGAACTGTTTTAGTTATATTATTATTTTGGGTTCTTAATATGTACTTGAGTTAAATAAACACGTATAAAAAGATAATATAATACATAAAAAATATTTAGCTGCAGGTTGTTTAATGATTTGATATTTGCTTTAAATTACTTATAGGTACTTATAACTTTACAAGATTTTCCAAACAGTAGTAATAAATAATAATTATCTTTGAATCATTTAAATTGAATGTCTATCATACATAGTAAAATATAATAAATACATATTTTCATATTATAATGTGATCGTTTATACATTTGTCTATTGTAATTATAACATTTTTACATTATATAGTTTTCTGAATTTTTTGAATTTCAATAAAAAAAAAGAGAAATTTATTTATCTCACGTTGTAACTGAATCGAGTTATTTTAAATTTGTAGAAATTGATTTATTCAGGGTTGACATTTAAATCCAATGTTATAGTTACATTATTTTACCCTACTTTATTATAATACATTTTGAAAATATTTACCAACGCGGCTGAACTATATATTATAAGCATATGTATTATGTATATTGTGTGGCCCGCAGTAGCAATTTGTATAATATAAGATGGAACACTTTTATTATAGACAAAAATCTCCAATGTTGCAGAAGGTATACTAATTAACCTATTCAAATGTTTATTTCATTTAACCAGCTGAAGAATTTCTAGACAAAATGCAATAGTTAACAATTGTTTATGTAATTTATTGAACTTGGGTCTTGGTTAGGTACTATAATACTATATTATACACCTACAACTGTCGTGAAACACTAAAGTATATATTTTGCAATACATGACCAAGGCCCACCTACACCTGGAATAAGCAAAAATGATTTCTCCGCGCCTAATAACATACCGCCAGAGCCGAATTCGTGAAGTTAATAATAATTATTATTATTGAATTTTAATGAAGACGACCGATGGAAGAAATCCGTGAGCGCACAATCGGGCACATTGTTTCGTAGTATTATAGGTACCTATCGTGTATGTAGGACATAATATTATTATAGAAGCCAGTAGGTATTATAGGTACAGTTAAGTTGACTATACGTCGATAGTTGTCAATAAATCACGCAGGATGATCGACCTGCACACCTTACTATGGATGGTCGTCGAATATTTTGGGTTATTATAACAGAGCCTAATACTAATAATCTCGCTAATAATATTATAATAATTATAAAATAGTTAGTCAGTTTCAAACACATCTGTAATATTTAAGTCTCTTCGAATAAGAATGTCATTTTATAAATAAGATCTTCTTTTTGTTCTCTATTTAAATGAGGCGAGGGACTCAAGATATTTCCAGTGTCAAATTCACGGATAACGTCGAAGAGTGAACCTGTAAAGGTAAGTAATATATTATATAATATTATGCTTTGTTATAAGCAGGGTTGGGATTTATTTATAACTTAGAGGTATTAATTTCCTTAAACCGTACAATTAATATACTTTTAATGTGCATTATTAAAGAATATTGAAGCATTTAACATTACAATATAATATACTTAGGTACTTATACCTATATAGAAATTAATTATTTCTTTTTAGCAAAAATATAATTTACGAAATATACGAACAATATAAACCTATCTAAGTATTAAATATTTATTATGTAACTGGATTGTTCTGGTTAATTCTAAACAATGTCTGGACATTTGACACAATTGAAAATAAGTAGGTAGTAATAATAGTATGTACCTGCCTATAGGTTCATTGCAATTTTTAGCAACGTAAATGAGTCTTTCCATAATACATTTCCGTTTGAATTTCCATGAGAAATACAAAATCTTAACTCGGCATAATTATGGAAAATATTTAAAAATATAAAAATTATTTCCAAAATTATTATCGTTTGACTAATAAAATCGTATTATATGAATTAATTTAATTTCTATAATATCCTATCTAATTTTGTACATTATGTAGATAGTAGATCAATGCTACTACCTATGTAAAATATTTTAAATAAGTTCACCATATTATTTTGTTTAAATCGATCATAATATTATAATTTATAAACGATCGATATAGTAATTAGTATCAACATAATATTTAGTAATATATTATTTACGTGCATACAGGTAAAGTGCGTTAGCGTTTTATTTGTAGTAACTCTGTATCTACACCGTATAGAAGCCTAGTCAATGTGGATTATTTTTAATATTGGCACACTTATTTCGGTCATTGTACGTACTACATACTGCCCGGGAATTGTACGTAATGTCCAACCATCTATTTTCCTTGTGGTAATATGGTATAAATAATATAATATAATATATACTTACCATAATTAATAGGTAGGTAGGTATTATGGTAATAATTATTGGTAAATTTAGTTAAAAAATACGCTTTCGATAAAATCAATCAATATCATAATTGATAATAATATTTTATAATAAATAGATTTAAATAAGTGTTATTTTAACTATAGCTTAGATCTAACAGCAAAAATTCAGATTACAACAAAATATTTATCAAAACCAATTGAAAAATTAATCAAAATTCCTGTGACACAATAATATTATCTATTAATATTGTTTTGAAAAGTATTATACGTGCCAAAATAAATATTTATAAAATAATATGTCATTGGTAGGTCGGTAATAAATTAATAAATAATGAATAATAATATTTTATAGTTTTTTATACATTATTGAATATATAATATCACGCCTTATATAGTCATATTCATGAGTCACGAGAAAATTATAGAAAATTATCTAGTAGGTACCTACTTTGTTAGTCGAAATTAGAATCGTTTTGCCTAAACTTTATCATGTCGTTCAATTAATATTATGTCACAACTCAATTATTTGTATTTAAAGTACCTACTCGTAGATGAGGTAATACGGTTTCTTAAAACAGTTTTACTATGTTATCAAATTATATTTTTTTTGTTGTTAATTATTTTAACTCAACTGCTAAATTAAAATCAATTTATTACACATACGTCATACAGTCATATATTTTAGGAGAAAAAAAATTCACAGTAATTTATACATAATAAACAATTCTCCAATTTTGTTATGGTTTTTGCTTAGCCATTAGAAAACATTCTAATAATAAATCATCTTCTATTATTATGTATTATATTTATTAAAGATTATGAGTGGAGCGAAGAATGTACAATATTAGTTTAACAAATTTCCAATAATGTGTTAAGTGTAATTTTTAATTGTTGTGTCTGTCATCAAGTCTTACAGGTACAGACAATTTGATTCAAACACAACTATGAGGATGGTTTTTTGGTACAAGATATACATTTAATATATGTATATTGTACCTATAGAAAATGATAAAATGTTTAAATATATTTTTAAATTAGTTATTTTTCGGTTAGAGTAGATTACATTTTAGATTTTCTATCAAATAGGTGGACATCTATGTTGTGCGTGGGCCGGAGAGAAAACAAATTGTGCGCTGACATTCTCTTAATCGTAGAAACCTAAACTTTTCTGTAATTTTATTTTCTATACACAATGACATTTTAAATATATTTAGACTAATTTTAAGCTATTTTTACCATGAACACGTTATACCTTTCACGGTACATCGATACGTCTGTATTGCCGTATAAGCAAGTTATAGGTATAACTATTATAGGTATCATTATAGGTGATGTCCTTGGAAAACAATTGTTCAACCTATCGAATCACGTAAATATTGATAATAGTATTATTATAATAGAACATAAACTATTCTTAGAAATGAATGGTAATCCACCAATCTTCTATTTAACAATAGTTTATCATTGAATTAAAATTTAACACAACAATCGCAGTGACCTACTCGATGACGAGGTAAACCGTAAACTCGATAGGTAGTTAGGAGGTATATACTATACAGCTAGCAGAGCAAGTTGCCCGGTTTTCAAACATATATGTATATAAACCTGTACATACGATATGGTAGTTTGTTGTTCGCATATGCGTGGACGACTTTTATAAGCTACATATTATTATATATAGAATATAAAAAGTGAAATTATTTTCACTCTTTGGTTATAACAATCGAACATATTACAAATATTAGTATCTTTCGTCTCGGAATGAATAGACATTTTGATTGATAGAAATCAAAATCATTTGAATAGGGACGCGCCTGTCTAAAATAATCCCGAAACTGTGTGACTTGACAAAATATTATGCCTATAGACATTGTTCGACTTCAGAATATTAATCGTTCACGCAGTATTTGTGTATATTAAATGCGTAGCCGCGTAGGTATATAATATAATATAGGCACTGTATGTACTAAGGTAAACACGAGTTTATTTTATATTTTAACGCTTGTTAAAAAGAATTATATCTATCGATACAACACACACACCTTGTGTTCTCGGGTACGGCGCACCGGTGAGGCGAGTGTGTTACATTGTTTGTATTTAATAATAATTTTAAAGCAAAGTTTATGACATTCGAAAAACGATTATTCCGACGCGTCTCGATGTCATGTATACGGTATACCGCGTATTATAATGTACCTATTTTATGATATTATATAATAGCTCTGACGCTTTGTTATACACACCAATTTTTATAATGTATATACCTACGTCATACTACGTGTAGATCGAATTACTATGTAGGTGGACTCATCGTTACTCGTTATCGTCGTCGGGTCGTTGGGTCCTAGATAATATGATATATACCTATAGTATTATAGTCACCCGTTATAGCACATAATTATTATTGTTATTACGTATAGTTTTACGGAGCGTGAAAATTAAACTTTAACCCGTCTCGATTTTCGAAGGTCGTGTTCGATCGTATACTGTTCTGAGCTTCATATAGAACGATTATACTACACAAGATAAAAATCTCGATGCTCATACAACGATAAAGAAAACGAATTATTTCGCGTGACAGCAGCCTGGGGAAGCGGGTTGACTCCGGGAAAGTGGTTAGGGGTTGAGCAGTGAACCCTTGGCCATTACAACTTGTATACATCATTGCGACTGCATGTCTGTATGGTGCAACAGAGACAGAAAGCCAGTGGGAGAGAGAGAATACCTAATTCGAAAAACTTAAATTAAACGAGTGGAAATAGTTTTTACCAAGATTGGCGCGTCTATAATTATACATCATACCGTATCTACTACACCACCACCGCAACCACTGTAGTCACCACCACTGAACATCTGCCGCCGCCGACGCCGCCGCTGCCACCACCACCAGTCCCCGCCCAGAGTCGAGTAGGAAAGTCGAAAAAAGCGGCGCCCTCCTCAGTGCACGTTGCGATACGAACGAGTGTGACGGTCTCTCCGTATTATAGTCGTCATCGTATCCCGAAGTACGCATCCTGTCCAGCGGAATTATTCCAATGCGATTTTATAGGTTTGATAAAAAATTTACAATTAATATCCTATAATATTATATTCGACGATAATAAACAAAACAAAATCGTGTAATAATAAAATAACATAATATTATTAGAATCATGTATCGTTAAGCCGAGAATACCGTTCAAATTTAAAACTTTTAAAGTTTCTTTGGGTGTTGGTTTTTTTCCTCGTCCGAAGTCATACATTCAACGTACAGATTTATATATTTTATTATATTATCATAATACACCTACAGAACGGCATTAATTATTATTATTAATATATCATAAATTGGGTGCACGATGGACAACGTCGACGACTATTTGAACATGGATTACCCATACGACGATTACAATAAAAGTGAGTTCAACCACAATATAATATAAATTATCTTGTTGTTATTAGGTATTATTTATTATTATATTATATAATAACCGTTTTATCTTTACCCATTTATTTTAATGGGTGTTGGATATTGTGAGTTGTGACCGACCATCGCAGTGCTTTGCTATTATCTGTTCGTACAGGTTTATTATTATAAATGCTTGTAATGTTTATGCAAAACTTTTGAAATTTACTATTGATATCAACAGATCTGTTTGAGTATATTATAATATCGTTGATATCAATAATAAATTTCAAAAGTTTTGCATAAACATTACATATATATATCGTCGTGCATCAAACGATGTACAAAATTATAAAGCGAATTAAGAACAACGGTAATGTCCACCTGCCGATAATAATTATATTGATTAATATAATCATGTGGTAGTCGACGATAATTATTTAAAATAATTTCGATATAGTCAGATACATAATATAATATGTGGCACAGTGTCACTGCAGTTACCATATTTACCACAGTCTATCAACTCACTCCACATTTTCAATTTTCTAATGGTTAATACAATAATACCTACTTATTATTTTCAACTTAAAATTTTAATTTTTCTCAAATGAAAAAATATATAATTAGTAGTATGTATTTTATTATAAATTATAAATTATTATAGATGATTTTAACGACCAATCTAAAATTAATATTATCTTTTCATTCTTTAACATCAACTAATATTAAATGTATTTAAAGAAAATGGTGTTAAGAATTATTATGTCTGTTTTCGTGGGAGGAGGACAGCTTTACCTCTATTCGCTCCTCCCACCAATATTATGTTTATGTTTAAGATTACCTGCTCCTATATATTTTAGGTATAGCCAAGTATAAAATATAAATACGCTAAAAATTAATTTATTCAATATGTACCTATTGTACCTACCTACCGAGCTACCTACCTAGGTAAATTATTATTCTCTGTATTTTAAAATACTAAAATGTATTTAATTTTTTTAAATCTCTTGGAATTTTCACTTAAATTATACACAAATACGTTCGTTTGTATCGTACCATTATCGTATTTTGAAATGTACTATACCATGTAACCCATGTCGGAAAATGCTATTAAATATAACAAATTCAGTTACTGTTCCATTTACCACGATTTTGCCATGTCAAATACAATTTATACGATAAAATGAATGATTAACACATACGTGTTTTCCGAAAACTTGGGAAATGGAAAATGGAATTTGCAAACATATTACAGGAAATTTGAAAAATATCTTATACGACTATCGTTATTTTGGAACTTATGGCTGTCTAAATATAATCGAGTTCAATAAGCTCAGGTCAAATTGCACAAAATTAGTACAAAATTTAGTACTATGGACATGGCTACATATAATATGTAGATACGTACGTTATTTCTTGGTTTTTATAAATCAAAAGATTAAATATTTTATTTATATATTTTATAAAATAAATTAAATTAAATTCTTTGAAATAAAAATAAAATTGAATGTTTCAAACCATAGTTGTAGGTACCTACTTCAAATAATCAATACGATTGTATTCATTTCGTTTGTTCCATCTGTACTGCATACATATGATATAGTGCATATTTTGTAAATACTAAATAGATACTATTAAAATCAACATAAGTATGAAATTTCAAAAAAAATTTTATTTTTAATAGTTTTTAGATTGCATATTGTGTAATACAACAGTTATGTCATCATCTTCGTATGTGTATCGTTATAAATGAATGGTTCTTAAATCCTCAACCACATCTGCTTTTCCTTCTGATTATTGAATAATTAATTGTGCCTTTTACAAAAAGTCAATGGGTACAAAATGTATTAATATTTTTTTTAAATATTACACAAATAGTAGGTACTTATGCTTATTTTTATATCTTGAATAATTACATATGGTATGGAAAATAGGTTTTTGGGTTGGATAGTGTTTAATTTTTAATCAAATTAATTTGAAGAGTAGCCCGCATTTAATAATATGTACCTACCATCTACTTATTTTAATGTTTTATATTACAACGAAGTATAGTTTATTATTATGTTGGTACCTACTTATTCACTATAAAAAGTGGTATGAACAACAATTATATTTTCTATGGGTGTAAATTTATTATTTCAGTTTATGCGACCTATGGACTATATATTATATAATTATATGTGCATGTAAAATAGTACAAAACGTGAACAATTAAAATTAATTTAATTGTATAATGTAACTTAGTAACAGATAATAAGACCAGTTTTTAAATTAGACACTGTATTTATTTATTTATAAATATCTAATTTAAAAATTGAATGTCTTCGATTTTATCTTTTAAATTTATTTTTCTAAATTGTATAATTACATAAACCTAATACTCAATAAAACTTAAGTTAGCATCTAAGCTGGGAATTAGGGTGTTAGTTTATAATGCTAATAAAATTACCTAATTAATTGCCTACATTTATTTTATCCTATTTAATTTATTCATTATAAAAACATAAATGTATAGGTACCAAATAAACATTGAATTATAATAATCTGCTTTATGAATAACGATAATGAAGTGATATTGTTACTTGGTAGGTACTAGGTATATATTATAATATGCATACTATTATACTGTATTATTAAACATATAATATTAAACATTATTAATTTCCAAAAATCTTATCGTTTTTGCAAATATATTTTTCTTTTAACTTGCTACTATTCAATCATCATTATATGAATAATTTGTTTATAAGGTTAGCGGATATAGTTAGCGGATTAACTAGCTGAGAATTTCAATATTATATAGAAATCTAATTTTAAACGAGAAGTTAAATAATAGTTGATTAGTTATGACTAATAAGTTATAACTTATAAGTATTTAAGTTTATGTGAGCTTAGTAATGAGTAGTGGACCAACATTTTGCGTGGTAGGTACCCATATGCTCATCTAAACTTTAAATACTCATATACTTATAACTAGGGTCTGGAACTTATTGCATTTATATGTTTTTGAGTGACGGTTATAGAATATTCTGGGTAAAGTTTAAATTTATTTTGTGAAATTAAATACAAAGTGGGCTATACACATTGCACAGTTTTGTACATTTCGTTATATTTTACAAAAATAGCATATTCGACAGATTTTTAAGTTTTTAACAATAATTATTATTGATAACATATTTGAATTTGATATTAACAGTTATTTTCATATATATATACATATCATGTTTACAGTTTTTCCAAGTTTATTTTTTCTATAATTTTAGAACAAAATGTAAAACAAAATATTTTTAAAAACAATAATTTTCGAGACGACCAGTTTCTACTGTTTACTGTTGAAAGAACCACCTTGTAGGTATATTGTACACATAAATAGCGTAGGTATATAGTATATACGTACCTACCTATAGTTAATGTACTTAGTGCTTATTCACGTCATAGCGTTTTAAGCTAATTATTCAATTACACGTAGTGTACTGGTCTATATACCATAATATACGTATACTATATTATGATGTTCACCTATTACTGATTTTTAACGCACTAATGTTTCATGACATATATTATATTATCATGAACTCATATAATATTATGTATAGTCGTATAGATATAGGTACCTATCTAGACGTCGTTGCGTGGTCAAACATTTTTTTTTTTACACCCAGAATAAGGTAATCTACATAATATGACGATACATGACGTAATATAAAACAATGGTTTATTATATACGTATGAGTACGTAAATATTGATATTCTCGAATTCTTGTTTTATTAAAATGTATTATTCAGTGACCCACCACCCTGCACGAGTTCCTGATTCCTGGAGTCGCAGCTCTGTGTATAAATGCATAATAATAAATACTAAGAAAAATAATTATATGTATAGTATTATATTATAACCAGACAGATGTTTCGAAATTGATCGATTTGTAGTCCTAGTGTTTGTGTAAACATAAAAGGTTATAACTTATAAGTTATAAAGCAATATTGGTATACGTCCGGGAAAATACCGTATATTTCATGAAGTATGAAACTCGAATGGCGAAGGGTAGGTACACAAAATCTGAGGCTACACCTGATCTCAAATCGTATGCATACGTTAACAATAAACAATCTGTATAAATTGATTCTAGACGGTCTCTTACGTTTGTTTAAACCTATGATAGGTAGGTACATACATAATATATTATTATGTAATATAGTTACCTACCTTTATGTAATATTATATTTATTATAATTCAATATATTACAATATTGAATATATTTTTATAATTGTATATATACAGACATACAGTATAATATATTTTAATTTTAATCTATAGTGTATAATAATATTATAAATTATTATCATCGTCAGTATCGTGTTAGGGCACCCAAAGATTGTTGTTCATGATTACCATTAATGTTCATATCATCGATTTGGTATTGGGGTACATGATAATGATGCTACAATTACCCTATAAAAAATACTGAACTCACAATGTCCCTATAATGTATGTATATTAATGAAAATTAGGTACTTACAACTGTTAGTTATTAGGACAGTCACAGTTTAAACACTATTATACCTACCTACATAGATGATACCTATTCTAAATTTATATCATACCTATCACGTTATTCTTCGTATAATTATTTAATTTTGTCCACTTTAAACTTCAAATGTCTATAAAAAAAATGTTCATATGAAGAACCATGTATTACATTTTCAATCTTTTTGACAGAGCAAAACTATTTTGAATTGATGTTATAAAGAAAAAAAAATCGAAAGTGTCTTATGTCTAACTCAAAAAGAATAAACTTATTTTGAACATAAAATTACTAGCATAAAAATGTTGTGATAATGTCAAGTATCTGTGTGTTGTATACGATATCTATATATATATATATATATATATATATATAATGTTGCGTTCATTATTCATATGTATATATTATTATTATCTATGCGACTATGCATATAGACCACATATCTAACAAATGTGTTGAATCAGGGCATTAGCAAACGTATCACTCATTTGGTTTACACGATAGCCTACTTGACTAAAAGTGCTGGTTCAGCACTCAGCACATTCCAAAGGCCTCGGATGGACCGCTTCCGTAGAGCTGTCACTATTTGAGATTAGAATGACTATTGTGTAGTTTAGTTTTTAATGAATTCTATTGATGATAATATAACATTATACATTTTCTTAAATTTTAGGAAAAATTAAATGTTCTAGCAACCATAAGAACATTTTTAATTATTAATGATAATTATTTTTGAATGTAGGTTCTTTTGGTGGTATATTTTTCTTAGGTAAATATTTTTGTTTTTGGAATTTAAATTAACTTGATTTGCAATTTGCAGTTCCACAGGTTTGAAAAATAGCGGGCTCCTCTCTGGCTTCACTGGTTTATATTTTAGTTCAATCCTATTATTTTTTTCACATAATTAATTTTTAACTTCCTTTAAATACTGTTTTTTTTTAATTAAAACTGTCAAATTTATTATGCCTAACTTAACAATAAATACCTAGACATAATAAATATATTTAAATAACTATCTCTAATGTAGGTAGTCTTATAGTATAAAATACGTTTAACTACATAATGCACCACTACATCGTATGGAACTGTAATTATTATTATTATTATTATTATTATTATTAGGCTTCAGCTTCAACATCTATGGTTATTACTTATTAGCATAGCGTATATTTACAAAATTAAATTACAACTATTTTGGTTTACAGCTGTATAAAATATTTTAAGAACCAAGATGTTGAGCTACCTAGAACTTTTAAAATGGATAATAGTTATTATTATACATTTTACAATGTTTATTTTAGTTAGACAATTTGCTGTTTGCTTCATTGAGAGGTCCTTTTAAATAATTCGGTACCTATATGGAAATCGTACCTATTGAATAAACTGTAGTGGATCTCTTTAATAAATCAATAAAAATGAATAACTTATCTATGTTTAGCGACAATGTTGAATTCAGGTATACCATTTAAACTTATTAGTTGTAAATATATTTTTACCATACTTGAATCACGCCTATATATGTATTAGTATATATATATATATATATATACTATATATGGCTATCTAATCAAGATACATCAGGACACACAAGTATAGGTACTCAATATTACCTATTAAATATAAACGTATAATATGCACAAAATAATATTTATTGAATACCAATTACCAATATTGGTATACCTATTTATTAAGTTGTACCTGAATAAACTGAACAATGACAATCCACATTTATCGTCTTCGAATATTGGTAGTATTGAGTTTATAGATTGTACAATTCATATTGAATGATAGTAAGTTACAATGTTAATTATGAAAGTAATAGTTACATTACTTATTTGAAATTATTTTTTATAGAATTCTTAAAAAGTATCATTTTTTTCTCCCAAATGTAGGTACCTAATAACTAAAGTGATAGTTAAAAACGTATCGGAGTATTGAACAGTTTTATAAACAGAAAAAAACGAGAGATTAAGAAATATCATTTTTAAAAAAAAAAAATTAGAAATGATTGATTTTAACATTTGTACCAACTATATTTATAGTCATATACAATATACTTTATAAATTACATCAAATTAGACATGTGAATCATCCTTTCTAACATTTTAAGATGTACCTATAGATAAATTAATAATTATTTCATAAGTCTACACCACAATTATACACTCTTGAATAATAAGAAATACTTCACAGTTCACAATGTAATATACGAGCTATTATATCTGACCACAATGAAAAAAAATGAATTATATTTAACGAGTGAACGGCCGTATTTTAATACTATATCAAAAGCATTAAATAATTATCGGTCAAGTCTATATAACTTAAATGCAAGTGCAATAATCAAACAGTAATCGCTACTTGTTGAGATCAGATACATGGAAGTGATTTAGCGTCTATATAAACTTCTATAATAAATTATAGCCACCGAAACTTTAGTATATGTCTTCATTAAGAAAATGTTTAGTATAATATTATTATGGCGTGGAACTGTGGACAGTGGACAGTGCAGGACTTTAAATGATATATAGCAGCGGTAGGTATACTATTTCTAATTCAAATTTAATGTTGAAAGTGTGAACTCTGTATTTTACCTGTTCTTTGTTTTATAAAATTTCGGAATTTTGGTTTTGGACCTCTAAAAATCAGATCACAGCTGGTTTGTAACGGGATAATATAATTATAATATACCTAAACTAATTACATTATTTGCACTTTGGCATGTCACTAGGTGTATTGTAGGAAACCGTAGACGTGCGCAGACTTTATTTGGCAAAGTGTGCAAAGCAAAAATATTGTGCCCTTCCCATCTAAAATATAAAATAAGTAAAGTAACAAAATCACAAATAATTGTTCGTCATTTTTTTCCAATGTACATACATAACTATCATAATATTCTACAGCGTGGGGGCTATATTTATATTTAGGTCACTCATTAGCTTTTCTTATGCAGTTTTACATGAATATATAAATCAAACAAAATAAAGTACCTACCTACATGTTTTGAATAAGCTTTGATTTGCAACTGAAACTAAATGTAGCTTATATTATATATATATATTTATATATATTTCTCGATAGTTCAGTACTTCTAAGAAATGTGCAATGACGTTTTCTGGTCGGCAACCAGAAAGGTTCAAAGAGGATCAACCTAACCGTACCAAAGAGGTTGTTAGCAAATTTTAATAAAACAATATTTATAACATTTTTAACTCGTTTAAAACTATTTAATATTATTATCTAGACCATATTTATGCGTAGGAAATTTAACATTTATACAATTTAATATGGAGTTGTTTTTTTTAAATATTTTCATAGTGTTAGGGCGGTGGGTGTGCTTTATTCTAAATAATAAATATTGATTAATTCACTAGGTACCTATATATAATAATTTTTAGAACAAACACAAAAATAAATCTATCGCCGTAATATACTTTAATACGTCGCTGTTATTATATTATTTATAAGGTAGGTAATCGAAAGGTGTATGTAGTATGTACATCGCATGTAATTGAACACTTTAATTATAATTTTAGACTATGACAGTATGGTGATTATTTTTTCACTATGTGTAGACTGCAGACTGTAGTATATATAATACTCTCTGCCGTTCTAATTAAAAATTTTAATTTATTCAACAACTTCAGTCTGTTAAAATCTATATTTTTTCTATATTATATATATATACATGCGTATTATAAATATGCGTATAAAAAAATTTAAATGCGTGGCTTTTTTGAGATACCGTCGGTTAGGTCCGTTCGATTTACTGATTTTCATACGTTTTGAGAAAGGACAGAGCGAATAACATAAATGATCACAGCATCAGGTCTGTGAGATGTTATAGTTACTACAATGAACCATATAAAGGTATATTTTATATTAGAATATCTGTTCAGTACTTTGTAGCTACATAATATTTTTTAAGCTACTTATTGAAACCTCTATTTGAAATGAATAAAAAAGTTGTGTGTGCATAAGACCATATTATTATTTAATAACAATAAACGAAAATATAATTTGGTAGGTATAGTACTTATTTATATATAGTTAATACCGATTACTCTTAAACGAAAAAGAAAATACAATAAAATTATCTCGTAACATTTTACATTGAATGTCCACAATACTTCTTGGACGACACACAATGACGCAATTGTTGATTGAAGAATTAAATTCCAGATGTTGAATTCAATAATTTTATTGAAAAGTCCATGAAACCATTACAAATGTGTTTACCTTTGGCTTTTTAAAACACAATGACGGTCATTGAAAACAGATCGAAAACATAAATAAAATAAAAGATATCTTTGAAATTTGAATTTACTACCTTTAGGCCTTAGTGAAGTCTGATGTTGGACCAGTCAGGACCTTTCTGTAAATAGTAATAATATATTAGTTGTACAAAATGTAAACATTTAATTACATATCTCAGATTATATTAATTACTAACATTATTATTATTACGTATAATATACCAACGGATATACAAATATACATAGTGATTAGCAATGGTTTTAAGTAAATTTGATTTCAATTTTGTTTTCAATCATTTTTCAGTGTCATATTTAATATAGTATCACATTCAACACGTTTAATATAAATTGATAGGTACAGAATATTTTTTCTGAAAACGTTGCTCTATAGTCTATATTAAAATAATGAACAATTCATTAATATAGTTATTTATATAAAATAATTTCAAACGTATACAAGCTCTAAGACATTTGTACCTATATATAGGTGCTTACATTACCCGGGGGTATGTCTATGCATTTATAACGATGGGTCAGAGACATTTAGCATAAAACTGGGTCATGAAATTGTATAAAAGCAAGAGATATTTATTAAAAAACATTTTTACCTCTCACCTCCTTGGATCTTTAGTCATCACTTAAAATGTTTTAAATAATAAATACATTTTATAATTATCACTTTTAAATTTTAATATTATTTTATTAATTCTCTACGATATTCAAACTACCATACTAAATAATTAAAAAAGGATAGTAAAATATGAAAGCTTTAACTGATTGTACGAAACACTTTTATATAAACAACAATTATCTATAATAAATAAATTAGTAGGTACATACAACCTACCTACTACCCGTATTTTATTTTATGTACACAATTTAATAAATTAAGTATAGCTAAAATTGTTTTTTTTTATTATCTTTGCAAATATTTCAATAACATTGTTATAACTAGGGCTAGGGATTATGCGCATTGGCATGTTTTTTTGCAACTTTAGATTATTGTTTTTGTTTATAATGTCCACAAATCACGTCATGTTGAAGCAAATGGTGGTTATTTTATTTTTTTATATTTCTGTATACTTTTAATAAAATGCATATAATTGCATTTGCATATTGTCGATAAACATGTAAAATGCATGTTTTATGCCTTTATGGTATATTCAGCATCAGTGGTGATCGACAAGAGAATAAAATATAAAATTATCAATCCAAAAATACGTTACCATTTTATTTACTATAAAGTCGTTATAGCTATAGGAATAGAAATTTAATTTATATCTTATCTTAATTGTCATATACTCGTACGAGTCGTAAAACTGCAACAGTAGATTTAATATTTATGATTATTTTACAACTACACTACCTAGGTACAGTAAAATTAGTATGTGTTTTGGCATTGTCGTCGTATTGTGAGTGCGTTGCGTGATTATGTTTGTGAATCAAATTAGTTTTGGAATTTGTTATATAAAATGCAGTTGTATCTAAGTGTCATATGTATTCGGGTTTTTAGTTTCATACTTTTTATATTTTTAACCAACCAAATGCATATTTTACCAGTTTGTATAAAATATGAATCCTAGCCTTTTAGCCATATTATTTCTATGCTTAGTATTGCCTTTTTTTAAAAATAATTAAGTAATTTAAAGTGCAAAAAAAAGTCTTACCGAATATATGATACATATTTTAAATATAAATATAAAAGTACAACATTACACAAATTTAGTTGAAGGCACCGATTACGGTGATGATGATTATGATGATGAAGGAGACGGCAAGGCATTTTGCTATAGTTTTATAGTCTGCAGTTTTTCCTTAAGATTTTGTAGTGGAGAGCTCCTACAGTTAAGTGGAGAG
Source organism: Nasonovia ribisnigri (assembly GCA_027563435.1). Lineage (NCBI taxonomy): Eukaryota > Metazoa > Arthropoda > Insecta > Hemiptera > Aphididae > Nasonovia > Nasonovia ribisnigri. The sequence continues at coordinate 175,609 of JANEHU010004771.1, forward strand.
CTCCTTCAGTTGAGTGGAGTCTTACTTCCTTTCTATTATGCTTAGTGTTTTTTACGGCTTTGGTTACTTGACTCTCATAATTTTAAGTTTTAATTTTCGTTTCAAAATTTAAATTAAAAAAATAGTAAGCAACTGATAATAATTGACTGGTAGTATAGTAATAGTGACAAGCTTCAAAGTAAAATAAGTGTTACTGTCCAACACTTACGGAGAGTGAATCAGTAGGTACCTATATGTCTAGTTAGTTCTTTGACAAAGTGTTATAATGTCCGTCAGGAGAATACTTACTTATATTAGGACATTTTATTAGCGTCGACAGCAATTATAAGAATAATTATCAGTGCATTTAGTGCACTATTCTATTAGGTTTGTTATTTATTATTATTTATTATCAACAAAGCGTTGTGTGACATTATTTACTATGATTTATTATTGTTTATTTTCATACCTAACCCATGTGAATAAAGTAAAAACTAATGGTCTTAGATGCTGAAGTTTTAATTAGATTAATAAAAACAACAATAATAATATTATTACGAGCTATATTGTAATGATTTTATGGAACCGATAGACTATATTATACACCATGTGATGTGTGTATTAAACTATATTTTTAAACATGTCATTTTCATGTATATAGTAATAAAAAATACTTTATAGTTACTAGGTAATTTAAATTTCAAATGGGACAATTTACCAACCAAACCTCTCATTGAATTCGCCACCGATACTTCCTACCTACCGTTACATATACGATATTAATTGTATTATACCTTATTACAACTATTATTATATAGTTTAAAATAATATATTTTTTAAACTTTACTGTATTGTTTATTAAACAATATTACAATGTTTGCTGAGTTCAAATCAAAAAATGTACAACATGGCGTCGTATTACGTGTGTGTTATATAGTATTCACTATTTATCTTATATATTTATTGTATATGTACATGTTTATTGTTATTGTACGTCTGTACGTAAGATAAAGCTGTCATGAACATGTAATCGGAACTTAAATTTAATTTTACATCGAAGTTCGGTGAATACCGCAAGAAAAAGTATGCTATCATATTATACCAATTTCCGGACACAATATAGTTGCAGGACGTCTGCATGCTTGTCCTACACTCATGACTGCTCATACATTTATCAAAAAGTGTACGCTGTACCGGTACTATATAAGTAGACACTGTAGACACGACGTCCCGTTTCATGTGTTGTATACTTGTAACCGTTGAACCGATAAACACTTGTTTTATAAACTTAAAGCTTATATTATATATATATATATATATAGCCATATAGGTAGGTACCCACTACCCGGTCCGTGTTTTCGACACGATGTCACGTCTTGTCACTTGGTGTGAATTGTGTGACGGCATTATTATTACACGCACTTTGGGGGTACGTATTTCACATTTTTAATACCGTATAAAATTAATGAAAATATTGCACGGAAAATAAAAATAATTATACATTTATTATTTAGACATAGGTACGCCCATAATATGTTAGATGGACTCTTATTGATGAATTTGTTATTATCCAATATTGTTTTTTAGTACCTATTATTAAAATTCACAGTTTATTTTTATTTCATATACCTACCTATTATTTAGCTTATTGTGAAAATTTAATTTCGAAAAACAATAGTGAGCGAATTATAGTGTTATATTTATATTATGTTTATGTTTTGCTATTATTGATAAATTTAGGTACCTACATATATACATGTTCTGTAATTTTGGTATTCACCCGCGTCTTTTGAGCCGGTAAGTAAATAAATAAATAATTCGTTTCTTACTTTTCTGCCGAGACGAATAATATTGTGGTTTTCAATGGTGGGCCTTATTGAAGAAATTCACTAAATTCGAGGCATTGATTCTGCGTGATTGCCCGTATAATATATTTTGTTTGGAATAAAATAACAAACAAAACTCATTATTTGTAGGCAGGTACTTACCCACTATTGTTGTTGATGTGTTGTTATTTAATCAAAGGGCGCGTTTTATTGATACATTTTGAAAGCCATCTTACATATAACAACGGCGTGTGTGGCTTATATTGTCCCGGACCGTTTATGTCCGTTTTCAACGAAAGACGAAATAATGTCAATATTATTTTGTTTACCGACGTTTTTAATCTGACTTTGTGACTTGCCATTATATTATAGCCCGTGGTTATTTTGCTGGGCGCTCGCTCGACTTACTTATCATAGTTATTACCTCTGCCAGGATATAGTTTTATATTAAGTACACAATGTTACGTATCCGCCAGATTACCTCCGCTTGGTCAGGCTAAACCCTATAATACGTACCTGCACGACTTAAAGTCATCTATTGCCCGTTTTTGGTACCTATTTAATTTGGGAATTTGAGTTTCGGATCGAATCCCGTTTTTTTACGACGTAGATTATGGAGAAACACCTGTATGGAACACTGATTAAGTTTTGAAAATATAACTTTCCAAAGTTTGGGTAAAATGTAGAACACCAATATGAAGGAAATATTTATCCCAATTTTTGGTTCCTATCATGAAGTGCTGGAACTATTTGTGTAAACAGGACGAAAAAAAACACTGCAGGATTATTTAAAATAATTCGGAAAAAAATGATGATTGTCATATATTATCTGCTTTTAAATTAGGTATCACTATAATACATGCATTAGAATTTAGAACAGATTTGACTGACTAAAGCCAGTATAATATATTCATTGGATTGCTGCAATCTTGTTGTTCCAGCTATAGTTATATTAGTAACACCGGCGAGTATTGTAGCCTATGATGAGCTATATGCCACTAAAAATATTAATTTGTTATCAATAAATTATAAATGTGTCCAGTTGAATCCCCAGTTAAATCATATATCTATCAATGATATGCAGATATTTTGTATATTTTTTTTCGGAGGGAATTAACAAAATTTGAGTCAAATTATATATCTTATAGATACCTCTGTCTATAGACTCGCGAGTCACTCTTGTCGTATATTTAAAAATAGGAAATATACCGTATTATAGACCATAGTATTATACAATTATTATTGCATAAAAAGTCATTACATCATTTATATTATACCGATCCCTGATTCCCCGCCATCTGCAGTATATTTTATAATATTTGACCGGATAGGCTTTATATTATGTTTTTACGCTTCTGGTTCTCACACTCGCAACAACAGTGTTGAATTCCCACAATTTCACTAGGGCTCATTTAATTTGGTATTCTTGCAATCTAAGCTAGCGCATAATTAGGAAACTGTGACAGAAAAAAAATATTATAAAAACAATTCAAACTAAATTCTAATGCATAATATATCTATTATTATAAATATAATATGCACATATATTTTTGTGCATTCATCACGTAGGTCTTCTTCAATTTATAACTAATGTATAGACATTATAATGTTTAGTAAACAAATACTGTTTTTCGGTTAAGAAACTAATTTAGTTCCGTAAAAATGTATTTAAAAGTCTAATTTACTACGGATTATTATGTATAGCTAATGTTACATTGTAATAATTAATTGTTTAATTATTGTATAATTCGACACGGTCAATTAAGTAATTTTTTAATTATATCTTTTTACTAAATTAGTCGTCTGCTTATAAAAAAATAAAAAATCGTATTATTTTTATCTCCGAAAACCACGTTTGAGGGTTCTTACTTCTTAACCTTCAATACTTCTATTTATTTACCTAAGAGTCAGCTCTTCTATTTTTTTTCTTAAATTAATACACATTTATATTTATTTTTACATTTGATTAATTTATATTTCAAAATTACGTACTTATTAAAAGAGAAAAAGAAAATTAAAATATTTTTATTTTAACATACATTAATGCAATTATATTATACGAGCTGCATTTTCCACTTGAAATAATGCCAGATTTAGTGCTTTACCTTCAATGGAGTTTTTAATTTGTTTATTAAGTTATACTACGCCCAAAAGTCCATTCGGACAATACAGTAGTGCAATATCATACAAAACAAAACAAAAAATGATTTACGAAATAGCACCTCATGTCTGAGAATTTGAAACTATTTCTTCTATTAAAAAATACAACTAAAAATAACAATACTTTTCTAATGTGTAATACATACAAATATGCCATGTTAACGAATTTGCTGTCCGAGGGTAGATTTAAATGCCACCCATCCTCATTGGACATATTACTTGCATCTAGTCGTCTCCATCTTACGTATGTGCATAATATAGAAAATTTACGTTTAGTAGTATTGATATAGTTTTGATATTAAAGTGAACAAACCAATATCTAAATTTAAAGGTAACAATGTATTATTATTTGTGTTTGCTGGAAGGTTTTTTTTTAGATATTTTAGTTTTAAAGGCAGTTGGAAGTAGGTACTTTATATGTTAATAATGTTTAAAGATGTTCATAACTATAGCTTTTAAATTAAAATAATCGAAAAAAAACCTCCAAAAGACCACCGATAATATTTTATATAGTATTTTATAATAGCCAATTCGCTTTAATGTAAAAACCAACGAAACTAAAAGTGAACTGCTAAACATAAAATATTTGTTATATGATGAGCTTGAGGGGTGAAGGCAACGAACGTAAATAATGATAGCTATTAGAATTTTTGTTAATGTTATTATCAAGTTTTTTGGTATCACCCGTATTAGATCATACGCGGTAAACCAACTATACACCTTACCTTCGTACGTTCTAAGCTAATGACTCTCTCTAGAATAAATTCAGATTAGCACTTGTAACTTATCGAGGCACGATGGTATGCGTTTGTCGATTCTACGTCCTTTCCCTAAAATTGGAATGACAATTAGGACTTCACAACCGTAGCGCTATAATTCAGTTTAAATAAACTTCATTGACTATATAGGTATGCTTGTCTGAGCACTGTTCCAATATAAAAGCTAAGAACGAAGAAGACTTGAAATAATATGTAACTCGGGTTTTTGGGTCGGAAACACTTTTATTAAATTAAAATAAACATTTATGAAACACTTAGCAAATCCAGATCGCCTAGCCCGTACTACGATCGTCGCTTCACACGTACGATCGTAGTAGGTACCTACCTACGTTCTCGCCGAATCACTCAGCGACAACGGGACTGCCTATGCCCTGCGCGTACGGCGGTATTATATAGAAAATATAATTGTCCCCGCAGCACGTCTTGCTTCGCTGGCCTGACCTACGTCAATAGTTTACAGTCTTAAAATATTCCCACCTATATTACGAATATATCTATTAATGTTATTTTGGCGACTGTCTACAATATACGACAGTTTGTAGGGTACTTGACAATTTTTATAAAAATTTAACTAGTTTGAAATTATTTCTATTTCTATACTAGAAACATAGTTTTTTAATATATAGGCATCATTTTTGACAGTTATTGATAGTTGATACATAAACGTCATAAACAACTAATGTAACAATAAAATAAAAAATAACCTATAGTTGGATAAAATTACGAATAATAACTACATTACTACAATGTAGAAAACCTTTAGTTTTTTTTCTTCAACACGTCACGCCGTGGATACCTCCTACCTATATTACGTAAACAACAAAACGCAAAATATTTGTAGGTATTTGTCACCAAAAGTGAATTTGTATATTTATAGCCATTGTAGTTTAGTTAGTAACCTTATTATATAATGTTGTGATTAAACCACTATATTATAATAGGTTTTTTAAACTAAATTAATATAGAATTATTCATGTATAATATATTATACATTATGCATTATATGGAAATTGTATCTTCTAAGATAGTTATAGGTAACTACTTCATACTTGTATAGTTAGACGAAAGAAAATGGGTACACATAAAAAAATAACTTTAATATTTGTTCACCTCCCAAAAACGTAACCAAAGGCAATTCCCCCCCTTGGTCCACCATCCCTGAACACTGCACTGGTGATATAATAATGATATAACTGTATAGGTGAGAATGTGAGATATTTACGAGTTACGAGTATGGGTAGGTATAGTATAGAATATTTACCTACTATTTCTCAAATACACGGACATTATGGTATATAATCTTTTCTTATTTTCATTAGAAAATGAATACTTTAAATCTATATTAAACTATAGCAATATAAGTAATACACTAAGACTAATATTAATGATAATATTATGACCGGAAAAATTCTGTGAACATACCTTACTACAAATATTTGTTGAACTTATTTTTTTATTTAGGAATGTATCGGGAATAAGCTTATGCCGATGAGATAATCCATAGGGAGAGTGATGTGAATAGAAGTATTGGATCGTTGATTAGGATGATTATAAATGTGTGTAAAAATAATCCTGTAATTTTTGTATAGCTTATAAGTTATAATATTATGCGATTTGGTATCCTATATAATAGATATATTTAAAATAATATAAATTTAATTACCTATTTTAAATTATAATCACAAATTATATTATAATATAAATAAAATAACATAATACCTACAGGTATGTTATTAAATTACTAGGAGGCTTTGCCTATCATCACAAATTTCTTAACTCATAGTTCTATCTGTCATATTATAGTATTTAGTTGACATAAAAATAGGAAGAATATTCACCGAAAAATAAAAATTGTTATACTTTTTATACAACAAAGATGTATAAATTACATAATATTATTATTTATAGTATTGTATTGTTACCTAAAATAACGGTAAGCATGAAATAATTCGTATAAATTATAAATATATATATTAGGCATATATTCCTTTAAGAAATAATAATACTAGTAAAAAAAGTTATCACTAGATAAAGTTAAAATTAGCTAGGAGGGCAGCTATTTCATTTTCTAATTTCTAACGCTACTTAGTATAGGTTACATTGAATAATAAATAGTGTTTTTTTTATATATAGCATTTAAAGTTTTGAAGAGTGGTTGTCAACACAAGTAACAAAAGTTAGGTAAAAATTTGATTTTTTCACGTTGAATATTTTAACCGTAGATTTTTTGATTTTGATGGTTATGAGTTGTGTAAAACATTTTTAAGTTGTAAATATTTGTTTTATTATGTAATAGATATAATATGTTATATGTGTATAGTTAGTACCTATAGGTATCTGGGTAATTCATATGATTATATGATTATTTGTGTATTTTTATACTCTGTATTTTTTACATTCAAAAACCTACAATATATGACAATATTTTCAAGGGTTACTAAATAGTAAATTTGATTTGATATTTTGTTTGTTGGATATTTTATTTTGGATGTTTTATTTAAATAAATATAATGATACTAATTTAAATATATTATTCATTTATGATCGTTAAGAATAAACACATAAGTAGTTAGCATAATGCCAGGATCAAAAGTTATAAAATGTCTGATTTTGAGATACGTTAAATCCTCATATTATGCTCTCTCCTGTCGCTTAGCCATCGGCTTCTAGTTAGATAATACCTATTATACTTTAATGGTTCTTACACATCGGGATACGGTTTCTAATCAGAATATCGTTTAAGTAGGTATTCATCATTATCTATATAAATTGCAGCGATTAAAAAGTTTTACACTCGTAGATAAAATCGATGATATTATATTTTCTGGATTTTTCTCTCGCAGCATATGCTGTAGAATATATTTTGTACCTGCATAAGTATTTACTACCATTAAATTTTTATATATAGGGTTTGTAGTTACGACGCCAAAATAAAAAATATATTATAAAAGGTGTGTGTAATAAAAAAATAAATAAATAGAATATGTCCGTCTTATACTGTTTACGGACTTGAGAAGTCGAGACGGTTTATCGTTTACAGTTTTCACGTAGGTAACCTTATACATAACACATATAATAATATAGACGAGACATGTTGATATTTGTGAGGGGCTCAGTGATTCCACGCTGCAGGGAGATTACTATAGCTGTGTATGTGCAAAAGGTTATAAGTTATAACTCCATAACAATTTATTTTCTAGCTAGTATTGCGCCAACAGTGAGATTTATTATATATTATACAATAATAGGAATCCACAGTATCAGACGACATTTATACCTACATTACCCATCACGAGAAAACACGTATAAAATAGACTAATATAATTAGTAATGAATAATGACTACTGAAATGAATGCCTACCCGAAAGTTAAATTATTAAAAACAACTTGTATGCATGCGTAATGTGTTTGTGCTTTTAAAATAACTAAAATATGAACAATTTGCATCGATTGTGTTTTTAATGTTTTTTTTTTTTTTATATTCGTTTTCACTATAATATTATTGACGAAAATTGTTAAAACTTTAACAATAATATATTAAACACCATATTAAACTGGAAATACACAATTTGTATAGTTAATATAATTTTAGATTTCAATTCAGCGTTTGGTATAATTGTGTTACTTCTATCTAACTACTCTAAACACAATTCAGTAAAATTATTTATTTTTTTTTTATAAGATATATTATAATATAATCCCCACAATTATAACGTTCTGTAATAAGTATACTATAGTGATAAACTATTATATGATTACATTTAAAAAAAAATACAAGGTGAGTGGTAGACGACCGATTGGTTCACGTAAAGTCTACGCGATAAATTTATTTTTTTTGTTCTTGAGATGGATAAGGAATTTATTTTATAAGATCTCTGCAAACATTGTTATTTTAGACGCCTACTTCATGCATTAGAAATGTTTACGTTTTAAAACAAGAGAGAGCTGTAACTATAATAATGGCCAATAGTTTTGAGTGCAAGAGAGCTTTTGCGTGGTATTTTAAGTATGCGCGTTTAGCAGTTTTCTTAACAGTTGGAATTTTAAGATCACTAGTATAGTGTATAGGTATCTACCTACATTTTACATTGGAGACGGAAGACGGAATTTTTAATATTGTTTTTAGCATTTTTGAGTGTACTGTTTGATTTTTTAGTAAAAATATACAAACATCAAAATTAATTTGAAATAGGTAGGTACTTTAACTAAATATTTTTGTTAACATGACGTCATGAATATATAGGCAGGTACCTACTCTACATGGAATAACATTATTGATTTTACCGAATTGGTATGTATGCAAAAAAGTGTTATAATATGATTGTACCTAGGTATATCAGTATAAGATACCTACGTTAAATTCGCATCCAACGATGTGTCTTATAAAGCCTACCACATCTTGAGCCATTTGCGTAGAAATATATTTAATATCTATACTCTATTATTTAACTATAAAATATGAATAACTGACTGTTATCCCCGTGCAAAACATGGTGATCCGAACATTCCGAACCATCACAGGTGACTACTTCACTACCAAAAACAAGTAAACAACGTTATACTAAGTTCACACATTTGGATAAATGTTAACGTCATAGATTTTACGTATAAGAAAACTTAAACAGTGGCAGACTAGTGATATTCTTCCATAGGACGCCATGTAGGTACCTACCTTATAATAAATAATAAAAATAATTATTTCGATTTCCTTTGTGAATCCCACAATCTATCTATGACAGCAACTCTTTAAAATGGTAATTTTGGATAATCCTTTTTTAGTGCATCCTGAAAATGTCAAGTCTCTAGCTATCATAGCTTAGGCTAATAATATCTACGCTGTGATCAGTCAGCCAGCCAGGACACGGTCGATTATACATATGCAATATGCATAGATACCTATATATCTAAATCCGTGTATAGTGTTTATTGAATACCTATATACATTTATTGCAATAGTCATCAAAAAATTTAAAATATATCAACATTCAAATACAATATTGTTAATAATAATATAATTTTTAAATTTTCTTACCTATATAAATGTTTTAAAAACATCTAAACGACTAAACATGCAGTTCAAGTCGTAAAATAAGTAACTAGGAACTAATAAAATACTAAAATATCGATGGATGCAGAAATATTTACTAAAATAATTCGTAGTACCTATTATTATAATGCGCAAATAATATGCAAATACATACAAATCCACCCTTTAGTTATACCTTATAACTAATATTATAGCTTATAATGAGGCTACCAGCTGTGGCGTGTCCAGAACAATTTTTGTTGGATGGGTCATTGAAGCATAGGTTCAGAATATGTTTATCCTTCCCCCCTTATATATTATTTAAATGGTTTTATTTTTGATAAGTTAAGTATACGCTATACCTGTTATTATATACTAAATAATTAAATAGCTAGCACATTTACCTGCTACCACTAACCATGGCTTATATAATTATCTATAACTACGGTATCGGTATATTGTAGAACAATAAAAGTGTATTGTCTATCAATAATGATAGATTCGATAGGTATGTAGGTTATACGGCTATACCCAGCTGATAACTTTTGAACGGTTAATGGAATTCGAATCAGACAATAAATTTGAGGTTTACAATAACATAAAAATGTACAAGATTTTATGAAGTAGTATGATTATAACAATGTTTATACATATAGGTAGGTAATAGCCAATAGGTATATACGTATGCTGTTTGCTGCTAGAATGTTATATTATATACGTTACTATCTACTGTTTGGTTCTTTATGATTTGTCAAAGACCGAGTACCTACTACTTAGTGAGTATCTAGGTAATAATACTTTAATAACACTATACTAGCATTGAGTACTGTACAATATTAGTCAATGTTACTATATATATTTTATATATATTTGCTATATATTCATGATTAATTTTTCTCATGTTCGTAGGAAGACTGAAAAACCTCCGGGCTCCGTTTTACATTAGGACAAAGCCCATAAAAAACTTCAACATCACTCCACTTAGAGGGAGCTACCTACTTATTAAGTATCTTATATAACACTGAGTTTTGCAATAGGTATATGACATATGCAGAATCAACAAAAGGATATAAAATATTGTTATCATAATATAACTCTTAAATCTAATTTATATAACTTATTAAATATAAATTAACTCTAATTCGGTTTCGGATTCGCTGTAGTAATAAAAATTTCAAATAAACATTCGCTGAAATGTCTTTGGCGTGTGTTAGTTTGTTCTTTTTCCAAACCTCACGTAAATCTCACTGTTTGACCGTCGAGAAATAAATTCCGAGTTTAAATAAAAACAAGTGCTTTTACAGTAATTTAGATGGCCATCGGGGGTAGGCATGGTAGACAGCATATTGTGATATATTTTGTGGTAATCGGAATACAAAGGCACAGGAAAAAAATTCTCAGACTATAGGTAGGTACTATATTACTCACAATCACACGAAAATGATTGAAGAAATATTTTTAAACACTTATTATTGAATTACTACATTATTAATGATTTATTACAAATATATACTTATATAGTTATATCATTAGAAAAATTAAAAGAAATTTATTATTTTAAAAATTTTAAATGTATATAGAATACAATTTAACTTACTTTTATATTTATACTATCATTTTTAAATATTAACAATAATATGCATAATTCTGTAAAAATTAAATCCCCGAAATAAAATATTACGTTTATATAATATTTTGACGATAATGTAAGTATAATATTATTAGTAAGTGTTTTCACAAGTTGTACTTTATAGATACAATATTTATTAGATTATGTAAAATAAAAATAAAAATAAAAATATTTCGAATGATCGATAGGTACACCAAATGATACAAATAATAATAATAATAATAATAATTAAATAATACAATTATCAAAAAATAGTTAATGAGTTGGTACCATTTATTTTACATATAAAACATTAACATCTAATGTTGTTTCAAATCATGATAAAAAAAAAATATTATTGTTAATGAAAATGATTTATTATATCTTAGTTGTTTTAATTATAAATAGTCTATTTAAGTAGGTATATAAAATTAAAAATTGTAATTGAATATTATAAACACTGTGGTAATTACACTAATTTGCTTTAAAAAAATATTTGTTCAATAATTTTCACCTGGTTGTGATTTGTGAGCAATATTGTAGTCTTGGGATTTTTTTGTCTATCGTTGGGGATTGTATTTTTGCGGTTCGTCGGAGTTTTTTTCGGGGATTTTTTTTCACGAGAATTTTTATTCCTCAATTCGATATTTATGTCGTGTACACACAGATTATTACCTATTTTCTATTTTTCTGGTCGTGATAATGTGATATATTAAATTTAAAATCGATTACCACTGAGTCATGGGCCATGGCTCAATAGATGATTCTATAATTATATCGAGGACATGGAATTTGCTTAAGTTTCTACGCGTCTTGTGCAGCACCTATTCGACAATTGTATTTCCTTATACTACGCTTGGCTGGGAAAAGGTACTTAAAATTAAAAAATTAAAATGCTGTAGGTACATATTTAGTTACGTGCGCTACAGTGACCATACTATACGATAGGCAAATAACATCTAATCATTCAACATTCAACAATTATTTTACAGCTTAACGATCACTACTCGTAGAATAGTTTAATCATTTTCTTTTCATTAGAAAGAATTAAAATTTATTTACGTTTGCAGGTGAAGTGCGTGAGGTAATAATTATTTACCAAAGTATATTTTCAATATGCTATAAATTATTTTAATGAATTTTCCATACCTACTTCATTAGAGTAAAGTTATATTTTAGAAACTATCTGTCTATCGTACAATCACAAAAATTGTTAAAAAGATAATTTTTATATCACGTAAAAATTAAAAACTATTTAATATAACTAATTTGCACATGTATCAATATAATGTGCTTAATGATAATATATGCTTCAATAGAGTAAAAAAAATGTTTTACAATTTCTTATATAATATTATATTATTGTAGACAGGCACTTGCAGGTAATTAATACAATAATTGTACTAAAAATTTTATTATTAATTGAACGGAAAAAATGTGAGAAGTATATTGAGCACAGACTTAGTTATTCGTCCGGGGCTAACTATTTTTTAACTTATTAAGCTAAGCTCGAAGCTAAAAGTTAGATACTACTTAATAGAAAAAAAATACCCAACTTGAAATTTTTCAGTTAGGTAGGTAGGTACATTGTTTTTTTTTTTTTCAACTGAATATTTTCAGTTTACGCCGAAGCAAATTTTGGAAAAAGTAACAAAAATATAAAATACTATCGAAAAGCGGAAGCTAAGACGCCGTGTGAAGTGTATCGTGTGAACGTAGTCGCCTCCTCCTCCTCCTCCGACGACGACGATGAATACACATCGCGTGACCTTCACTACGTATAATCACTACGACAACTTCGACGTTATCGTTTTCAACGCGGAAATCAACAAAAACATTATCTAGTGATAACGCACACACACACACACACAAATCTCATGACACATCGGGCGACCACTTTGCGGACGGAATCGCGCGAATAATGTTAGTAAATATTATGTCATTGAATCGGTAAAAATCGGTCGTCGAGTGTCAACAACTGTTGCGGCGATCGTTGGCGGCAGTGCCCCCTACGCGACTTACACGGATTTTCCTCGGCGAGACGGTTCGCCGCCCGTAATTATTGTGCCGCGACGCCAATTTGGGTAGGTAGCGACCCTGGTACAGGCGCGATCGTTGCCGTGGCGGACTCCACGGATCGCGTCGTCCGGACTCCACCGTCACTGAACAAGGTACGAGCAATACAATATCATTCTATTGTGCGGACACCGCTGTCTGGTACGCTAGGTTAGGCAGGTGCGTAGCTATCTACTGGCTGCCGAGTATTATACTTCTCGGATGACATCGGTCGCCGTGATGTTTTTCTTTCTATATAGCTGACAGCTGTGTACACGCGCTTATTCGACGTCTCTCTAAATATTACCTTTTTTTTTTTTTTTTATCATCGTTAAAGAATATAGAAATACCTATCACAATAGTTGTTACTTTTGCTGTGTGATAGGAGGCTAGTGGTTACAATAGTATATTACCGAGTATATTACTATTATGCCTTGTAAGTTTGTAATAATATATTACCAGAGAATACATTTTCAAATTATTTTAAATTGCACTTACTATGATAACTTAATTATATATAATTATCCATACAATTTTTAATTTGTTTATCATGACTCAATTCTGTTTGATTCCAAATTCCAAATAAGTGTATTATAATTAGTATATTAATATCTATAATAATGATAATATAATCATTGTATGTTTACAAGTGAATGACAAACAACACTTGTCCAACTGGTTTAGAAATGCCATGAAGTGATATTTAAAAACAAGTTTTTATATGCTTTAATTAAAACAGAAAGTTTCTGTAAGTATCTAGCTTATATGGATAGGTACATTATTATTATTTTTTGAAAGGTTTGAAATTGATTTAACTCAGTTAGATACCCATGTAAATTTTTTTATGTTGTTAAAATGTATGTTGTATTGTGGTATAACTTATGTTTTTTACAGATTTTTAAACATTCAAAATTAATATAGATAGGTTTAATTTTTATAAATAAAATGCCTAAAACTGTTTTCAAATTATTTAAATAATTAATTAGTTTTAGGTACCTACTATTCACAATAATTTGTTATAGAATACAAGTTGATATTAGTTCACGCATTTATGAATTTTCATCATTTAACATCTTGGCATTGTGCTGTAATTGTAAAATAATAGTGTTAGGTACTCTTGAACCATTCCTACACTAGTTGGCTATTTCAAACCATAACGTAGACTTCCAAAGAGTGCCAATGCTCCTTTAAATTATGTTTGTGTTATTTACATACACGTTTGTTTCCTAGGTAGACCAATATTAAACAGCAAAAATGGTTTACAAAATTAATAATATTATATTCATTTTGTTAACCAATATATTAATTGGTTTTTATTTAAAGTTATCTGATTTTTTCTCAGTAGGTACAACAAATAAAACAATTGAAGACAATTTTAATTAGACAATTACTGGGTAATTAAGTATTTATATGATATTGGTAAATAGTTGCCATGTCATGTTATATTGTATTTTAGAATTTTTAACATCTATACACATGCAATGTATATTGAAATGTGTTGATCCTAAAAAATGTAATCAATTCCTTACAAAAAGTTTTTTATTAGCTATAAATCTTTGCTTTTTAAATATTTACAATTTCAATTTATTGTATCTCATCAATAATGTAAATTGAATGTTCTACCTATAGTAAAATGTGCTCGTGAAAGCGCTATTGCTATATAATATTTATACCTGTTCTTGAAGTTCAATTTTATTATCTTATATAGGTGAACCTACCTGTTTTTAGTTATATTATTGGTTTTGTTACTGTTAAATTTACACAATGTTATTTTACGCAAGTAAACATTTTTAAGTGTGTAATTTAGAGAAATTATGACATTATTATATTATCATTAATTGATTACATAAACAACATTAAAAGTTGGTGCTAGAGGCCTTAAATCATTTATACATTTATAAAAAAATTTAAGTGTAATTAAAACACTTAGTTTTTAGTTTTTAATGGGATTTTTTGTAATAAACTATTAATTTGTTTAATTATATTTTAGAATTTCTTTGTTATTTATGATTTAAGTAAAAAAGTTTTCTATTTATTTTTAAATTAAATTTATTTTAAATATACCTACCTAAATTTTGGTAATAAAATTTCAAATTTACAAAAAAAAAACATAGGTACCTACTATACTGTGATTGGTAAAAATGTATAGGCAAATATCTGCTTTCGATATTTATCATTTATTTTTGCAAAATTACTAATACAGTCATTATTGTTGATAAAGTTGTAGGCTATTACGCAATACTAAATTATTATAACAACAGGTAATAATAATAGTAAATTAAATAACACCTAATAATTACGGTTTGTTAAATGATTTTAATAAAATGTATTTCTCTTATAATTGTTAATAGCTTATAGTTATTAATATTAAATAGTTACACTATAAAATCACTTAAAATATGAATTAAAATATTACAATTAAAGAAGATATATTTTATAAAATACATTTAAGACATTTCATATTTTGTGTTCACATTAGTTGGAGATTTTAAAAGTTTTAAAAGTAAACTTATATTGAAAATATTCCAGTGAGTGATGTCCAATGAATTATATTTGTCATTTAAAATTAAACTGATTAATTATTTATTTTACTGAATAGTGTATAAGACATAATACTTATAGTCTCTTATATAGTTGTAAAATACATTAAATTCTAATGGTGACAGTTATTTTAATTGTGTTGTGATATATACATAGGTACTATTGGTACTAATAATATACTATTTTCAGATTTTATTTGTTCCATTACATTTCATACATTTTATACAATTTATATTTTATTTTCAGATGATCTCATACCACCAAGTTCTGAAGAAAACACTCGCGGAAATGTATTTCAACAATCTACTACATTGACAGCAAAAATGTGGCCTCCTGTATGTTTTATCAGATTATTTAATTTTGTTAAAAAAGAAATTTATCAAAATATATTTTGTTATTTTTTTTCAATCTTTATGTTTAATGTTCATGTCAATTCTAAGATTAATGCAAATCAATTTAAATTGTTTAAGCATTGTTTAGTGAACTAACGAGCCAATTTAATTATTATTTGTTTAAATAATAATTGTCTAACAAAATATATTTTGAATGAAATATGTGTATATATATTTTTTAACCTATTATTATATATACAATTTATAACAATATTCAAAATAACACATTTTATATAAAATATATAATATTTTTGTTCTGCAGGATATTTCCGGGGGTTTTGATTGGACCTTGGATGTTTTGGGATGGCAAGTGGACAAAGATCAATTGTCAGTTGTTATAGCATGTGCTATTGTCATTATAGTACTTACTTCAATAACTATTGTGTTTATAATTTGGTATTGTTGTTTTTGTAAAATAAAAAATGGTAAGCATATTGTTTATTTAATTTTTGTTGTGCCTTTCGATAATGTAACTATTTTTTTTTTATATTTAGTACAAAACAGTTGCGACGAAGAAGAACAAAGAAGTAATACCAACATACCTAGGTAATTTGAATATGTTTTTAAAACATTTTATAATAGGCATATTAGGCATAAGTTACCAATAGTATAACTTAATAATTTTTAACACAACAGTTTCATGGCATATTTTACAAACCATAAGACTTAAATTTAGGTCCCTATAGTTAAATGTATTAATTTTGATCCTAACATAAAGTTACATAATGATGTTTAACTATATCTTCAACATTTGTTTTTAAGTTATTTAGTAGTTTAAGCTTTTAAATTATATAAAACCTAAATAAATCAAAATGTGTTTGTATAAACTATTTTGAACAAAGCTGTTAACAATTTACCTTTTTATAAATAAAAAAATTATTTTGTTCTACTGTACTTCTAAAAGATTTCTATATTAAAAAAAAGTTAATTTAGAATTTGATTGTAAATAAATATGTATCGTAATATTTATACCTATAATTTCCATCTATGAGAAAAGAATAGAAATCATATAGATTGATGCTAAATAGTAACATAATAATTGTTTAAAAGTTTAAGACAACTAATTTTTTTTTTTCACTATAGTAAGACACTTAATGTTATTGTTTTTGTTTTTGAAATAAATAAAGTGCAAATGTACATTATACAATTAAAATAATGACTTTTAACTTGTACAGTTATTTTTACACTTATAACGGAAGCATACTATAGGTAATAACCAATGTATTGTGATTAACCATTATATAAGAAATAAAATACAGGAAAGATTGTTTGTACCACAATACATTTTCGTCAACAGTTATGAATCCAATACTTCAGCCGATTAATGTACACTAAAATACATATCAAAATCAACTACGTTTCTTATAAATAGTTATAATAAATTTTCATTTTACTTGTGTATTAGAGATTTTTATTTCTTAACATTTATACCATATAGCTCTTCAAAATGTTCAAATCATGTTTAGTTATTTAACAATATTCTAATGATATTAATTATATTTTGAAAACCCAAGAATATTTGGTACTGACAGTTTTTTTTTTATCAAAAACATTCCAATTTTTTGTCTTTTGCATGAATATAAAATGTTGAAATGTAATCAAAACTGTCATGGAGTTAACTTGAGATTGATTGCACAATTTTTTCAAATTTAAATAAGTCCTTAATAGTTAATATTATTGAAGTATTTTTAAACAGTAGGTAATATATTTAACTGTATATATTTTAAAAATACAGTTAAGAAATTAAGTTAATTATAGTTTCGTTATGAAAATATGTTCTGTTATATTTGCATTTAAAATTTTATATATTAGAAAATAATTCAAAGTTGATTATTTAAATAATTGCAAAATAGTAATATAAATAATTTTTTTTTCAGTTACTCTACTGTATTCCTAGACCCCAAAACTGGAAGTTTTATATATAGTAACCGTATCGTTGAGTTGTTTCCTGAAAGAGAAGGTTCTCCCGATCATTGGTTTTTCAATGATCAAGGAGATGAACCTGTAAGTACAAATACAGTACCACGTTCAGCCTCCGTACCACCGGCAAAACAACTTCAGTCATTTGTATGTTTTATTGATGAATTTTTAAAACTAACTAAATTAACAATTTTCTTTATTTCAGGATCCTTGTATACGTGAAATAAAAGAATTTATTAGTAATGAAACATTTGACGTACCTAATATGCATTATATTGACAATGAGACCCAAAATGACCCTTGCCATTTGCCAAACGCTTTACCTCAGATCTCTGAATTTAATCCTCATCAATTTACTTCCAGCAGCAGTAAGTATTGTTTGTTAACTAAAATGTTATTAACTTACTGTAGCTAAAAAAAAAAATTAAAATGTATTAATTTAGCTTCTTTGCCTTTTTTTCTTTCATCGTACATTTATTGTATAATTATTAATAACATATTACATTTAAATAAGACGACCTTCACTTTATTTTTGTATCTTATTTACAATGATAACATAACAAATTTACAATCACCAGTTCACTTTTAGTTTTTTTAGTTCTAATATTAGGTTATTCAATTGTAAGTATAGGCAAGTAGAATCTCATTAACACTTTGAGTTCCTCTAGAATTATCAAAACATGGCTCTATGCTGCCACGCCAATAATATATCCTGAGTATATTTTAGAGAAAAAATAAACACTTAACACAAAAAAAAAAACAATTATATCGTTAGTTTTTCGAGACAGTCCCTGATTGCCTG
The DNA here is from genome assembly GCA_027563435.1 of Nasonovia ribisnigri. Taxonomy (NCBI): domain Eukaryota; kingdom Metazoa; phylum Arthropoda; class Insecta; order Hemiptera; family Aphididae; genus Nasonovia; species Nasonovia ribisnigri. The sequence continues at coordinate 194,698 of JANEHU010004771.1, forward strand.
CAATATATTTCAAATTTACAGTCAAAATTATTAATCATCAAAGTGAACACATATTTGTTGATGGGTAGTCGACACCAGCAACCTGGGCAATGTTTATAACGTTGACTACCCGTTGATCGTGGCATTGAACATGTAATAACATCCAAAAATATTCCGCGGTACATATAATATATTTATCACTTTATACTGGGTCAGAGTGTAGTTGAATGATACCACGTATTTAAATGTAATTTAAAATAATTAATATTATTAAGACATATTGTTTTTTATTGATGTAAAATTCAAAATAGACTACTTATTTTTTTCTTTAAATATTTGTTATTTTAATGAAACTGCAATATAAACATAGACATAGGGGTTTGATAAATAAACAAGAACTAATTAAAATTACAATTTATATAGTTTTAGAAAATTGCCACACATGTGATGGAAAATCTATAACATTGCGAACAAGAAGTCTTCCAACACATGTGAGAAACAAGAAACGGCCATTCTCAACATCTGACAATTTATCAGAGCTTTATGCTAAGGTATTTTTAATTTTATCAGAAAACTGTGCAGTTAACACGGGAGAAGTTTTGTACACTATAAATACTTGCGAGCCTAACGTTCTTTTTTTTAAATGTAAAACTAATTATTGATACAAATTGAGCTATATAATATTATAATATATTAAAGGAGTACAAAACTTAAATAATACATTTTTTGAATTTAAAAGAATGTCCAGTTCTGATAAAAATTGTATAGGTTTAATTTTTCTACTTACATTATTCAATGAGTTATGTGATGTCATAGTTGCCTACTTACATGCAAAAAAGTTGCTCACTTCACACAATAATTTACTTACCTTTAAAGTATATTATTGAATTTTTGTTGTATGTATAATGTATATGATGTGTTTAAATGCATTGTGTCACTGAATATTTTAGTGGGACCAGAATTTGTCTAAAGTGTAAAGTTTTTTTTTTAAATATTTAAATTCTTATAATAGTAATTTTTGTTACGTACACCTCTGTAATCACAGCAGTCACTTGTCCGTTTTATTATTTTTGATGTTAAAAAAAAACATAACGTGTAATTAAAATTCTAATACTATACTCTTAAGCATAAAAAGTCACATTTATACATAAATCAAATGTCAAAAATAAAATGTTTGGATGGGTAAATAGTTGTGTAAAATGTGAACAACTTTTACATATGTATAAGATAGGAATTTATATCTAGCTAGGTCCAATTGCGTTAACCGGCATTCTAAATACCCTAATATGTCCTTAAATAATATTTTATTATATTTAATTTTGACAAAATCCTTTTTTATAATTCTAACTACAATAATTTAATATTTAATAACAATTTGAAGAAAACATTTTTTTGTGTGCTCTTAGATGGCAAATATTTCCAATATTTTTATTTTTATTTAAATTATAATAAAATGTTTTAATACTGCAAAAATCAGGGCATCGGTAGTATAACATTGACATCGTCTTTGATATAACTGTTTTTCCTTAGAGATATACTGAGTATATTTAATAATTATTGAAATTTTTCTTTAGGTAAATTTCAGTAAAAAAAGGAAGAATCGCATGAGAAACGATGAAGCTGCCATAATCGCTATGAGTAAATCCAGGAGCCAGTTCCTTAACAACAAAGACACAGATATATTGGTTGACAATGAAGCAGTGATTGTTTACGATGAACGAACTGCTTTATAAAAAGATAATATTATGTGATATAACTGTAGGCTAATTGCGTTTAGAATCTCTCATGTACTATATATATTGTCATAATTGTTTCTCATACGAGTGAGGTTATTGCAATACATATAATAACAGCATGTACAGTTAAAATGCTGTGCGAGATAAACTATAAACTGCGTTCCACTAAATATATGTTGTACTTCATTATATTACATTGTATTAAAATCGTTTTGGAACATAAATAATATACATATTACACTAAATCAAATACCATTTAAGTCTGTATTATTATTATTATTATTATTTTTTTTATCTTCCTTTATTATTTTTATTATTATTTTATTTAATTATGTATATAATCGTCAAATGAATTAGTGAAGAGAAAATAAAATAATAATAAAAAAAAAAATTTGATTATTTTACAAGTTTATGCTGTGTTTGTGTATTATTATATTTAAATGTTTTAAATTCAAACCTATTAGATATTAGTATGCCCGAATAGCTTAACAATTTAACAAGAATAGTTTTATAAAAGTAAATTAATGTTTGATTTTCAATGTTTTAATTTTAAAGTTAATTAAGATCACTGTATCACAAAATGATAGATTATTATTCTATATTATATTATATCATATTATAGAATGATAATATGAAAAGCAGTTAGATGGAGACTTGATAATAAAATGTTTTTGAATTTGCAATTGTTAGCATGTAATTGGCCTTGTGATGATTGATATTACTTCAGTTATTACCACCCATTTGATCAGTTTATTGCCTTTAATCAAACCTATTAACCATCAATGTACATTATCCAGTGACACCCTGGCTATATCTTTTAGGGCGGCTAAATATATAATCGGGGCTTTTGCAAATATATTTTTGATTGTAACATAATAATTAATACAATTATTAGGGTTAGGATATTTGATGATCTCAAAAAAGATAATTTAGTTTATTTTATTTTTGGCCTTAAGTAATTTACTACATTTTGTAATTCACTTTTTCGTTTTTATGCAATTTTATTGAGCCGATGGCACTTTATTATTATTAAATGTGTATAAATTAATAACCTAAAATGTTTAAACATCACAAAATATTTTTTCGCTTGCTGACCATAATATTTATGTTTATTTTTGTTGTCACTACTAGCTACTATCAAATGTTATAATTTTCATTTTATTTTTTTTTGTGAAAGGTTACATCATAGATATAAGACTATAATTAAATAATTTTTTTTAACTAATTTTAAATAATTCAACATTTTAACAGTTGGTACATTGAAAGGTGACAGTACATCAGTGGCGGCGCGAACTTTTTTAGTCTGAAGTATATTGTATATTTGAAATTTTTGACTTTCCAATCGATCTTGATCCATTGGTTGAATGTAATCTAGTCTTTATATTAGATTATATTGTATTAATTATAATATTTGTCATGATATTAATGATGAGATCTTACAATTTTACACCCACCCATTTTAGACATGAAGCAATTGCTTCAAATAACCCTATATCCCACCGCCACTGCAGTACATAACATATTGTATAAAATATAAGCTTCACTGATTCAACATTTTTATAATATTTGAAAATAAAATATCTAATATAATAGTTCAATATAGGCAATACAGCAGTGGTGTGCAGTTAGGGGGATGTTAGATCTAAAACAAAGAAAAATTAACTTATCTTATTTAAAGTTATAAATTATAATATGTCATGTAAAATGTAAATGTGATATATATATTATGTATACATGAGGATTAAATTGATTTAATGTACAATCTACATACCTAACAAGGATTATATTTTTGTTGCTTGAAAACTAATCATATTTTTAATTTCATAAAAAAATAGATGAATAATTTTTATCTATAAATAAATATATATTTGTGAAACATAGCGTAAAACTATTATTATTAATATACATTTTTTATTTTCAGGACTAAGATTATTGCCAATATTATATTAAAAACTTTTATTAAATTATCAATTTCTTAGTGACCATTTTTTTCCAAAGCATATGGTACACAAAATAGAACCGCCTCATTGAAACATATTTTATATTTTATATCTTGTTCTTGAGAAGGTCAAACGTACGCAATTTAATTTGATTTCATACTTATTGAGTGTACTTAGATCAGCTACATTACCCATCAGACTGTAAACTTGAATTTATTATATCTACGAATATCAATTATTTTTAAAAATTATATCTATATAAGAATGAATTTAATCTAAATAGTTAATATTATTTCAATGTAATACCTATATAACTTTATGAATTTAATATAAAATGTTTTTTAATTTTTGGTTTTAATGGTTTTTATCCATTTATAAATAATATTACTGTATCTACACAGTTTTTAAATAAAAATCATCTAATACTATAATAATGGTAATAGGTATAATACAATAATTTCTCTTCTATTTTTTAAAATAATATTATACATAGATTAAAGACAAAATACTCTTTGTGTGATTCACGTATTAATTAAAAATCAAATTAACATTTTTTAAACCAAGTTAATATTTTTTTTTCATGTTAACTTTTAACTTGGCGAGATTAATTTATTATTTGTTAACTAGGTATTAAATTCTAACATAACAATCTTGTGTTTGCTTAACTTAACTTAAGTAGATTATTTTCATTAACTTGCCTACCTTTAATTATTTTTCAGTAAACCCAATTGGCCCAGATTTGTTGTCTGCGTCTCACAAGTGCATAACATAGCTGCTATGTCATAGCATATTGTACGCTACACAGATCACTTTTATCTACATTAGTTTAAATGTCTAGTGAATTGATCTCTTGTAAAAGTTAAAGATAAGACTATTATGTAGACAATGACATAGGCTTTTTTTTATATTTTAATTTTGAAATTGTAAATACTGTTTTAGACGTACAATTGCGTTCCTGTATTATATAATGGTAATTGGTAAAAATACCCGTGGAAATAATACCCAGTGGAAAACGATATTGGTATTTGTACTAGTATGTACTAGTATTTTTTTACTACATTTAGTCGTATACTATACAGTAATTCAAAATTAAACACATCCATCCATATGGCATTTAATTGAAAAAATGCGTCTTGAAGTCGTTGTTGACAAAACACATTTGTTTCAAAGAGAATTAAGACAACCACCCAAAAAAAAATAAAAACTAATGAAATATTCAAAATAAATTAAAAATATTAACTGCTGAATATCATAATGGTGATAGAACCATACATAACTTTTTACTTGCAATAAGTAATGTGATAAGACATTTAAAATAGTCATGATGTACAACATTTTTAATTTTTTCATATTAGTAATTAGTTTTTTTTATATTGTATTATTATGAAAAATTTTATTTTATATACATAACTGTGTATAACATTTTATTAATAATTATGAACAGACATATCTACCAATGTTTTTTATTTCTGGGTATATACACACGGTAATTTTTCTTTTAGGTATTATTTCTTCGGGTAATTTTTCCTAGATTATTATTGTATAATATTATCATTTGCCAGTATCCATACAAGTTTAGAAAACCCTGACTTGTATTATTTTAAACTTAAATAATTAGAACATTACAAGTATTCAAATTTTTAATTTAAAAACAATTAGTTTAATTAAATGAGAGCATGGCAGAAAAGTTAATTGCCATTTTATTGTGTTATAATAAAATAATATTTTAAATATAATCTTACTTTGATGATTCACAGTTCACTATAAAATAATTTGTTTCAGTTTAAGAGGACGCTACACCCGAATATGTTGTTTCCATCTTACAATTGTAAAACATGGTAAAAACTGTTTTGCGCGGGTAAGAACCATTTCAGGCTGTAGTCCAAGCTAAGCAAAACAGTTTTAACACTATAAAAAGGAAAATATTTACTGTGCAACATTATTTTTATTATTATGAGAAATCATAAATACAAAATAATATAAACAATGTTGTCTAGTAAAATATATTCTCATCTTTATAGTGTGAAAATTTGGTTGCTTAGCTTGGATTACAGCCTTAGTTGTTCTTACCTGCGCAAAACAGGTTTTGCTGTTTTACATTAGTAATACGGAGACAACACATACAGGTATAGAATCCTCTTAAACTGAAACACTTTTATATTCACAGGTTTTTCTTTTAAATTAATATAAAGGGACAGTTCATGCAACATTTTATTTTTACATTTTTTCCAATGTAAGTCATATTTTGTTAAGAGATTAGTTAAGGTTAAAAATTTTATATTTTGTTAAATACTAATTATTAATACAAGATGTATAATATGTATGGGTTTTTATTCAATATAAAGATAAATGTAATAGTAATAAACTGTAACAAATACATATTATAATAGGTATAATATAAAGAGAATGACAAAGCTTAACATTATAAACTCTGTCTTATATGATTGTATTAAAATCAAACATACGCTTAAAATTAAATTAAGTGTAATGTTTATTATTTAATAAACTTAATTAGATAATAGGTTCCACATTATTGACTACATTAATAATACAGAATTCCAATGATGTCATATTATGTTCAAATGTTTAACCACACAATTTGAATACAAAATAAAATTGTGTAATTTTAACTACTCATATAATTATAATGTAAATTAGGCAACACAACAATTATATTTTTTTTCATGATACTTATCTAGTAACTCGTCATGAAAAATTTTACAAATAAATATAGAGCCAAATATACTACTTTTTTACATATAGGTAGTTTATTCAAATAAAGACTGTTGATTCGTACAATTTTGTTTATTCTAATAACAGAAACATAATAACATGCATAAATCGTTTAAAAAAACTGCAAATCCAATTTATTTCTGCATATTAACTTACACTAAAATACCTACTTATTAAAATTAACACCACAAACCTATCGTCATATAAATACAGTTTCCACTGTACTTGTATAGCAGAGGTTTACTTAAATAAAAATGTTTACCATACCTATAGCTTTTAAAAAGTGTTTAAATAATCCTCAGTTATTGTATGATGTTGTAATGAGATTGATTAAGCTATAATTATCAATATTTTGAAAACCTTAAGAGGATTAAGAACAGACAGTTTATTTGTTTATTGTATCGATGACAAAACTGAAATCAAATAAAACTCATTATGGAGGTTAGTGACATTAATAATTTAATTATCACATACTCACATGTATTGAGTTAGAAAATGTTCTTTATTGAATTTAAAAAAACAGTTAAAAGGTATTAAATCCTGATCTCTAAATACTACAATGTGTGTGTTTAAAATAAAAGTATAATATTTTTTGTAAGAAAAAAAGTTATAATTCTTAAGTTGAAAAAATTAATTTGTGTATAAGGTAAATTATATTCAATACATAAACAAATACTAATATTTATTGATGAATGAAATTTTCTTAAAAATAATTTACAGGTTTGAGCTGTTTTTAGCTTTAATGAATAAAATATTGGTCAATATGAGTTGAATAAATCCAACTAACAGAAAGAATATAAAGTACTATATGTTTATTCAGCTTAAGAATGGCTAGTTTAGCGTGCCTAATGAGCTTGAGCCCCCATTGCTAAAGTTGCCTAAGATCCCATACCAATCATTGTTGGAATATGATTGGCGGGTGAGTAGAGGCAGCAGTGTCGGTATTGAAAATAGATGCACAGTTTCAATGCATTTAAATCTGTCTGAGTGGCCATTCATAAGCTGAATAGAGTATAGATTTAAAACTAGAATGGATCATTTATGTTATTTTATATTTAATTTTTAATATCGCAGAAGACTGCTAGATAGTACATAAAAAACAGAATACACATATTATAATATATAGGTATTAATATATATAATACACTCTGTCCAGCGAGAAAACAAGGTGATTCTGCACATCCCAACTCAACACCCTGCCATAAAAACTAGTTTAACTATAGTAGGATGTTGCGCAGGGGTGCACAAAAGAACCGATTTTCATCAGACTGCAGTTTGTTTTTTCACTAGACAGAGTAAAGAGATACTTATAGACAATGATACACTTAAGTTTACCTTGTTTTAATTTTAATCATATTTCAAATAATTATGTAGGTCCTAAGTTTATATATATATAATCTTGTTAATGTTAAGTGACCTATTCATTTCTTGTAATACGATAGTATTCTAAATATCATTTGTCTGGAGTTTCAAGACCAGCGTGGACCATCAAGTCAGTAATATTCTTCTCCAAATCATCGATACGTGCACCCATATCATCTAGTATTTATTAGTTAAGAAATATTAACATCATTTTTAATAATTTTAACTTAAACTTAAAATCAAACAATATATATATTTATTTTTTAAGTTGTTGTTGAAAAAGGATATTTCTTGACAATATTTGATCAGACATAGTTTGGAATTTGTCTTTCATATCTTGTAGAACAAGTTGTATCTGAAATATAATATACACTACATTAAAATGTAATTCAATAATCAGGTAAAGCAATAGGTATAAAATATATAGGTACTCGTAATACGTTTTCTGTAAAAAAAAAATAAACATATATTGAATAAAGATGTACCTACATATGAAAGAAAAAAAAAATTATGTGTTATATAATAATGCTTTATAATGTTTAGTATAATGTATTACCTTATCTTTTTTAATGTGTTATTTGCCTTTTATCTAGAACAATATGTTAAGATTCTAATACTAACCCAACCTACTTAATATATTTATAATAGAAAATAAATTACACATAATATCAATGAATGTTTAAAATGTATAATTATTGGTCTATTAGAAGTCAAAGATTATCAAATCGTTATTCAAAGTAATTAACAGGAATATAAAAACACTTTTGAATAAACAATTTTATGGATGCAAAAAAAAGTGTACATATAAAAAGAGATTGTTAAGTGTTAAAAAAATGAATTGTAATGTTAGGTACTGTTTATAGATTATTAAAATCATAATATATCTTCAAATATATATTTTATAATACACGGTACCTAAGTATGTTATTATGTGAACAAAAATGGCAACCAACAATTTTGAGCAGTGAATCTAAATCCATTGACATAACAATTTTATTGTTGCAGCATACTATTAATTTTGAATGGCAAGACCAAATCATAAATTAGGTATTACATTCATGATTTTATAAAATATTTAAAAATACCTAAACAAAATATAAATATTAGTCGAAGGATACTATCATTTGCATTATACAAATGGTTAATTCTCTTTATTTTAATGTCTACCATTACATTGTGGGAAAGTTAAAGAAATAATTATCTTTTTAGGAATAGAAACACAGACTACAAGTGAATGTGGAAAGTGTTTGATCGATACAAATATACAACAATCATCATTATCAAATGTTGTATTATAACTTATGAGTACCTGAATTCAGCTGTTTACTCAATATATTTTCACAGTTTATGCTAAACGTTGGGACTTTGAGTGTCTGAGCGGAAACAATTTCCGAGATTCAATATCAGAATAACATAATAGGTAGTTGGTATTATAATACAAAATAAATGATTTGCTACACGGCATAAGACTGATACGAGCGCAAGTCTGCGGGGTCATGCTTACATGACAGTAGGGCACACTCAAATGAATATGGAATAGCTTAATAATACTATCGACATAATATTACCTATCGTTAGAATAGTTATTATTTATTTTAATTTGTATAAATAAACGGGTACATAAAAAGTCTGTAACAAGGCAATACAATGATGTGAGTATAAGTTTCAGCTTAACAACACTAGTAGATATAAACGTTAATGAAGTTATAAAAAAGAAACATGTTATTATAGGTATGCAAAACTCACTTGACTGTTCATCTCATCCATTGCCCGTTTGTCGTTGACGTCGATGTCATCGACTCCAAAGTCTATGTCTTCTGGCTCGCCCACGTCCTTGACGGTGTAATCGTTCATCGTGCCGGCGTTTTCGGTCGGTTTCAAATGTGGTGCGCAATCACTTCGCTTCTGAGCGCTGTACGTCGTCGAATGATCTCTGGCTGCTGTGCACGAGACGAATGGCGACGGCGGTATGCGGGTGAGCGAGTGCGCGTGTGTGCGTTCGTGAGCGTCGAGAGATATAATAAAATGCAACGAGTAAATTACAATTAATTAGTACATATAATTTATTACAATTATTATCGTTATCCGTCACCGAAACATCAAAACCTTATTTATTATTATCATCACAAAAGCAAATAATACTTTAAACGATACGATTATAATAGTGTTGATAGTATTTTGATAAAAGTGTGTTGTGCAAACCACGACGTCCGAAGCGTAAACGGTATGGATCGGCACCACAACAATAAATTATTCATTGTCAGCGATAGTACAAACCGTGATAGGCGTGGAGTTGGCCATGTGACCAATGGCGTCGCGCCAGCACAGTTGCGCGCTTTTTCAAACTGACACAATGCGCGTACTCGTATGGAGGTCGTAAACTATTATCCGTTGAGTTTATTTTTATTTTTTTTCCAATATAAATATAAGTTTAGGATTAAAGCGTACTGAAATGAATTTATTTTTTTCTCGATTTCAACAGGTACAATATACATATTACGCGTATTTAACAATGGATTGCATACATTACGATTATTATACGGTTTATACGTCAGCTATATACTAGATGGTACCTCTCTGTGTCAACTGTTAACCATTAATTGAAAACTGACACGTCATAAATCTTATTATATACATTATACACCATACATGATACTATGAGTATACACTATAGTATATAGTATTGACTATTGACTATTGAGTAGTTAGTTAGTAGTTAGGTATAATTTATTGTATAAAGGTTAGATAAAACAATTGACTTGATCTAGGTCTTATTGTCTTAGGTACCGACATAGTAAAGTTAAGTAAATGTTAACGCTGAATGTTAAGCTATAAGTTACCTAATAGCTTAAAAACAATATTTTTAAAATTTAATGTTAATGTGGAGAAAAATATAAACATCACTCAGTCAAAATTAACTTTATTTTTTTTAAGTACCCACCTGCACCTTGGTTACTGCACATGTTGTAGTAATAATTGTGAACCTCAAGTTTTTTAAATAATAACAAAATATTTTGTTAAAATTGCATTTAGTATTTAGTATTTAGTTGTTTATTTGTGTTTAAGATCATTGTGTAATATTATGTACTTAATACAGAGTGATTAAATGAAAAAAAAAATTAGTTATATAGTTATAACTTTTAACTATACTGTGGTATAATATGCATAGTATACTGCCTACCAAATTGCCTTATATTTTAAGAATGCCTATATTACAATATTTTTTTTGTCGTTTCCTTTATTGCTGAATAAATTAGTACCAACCATATTATTTATTAACCTAACCTTTATAGACAACTAATAATCAAAATATATACATTATAATGCCGATTTTACCCAGACATGCGCAGCTGTCTATATCGTTTGAAAATTAGGTTAGATGTCATTCTAACGCATCTAAAAGAGTTGATACTTGGTAGGTATACCTATACCTATTATTTGAATAAATAATAATATTATTCAGCCATGCACGCGTCTTTTGCAGGTCACGCGAAGCTGTAGTTAGTCTGTAATGTGTCGTAATTACGCGTAAAAATCAATAGCCAATATACCAATATACCTAATAATGTTTGATACCTTGGTAGCCGGTAGATATAAATCTATATGTCAATGTCCTATACTGATACTATGCGACACCTTTTAAAAAAGTTACTTACTATGAAAATGTATTTACCTAAATGTTCTTAATAAACGGCAGAATTTTAATGTATCTTAATATTTTTTTGAACGAAAACCCCACTGAGTCCTACGAAAAAGGCCACAAATCTACAATAATTATATAATTGGTACTTACTACCTACGTGTTTTTTCGGAGGTAACGAAAGCAAACGGTTTGTTGATTCTCTATTGATACTACATAGTAATATAGTATACACGTCTAGTAGGTACACTGATATACTATACATGGTATGAAGTTTGTTTATGTCCAAAACGAAAATGTATAATACTATATTATAATCAAAGGTACTAGAAACAGTTCAAAAAGTCTGTCAGCCGGTTAGCGATAGGAACAAATATTTTAGTAAACAGTACAGAGCTTTGATATTAAATTATTGGCAAAATGATTTTTTGTAAATCGTTTGCTTTCATTACCTCCGTGAAAACGCACTTATAAGTTATACTAAGTTAATGGATATGTATATAATATAATAGGTATAGTTGGTTGCACATGATGCTGTTTGGCATATAAGACATCAGTGGTTGAAGTGAAGATACGCAAGTGGACTCAGTTATCCTACCTCTGATTGCGCTTATAAGACTTAACTAATTCATCAAACGGTATGCTCGTATTGTACGCTGATGTATTGAAGCTTAATAAAAATAAATTCTGTTCAATTAAAACTTTAAAGTAATTAATTATTTTCGATGATTTATAATTTTATATTTTTCAGTATTTATAAGTATATTTTTTTAAGTTAAAAAATATTGATAAACATTATTGGCCTGATGAGCCTCGCAACTTATTAATTATTATACCTACATTTAACATTTTGGGCAATTTAGTTACAGGGGAATTATAATTTATACTTATTGATCTTATATTGATATATTTTTTTAATTATATATAATTTTGTTAATTTATATCATCAAATAAGCGTTAAAAAACTATCTGCAACAAAACCTTGATTCCTAAGAGAATCATAATATTTATGCTTCTTTTGATATTGTTTTGTTTTGTTTAAATTAAATATTTAATTATTCTGGTGTTATAGACTGGCAGGTTTAAAAATGTTGTCTGAGCTATTTATTTTAGGCACAGCTTCCTTAGCCATTATTCACAATTTTGTCGATTAAAAAAAAAAAATGTAATTACAATTACAATCACTTTTACAATTAAGTTGTTAAAATAATTTTAAGTTTATACATATTTATTTTTGATTGGTACGCGTTTGATTACATTTAAGCTTGTCCGACATGGTTCAGGTACTTGGTGACCGCTGAGCACAGTAATCGCGATTATAACGTTAGATACTTAGATAATATATTGCGATAGATGACAACTGAAGGGAAACCACGATTTAAAGTAATATGGTTATGCTTTAAACATTAAGAGTATACGGTCCTGTCTTGTGTGCAGGGACCGGCTTAAGACACGCTTGCAGACAGGCACGGATCCAGAGCAAAGATCTGGGAGGGGGGCAATATTTTTCTTAAAATACAAATAAAATTACAATAATATGCACTATATTCTCAATTTAAATCTTTTTCCCCATATTAGTATAATCTTAATGTAATAAATCAGTTAACGATTATAATATATTAAATAACAAGATTCAAACGTCTTTTCATATTGTTGCTTTTTCAAAAAAAGTCAATATTACCTATTAGGTCAATGTTTATGTAAATTTCCCTATGAAAATTAGAGAAATAACATGTCCGGGAGGGGCCTGAGCTTTTTGCTCCCCTAGATTCGTCCCTGCTTACAGACACCCAAAACTGTACATGCAAGATGGTTTTCATTGTTCACAATTTTGTGCGCAAACGAGTTTTTATAAATGTAAAAAAATGTATTTATAGGTGCGCAAACGAGTATCCACCTAAATAATGATTAAAATTAAGCAATATGATATAGGTAATAATTAATAAACGATCGTCGTACTATAATAACGGACATTGGACTGTATGTTTCCAGGTACCCCTACTATTACATTATACACAGTACCGAAATATATGCTATATCTACTGATATCTTATTAATATTGTATTACTGTATTATACATACCTATAGCTATGTTGGTTGTGTAGTAGGTACTTGATCAGTTATCTATAGTGTCTGCCAATCGTCTGATAATGTCGAATATTGCATTAAAATCGTTAGCAGCCGCAAACTAATTTTATCTCGGTTAAAACCGACGACGTCGTGTGCTCGGGACTCGGGACACCGTCGACAGCCGCTGGTATAATGTGTAATTTAATATCGTGTCGTCAGTTCCACGCGCAGTACCTATAGTTACCTGTTACGATACTCGTCACTGTATCAACGCAGGTGGATTTTCAATAATTTCAACACACATTATTATTATACATCGCACTGTAATAATACGCCTGTATTCGATATTATAATATTATTATATTAGTAGTGGTCTTTCGTTTTTTTTACCTCTCAAGTCTCAACATGGTCAGGACCAAGCAATCAATGAGCTATAAGGGTAAGTAAAATTATTTAATATACTATACCTACACAACAACTATTTTAATATTTCTATATAGTACATAATATAATATATTGTACCTACTATATAGTAAACTTATAAGTGTAACAGATTAATAATATAATATTTACGTATTAAATGTGGTAGGCAGTTGTATGCACTAAAGCGTGGTAGGTAACTGGTCAGTTTAACTTTTTGGTATCCGGTAATAATTAATATTTTTCGTTTATTTATTAAAGACTTTTGCTAGAATATACTAAAATATGCACAGTGCACGTACAGGTACAACTTACATACAAAACAATTTTACTTAAAAATTAGAAATTAGGTATATCGTTTTGAGATGGCATCGGATATTTTAACTGCGTATTAAATTATAAAGATTATATTATACCGAAAAAAATACTGTTGTATTTCATTTTTACGAATTAATCGTACTTTGGCGTACAAACAATTATAGTTATAGGTAATATGTGTTAATATTTTACTGAGTCTTACATCTGTATTATGAATAATATATACATATTAGATTTCCGAACATTCTTACCTGTATATAATTGTCCAATAATTAAATATAATTTGACAAGTCTTTTCTAACAGAAATGCAGAATCGCCAATCGGACATTCAGCGTGTGCAATAAGCAAGCTGTTTAACAAGAAAATGCAATATGAGCAACATAGTTTTGTTATAGAGTTGAGAGGAAGTTTAAAACTAATTTAAAAACTATTTAGAATTTCCAAAAGCCCGTGTTAAACTTCCTATTTTAGTGTGTTATAGCAGGTGCCAGATACTCATAATATATATCAGTTGATAAACCGTAGGTATATTATATACGTTTAGGCGTTTATCTTATTTTTATTTATTGCTCGCCGTGGTAAACCTATTCGATTAACAATTCAGATAGTACATAATATTATACGATAAAGAATGAAACACGATTCTTAATTCAATTTTACGATCATAAAATATCCAAAATACTACATACTGCAGTTGGATTTCTCGGTGTCCATCCTAAATTTTAAAACATTAGTACATTACTATTTAAATATTTTATTAAAATTAATTATTCAATAGAATACATGTATAAATTAGGTATGTGGATTGGCCATTTAAAGTTTTAAGAAACTACTGTGTATAACATAAATTAAAATTGTTTTATTTTAAGTAAATGGACTTAACTTAAATCACTTTGTTAAGTAGTATGTTTCGACTTTCGAGTGTACCTCGTCATTGAGTAGGTCAACTAATATAAGTCCCATAGTAATACATATGTTAAATTTGAATCCATTCATAAATCATAGAATCATTAAGTCGAAAAAATAATTCTTGGTCGAAACTGAATCGCCCAGTCTCTGTTTCTAAGGATATTTAAGAATTTACTATATTAATATCTAACTAATATTTATTTTGTTATAAGCTAATAACCTAGTAATTGGTGCTATACCATGAATAATAATAAAAAAATAATAATAATACGGTGTATTGAACTATTTTTAATTATCGCATGTACAACAGTTAACAAATAACAATAATAAATTATAATACTAGGTATATTATCATACACTTTTGTGATAAGTTAATATCGAAGTACTCTGCAAGGACTGATTTAAAGGGATAGAGTAGGCTATTTACTTTAGGGCCCTATTTAATTAAAAATATTGGTAAAATTAAAAACAGGCAAAAATGTAATAAAAACAAACAATATATTTAAGAAAGCTGACTACCAAATACGAGCTTAACCCGTAAATCGCAGTGATTTTTTACAACTAAACACCCCTTTTATTAACAAGCAGGAACGTTAAATTGATTTAGGTAATACTCATAAAAAACTAAAAAATTATCAAATAATAAATTTACCTAATCTTATAGAATTTAATGTGAAGTACTGAAGTTAATATGAAATTTGTATCAAAATATAATTAAAGGAATTCATATATACTATAATACAACTTATTTAATGTCTTCATTAAGCATTAATACACCGAGCAACAGGAATTTGATAAAATTCTGAATTTTCTACTTGGTCCATTATGATAATATAAATATGTAATGCACTTGGAAAAATCGAATGCAACATCTTAAAATACGCCCTCGATACGAAATTATTTGCTAACTATAAAAACTAGGTGCATTCGAATGGAAAATTATTTTTCTGCCTCATGTTCTGCTGACTTCGTTTATGCATGGAATCGACTTTTATTTTTTTCACAAACGTTGTGCTACGGATACAATATAAATGTTTTTTATTTTGTAAGCAAATGTTGATGCTTTGTTTGCAGTATGGCGACTAGCTAATACTGAAAAATATAACGTTATAAAACTGAATGCGATTTCTCTGATATCACAATAAAAATGATATTTTAAAAATAAAATAAAATGTAACTACTGGCGTAAAATTTCAATGATAATTTATTATGAAATTGTATTTCCATATAATATTCTAAAATGTAGTTTTTGTAATCAATCATTACAACGAACAATTATTTTAAGAAAACAACAGTGAAGTTGCTGAGTGTACCTCACCATTGAATACCTATTTGAGTATGGATGTGCTAAATTTGAATATGATGATAAATCATTGTATTGTACGATAAAAAACGATTCTAAGTGGAAACAGTCGTTCGGTCATCCTTATATTTTTAATCATGTTTATATTATTTTTAGTAATTTACTTTTCAATTAGAAGTAAGGTAAGGTTGAACTAATTTTTTTCAAAAACATATTGCGTACCTATTATATTATTTAATAACATTTAACTATTTAAATATTATTTTATTTATCTAATATTATTGTACATATTGATTTTAGTTGTTTTAACTTATAATTTATTACCAAAACAGTGTAAATAGGTAGCTTAAAATAAATCAAAATATTTTGAAAATTTCACTGTATATAGTAAATAATGATATATGCAATGGCAAAAAGTTTCAATCGCTTACAAATAATATTTTTGGAATTATTATTTTTCGTTTAATTTTCTACATTTGAACTTGAAATGACGTGTACAAAAAAAAATTGTCTTTATTTTATATATTTTTGAGATTTTTAGGTTTCTGCAAGAAAAACATTGTATTAATTATTATCAAGCACTTGCTATTGATAATAAATATTTTATACAATTTTAATTATAAAATATTTTTCAAATGTTCATGATTTTGACAAATGTTGTTGAAATTTAAACTTTGAATGCTAGTAAGAAGAATTGTATTTATAAATTTGTGATATTTTTTTATTGTAGTAACTGAAACTTATGAGTAATTTTGCTTTATATTTTATTTTTTTTTCCAAAATTGTTTGAATATTTATTGGAAATATACTAAGAAGAATAGAAATGTAAAATTTCAATAAATAGCTTGAATTATTGTGATTAATATTTTGAAAATGTCATTGTAGAAAACGAGTCAAAGTGGAACGTTTCAAGTTTCTGTGAATAATATTTTTTGAATAATAATACACAATGATTGTTTGTTAATATTTAATGTCGTCAAAATTTGAACTTGGTGATCAGTGATCACTCTTAGAAAATGTATGTGGTCGTACGTTAAACTTCTTTTTTAAATTCCAGTAATAAAAACACATTGTGATTTTGTATAAAGTTTTTAAGCCTTTTGACTAGGGGAAAAAATGTTATCATCAGAAAACAAAAAAAACTTAAACAGGGGAAAATTTCAAATGTCTATGTTTATATCTAGGGCTATAGGAATTTATAGGAGTTTGCTAGATTCTAATATTTATTTAAAATATACCTAGCTATTAATGATATAGAAATTTGTTTAATAATACCAGGAGTCTATATTAATGTTATTTTACATATTTAACTCTTTCATATTTGATAAAATATTGAAAAATATATTGAAGAATATCTAGGTGACGCCTATAGCTGACACACAATAAAACACACGTCCTTGTAAAACCATTACATTCATCGCTTTGCTCAAAATCAAACTATAAATGTGTTCTTCGGTCGGGCCATTACTGACATTGTATATATTGTGGAGAATTTGAAAAATTGTTTCATCGTGAACATTTGTATAACCATTGTGTCGTTTGAAATAAAAACGTTTTTTGTACATAGAATAGATTGTCAACATGTGCTTGCGAATGTGTAAAATAGTCCTCCAAACGTATAATAAGAATAATAAAAATAGTATATTAAAATATAATATAATATATCACCTTATTAAATTTCCCTCACATATTAAATTCTTATTATGATTTTTAACCTTTTCACTGACATAATATTACGTACCTGTATTTTATAATATTTTCTTTTTCCGGTAACCGTATAAGTTTAGTAAACCTTGGCTCGTGTTATTTTAAACTTAAATAATTGAATCATATAGATCTAAAAATTTAAATTTTAAGAATAATTTTAAAAGAAAATTGTATTTTACGTACTTAATATAGCATACATAATATTATGGTGCAGTGGATAAACAGTGTAGCAGTGAAAGGGTTTATACCTTATAGGTACAAACAATTTCAACTTGTGAAATGACTGACAAAAATAATTAACTAATTATTTAACTATATTTATGTTAATTCATCTGTAGTCGGTAATATAAGTATTATAACCATTTTATCCCGTATACAAAAATGTAGTCTGTACAGTTAAGCTTCTGGTCAGAATTTGTTTCACTGACCACGGTAAATCACATATAATACAAATGTTTGAAGAAATATTGGAGATTTTTTTTTCGATACCTAGCCATTTTATTGCATAGCTATTAGATAATAATAATATATTAATAACTTATTTTATGAGTTTGATTTTGTTCGGTTTCTATAACAATTACAATAATATTGTTAAATGCATTTTCGATCATATATTATCGTGGCTATCATAGCTATAAATTTCATGTTATAAAAATAAAATTTTAGATTGACCTATAGGATATAAAATTTATATAAATCTCTGGGCTCACATCATGGGCGAAAATGGGTGATTCTTGACCAGTCCCAAGGAAAGGGGGTATTTTAAACATCTATTTTTTCGTTCATCGGTAGGTATACGACAAATAATTTTATTTGCTTTATAAATTATACCAATAAATGAAATATTTATAATAAATGTTTTATGTTTCAATGACAAATACTAAAGATGCTTTTTATTTATAACATTTTTTTAACTTATAACAATTTGTAAAATACTAATAATTTATATTTTTATTGACAAATAACCTAAAAAAAGAAACTGTGAAAAACACTTCAAACTAACCTTTGGTCTAAATAGATTACAGACAGTCCTGAGTCTGTTAAAATGGGAAGGAAAATGTTATTACAATAATTGTAGTACTCACCACAAAAACTTAGAGACCCAACTAGTGTAGTACCTAAAAAAAACTAGGACCCAACTTATGTATTATCAGAAAGAATCCCGGACCCAACCAGTATAACAATTTTTAATTTAAAATTTTTTAAAATTTAACTCGATTGCAGCCAAAATTATTTTCATAATTTTCGCCCATTGAGGCTTATCCTCATTGTATATGCCTCTCTTGTAATGCCACTGTGCAGTGTTTTTTTTTAAATTATCTTAATTTTTTTAATTAGTACATTTTAGCATACAAATGATGTAAATTTACTCAACTATTTAAGTATTAATAATGGATTATTTTTGTTTAACAACTTTTATTTTACAACATAATAATTTTTCATATTTAAGAAGTATAAAATAATACATATTATTACAGTTAGATATAACTTATTACTTATTAGGTAGTGCCGGTATTAGGTATATTGTAGTAAATCAGTACCTACAACAGAAGTAGTCGAGCTTAATCAAAATAATAAAATAATTTACATTCAAAACGTAAAATCAACTGTTAATTTTGTTTACCGAAAAAAATGAACTTAAACGAATACTTTCGAAAAAATAAGATTGCGCGACTATAAAATTTACGAAATCAATATATGTGTTAGACGATTGAAAAACTTTGCAATTCACTTGGGATGGTCGTGTGCACCTTCTATATTATATTAAGCTATGAAATGAGAGAAAATTCAAACCTCTTGAGTCTTGAGTATGTATAATGTATATTATTATAATAATAATACTAAAAAAAAAATTGTCTAAATTGTGAATATATTTGACTAGACAGGACTGTGAATGAAAATGTTGTTAATACGTCATTTAGACAAAAAAATAATGTGAATGCTCTTTTCCTGAATATTTTATCCACCTTACTTTGTATTACCTTACTTATTGGATACCTACTACTTTTAACAATAATATATTACATTATATTTTTAATCTAATTTTTCTTTTATTCGTGCGTTTTTATCACTTAAAGTTTCCATTGGGAAAGTGCCTAAAATTGCAGCGTGCAAAGCTGCCATGGCCAGTAGCTGCAGTGGTTCGTCATCGTCTGGTCATAAATCGTCGTCGTCTCCGTCCACTTCCAAAAGTAATTGCGCTCTCACGTCTTTGGCGTGTTATTATTATTTACAAATTTTTGGTACAATCCGTACAACGGTCGTGTATGGTGCGCGGAGGTGGTGGGTCCGAGGGGTTTCCTTGTCTTATCCAGAAATTCACCGTTATTACAAATGTTATAATATTATTTTTTTTTTCGCCTTAGATAAATTCTCGGGTGGTGGAAATCCAGTACACCCCAGAGAGATTCCGGTTTGGCAGAAAGAGATCACGTGCTTTTTCCAGGTAAAAAACGATGAACTACCACTGCCGTCGGCCTGCAACGGCGAGGACGAGGACGATGACGTCGTCGAATTACCACCGCAAGAAACGATGCAGGCGGGATCGTCGAAAATGTAGTACTGAACAAGACGTTTATCTTTATACTTAAGAATTTCTTATTAGAAACCGACTCGAAGTCGTGTAAGGCCAAGATTTTGTTACCCATTGATATAGTTTGAAGTGAGTTCTTTTACTCGCAAGAAATATTTATTTTTTTTTTACCACACGTCTTTATCTTTTTATGTATAGGTACAATATTATTTTATTCACGTTTTTTCTACTCCATGATATGCATTAGGTATATCCATTATATTATATTTTATAAGCCAATGTGTACCCGACACGACGAAAAACAATACTATTTAAATTTATTTTTCAATATTGGAATACACAAAAATATAATATATTTACTAAATCCTAATATTATTATAAACATCAGCATGACTGTAGATATTAAGATATATGTATTTTTAAAGAACCAACAAGAAATGTCATTTTTGTTTTATCGTTCGTCACGAAATTAAATGTGTTCAAAGTTTAGATTAATTCAGTCATTATTATTGATTTTTTATGAAAAAATGTAAAAACTATACAAATACTTAACACTGATATATTATTAGTATAGAAGGTACATACATAAAAAAATTATAAAATTATAAATTATAAACTTTTTGCTTTTGATATATATTTATTTGTTATATTCAATGTTTTCCATACATGTTCAGCATCATATTTGACAGATTTATTTTTTCAAACAGAAAATTCTATAAGCTATCGAGTAAAGGTAGTGCAGTAAGTAAGGTCTTAAATTTTGATACTGTGTCTTATACTCATTACTCTTGTATTATATAGCTACATTATTTTATTATCGTTTTATGTATCGTTAATTATTTTTTTAGTATAAGTCAATATTTAGGTAACAGAACGCCATGACTACTTATGACTACATCAACGACAACTGTACCTATATAGCTAGATACCTATTATGATATAACATATTGTTAGAAAATCAGTTAAATATTTACTTACGCTTAAAGATATTAAACTATTAAAGTTATTATATGATTTATCGTTATGTTTAATAAAAAATAATTTGAATTATATACCGAGCCACCAAGGTACCATTACAACTTTAATTCCAACAGTTAAATTATATTGTAAAACACAATTATACATTATATTTTATTTTTTATTCAAAATTATGACGATATAATATCGTAAATCTATAATTATTGAATATCGTACTAATACTACCATGACTTATGAATTCTTAAGACAAAATTGCAGTGAGTTTTAAATCTCGTCCAACTCGAATTTGTAAATAAATACATATAATAAGTATACATACTCCCCAATTTTTATTTTCATTGCTATTTTCTATTTTGGTTTCTGAGCGGAGCGATAAATGTATTGGTTTTATAATGATGCGCGTTTTGAAACTCTTTTTTACCTGTATTCAACTTGAAAATGTAATAAAAGGTTTCTAAATTAACTAGAATGTTTACAAAATTTGTCCAAATCACAAAATTATTTAAATTATTTTGCTGTTAATTTTGCAGTTGTGATAATCAATATAATTGTTGATTTAATACCTTGAAAATGTAATGCACAAATCCTTATGAGATTTTTTATTGGAATATAAATAAAGCAGTGATCGAAATTTTAGTTCAATTTTATAGAAGTCGTGCGGTTTGTTTTGCATTGCATTGAGTGTTTTTTTTTATCAATTTGCTTATAAAAATTACTTTTTTAAATATAATATTATAAATTTTGAATATCGTTGAAATAATAATTTTGATTTTGATATTAATTTTGGTTTCTTAGAAGATTTTTATGGATATTTAAAATCGATTTTTAAATCAGTTTCAAGCTGTGAAAAAAGTTTATTTTAAAGTAAAATTAACTTCTAATGAATGATCGAAGTTCAAATTTTAATGACATTGAATATTCGAATTTCAAAAGTATAAAAACGAGTTATCTTCAAAATTTTCAAAATGTATATACTATGCACAATGAAACGTTCAAAGTATTTTGATTAATTTTCAGGTATTTATACCATGGACATTGGACATATTTTTTTCATTCGGCGTTGATTTATAAGTTCATAAAAGCTAGTAATCATAAGCGCTACTAGGAGGTAACTGGGGGGGGGGGGGCTTAGCAAACTAAAAACTTTCAATAACCCTCCCCCCAAAATAAATTATTTAACTATTTCCACAAATATCAAAACACCTTTTAAAATTCAACTGTAATATTTTTTTTAATTTAAATTTTACAATTATTTTACATTGCCGATTTTTTTGTATATTTTTTATATTTTTAAGTGAATATATTTGATGATGGGCGGGAAACGCCAGGTTAATTTTTATGTTATAGGAGGTGGTGGCTACAACCCTCCCCCACAAAAAAAACTAGTATTACTAGTAATATTATATCGTATAATATTAAACTATTTATTCTTCTTCTTGGGTTCATTGTGACCATACCATTTTACAGCCAAGCCTCCATTCTTCTCCGTTCGTGGCAAAAACTATTTATTATGTAGGTACCTACCATTTTAATATGTGATCTGTTTTTAGTAAATATTAGTTCAACATATTTTATTACAGTAACTTATTACTATCTCTGACGAAGTACAGTCGATACCTACTAAACAGTAGAACGACTTCCCCGATTTTTAATTCATTAAGTTATTATCTATTTTGTTCTTGTCAAAATGTTGAATTAAACTGACATTTAAGGCTGACCGCAATATCTCTACTGAAATATTGACATATTATTTACTTGATTAGTACCTAATAATAAAATATTTTCGGTTATGCGTTTTCTTAAACTTTTCCGGAAAATAATGGTTTTTTTAAAAACATTTTGATTTCTAGGTGTAAATACTAAAAACCTATGATAGCATAGTATTTTTAATATATATAATAGGTATAATAGTGTCACACAACAAACACAAATACGTATTACATATTACTATGTATAATATGGAAATAAAAAAAACAAAACAGAAATACAATACTGTTCTTTTTCAATGTTTAATATTCTATTAAGCACACTAGACAAATAATAACTACAATAGTTTGAAATAAAAACAAATACTAATCCTACTTATGGATTATGGAAATCACTGACTGTCGGTCAAGCCGAGAGATATTAAGTACGACACATATATATAAGTGTTACATGGAAATGACTACGAAAAAACTGCGTTTCGGTTCACCTTGTATATGGACAACACTGCACTGTTGCTCGGCGTAGGCCAACCGTTATGCTTAATAATAATAATAATAATAATAATGATAATTATACTAATAATAATAATAATGATAATAAAGTAATACACATAATGATAATGATAATAATATTAAAAATAACATTAATCATAAATTATAATTATTATTATTCATTACTATACGTATATGCTAGTATAATAAGTGTCTATATTTGACTAACCATAATAATAATAATAATAATACATAAGCTCTAACAATAATAAAACCATAACTACCAACACAAAACTAATCACAAAAACATTATGTCTTAGCGAATACAACGGTTACAGAGCGCGATAGTAGATAGTATAATAATAATAATAATAATAATAATAATAATAATAATTATATGTATTATAATAAATTACTTAATTATTATTGGTAATATGAAGTGGTTTTTTTTCTTATAAACAATCATTTGTAATATTATATTTTTTATCTTAAAATTAATAGAGTATTCGAAAGAAAAAAAAATGAATACACTAAAATTACGACGAAGAATAATATTATTTAAAAACTCATACAAATCCCGAGTCTGATTTCTAGTTATTCTAGATTTATTTTTTTTGCTTAAGTCAAAATATGCTGGTGAAAAATCACACTCACACCACAAAGCACACAAATACACACACACACACACAAACACAAACACACAAAACGTGACACACGGTCATAAAAGATAATATTATATTATAATCGTTTTGATTAAGTATAATATCATTACAATAATTATCGTACATAAATAGTATTATGATATCGTGTTGGCATAATATTAAATTGCCCCTATATATAGGTATAGCGTACATATATTATATTTATAATAATTATTATTGTATGACGTGTATATTATAATGTTAAAGCTACAGCTCATAATTTCATCATAATGTTAAATATTGTATAATATATAGATTTTCTTGTAAGACGACAGTTATTTATCACAATTAAAAAAAGAAAGAAAATAATAACAACGAGCACTCATTGTTTTTTGATTTTTAAATTTTTTACTTCCGAGTACTACGAAATCCACGATAAAGAATAATAGTAATTGTTTATTTTAATTATTATTTATTAATACTTAAATAATATTATACAGAAGGGGGCCACCACAATATACATTATTATTATTAGTCATTTGACCGAAAATAAAGCTCTTAATTATATAAGTTGTTTCCAATAACAGTTTAGTTTTCGGTCAATCGATTCGCGTAAGGCCCACCCTGTTGCTGTGATAGGTCCATAGTTATTTCATATTTATTCCGGTTCCTTCCATTCCACGTTGGCCCACACTGGAAGGTCCGTTTCGTAACTCCATCCAGGCCCCTGTGGACATACAAGAATATTATAATAACTTTATGTGAGTACGTAGGTAAAAAAAAAAAATGTTTATAAATAGATAGGTATATATAAAAAAATATATTTTTTCCGAGATAATTTGTTGTAGAATAATCTTCGACCATTTAAATTAGTTTGTACATTTATAAACTAAACTATAGTTCATATGTTTGAAGATAATATTAATATTATATAACGTGATTGTTATACAAAATTATTCCAAACTACACAAGTTACTTGTGACAAGTAAGAACCTACCAGTCTCAAACAATTATTTGAGTAATATAGTATCTACTAAAATACTTTCTAGTAAAAAATAAATCAATTATTACCTAAAGAAAACATAAAAACAGCTACACAATTATTTTTCTTAGCTTCTTATATCATGCACCATATAGTTGTAAGAATCGTTAGTCAATATAGTCATTATAAGATTTTACAGGATATAGCTTAATTAGGGTAGTTTCCACATTTTAAATTATTTTAAGTCACATACCAGTAAAAAAAATATTTATATAATTTTTCATCACATAAAACATGTGTTCAAGATTTTAATCCTAATGGTTATACATATAGTATCACCACTATCACCATTCATGAAGACATTTTACAATGATGATTTGGTCAATAATCAATTTAAAGAAATTGGTAGTTTGTGATACATTTTCAGAACTTACAAAAAATGGGGCTTAATCAATAGGCAGTGTTCAATATCAAGAAACAATTTATTTAAAATACCTTGAAATAAAACGTATTCAGAAAAGGATCCGATTCTAAAATGTTACTGAAGTATCGCTTGTCAAATACCTTAAAACACTGTATACAATTGTTTTGTGAGTATTATACAGCGTGATAATTAATGAATAATGCACGTTATAATAGGTACATAATATTTAATCATGTCGCATAACGAGTACAAAGCCGGTAGGAAAATATTGCTTTAAGACTAACATTGCACAATACAGTTTTATTGCAGTTATTTATCGCATACCTGTATGAATCGGACGGGACGACGGTATATTTTATAATTTTGTACATTTATTATTGCGTTCCGGGACAACTCGATAAAGTCTTAAACCTGCGGCTAATATATACGTTAGTATATATAATATGTATTATTAATTATTAGTTATTGTTCATTGGCTTGGTGAGTTAATTATGTTCAAACAGGATTTTTTCATGATGGGGGGGGAAGGTTCAACCATGAGATTTATTTCCAATATATTAATACGCTCAGTGATAATGTAATTTTGTCCTCAGAAATCCACTTTACTGGAATAACAATTCTGTCCCGTAGAATCAACAAAATTTGATTTTTAAATTTATTGTGAGAAATGTTCTACAGCCCACATTATTGAATTCAATATTTCAATCTCAGTCTTTATAATATCACGTCTTTTAAAAAAAGAAGAATTTTAAACTTTTTTTACAAATTATTTTATATGAATAAAATAAAAAAATAAAATAAAACTAGCTCTAGCCCTCTAGGTAATTTTCGTTTGTTGTATCAATTTCTACGATATGCACGCCCCTGTGTAATATATTTTCTGGAAGTCAGCCTATATTTAAATAATAGTTGACATTTTTTTTGACATGGTTATTTTTTCTATAAAATTCTATAGATAATTGGGTGCGTTTGATTCGAGTCCCTTATATAAATGACCACAAATAATATAGAAACATTATTTAAAGGACCTATAATCATAGTAATACTTTCAGCGTTTCATCAATCTGGGAACCATCCCTAGGGCACTACTCTCATTAGACAAACAAATTGGAAATGTAAACTTGTTAATTTAAGTTTTACAAAATAAACGCTGTTCTTTGAACGTTTCATTTACGTTTAAAACTGTATACTTTATAGCATAACTTGTTATTTACCATGGTTTTATTAAAAGTTGAAAAGTATAAATCCAATAAATTTATCTTTGTAAAAACATAATAATTTGCAAATTTAGCGTACGATTTTTATTTTTTGTTCTGTCAAAATGTATACCTTTAAGCTAATAGTAGTTTGTATTTGACGATAAGTTATGACTTTATGAGTAAACACATCACATTGGTCTGATGGGCTATGTATTTTGATCACTTAATATGCTATTCGAGTATAAACTAATGAAGTACTCCATTAGTGATAGTAAATTAAATCTGAATAATTGTATGTAAGTATTTGAAATCATAATTTTCGTTGAATAAAAGGGCATGTACCTAAAGATTCGGTGAGTTTATTCAAAACGGGGTAGTCTGATTTTCTTCAAAAATAAAGACGTGTTGTATTTCTCGTTACGTATTATTGTTTGTCAACCTTATTTTTTTAGCCTACCCCCGAAATTGTTTTTAGTGATACGTAAATGACGTGAAGGCCACCACCGTTGGCTGTGTGAATGCGGGGTAAATTCTTATTTATTTTATTAACCAAAAAAACGTTTCCCAAAACGAAATGCACATCATCGTGAAACCAATAATATTCGCCTGTCGCTCAGCACATCTCTTGCAACATAAAACAAATTACATTTTGAAGACTGCGTATAACATTGTATGAGAACACTTCAATCGTCAAGCCACCCCTCCCCCCACCATTGTTGTATGCGACATCACAACCGGGGCTTATGTATGTACGCATCGTAAATTTTCTATGCGAATAATCGTTTCCAAATGTATAGCTACGCGTGTATATAATATGTTATTTTGTATTGGGTTACACGCGTGACGTGTTGCGCCTACACGCTGCCGTTGTCGCGATGACGTAATAAATGACATTTCGGACTGCGACAGGGTAGGGCAAAAAGCGGTGTGCGAGTAGGAATATAAATGCAATATCGGGCGAGACTCTATTGAATTTGCACTGCGCCAGTCGTTGTATTTGATATTATGTGCAAGAAACCGATCAGATGCACACAACCTAAGGATCCGGAAGTAAAAATATACAGCACACTACGCGTTTTCATGTGTGTTATGTGAGCCTACAGCGCGTTAAATGGATATCCGTTCCCGAAATATCCTGCGCCGTCTGAAGGTGCAGGAGGAGAAGATAGTACCAATAACAATACAATTGAAGGCTTATTCGAATCGTCATTGTCAGTCTGCAGGGGTATAGTAATAGGATATTCCAACTATAGCTGGTAGCTATTTAAGTATGTACTCACGTGCGTACCGTCTATATCATGAGATTACATAACAGTATAGGTAGGTACCAACAACAGGGACACTATTTTATTGCTTTAAGTAACATTTTACGTATAATAGACTATATACTGTTTGTTTATTATTACCCGTATCAAAAAAGAAAGATTTTTTAAACCGAATCTTTCAATCGGGTTTTTTAGTTTATGTACCAAATATCAATACTCTGCTAGTTGTTTTTCCGTGTCTGAACATTATTATATTAATTGCATTATATTACAGTACCTAAAATTGTATTATAATAAACACAAAATTGCATTAATAACACTGTCTTGACCTATTTTTCTCTGCTATCAACTGTTATTAAATTATTATTTGCGATCATTATACATTATGACGTATTATTGACGTAATTATGATGTATTATTATTTTATCTGGTAATTTGTTATAAAATGTTATCACTTTTTCAATTATACAACAACCACATAATTATAACGCTCACCAAAAATATGAATAGAAATTTACGACTTACAATTAAATTAAACACGGCCCAACTATTTAATTTGAAAAATTATACTATTTTTGTGTAAAGGTTAAAGGTGAAATAAATTGGAAATACAAGATTAAGTACCTAATGAGAAGCACTCAAAACCACGCAACAATTATTATGAAAAATATGATCGACATTAATGTGATTAACAATGTAGATAATTCAACACAAATCATTTTTAACGACACTACATATTTTATAATTTAGAATTAGATGTAATTTATATCACAACAATAAGGAGAATTTATTACCATAAATTGCAATGCCGGAAGAGTTGTCAAACACAGTTTAATGCGATTACTAACATTTTAAAGTGCACGGTATTATGATGAAAGTGAAAAAAAAACCTGAAGCAAGTGGTGGTGGCCGGGTGGAGAGGGGGGCTTTTGATAAAAAAAACAATATATTTATTATATATATATGTACAAATAAATAATAATACGTTATGGCTTAAATATTATTCGTAAAAATTGCAGTATTGCCCAACCATATCATGAGAAATATTTTTAAAACCATCTACGTATAGATTAGACCTACCGTATTAATATAGGAAATGTCTGCTGAATCATATTTTAAATCATCGAATGACAATATCGATTACTGTTAAAATTTGTTTTCTCTTTTAGTTTGTCGATCAAACGATATATTATTATGTGCGCCTTAACAACTTAGAGTGGCGCTTTAAGGCTCTTATTATTAGAGTCTAATATATACTATAACAGGTAAGTCCTGTTTTTCGTGAAAATAAATAACACTTATTTGTTTGACTCTCCCTTTCTATTTTCAATTCACGGGGCAGTGGTTGTCGTTACGATATTGATCTAAAATATTAAGAGATAATAATAGACTAAAATAGATTGAAATAATTTATTATTTTTCAGTATGATTGTAGACTGCAGCAATGATAATTATACTTTCAGCATATGAAGTAATGAGTACGATTATTTCGTATTATAACTAATAACTATATTCATAAGACAGCCTCTTGAATTTTCAAATATTATAGTTTTCGAATAATTAGGCTAACAAACTAAGCAAATTAAGAATGATATTTTGAATTAGCTTAATTCGATAATTATTGTTTAAATATGAATATTTAATTAAAGAAGTATTATTTGTCCGTAAAAATGAGTAGAAATAACAACATTTATTTTTTTACAATAAATATTGTAGCTGTGTTCTAAAATGTAAGCAATTAAAACTATATTATACAAAAATAATTTGTTTAACTGTAATTGTATAATATAAATTTTTCGCGACATAAAATAGTATACAATTTGAGCAAAAACAACAATATTATAAATTAAAATAACATAGGACGTTATGCAATACCAAAGCGATTTTATTTCAGGGATTATGATTAAAGAGAACGGAATCGATTTGCGATACCCATTATACAATGCTATTTTGGTGGCTACTAAAATATTATTATTATTGCGTATATTTTCGTAATCAGCTCACGTGCCAAATACCGTTTGGTTTCTAATTCCATTACGCGACGACGATTCGACTCATTCGATACAACAGTATTACAATGGTGTGCCTGCGTACAGATTATTGTCGAATTAAATACTTACGCTGTACTTCCAAGCGTGCAAGTACATGATGAGGTCTTTTGGTTTCGGGTCCCTGAATTTCACCCGGCACTCGTAGCAATGAGGGTCGTGCGTGAGCTTCTCGGCGTCGAAATCCATGTCCGGCACTTCTTGTCCTGTCTGCGTGGACACGTTCATTGCACTATCGTACTGCAACTGCAGCTGATTGGATTGTCTGCCCTTTATCTGCAACTGATGCTGATGTTGTTCCACCACCGATTCGTTCTTTTTGAAACCTTTTAGACGATAATAATATCATATCAAAACCATTGTAAATTTAGTATTTTGCATTTCAAATTAGTTTAATCATAATATAATAATATACCAATACCATTTGGTAAAAATTATATTGCTGCTATAGTTGTTGTGTTGTTGTTACCTAGGTATACAAACAGAGTTTTTTTTATGCTTTTTCAGAAACCGATGTGATACAAACGCATTGGTTGCATAATAAAATCCATTTATTAATTCAGTAATATTGTAGTAGGTAGGTAATACTATTGATGCTATATATGCCATAAATAATCAAATAATTGGTTAAAAAGTATTTTTAATACATTAGGTTCAGCAAATAGATATTATCGAAAAAAATATTAGAGACTAGAGGTTTAAATTACATGTAATAAATATGTGGTTAAAAAAAATATAGCAATTTGTCCCAAAATCGTTTTCTTTTATCATTTCTTTTCTCATTTTCTCGTTCCAAAAAACGCTCACATACATCCCGCTGATTCCAGGATATTTGATATTGTTGTCCGAGCTTTCTCATTTCAGCTATGATGAAACACTTACTATCATTACATCTAGCATAGATTTCTTATATATATATATTTTTTTTTTAAAATAGCACGTCTTATAGGTACTTAATATCCCAAATAACCTTCACGAAATTCTTATATGTTATCAAAATATATGGTCAATCAAATATTATTTTTTGATTTCGTGATTAATTTATTAGTTATTTATAAATCTACGGTGAGAACTGAAGTAGTTTATATTTTTTTATACAGTCTGATGAATTGTTGATTGTTGGCTTGTATTTTTTCAAACAAACATAAATAAAAAAAAAATATGATACGAGAGAATTATTTTTATGAGCTTGAAAATGTATTTAAAACAATCGTTGATGTCACTTTTTATATTCATGTGGTTATTTAATATAAAATGTTTTAATTTGATGAAAAATTCCCATTATTTAAAATGCATGAGACACTAACTAGGGTTGATCTTACAATAACAAAAATTATTCTACATAAGAATACGATTTTAAATCCAAATACTAATAATCATAAAATCACGCTAAGCCATTTTCTCAAGAGACCTCGCTCATAAATGTAACTGGGTATTTTCAAGGATCGCAATAATAGAAACAAAGATACGAGAGCACAACTGCGAGATACAATGAAAAATAATAATATGTGTATTGTCTATATTATTATATGTCCGTTTTTTAATTAAATAATTTTCCGGTAGAAGTTTGAACACTGAAATGATTTTAATTAACCACATAATATAATATATATTTTTGTTCGGTTGTAAGATTAAACATATTATTATATATTTAATGAATATAGTACAATTACGTAGTTTTATTTTTAGTTGGGAAAATTTATTTTATAAAATAATGATATTTTTTATAGTATAAAAACGAATGCAGGTATTAATTATTATATAATTTGAAAAAATATGGTTTCAGTACTTTTTTTGAATCAGTTGACTGTGTTGGTAACTAAGGTAAACCGTCCAGCAGTGATGCAATTTTGTGCACAAAAATCTAAATGTGCTGAGTGCTGACTAAATATTTGTCTCATTAAAGATACACATTTAAATAAATTGTGATGAATTGTATGACAAATAATAATTGGATGCGATTAATATTAGTGATGGTTTCATAAATTATTGTACTTATAACCTACCTATGTGTATGGTAACATTTTACGCTAAATAGTTGCCAGCTTTGTATACAAATAACTATAAGTAAAGGTAGGTGTATACTTTCATACAGATAATTATATTGGAATAAATTAAATCTTATATATAAATGATGTACACAAGTTATTTGATGAAACAGATGAAAATATAGGAAATAAATGTGACAACTAGTTTATATTATGTTATACACGATAATTTAAATGTTGTATCTGCAAAGGGTATGTTAAAATATAATTTAATACGAGTTTAGGTTTAAGGAATACATTTTGCAATATCTAAAATTAATATAATATTTATAGTAAAGGTTTTACCTTTTCATAAAAATATTGAATAGAAAAAAATATCAAATTATTATCATTGTCTCGACCCGGTTGAATGCTAGCTATTGGCTATTGACATAAATATTTTTATTATAAGCTGATTAATATATTTGATTTCGAAAATGTATATACATTTGATGGTTATTGTTGTTTTAATATTATTTTTAGATAATTAGTTGAAAATTAAATAAAAAAGCTTAATTTGCAAGGAGTAAAATGTTGATGTATTATGTGTGTCAAAATACATTTTAATAAATAATAAAAAAACATAATCAATACAACTTTAAAAAAGCAATTATGTTCTTAATTAATTATATAATACTACAGTAATAAGAAAGTTTAAAAAAAAGGAAAACTTAAAATACTTTTTTCCATTGTCAAATACTATTATATAAAGAAGTTGAGATTATGTTCAAAATCGTTATGGTCAAATGATATAATATATAATTAACAGATGCGATCTTGTAAAATACTATACATATAATATATTATATTGGGTCACATACAAAATTAATTAATTTAATGGTTCATTAAAATGTAATGGACCAGCCATACAACTAAATCATGCTTAAGGGACCATTAGCTCATTATTGATTCAATAAATGTTTACTGATTGTTCATGCAATCAAGCAATAATATTATAAAATCTTATATTAAATCGTAGCAGTTGACTAGTTTTAAAACTGTTTTTATTCTTTTGTGCCAATACACACACGGACGGTGCTATATTGCCTACACAAAGCGCCGTTTTATAATTAATGTGTGCATTATTATTATTATGATTAAAAAAAAAATTATCACAGGAACATGAAAAAGGTATCCATACATATTTTTGTATGCGGAAACTGTACTTGGTAAATGCAATGTAAAATAATTAAATTTTTATTCTTGTAAATTATTTTATTTTCGAGAGTTATTTTATTATAGTCAAATAATTATACAGATATACGACGTACTCCTTAACGAATTCATTTTTAAGAAGAAATACAATTAATATTTTAATTAAATCAAGAATACATTTTTTTTAGTGCATGTTAAGGTTTAAATTTTTCTTCTTTGTATAAAAATGGCTGAAATATTTTAATGTTACTGTAGTCACAAGGGTTTTGGAAATTATCCAAAAATAGTAATATGGCTGAGTACGATGGTCTGAAAAAAAACTTTGCCAATAGATTCGTCCGGGTGACAGTAATAAAAAATACCGACAACTGGCCGTGATGAATAGGACAACTTGTTGACGAACAAATAGTTTATGATATAGTTTTACAAAGTATACGTGTTAAACACAAAAAATAAACACTATTTTTACATCTATTATCACGTATAAAATAAACTCCACGACCTTAAGTTACTATCCTTTGCTGTCACATAATAAACGCCATTTTTTTTTATTGAAAATCGCTCACAAGTTTAGTTCGATCAGTTAATTTATTAAAATACAAAATGTAAGAGTTTTTTTAAAATCCTTGGAATATTCCGATTTTGACTATGCATATAAATCCAGCTTATAAAACACGACGTGTGAACGTTTAAACTATATTATAACCTAACCAATGACACAACCTGCAACAGGGAAAGCTTTAAAAGAAACGCAACCAATCACCCAATGACCGATGTAGATGAATGGTAGAGTATTATATTAAACGTTTTCGTTATATTAGTACTTTACGAATTTTAAATAATACGTTAAACATTATTGGTGACTTTTAAAATATTGAATAGTCCAATTATATTTGTTTTGCAGGTTAGGTATATCATGAATTTTAATTAAAAGCGAACATAAGTATTAAACGAATATGCTTGCATTATAATAACGATATTATGCTATTCAAAATGTCCAACCTAAAAGTACAAAATAATACATAAGTGTATTTTTTTTTTAAATTTAAAAAAATATTATTTCTTTTAATAATATATTTTGTTAGTTAATTTTAATAATATAATATTATAATGTGTATTGATTCAATTTAATTACCTGGTGGTGATTTTTTTCCTTCGTCGACGACGTCCACATCTTTCAATATCGGCATTAGTTCCGAGTCACCATCCATACCCAACCAGTTTTCGGCGTTGTGGATATTTATCAAATCGTGAATCAGTTGCTCATCTGACTTGCCGATAACGCCACCGCGACCTTTTTCTGGCCCGAACACCACGTGATTGTACAGTGGGTCGTTCTTCACGGGAAATCCTGCGTAAAACGGGTTAATACATATTATTATAACATTTAATAAATTGACGGACTCTTTTCATTTATTTAAATTCTCATAGGTAACCTGCTTTTAAATCACACTTTTTGCTACTATAGCAGTGATGCTGTACAGTGTACATTGAAAAATCGATGTAAGTTGACATTACTGCTATAACTGTATTCATTTTTTTGATTAAAATATATCAAAATCATAAATCATAATCATAATTTAACCTCCCTTAAAATAGATTATACAACATCATCAAATTAAAAAAATTAGAAAATTTCGTACCTATATAAACATTAATCAAATTAATTTAAGAATCGAGACTGACTGTCTTAAGTAAAATTAATAATGTTTTGAATGTTAAGTGATATTGATAGGTGTTGAACTCACGGCTCGCGCTCTGAATGATGCTCATATTTAAACCCTTGGAAAATGGACCATTTACAATCTGGTAAATTACGAATGATAATTTCAGATCTGTTTTCAAAAATGTTATGGATTTATTATAGTTTGATGGGTATGATAGAATGACAACTATTTTGGTATCTACAGAATAATGTCCATTTGTGAGTAGGTCCATTTAGACCATACATGAAAAAACCCACTATAATCGATGAAAATGTCAAGTATCTATCGTTTTTCGTTTTCATATTTACAACAAAATAAGAAAAATCGATATTTTCAAAAACTAATATTTCGTAAAATGTTCTGTTTTTCCATATTTTAAATTCTGAGCAGAATCATGAATGAAATAATGTTACAATAATTTTTTTTTTCACAAGCAGTCGAACTTTTTAACTTTGGGAATAGTAAAAAACTATATAGAGTGGGGGTTAATCTTTCTAGTATTTTTCAAAAGCACCGAGAGAAACAAAAAAAAATATCAGTAGATTCTTTCAATCAAGCCGTATTTTTTTTTGTATTTATAGTCTATAGGTATATGTACAATATTGTAAATATTCTCCGTATTAAAAATAGGAAAAAACAAATTATCATATTATGTGTTAGACAATATAATATTATAATACCTATACCTACTAACGTGTAATAATTAATATGTACAGGTACTCCGTATATCTATAAAATTAAACCACGGAATGGTGCGACGACTCGGAGGTGTCACTTAGTTGACGACCGACTGATGTAAATATTTCTCTTGATCTTTGCATGAAAGTCGGTAATAGTGATTTGTTTAAATATAGTATGATTGTTACAGTATAAACCTATCATTACAATTATTTACAATCACAAACGTTTTACCTAAGTATTGAAGGTGTACCCTGATCTGGTGCATGCGTCCTGAGTGTGGGAAACACAATACCACACTGATGTTGGTTTTCTCGTTGTAGCCCACCAATTGGAATGTCGTCGAACAGTTTTTGCCCTTGTTGGATACCTTGCACACGCCTATCTTGTAGCTGACCACTTCGATGGGATGATTGCACTCGATTGTTTGCCTATATTACATAACGAGACGGGTAATATTATATTATATAAATATATTATTATATAATGGCCTGGCGCAGTAGGTATAGGTAGATAGCGAGATATATAATATGATTGGAGTCAAACTGCTTATAATAATAATAGATTATTAAAATAAAATGCCTATTGTGTACACAAGCTGTACGATGGTATAACTAGTAAGAGACACTATCTTTATGTAACATCATACACCTACAAATTTTAAATTTGACGTTTCAATGTTTGAATACAATTTTAAGCAGTTATCTTTTGAAATTTTAGCTATATACTTAAATTTAACTTATGGCACTTAGAATCTCTCCTAAAAATTAAAAATTAAAAAAATTATGGATTCCTATTTTAGTAAAATTTTGTTTTTCTTATTTGAATACTATGTTTTACCTCTTAATAGGTTAATTAAAACGGACATACTTACATCATATGAGTAGACATTTTATAATGTGTACAAAGATATTTATAATAATGTCTTTTGTGTAATATTATAATTCTTAATTTGTATAGGTGTTTGCAAATTTAAAACTACAGTAGATAATACGTTTTATGGTTAATAGTATCTTATTGATAAATAAGACTCAGACATTAATACAGTTTAGAACCGATATATTATTATTAAACAAAAAATAAATTAAATTAAGTCTGAGTGGTCATGTAGGTACTAAGATTTATAAATAAGTCTTATTTTAAAAATACTGCAGTCACATTGATCGAAGCATTAAACATTTAAAAAAAAATATGTCTTTTTATTTAAAATCCTTTGACATTTTATACAAAGAACCATCTTTACTATCAATAAAAGTTTTTTTTATAATAGAGTTCAACGATATTCTATTTTTTTTACATCTATAACATAATATAATACAGTGATTCTTATTCAAAGCACGATTCGTAATTTTAAAATGTATTAGAAAATAAAATAAAAATTACACAAAATACATTTTGGTTTTATCACATAATATTTATGTTGGTATACATTGGTATGAATTGGTCAGCGATTCATAAACATATTATTACAAACAGTTGTTATTACGACGTAAGCGTTTTTTTGTTAATGATAATAACATACAAATCACAATAATAACAATATTATTACCATAAAAACTTCAATCCGTGTCATATCAAACCAGTTTACCCTGTACATGGTTCTATATATATTATTTAATCTCAGTGGTAGGTTTACACACTATACAGTGCACCAGCTTATTTATATTTGTTTTCATAACAACTAGGTACAATTTAGTGACATAATAATATACTCACTCGGGAAATCTCCCCTCGACCCGGCACACGTACTGTTTGTTCACCTGTCTGTTGCGGATTTGCGCCTCCATGATGCGGGCGTATCGGGGCGTCCGGCCGAACATCAGCAGACCGCTCGTCAACCGGTCCAGACGGTGAATGGTCCTGAGGTTTCTCAAGTTGTGCTCTTTGGCCAACACGAACACCACAGTGTTGTGCCGATAACGACCGCACGGATGAACCTGCCGGATAACGTGACAATAATTTAGTTACCAATAATTATTAATATATTGTCATGTAGGTATAACACGCGAAACAACAGCTATAATATATCAATATGAAACTGCAGCGGACCTAACTCTTAGCCCCCCTTTTTTTTTATCAACATCTGCACGGGCAGGCTAAGTGTCGACCTCGGGCTGAGATTAATTTTAATATTTCAGTGGTTCATGGTGTCGGCTACCGTCAGCCGGTAATGTGTTATAGCTATGTACACATTTGTCAAATACATTTTGTTCGTGGTATAAACTAATAGTCATACGGTACTTTAGGTTGATGAAGATAAGTCGTAGACTTTTTTGTTGTGAGACGAGAATACTGGTTCATAAACGGCATGTAAGTACAAATTTACAACAGTTATTATTATATTAGGATTGTATTGCTACAATCAATTAATCCACAATTTGGTGGATGAATGGAATAATGGATTATCATTTATTTTAAACTATATTCACTTAAATATTTTGAAATTTATAAGATATTATACCTACAAAAAGAAAAAATGCTAAATCGTATAAAACGCAAAAAATATTTTATAATGTTATAATGTTATAATTAATATAATATTATTTATTATAATTTATAATATTTAATTTCCCCTTTTAACCTAACCACAATATATATTTTAAGCTCTTAATTTACTCAATATACTCAAATATGTATTTATATGCAATAACAACCACATGTGAAAAAATATGCAAAGTAAAATTTTAAATATATCCTCTTTGTGACCTTGTGTTATGAGACATATTTATACATCACTCACATTGTTTTGCGACTTTTCTAGACAAGTATAAAGAAACTATAAGTCCTCAGCCTTAATTATAACAATTAACGTTTATTATTATTTCCAGTGTAAAATTTGAGTTTTAATATTGTAATATCATGGGATAAGTTGTATTTAAGTATAAAGTGTTTAGGATTACGGATATAAGCGAGTGACAAATTTTTTCACTTTTTCAAAATAAGCACAATACACATTTTTGTGGTATATTTTTTTTCACAACCTGTCTTTAACGACACCCATATTTATATAATAGTAATATAATATATTATACAAGCTATAACAATTACAAATAATAATTAGGTAGGTAGGTATGTATTTTGTTCCATTTCAGGCACACACCCCGTTACCGTTGTTTTAATAATAAATAGCAATTATAATGTATTATTCCCACGACACTTGACTGGACCAAAAATAAATCACTTCAGTTATAAGGTGGTTTAAGTGTATATATAATATGTATGTATATATATTATGTAATTAGGTAAATTATATAAATTAAGTTACCGGAATGCTTGCGGGTTTGTTGACTACCACGATGTCGTCGTCCATGTGCACGATCGTAATTGGATCGTTGGTCACCGGTACTTCATGTCTGTAACATAAACACACACGCATGGGCGAGCATGTACGTGTATTTTTGGTTAAAATTCTTTCAACAGGTTAATTATGCAAAAATTGGTTTAAGATTTAAAACTATTTTAATTTTTCATCCGTGTTGCCGGGTAATCGATATGTCGAGTTGAAAAATAATGATCATTTGACAACCCTAAATAATATTATAATTCATTGTAAAATGGCCAACGAATAGCTCATGTGAGATAATACAATGCTTATACCGTCTACCGTCGCTGGCCTATATAGTTGTGCATATTTTGGACAGCTAACCAAGCCTAACCCGAAGCCCCCATAATAATGACTGCACATTTAAATACCAATGAAGAAAATAACTATAACACTTAATCCAACACCACCGATCACTCAGATGATTAAAATGTATACATTTAAAAATTGTGTGCTTAAAATAATATAATAACAGTTTAATTAATTTAGCATACATATTTATTGAAAATAATTAATAACTTATAATATTATTAATTAATTGATTGTCTAATAATGTCTATCGTCTATGTTATCGAAAACTTTATACCTAATATTTGAATTTGTAAATCATTAATGTTGTCGCAAAGATATTAGATAATGCTTGCATCTTCTTAAGGGGATTTGAAACTGTTTATGCTGCTGAAAACCGATTTTCAATCCAACGTAAGTACTGATCGATAAATAATTACATGATAAGGATTTTGAAAACAGATTTTAATTTCTCGTCTTGGATTTTGTAGATTCTACTAAAAACAAACAAATTTGGACTTAAATGTCTTAAACTTTCAAAATATAAAAATTAATATTTTTTCATTTCCAACAGTGAATTCCGTTTTTTCAGTTAAAAAAATAGGATACAAAATTAAAATTCATGCAAATATAAGTCCAAGTCTGTTTTCAGTATTTACATCGCATCAACGTGCAACGTATCAATAATATAGTTGGTATGATATGGAATGAAAATTAATTTAATTTAACTTAAATATTGTCAATTCTCTAAACAGAACTCCTCACAAAATGTGGATTTCCCATGGATAATCATTATACTTAAAAGTTTATTATCAATATAAATAACTATAGTTATGTCTGTTTTGAATTGAATTTCAATATTAAGCAGAGAATATTGCTAGTTAACAAAATGTCAACACATTATGTAATTTTTTTTTCTGATAATCACATTTTACTATTTGGGTTCTCTTTGTGGTATATTATTATAGCTGTGAAATGTCTAAAATCTTAGGTTGAAAACGTCACAACATTTTATTTTATTTCGTGATGAATGGGTGGGTGGGTGAGGGATGGTTTGAGACACATCGTGTAAAATGGCTCCTATATTGACAGTGATAAAGAGAAGAGACAAAAACCAAAAACGCCATATGTACACGAATCCGTCATAATCGTAAATCCTAAGGGAACGACATTTCGGCTCGACAGTTAGAATTAACCGTCAAAATAATAATACTATACAGCGTATAGGTATATAATAAAAGGTGTACATGAGCGAAATTCGACGCGTCTCTGTGTGTTTGTTCCGTCGGTGAGGGATCGTAAATTCTAGCAAACGGATCGGTCGCGTTTAAGAGCAACTTCGAACCGGCACGATAGTGTTATTAAATAATACCTATAGAAAATAATGTGCAGACCAACAATGTGTTTAACAACGGGGCACAGACTAATATAACGATAATAAAACGAAGAAAGAACGACGCCGTATGTTCGACCTTTATAATACCAATATAATACACCCAATGTTAATATAGTACCAGTGAATGATATACTACGGGGTGATTCACCAAACATGCTCACCCCCATTATTTTATTTAATATTGATTTGTTAAAATTATTATTTTCGGAATTTTTAAGTATACTCAAGAACCATGTTTAAGTTAAATATATTTTTATACCGTCATTTAAGAAGTGGTGGCGATACAAACCCTTTTTCCCATTGCTTTTTTACTAAAAATTATTAAACAGATGATTATTTTTGAGCATCATGACGTATCAAAATCAAATTTAAAATGAATAGCTTCTGAATTATTAAAATGTATATATCTACTATATATAGTAGTCCTTAAAAATGGCTTTATAAAAATATATAAAAGATCTAGTAATAATATTGGGTCTAGTTTTTAATATACTTAGGACAGTTTTTACAAATTATACTAAAAAACTTATCCTTAGTAGGTAAAGTCAAATAATTCAAAAACTGATTGTTCAAATTTGATATTGTTACATCTAAGTATTCAAAAAAGTAATCTGATTAACAGTTAATATAGGAAAATGGGTAGATTTTTAAAAAGTTGGTATCAC
The DNA here is from genome assembly GCA_027563435.1 of Nasonovia ribisnigri. Taxonomy (NCBI): domain Eukaryota; kingdom Metazoa; phylum Arthropoda; class Insecta; order Hemiptera; family Aphididae; genus Nasonovia; species Nasonovia ribisnigri. Next base: position 236,321 of record JANEHU010004771.1, read on the forward strand.
CATGGCGGACACTCCTCAAACGGTTTAACGAATCCATTTAAAATATGGACTTTAAGTAAATATTTTAAAAGTTCCAAACAACAAAATTTGAATAAATTCGTTATTAAAGGAAAAATAAATGGGGGTGAATAACGTCGAAATCACTCGGAGTGTTGTGAATAACGAGTTGAAAACTCTTGAAATTCGCGAATTACGTATTTTATCGCAAATAGTAATAATTTCAATAATTGAATACGTGGATTTTTTCCTCCTCTCTTTTTCCTGTCGAAAAATATGTCAACGAAGCGAGATCGTCGTCCGACAACCACGTATGTGGTTTATGTACCGCGTGACAATCGAAATGCGGGATCTCAAGCCATGCGCATGCGCCGATCGTCATAACATTATTATTGTTCTCTGTGCTATTTTTTTTTTTATTGTAGTTTTTAAGTATCCGTTGAAGGTGTCATGTGTATGTATGTATTTTTTTTTATTTTACTAAACTTTATATGTAGGACGTGGGTACATATTACATAATATTATATGGGGTGTTTCATCGCGTTTGTCCTCGGCATTTCGTTTATCGTTCATCCCGACTACGGCCTACCAGTTTCAATAGTACCCGCGACATAATGAATATCAGTAATATTAAAATTTTAAAATATTTACATAAACTAACTCCTATAAGTTGGCCAATCTTTAAATATTAATATCTATATTAGAGCATGTGGAAATAACGGTTTTAGTTTATTTTATTCCCGTGTTTGGGAGCGAGAAAAAATGTAAGGATTGTCCTTTAATTTAGATTTATATATAAACTATATAATTTCAAACTATAATTACACTGATAAGCTAAAGAAAAGACAAGTAATACTACAAGTTACATACATTGAACATTTAAAAATTGTTATTTGATTTTTTGTTAAGTTTTTATTATGTTTTACAAAGGTGTTGATTTTTTTTTTTAATGGTTTATTTCATATCTATGAGGATTGTATCAATTTTAATTTTATAATTAAATTATTATAACTATTATTTTATTTATTTGTTGGTATTTTTATATTATTTTCTATGTCAATCATAGTTGACAAGTGGGTTTTTATAACGAGTATCCTTAATAAAAACCAGTGTCAACATAAGTTGACATGAAAGTTTGAGCTTTTAAAAGTTGTACATGATCAAATTTGTTATTTAAGCAGTGAAATTAATTTATTTCTGTAAAAAAAAATAATTTTTCCAAAAATTTATTTTTGGTTATTTACAAGGATACACAATTTGCATGCGGTCATGAACGTGTTAAATAGAATTAGTATAATACTGTAAGTAATGATTTTCCATAGTCATATATTTACGGAAACATTAAAAACAGAAAAACAAGTTACTGATGAAAAAAATGGCGGTGAAACACCCTGTACATATTATACTATTATGTTCTATGTATAAGTAATATTTATTTCTAAGAAAGACCTGCACAATTTTTTATTTTCTATAAGTACTCTTACAACAATAATAATTGGGGGATTTTTTTAGGAGAATTTTAACACGTGCATGATACGTACGCTTGTACGATAAAAAATATAGCCGTTGTAATCAAGATCGCAGTACGTCAAGTTTAAAGAGTAGGAAACAATACGAACGAATGTGTTTGAGTACACGCATGTAGTCTGCCGTATCGGATAAATGCAGGTGGACTCGGTCGTTACTTTTGAACACGAGGGCTTCGTTTTTTTTCATTTATACCTATATAATATATAATATTATAAACGTCAACTATCAAACGTCGAGATATGCCGGGCGACGATATGAAATAATTTAAAAATGAACAATATATCCACATAATAAAATATGGCAACTTCAGTGCCGAACAAGACGTCATTTTTTGTTCTACGTGATACATTTTCCGCAAGCTTGAGTCTTTGAAAATCGTTAAACGCACCAGCAGTGATAGAATTGAAAAACAACTGGAAGGAGTATGAAAAAGTGTAAAAATATGTGCTTACTTGAATATTTAAAAGTCTTATTGATTAGAATATAATTATTATGCATACCCCTTACGCATAAATATTTTTTCAAAAGAAGAAAGACGACGTCCTTTCGCGTCCACCCACAATATATAAGTTCTACTTAACAGCATTGATTTAAAACGAATATACATTTTTAACAATATTGGACGGTTTATTTTAAATAGATTGACAAGTACCGCCTACTATCTTATAAACGTAGGTACATAAGCTTTTCATAAAAATATATTATATCGTATTTTATTTTTTATTTAATTTTGTAAATTTATTCATACGACAAACTTGTTTTTATAATAAAATAATACCTCGATTAATGTTAAAAGCATGGCTTGCTTTTAATAACAAAAAAATTCGTTTTACGTTATTTTATTACTTATTAGAATTAAAACTTGGTAAAGATTTTGCATTTATTGATATTTAGAATTAAAACGTTATAAGAATCTTGCGTTGGTCGTTTTTTAGAACTAAGATTTATTGGATTTTTCACGTTTAACGGACGTTATACCCGCATGGCCTCAAATGTCTTGGTCTTAGTGTCTTACTAAAGCATAACATAGCAAATTTTACGTGAAGAAAAATCTGTTTTACTATGTGTTATTTTTAATATTAGATTGAACTGACGTATATTCAAATTCAGAAAATAAAAATATTTAGGGCACCTCGAAACGTTGTTTTTATGTTTTAATTTTTAACCAAGTTATGGACATTTTGAAATAGTAATTTTTTTATAAATAGTTTAATCCTCATATCAACATTTAATTGGTAATGATATAATGACCAACATACGGTATAATATAGTGCTTAGATTTTTCGCTAAAATAAAGATGTTGAAAAGTATTATCACAAACCAATATATAAATGGAAAAAATATATTTTATTTTTATAGTACAGAAATATATATTTGGTTTAATTATTTCATCTTGTGCCATTTTTGTTTAATGATATTATACAGTAAATATTATATTTTGTTAACCACCAGGCTTTGTTTTGCGGTATTTTACTATCGTTTTCGATTTAAATTACGTTAAATAAATGCAATCGTTTTTTTATTATGTGATACGTTATTGTACAACGTTTGGAAGCCCTAAGTAAAAGTCGATAAAAGTCGTCGTTCAGTGTTCTGATTTAAATGCATTAGGTTGGTGAGGCCTATATAGACTGAGACTCGATGGTCTAACAAAAACAAAAATGTCAATATTCTCTATAATAGTAGTTATTAGTATAGGGGACACTAATAATATAAAATTGTAATATAGAAAATTATAGCCAGTGGATATATGCTCATAAGGATGTCAAGTGGAAATTTCAACAATCCTTGTGATAACAACTGCTGCACAGGGAAATTAATAAGGCTCGGGAGTGATGATGGGTCTGTGGAGGGGTAGAGGTTTGTAAGCTGTTAGCCATTTTCTAAATGAGGCTGAGAAAAAAATCACTATTTTATTGACAACCAAAAATTATTAAACAGGTAAATACCTTTATGCTATAATAATATTGTGTACACTTGATACTTTGTACTAATTTAAAAAGACTTGAGAATGTTGTTATGGTAAAACACGTAGGTATATAATAATATTATTCATTGTAAGCGATGGTTTCGGTATTTTAAAACTCTAATAGCTTACATGCGTTTGCCTCCAACAAAACATTAAGCAAACAGCGCATAATGGTTGAAAAAAGAAACAAACCTTTATACTGATAGGTTATCATAATATAATTTCAACATTACTTTAAATCTCCAATTCTAGATACCGGACCTATGGGGATGTTAATTACGTATTAGACATTGTGCACTCACTCTATAAGGAGGGCGTGATCCTTTTTTTGTAGTCCTATTTTCTTGTTAAGCAGTATCATAATAATATAATAATATACACAATTTCAAGACTGTGCCGGTATAGGTATAAAATGTTCGTGATGGATTCGTCTTTTCCAAAAAGCTACGTGTATACAGAGTGATTCCCTAAATACATTCATTGCTCACTCACGTTTTTTTCCTTTAATATTAGATAGGTATACCTATCGTATATTCAAATTATGATTTTTGGAACTTTTGAGTATAATATTAAGGACCATAATTTCAAATACTTAGATGTCGGATATGCCATATATAAGGAATTCCAAATACCAACTTCTTTTTCTTCAAACGACATCGCCCTTTTTCTCTATCAATTTTTTAGCCCATATTTTCTGAATATTTTGAAGTATCTAAATCAAAATTAACTAGTAGTTTTTGAGTTATTCAACTTCTTTGTTTTCAACAAAATTATTTTTTTAACAATTTACTCTCAAACATGTTTGCTTTAATTTTAAAAACAAAGTTTGTATCATCATAAGGCACTCATAAAATAGTGTAAAAAATAAATAATTGAAATTATGGTTCTTAAGTATAATTAAAAATGCCAAATATCGAAATTTGAATATATTCATAATTTATGAAAAAAAGGAGTCGAGCTTGCTTGGTGAATCTCTCTGTATATAAATAATATTATTATTCGTCAACTACACTGGCCGCCGTTATTTAGGTTAGGTACTGATAAATGTCATACGCACGCTGAAGGATGTAAAACAAAATGTTACATACCTGTGTACCACGTTAGCCAGCAGATCGTTGTGTTTTAACTTGTATTGCGTGTCCACTTTTTGATAATTTACGGTCAACGAACCGGATTTAATGCAACGTTCCTGCGAAAGAAAAAAAATCAATATTAAAACGTTAAAATAATATACAATAATAAATCGCGTACCGATTACGTTTTATGCGTGCGGGTAAATAATAGGTAATATCATGCAAGTCCCGTACATTTTGATGAAGAAAATACAACAAATTACTTTAAGGGTTTTTTTTATCGAGCAATAATCCAAGCTGCTATTTTCACTACGAGTAAAGTGGACGAATAACTAAGTATAAAAGGACATGAAGTACAAGACGCAGAGAGAGAGGTAATACCTAGGTCACACTATTTTGGACATAATACTTTATTTTTTACATAATATTATAATACATACGCTATATCATATACAATTAAATTGTGTTTTCTATGACTACCTATTCATTATATTATTGGTAATATTTGATGACGTCAAAACTATGAATAATTGTCACGGAAATGGGTGCTATATAATTACTATATATATTATGTTTTCTATAGTAAATTATGTAAGGTGTATAAGATTTTTTATAATTAATATAAGTATAACAGGTTTCTTCATATATATTTCAATTCAAGCGGCATATTTTACTATTAGGCATTGTATTTACAATTTATAATTGATTTTACAGATTGAATATATACGATTTGAAAATGGGCCCTAGTAAGTGAAAGCAAGTGTTAGTTTCTTTAAATTTTTTGTTTAATTCAACTATTTTAGTTAAAAAAATAATTCTTTGTCACCGTGAATAAAATAATGTATAGGTACGTGGAATGTACATCTTAATAACTTTTGAGAAAACAAGTAAATGCAATGGGTTGTGTTAAACAGTGGCGTTGGTGAAGGAGGAAATCGAGAGGCAGCCACCCCTGAGTTTCATAAGGGGTGATGAGCAGGTAATGGCCAATAGGTTATAAATGATAATAATTTAGTATTAATTATAAAAATTTTAGTAATAACTACTACAGGTAATCACACAATATATGACGGCGCTTTTATTGGGTTATGATGCTGCAGGGTGGGTGAAGTGTTAGCCCAAATGTAAGCCTTTGGAAAATGTCAAGTTTACCACGTCACTGACGGTAAATATTATATTATATTATATAAGTAGGTACTCACGTATTCTTCGGCAGGATGCGCTCTGAACTCCCTGGCGAACACGTCCAGTATATTTTGATTTACCCATCTGCCTTTGGTGAACGTAGTGAATGTAAAATAGTATGGGTAAACTTTTCTCAAACCTAAACGAGAGCGAAATAATGTGAGTAGGTACAATAATATGCGTTTCCTCGATACCATTTAGATTTTCCGACAGACGCGACATATTATTATGATTTAATTTTTTTTTCCACAATTTTCAGTATAATTTAGACCATATTTTCAGACACTTTAATTTACTACCATATTGTCTTACCATTTAAAGATTGTGGCCGCACAAAACTTATATTTATAAAAGTGAACCCCCCTCTTTTTTGTCGTGTATTGTTAAATAGTAGATTTTTTTCAAAATGTTGGCACATCTAAATAAAAATTTGAACTAGTAGTTTCTGAGTTGTTAAACCTTATGCAGTTTTATATACTAATGTTTACGGATAATGCCATAATGATTTTACATAAAATATAAAATGTATACAATACCTACCTACCTAGTACTGATTGTACTCAGACAATTATTATTCTTAAAAACTATAAAATTGTAATAACGTAATATTAATTATTATAGTTTTAAAATGATCATAATATTGACTCAAAATATTCTAATTTTAAAGTTTTCGTAGACTAAGTGTTATTCTTATAACTTAAAGTTTAATAATTCAGAAACTAATCTTTTGGATTTTGATTTATATACCAAGATACGAAAAATCATCTTTTTATGAATATTTATTGTATTGTGATTTCTTATTAGTTATTTGAAAAAAATAAGTTTGTATATTGCCACAGGATACTCCTCAAGTTAAAATTTAAGTATTTGAAAATATAGTTTTTAAATGTGAAGTTAAAACATGTATAAAAATAAATAAGATTTTGAATACATATTTTATTTTTAAAAGAAAAATATGGTTGCCATGTCTGGTGCGTTATTTTGTATAGGTATTATTATTATTTTGTATTTTTACCGTTTTCAATATAGTAGGACGTCTCGTTATATCTTTCGTCGGTAAATCCGGGACGTTTCGCTTTCAGTGCTTTAGTTTCCAACTTGGCCTGCAAAACCAAGAAAAATATTCACATAGTACATAATAATATCATAATATTCAGTGTTGGATAAACATAAAAACTTTGGTTAAATATTGAAAATATTTTCTTGTTTATATGAAATTTTCTATTGTGGTTAAATAAGAACATTAATAAGCATGTTTTGGAAGTTTTTCATATTTAAACTTCATTATTGCACACAAACAGTGAGACAATGACGATAATCTGAAATTTATATATTTATATTATATAACTATACGTGGTTCTTTAAAATATTTATTTAATTTCGTTGTATGAATTTATCGGCTCGACGGAACCAAATATTTTATACAATACACATTACGCAGATACTTTTTTGAATGATTAAAGTCTTAGTTTATGCACCTTAAAAGTTTTAATAATTTTTTGTCTTTTGTTTACGGTGTTTGTACTGGTAAGACAAATGTTTGGAGTCCATAAAATATTTAAACGTTTAAGTATATACCTAAATACTATTTTTAAATATTTGTTTTTTTTCCTTCATAATTTGCATAAAAAAGGTTTTGTTAAAAGGTTAAATTTATGACTTAAATGTTCATACTAACTCAATACTGTATAATTAGATTCCATCGCTACGTATATACCTACAACCCCAAGTAGGTACACTTATTTTTATATTAATCAACTAAAACGTTCTTTTTTTAACCTTTGTTCATGCATGAAGTCTTTTTCAATAGTCAGAAAACCGTTTCAAATACATTTCAAACATAGTATACGATAAAGTAATACTACGATCTTGTGGTTATATAAGTTATACGGTCTCATTTCCATTTCATCGTTAAATTTCGGTAGATAGGTACCACTATACTATATAGGTATCTCTTTGAGTACGTAGTTTGTGACTTTGTGAGTCACCTATATTTAATTCCCGTCTATGTGCAATGTTTTTGATTTTGAAAGGGATGTATTATACTTACCTATATTGTATATTATGTATATTATATTGTGTAGGTAGGTACTATAGGTACCCATACTTTGTCGGGGGGAAAAAAAGGTCATATTAGGGAAATCGATAAGACTGGAACACTATATTATAATATAATATGAAATGGAAAATATTATATACACACGTGTATAATATTATAATAGAAATAAAAAAATTGTATTTGATTTCAGTATTATATCTATCCTAAGACAATACGAATAAAACTGTCATTTTTCGTGTTGATTATTATATAATAATAATAATTTACTGGTATAGTGTCGTATATATTTTTAGTCCACTGAAATGCAGTTGACCTACACATATTGTACATCACGCGTGGGAAAACTTCACAGTGTAATATAATTTTAATGTATAATATAATATTATGGTTTAATCGTATCAAGGAAGCATAATATATTATATTATAATATTATGTATTGTTTAAAACGCGTCAAAAATTAAATAAATATGGTAAATTATGTGTGAACAATATATATAAAATCAAAACACGAACATTCATATATTTATATAGTTTATTTTCATTTTACAATACCACAATGTCGGTATATTTTTTAAGCTCACCTATTTAGCTAAGCTACATTTTCGAGGTGGAAATCAAACGATTTGAAGAACACGTCCTACACGTTTTTGATATAATAGTATGTAATATGTTATAAGAGTTTAGGTGCGGATTCGATAAGTAAAAGCTGTACGTTCAATGGTTCAAATAATATATACGAGCACAAAAATATTATGAAAGACAAAGGACATCCGACCAATAGCAAAAAAATAAACATTTAAATTAACTTTCAAAAGAGCTTAGTGAATTCGTTAAGCGTATAATAATATAATAATGTCCATTGTTATCGCGGTATATACATTCAAGAAGTTTTAATAGCACTCGCAGAGTTGGTTATTCGTTAAATAAAGAAAAGAGTTGTGGTTTATTTCCCTGTGGACTATTCGCTGGTACCTAATGCTAATGCTGAAGAAGGTACTGTTTGTATAATTTGAAAGCGATAAAGAACTCGTATAATCTAGGTTCGTGACGATGTTAAATCCTACGTAGGTACCGAATATTTCGTTGACGCGATGAATTATTTAAATTTTTTTCTAAATAATATTCTTCTATAAATAAAATTTTTGTGGAAATCGTATGGAAAACGATTAAGGATTACTAGTAGGTATATTAAAATATAAAATATTATCTTGGCCACTTGCTGTCTTGGTATATAATACCCCTCTCCTCAAAGATGATTTTTCTCTCGATGACAAATAAATATTACAATCATCGTATTTTTTAATTTTAAGCGGCATTGGATTTCATAATAATATATAGAGTGGATTACAGCGTTATTTTTACACAACTTGAAAAGTGGTTAGTCAAGACAAAAATATGTCGATTCAGAAGTATACTGCCACCCTAAGCCTGAAAAGGGTATCTCCAAATACTGAAATGTCGGTATAATCACAAATGTGGAAATACCACTTCTTTACTTTTTTATTTTTCTTCAGTATTCGTTGAAGCAGGTAAATCAATATATTTTATTATGGTGCAATTGGTATAATAATGGTTTTCTATATATTGTTGCCTTTGAATTAAATATGGTCTCAAACTCTCGTTACATCTATTTATTGATCATAATCTTCTTTGAACTTCCACCTGTACTCCAGTTAGACTGGATAAAACATCCAGTCTAACTCTAAGATAAAAGTTTCCACCATCTCAACTCTCATTTGTCTCACTATAAATTACGCTCGGCTCTGTTCTCTACGAAATGATGTAAATATATGTTATTAAAGTACAACATTCAATATACTTCATAGCAAATAGAAGTCTGAGCTATGAACTCAAAATATTAAATACTAAATTGTATTAAAACGATGAAGTAAAATAGAAACCAGTAGGCTGAAAAAAAATATATGAACATTTGTTCATACATCCTTTGATTTAAAGAATAATTATTGGTTGGTACAATTATTATTAATTTTCTGTTCAATATTTAAAAAGTACAAAATAAGTATTATTTATTAAAATCTATTTAAAATACAAACAACGACTACTAAGTTATTTAAAACCCAATTCAAAATGGTATTTTGTGAATTAAAAATTCATTTGAAATACATTATAATTGAAAATGTTCTCAACCCTGATTGTAAGATAGAATACAAGAATAACGGATATAGGTACACGCATGATAGGTACGCCAAGCGCTGTTGTACTTATAATCGTTTATATAGGTGATAAGGGACTGGGAATGAGCACTGAGCATCGGTAAGGACGCATCATTCTTTTAATAACTCATTCATATTGATGTGGGGGGGGGGGGGTTCAAGATAAAATTATTAAATTACACAAAAAAAAAGAATTTATGCAGCGAAATGGAAAGATTTAAAATGAATAGTATTTTACACGGTTGATTGACGGTTTATTAGTATAATATTGTATAATATTTATACCTATGCCATGACTTGGCTCACTCCATAGTAATAAAATGTATAATATTATTATTATACCTATATCTATTTACTTCCATTTTCCACCAATATATAGGTACAATATCATTGTCTCGCGTGTATTGCGATAAGAGTTAATAATAATTAAATTCCATAAAAGGACGTTGCAACAGAGTTTTAGACAAGGAATGTTATTATTTAGTATATTATACTTATTTAGTCATTATTACTGTTGTTGTGTAATTACAAAAATATAATATAGTCACACTTCATTGAAATATATTATGAACCCGCATATGTCACTGTTTTTATAGTACGATTGGGATAAAACATTTAAGATAAAACATTTATTAAAAAATCAAAAGTTCATAACATTTTACAGAAACCGATGAAATATCCATTGTAGAAGATTTATTAATATATTTAATAAGTACTTATTAATTTTACAATTTAAAATATAATATTAGAGATTAATTAATATTCATATTTTTTAACAATGAAATTGTACCTAACTATTTTGTAGACTTAAAAAACGGATAGGTACATCGTCGTTATAAATCTCCAAAATGTTGTTCATTCGTGTAGGTAAGTTTGGTTTTTCTTCTAAAACCCATTATAGCACGATTAATAATTGATTCCGTTTTATGGTAATATAGTGCTGTACATTTTTCAATCACTCGAAAATATTAAATGGGTAGGTACTCTTCCACCCGAAAGTACACTCTTCAGCTCTTTTATCACTCGTGTACGTTAAAAAGTTTATTATAATGTATATTCCAACAGAGTATAATATTTGGCTATTGAATTGTAGTATACATATAATTATCGGGATTTACGAGGAGGCAAATGATCGATTTTACTTAAAGCTCATAAAGTAGGACGAGCGACCAGTTGCAAAATAAAGAAAACGGACTGTAAGAAACTGTAGATCGATGGACGACAGACTGTACAAGGAAGTAAATCACACATAGTAAAAAAATGTACACAGGTACAGCACTACAACGGCCGTACAGATATGTGTGTAATAATAAAAATAAAATATGCTCTATACGTGACTATTATGGGGTTTTTTTTTCAAAATAAAAAAAACCTGAGCAACATACTATTTACAGCGGGTGAGTATCAAACGTGTTCAGATATCGTTTTTATTGTACGTACATGGAAAACGGAGTAAACGATTTTGTACTCCACACGCGTTGATCCACCGTTTCGACCAAGAGCCGTACGAGTGATTCAAAACTGGATAACTAGTATAATTCGTAAGTACCTCACGTGCAAAAATCATTTTATTCACCACCGGGTCTCCTCGATCGGTTAGAAGTTTATTTTATAAGTCTTCGACACGTAACCATACATTGTCTGCTGAGCGTTTTCTTCGCTATAGGTAATTGAAATTGAAATCCAAGTCAAATAGTATTATCGCACTAAACAAACGAATATATGTAAAATAATGTTTGGATGAATAAAAAAAAGTACGTTAGAAGACCTTCTTATTTTATTATTGAAAGTGTCGATTACATTTGAATAAACTATTTTTGGTTAACATTTATTATTTTATAAAATGTACTATAGAATTATATCTTAGAATTTAAAAGTTATGGTTACCTAGTTGTATATTAAGTAAGTAGGTAGGTGTACTTATTAAGTTAATGGTAGAATTTATAATACTATAACTTACAACCAACAAAAGGAATAAAACTATTTTATACGACTAAATTGTTAGAAATATTGCAGTGTGAAATTCAATGCAATTAATTGTGGTTGAAAATTCAAAGAGAATTGCATCGTTCCATTTGATCTGGAAATTGTATGTTGTAATAGTTTAATCTAAAATAAATAAAACTCATCTATATAGTAAAAATAAACTGTTCATTTGACCCGAAACTATTGTTCCTTATATATTTTAACTACTATGGTCTTTACCAGAGAACAGCGTTAAAGAAGTGTTATTGATTATATTCTGTACTAATAACAATAAACATGTTTTACAGTAACTACTAATGTATATCAAAAATATTAACCTTTCATAACTCTTTTGGAAATTAGTTGGTCAATTCTTATACGAATAACATAAATAATGTTGTTTATATAACAACTTCTATATTATTACATCTACAGTGAAATTAATCTGTTTAAAAAAAGATGATAGAATTTCAAATACAGTTTAGATTTGGAATTATTTTACAATGATGGAAGTTTTTGATATTAATTTCAATTAAATATATCTGAGCAAACGTAGTTTTAATAAATTAAATTTTGAGTCTTGACAATGTTTGATCACAATATGAACTTGATTTATCAGACTCTACTTTTTAACCATTTACCTATCATTTATTTCATATGTAATAGCCCCGATCAGTTAAAAAGCAAATAACTTATTAAAAAAAAATATCGATGACTACACATATTATATAAGACGTGGTAAGGCTCTGATTGTATCTACGATTTACATTTCCTCGATTAAATCTAATTATTTTCACTTTGCTAGAAAATACAGTTAATACAGTTTACACTATAGTATTATGATTAATTAAATTACATTTAATACGATATAAACCCAATACCATTATAATATAATATAACAGGATTTTAAAACACATTTATCCTAGTTATATATTACGAGGGACTGCTTTTTACCTATACCTCTTGTATGTTGGACGTTGGTAATAATTAATATTTAATAAACTAATAACTTATAAAATAATATAAGAATGTATCTATAGTAATAATTTATTATTTTAGTTTTAATATGGTAAAACGAACATTTAAATAATTTAAATAAGTATATTATTCATAGTATGAAAAATAAAATTGTTAATTCATCAACTTAAAATGAACAAAAGTTATATTACATCCAATATACTTAGTAAATGATAAATTCTTTGTTAAAATATATTTTTAACTTTGCGAATTTAAACGGATAAGACAACGATTTGTCTATATATGTACTTTGCAAGAATGAATGTTTTAAAGAAAATAGATAAAATGTTAAAAATACAAAATGTAATACCATTTTCTAGAACTATAAGACAGAAATTCCTTCGATGTCGGAACGCATTCACCAAACCTTCAGTAAAATTCGTAGAAATGTCTCAGCATTTCAATCCTCTGGGAGTTTGAGATGATAAGTGGAGTACACGTGCTAGGTTATTGTTTGGAGTTTTAGACGCTGACCTTTTTAAGGCTGATTTATGGAGGAAACTGAAAAACCGTCAAACCGCTATTTTTATTTTAATCAGCCCTTATATTCCATATATTTATTCGAATGTTTGTGTAGAGTTATTGAGATTTTTATCAATATAAGTTTCAACTATAAGATTTAAGTTCATTGTTCTAATCACATTTGATATTCATTACAGACCGAACAGATCGATGATTCTCAAATTGCGCTCTGAGAGTAATTCAGGGGCTCAATGGACATTAAATTAAAATAGAATAATATTTGGATTATCATGTTTATTTTATTAATAAGATGATAATTAGTTGAAGTTTATATTGATTTTATCATTTACTATATAATAACGACCTTATGTCATTTATAATTATATAATAATAAGAAACAAATTAATAAATAAATCATTCATCCATAATTTTTTATGAGTTGTCTATATTTTATAAGCATTTCTATTTTTTGGGGCTCTGTAGAATTTTCATTGCAATATAAGGGTTGTATTAAATAACCAAGAATAACGATTTTAGTTTTTTTGTTGTAATTTTATAGTATTAATTCAACTTACCAGCTACCGTATTAATAATAAGAAATAAAAATATAATTAATATAATAAAAAATATCCACACCGACAAACCTTCTCAGCTCAGAATCATTTTTCGTATACAATGTTATTATATCATTGAATTCAAATTTAATACCATCCAATAAACAGTGACCCACTTGTTACCTATTGTACATAAGAGCGACATCTTCTTACCCACCTTTTTTTTCAATATGATTCTAAATTTTAATTAGTGAAAAGAGGAAAATATTAAATTTTAAAGACATGATTATTCTTTTATCAACTATCATGAATTCATATTAGTTATAGATACTATTTTAATACATTTTTTTTCCTATTTAAAACCTATTCTATAGAAAAATTGAAATATGTGATAGCTAACAAAATATATCATAACTAACATAAGATTAATAATTATTAGTATCAAAATCGATTTTGTCTTTTGAATATTATGAAATTCAATTAAATTTAAATGTTTTAAAGAACTCTCTATCATAACGAACAATTAAATACTAAATCAGCATGTTTTTATTTTAACTATATATATATAATATATATATATATGCTATCATTTTAATTTTAATTATACTATAATTTTTTTTAACCACGATTTGTGTGTAGTTTTGAAAAACGTTCGATTGATTAAATTAACTTAATCAACAATTAACATGCACGTTAAAAAAAAACAATTTAAATCAGAATTAGATGCCAGTGGCGTTTATTTACAAAATTGTTTTAAAGGGTACGTCATTAAAAAAATAATTACAACACAAATGGGTTGTAATTTATTTTGTGCGCTTCGTTTTGAAAAGATGCTGGCTGTAGGAAACGTTTTGGGCTCAATCTTAGCTATATATCAGTATTGTATCGACGAGCGATGGATTTTAAATTTAAATGTTTATTATTATTTTTTTTTACAATTTCCTCCAATTACTTTACAATATTATCGTTGATTATAAATAATCAATGGTATTATGAAGCGATTCAAGGGGTATTAAAATGTCACTACACGTTTAGAGTTTAGGGTATACGTCCAGTGTCCACTGTCCGACCATTTGGAAAATGATTATGATTTATTGCAAGGTATATAATATAATATAAGTGTTATATTATATCTGATAAAAATGATTTATTGGCTCTTCAGCTCTTAATGGAATAAAAACAAAATGCGAAGTGGTGATAAAACACATATGTTGACGGACGATTGAGAAGTTCTAAGCAATCCATTTTACGGAGAATGACATCATGTTTTTGACATCGAAAACACTGAAACCGTTTTCTGCGATAAATTGTTTTTCTCGACTTTTTAATAATATGATGTACAAGTAGATAGTAGAATTTAGTTGTCTGAAGAAAATTAAATAATGCTTGTTGGATCATTTTTATACATTCACTCTTTCAATCTAGAATTTTTATGTTATTGTCAAATGCGATAAACGTAAATATAATTAACGATAATATAATCTCGCAAAAACCTACTTCCAATTATTATTATGTACGCATGCATTATATCATTATTATAAATGATATGCTTTTGAACTGTAAACGGTCAACAATTACGAGGTCCAATATCGTGCTTTAGATATTGATTATATATTGACCAACGAACGAATAACTATTAGGCAGGAAATGTCAAATGGACTGAGAAAAGTCAAATCATTTAGGGAATCATATACGTCATATCGATTTTCGTAGTGCACTTAGCAACGTTTCGATTGGAAAAAAATGTATCGATGTTAATAACAATTAATCATAAAATTTGTTACAACTCACAAAAGATCCACTCACAGACATGGAGCAGCAGCTGCTCCTGTTTGAGTTTTGGAATAATAAATTATTTGAAATGTCTTTTTAGGTACTTACACAAAGTTGAATAACTCAAAATGTATTAATTCATATTTTGATTTTTGTACGTCATTATTTTCAAAATAATTAACTGCTAAATATTTTACAGTAGAAAGGAGGTGGGAGGGAGGGTAGCAATGAAAAAAATAAAAGTTACTATACCCACAGGACACTCCTTGAGAAGTATAAACAAATCTCATGAATTAAAAATATGGTCTCTAACATGTAGGTGTGTATAAAAATTTCAAAAATCAGATTACATTATTGAAGAAGTAAAACGGGGTGAGCATGCTTGGCGAATCGTTCTGTTTATTAATTGATTGATTTTCATTTATCTTGCATAGTACTATAGTAATAAGATATTGCTGTGTAGTGAGTCGTTCATAGGAGGTCCAGACAACTAGTTTTAAAATTTCAGAGAGTAAAACGAATAGATAAAACTTTATGAAAATAAGAGATTATTATCACAGTAAGTTGCATCGACGATGGTTTCTGAAGGAATAAGAGATTCCCATATCATTATTTTTTGTCTTTGATAGTAAACGATAAAACCGTTATACGGAGGAACAGTGAATAACGAATAAAGAACAATAATGTCAGTATTATCATAACGTTGAACAGCTATAAGAATGTTGACAAGAATAAACGTCTGCGAGTGACACACTAGTGAAATTACGAAACCCTTTAAAATGTAGTTACAATAGGGATTAAAATGTACACTTTCTGTGAGAAAAATAATTGATAGAAATGGAATTATACATTTTTATAAAATCATATATTTATAAATTATAATAATCAATAGTGTTATTATGTTACACAGTTAAAGTTAAAGTCACGAAATTTGTTTCGAATGTTTCCGAAATATTCCAAAATGATAATATTTTATAAAATATAAAATTGGTACCAAATAAAAATATATTGTTTTTATTTAAAAGTTAATGGCTTTGATTTTTAAATGCTATTTATTATTCTAAAAGGAATAAAATTGTTCAAAATAACCTACTAATATTTATGAAATTTATATTAATAATTTATCCAACGTTGTTTTTTTTCATCTATGTTCAAACAAAAACATATAAATATCAGGTGTATATTATTACCCCGATTGTAGTACAAATTCCAAGATTCTATTATATCCAAAACTTGTAAAATATCAAACACAGCAATTCACCTTAACTATTACAACAGTCGTTTGTTGTTACAATTACTAGAAATCAAGATCAAAAATAAATTAAATAAATTAAAAGCGAATAAAAATATATAATGAAGGACCGCTATTGCTTAAACTCAAACTCAGACGACTCGTCAGCCATTATAAAACCCAAGCTATAGCCTTATTGAAATTATACGACGGTCTTTTTCATACGCGGAAATACCACTAAATTTGACTAAAGTTCTATTCAAGTGCACACTTCTCGTCATTAAAGTACAAGGGTCCGTCAAAATATAGCTTAATGTTAATTATAAAAATACCATTTCAAAGTAAAAATGTATTATGTTTTCAATGGTTTTTTTCTTTGATGCCTTTATAACTTTGAAAGAGGTGTAGCGCCGGTTTTTTCTACAACCCAAGTTTACCTATTTTCACGAAAACACGGCCTATTTTTAATTAGGTATTTTTTATTGTTGTACTACCCCTCCACATGGTACCTATACGCGTTTTATCGTCGGAAACGCGAGAAAATGTGTGCAAAAGTATAATATACTTTACATAGGTACAATAATATTATATTGTTCATAGTATTTAGATATAACTATAGGAGTAATAATATTCATATTACATAATATCCAGTATGTTAACTAATTTGAAAGTCAGTAGCTCTAGTAGTATAGGGTGTTATTTGTCATATAGGTATCACATTAAGAATGCATTAGAATATGTGCATTTGATATATGGAACTATGCATACAGGTTGATAAAATCGTTTTGTCCAAAATCCTGCCAATTAATTGACTGTTATAAACTTTGTCTAATTTTGTGACATTCGGCAAAATTTACAATTTTCACATAAATCTAATTTAAACTGCCAAAGTCGTGATTTTGCTGAATCGAGATGGTAAGAATATATTATTAATGAATACTATTTGCACGTAATAAAAAAACATATATCAATATTATTATCTTTGCCTTAGGTTAACCCTAGTATTTAATGAACTACCTACAATTCAATTAAATGGTTTCTGAATGGTGATAAAGTGTTTAACACTTTAATGAAAACGTAATTATTTTTCTTTAATTATAATTTATGATAACACATTGAAATTTTAAAATAATTTAATTTATATGTAAAACTTGTCATTTGCAGTAGATTACTCCCAGGGTAGGACCCCGCATCAATGTCACGTCATATTCCGTTCACAACGAATTGAGTAAGTCGTTTCATAATGGGCTTAAATTTCAATTTAACTTGCACCCAATGGAATATACTATATATATTTTGACACGTTGTCAATGAAAAAGTGAAATAACAAAAACCAAAGTTTATCTACCTGCTGTGATTAAAACGAGCATAACACGCTTCCGCCAATAGTATATACCATTCCTCCTTTCCACCACAAATGATACGACGCCCACACCCGTTTCTACCAAATCAAATTGTTTACATAATATCTATTACTGACTGCTGTTCAAATTAATACTTAAATTGCGAACTTAATACAATAGTTATTGAATTATGCTGCAACGTAGTTTAATGTTAATGAACAAATAGAGTACCTCCACATTTATGTTTATACTTTTTATAAAATATAGTAACAATGCATTGTCAATAGAAGTTATTAGCATATAATTTATTTTACAAATAATTAATATTTCGTTATTAACACGAAAAAACTTCCCATGTGCCAAATTTATGAATTTTAAGTTTTGGTATCCCTGGATTCAGAAAAAAATTAGATATTTTAGGATAAAGTCTCCTATGTGCTATAATGTTTATAGTAGAACTAATGAAAAATAATAAATTAATTTTTCTATGTGTATTACTTACAATAACATACAATAAATCGTTTATGAAATACCTCCTATGTGTTACCAACTAAAAATGGTTTATAAAATAATTCCTATGTGATTTTTTATTTAAAACGTTTTTTCGTCTCCCGAAAATCGGGTTTTTGCACATGGGTTTTCGTGTCAACAGCGATTGATGAATTGTATTTTATTAGATTATTTTAGTAGAAGGCCGAGAAATCGTACTCTTTCCATTCAACGATATACAATAATATAATATAATTTGTGTGTTGTGTGGTTGCCACCAGTACCTATATATTTTAATAAAAATATATTTCGGTAAAACCTGAGATATAAGAGATATCGGCTGTTATATTATAACTTGGCGGAAAAAGGAAAGGTATATGCTTTTAGTATAAAAGTGAATTTTACATTTAAAACAATTATAATTCATCAGGTCTACAATAATAATTGTATAATTATTAACCATACATAATAGCAAATGTGTAAAAAAAATATTATATATCACGGGGCTATCTTTTACTTGTTATTATATGATATTGATCTTAATATTTTAAATTACTATTTATTCTGCAGTATATGGTTAACATTTCATCAGTTCATCGTTTCTTTTTGTGCGTTACACTGATACAACATAAGAAGATGGAAATCCCAAATGCTATAAAAATAATCGTGACATAAACATTTGTCTGATTAAAATTCTGTACCGTTCTTTATATAATAATCGTTCAAAGAAATCAAATGCTGACGAATAGAATAATCACGAGAATGAATCTTAGTGAACATTTTACTTTCAAGTCAAGTGAAAATTGTAAAGAAAGCATAATGTTATGCACAACAGTATAATCTTAAAGAAAAAAAAAATAATAACAAACTGCACCATCTACTGTATCGTTAAAAATAATAACATTCTGTAGTAGCACTGATACCGATTGTTAAACGAAGACAGCCGGAAGAAGCTTCAAATGCTTTTTACTTGGAATACATATAATAATATAATATTCTTCGTTGACAAAAGATTTACTTACTGCGTACTGCACTTGATTTGAATTAAACAAAATTCCCTGTATTATAGTCACCTATTTATTTCGCGATGATTTGGTTACGAGTCGATCAAAATAATATAATGATATTTATTATGACGTGAAGGTAGATAGTTTTTTTTTTCAGAAATAACAATATATCAATAAAATATTATTGTGAAACATTTGAAATTCTGTCAAAGTCGATGATTACAGTCCGAGTAAAATAAAATTGAAATTAGAAATATATTATAATAATATTATAGTGTTACAATGGAAGTATTAGAATTCTTACTTTTTTCAAATCCTTGCCCGAGTCACTCCGATCGTCTGCCAAGTATTTACGCTTGTTTGTAATGGGCTCTTCGTCGGTCTGGAAAAAAAAACACAAGATTATAAAATGAGACAGTAAAATAAAACTCAAAGAAATGTATATTATTTTTTCTGAAAGTCAGAGGGCCTTCTGCGTGCACACGCACACGCTATAGATGTAAAAAATGCCCATTGAAATATAAGCACTCGACAAAACTCCGGTGTCTGACACTTGAACACAGCGACTTTGGTACAAAATTATATTACTAGGTATTATTATTTTACTTTATTTTTATCATTTTCATTATTATACGTGCCAACAGACCTCGATGACGAGTGAATCCTTTCCATTTGTACATTGAGTATTCAATTATAATACGTTTTCTTTAAAAATATATAAGGAAGATAAAAAATCTCAAAGTGAACATCGAATAAGAAATATATAGAATAAATGGTTATAGCCAATAGTAATTTGACGGAATTCAAGCCTATAGAATTTTCATATTTTTGTTTATGAAATCGGGTTTTTTTTGATCATTTTCATTAATTTATTTTTTTTTAATAATAATATACATTATATATACTTATATTATACGTATTATAATATGCACTTAAGAATGATACAATAAGGAAATTATACCACGTAACAATGTAGGTATTATATATTTATATTACACTATAGAGTAACTATTAAGAAAAACAGAAGAAAAGAAAGCACCAAATGATGGAAAAACTACTAAGATAAGCATTTTAAGAAGGTAAAAGGCCCTGCATCAAAAATATTTAAACTTAAATTCTTTTTAAATCCCGAGCGGAACGAGGAATGTATTGGTTTTACTAAGTGTTTTTTTTCACGTTTTGGAACAGAAAAAATTGCTTCAATCTTATCATTGAAAATGGTTTCTGGTAACAAATTTTATGTAAAATGTTAAAATTAGAAAATACACACATCCTTTCTTAATAATTGAAACAACCGGGAACATATTTGTTTTTTACGAAACATCATTTTTTGACGAAATTGATTTTGATTTTTTGTTAAAATTCAGAATGAAATAACTGCAGAGACTTATTGTTACTAGATAAATATTTATGTCATTTTCTATAGGCACTATGACATATTATTCAAAATATTTATGCTATATTCATAAAACGAACATGTACACACCATTCTATACGGTAAACAGTATTTAGTTATTAGTTAAGATCAATAATAAACGTATGATATAATATTAAAGTAATTAGTAATATATGTAGGTATTTTGGTTTTTGGTAAAAACTTATTCATTCAATATAATTGAAAATAATAATAATAATAATGGGAAGCAAAATCTGATCTTCCAATCTCCTTTACTTAGCACCGTTTTTCATATACAATGTTTTATCATTATATTAAAATTCAACACATCTATTGCAGTGACCTACTCAATGACGAGATACACTTGAGACCTACAGTAGACTGCAGATCGATTTTTCCGGTTTCTTTTATACATACTATGTAGGTACTTCAGATTTTATTTTAGGTTTCATAAGTTAAATGTCTTAAATATTTAAGATAATATATCCTCATAAATTAAAGTAAATTCATTGTTAAAATGATTCGTATATATTTAAGCAACTAGATTTATTTTGATATCACATCAAAATTATTAATTCTCGTTTAGTTGATAAAAAAAAAACTTTATCGTAAGTTTACAAAAAAAGAGGAAAATTATGTTTTTCCATTATTATACTCCATAAACAATATTTAGAAGAAAGAAAGTCAACTTTTTGTGTATCATAATAATTTCTTTAGAAATTATAAAGTGTACATTCGCCATTTGGCATTTCAGTGAAGTCCCAGACATAAATGCTTTTATATTGGTTAAAACTTTACTGGCAAAATGTTAGAATAAAAGTTTAAAAATATTTCTACAAAAACTTGTATTTTAAGATAAACAATTGTGAACAATATCGATAGCCTTAAAATGTAGTGGTTATTTGTAAATCTGTAAGTTTCCCTTTCATTATTCAAATCCGTTAATCTCGATCTCAAGTTTAGTTTACTAATTACTACCGTTTTTTAAAAAGTTTTTGGCACAACGAAATAAATTAATTAACCAAAGATAATGTCTGTAGACTGTATAGTAAAATAACTCAAAATAAAAATGCTCTGTAAAAATATAGGTATCGTGTGTAATGCAGTCGTTAAAAAAAATTAAGGAAACATTAACGAAAATGTAAAATAACAGTAGGTAGGTACCTACAAACAAAAAGCTTATAACACATAATGTAACTTTAATAAAAACAGACGATATACATGCGACGTAAAAGTTTTAAATTGGATTTTATATTCGCATGAATAAATAAAAAACCAAAAAAAATGAGTCAGTTTAGATTGTGTAATTATACTCATCATCTGCACTCATTTCGAATATTGTAAACGATAAACAATTCTTAGGTTGTAGGTACCAACCTATATATTGTATATTTTATAGAAACACGAAACATATTATTCTTATTGCATTTCGTACCCTTAGGTACTAAAGAAACAACAATATTTTAAATAAATTGGAAATGTATCCAATGTACCTCATTGTTCCCATTGAAACCTAATGAAACATAAATGCACAAGAGCATTGCGCATTATATAGGTAAACGCATTTTTTATTTCGTTGTAAATATTATTATACGAAATACGATTTTATGCACAGATAAGACGTATAATAATATAGTATAATATTATGTTTGTACTAAAAAAAAAGATATTACAAACTTTTTATAATAACATCATTGTATTGCTATTCTGTTCCAATCTGTAATTTTGATCAAGTCTCGTAAAATCACAAAATATATCTATATCATTATATTATAATATAGAGGTACTATCAATATCAACTACTCATTGCAGCATGTGCGTTTTTCGCGATGCGATTGTTCAACTGTTAAAAGTATATTATTTTGTAACAATATATTTCTTAAAGATTCGCGTGAAAATTAAATTTTTTAGACGCTTATCGTTTTACCGCACATAACCGATTTGCGCTAAAAACGGAAAACAACAACATTGTCTTCATACAGGTTGCAACTGCTGCCTATGTGTAATGTAAGTTTACAACAAGCAAAAAACATCTATCCATAATATTGAGCCATTCTTGAAACTCGTTATTTCAAAAGCAATACTAAAGTCGTAGAAAATATTAATTTGACATAATTTAAAGTCGTTAAAAAAACATTTTTCTAAAAATTTTTTTTCATATTTCTTATATCTTTAATTTTTTTTACCTTTTGCAGTGACAATAGGTACACGGATTTTTAATTCCTTATTCCAAAGCAGAATATATTTTGTTGCTTTAGACCGATACACAAAAATCCCATTTTGGACGAGCATCTACCATCTATGTGAGTTTTTCGGAGAAAAATGTTAGGTAGTTAAACGTTGTCTTAAATTTTTTAAATTGTTTTTGTCTCACATAATATTTGTTAACGTCTCCCGCCGCGCCGGTCTGAGGCCTTCTTCGTCGGTCGTATTATATTGTATATTAGATACATTAAAAGGGGGAAGGCGAATCGAGCGAAATGAGTTTTAATGACTGGGTGGCGTACATAAAACCTATGATAATTAATACGGGTTTCATTCGAATTCGTGTACAAATGTCATTAGGCTGGTACGAGGCCATAACAGGGCAGGTTTACTTCGGGTGGTTGTGATAGGAGGCCGCCGTTAAAACTCTAACGGACAAAACTGCAGACACTTCGCTGTAATAATGAATATTATTATTGTCTATTATAGTTCGGAGGGACACTGCGAGTAGCATTAATAAAATAATATTATATTAAAACAGTACAATAATACAGTGGCGCCGTTTCGTTCGTCAGTAAGTAATCACGCAACTTATATAAGCTTACAATTAGGGCTGAGGTTTTAATGACCTAAAAAATAAAAAAATAAAAAAATATACACAAATGCCTTAAATTTTTTTTTTTAAATGTGTTTAAAATTACAGTTTAAAATGTAACATAATGGAAACGTGTAATAGAATGATGAATTGTTATCCTCAGAAGACATGTAACTAATTAAAAATACCAATGACATAAAACAAAAGTAAACATATTGTCACCGGCTTTTTAATAACTATTTGTTGGTATGAAAACGGTAGTGCTTATCTAAAATATACGTTCAACACTATTTGACCACTATAATATTATGTGGTACACCTCTCGACCAATATGCAGGTTTGTTATTGTAAAAATTGGTACAACAATTAAGTTCGTCAGAAAATAAATTATGACAAATGTTTTATAAACTTTAAAAATGTTCTAAAACATCGGAAAATCTACTAAAAAGTAGAATAATGTGTCAATAAATGCGAAATAAAAAGATCATTCAAATAATAATCAATAACATCTAAAATACATTTTATACTTTTATATACGGATGTACGGCGTATTAAGACACGAGAAAAAAAACGACATCAACGACGCACTAAAATCCCATCCCTACTTATGCAAACCCGGTGACTTACACGTTTTTGTCGTTATAACCGAAACATATAAGTGGGTAAGTATTGAGGGTTAAAGACTATTTGCTTTTAGCAACCGATTTTCAGTGAGCGACGTGAGCCCCGTACAACTACAGTGTTATAGACGACAATTTACAGCGTATTGATTTGTGGTTGCAATTTTTTTTTAACTCGTGTGCAGTACGTATTATTGAGATTAGCAGAAAAAAACAATTAAATTGGATAATAAACGACAAATTCAACTGTAGTCACCATCCAATAAAGTTATGTAGTGGGTAGTTAACGACTGAGTAAGTTTTTCACAGTATACGCCAAAATGTGTAACTTTTCGCGGGTATTTATTTTTGTTTAAAAGTAAGTCAATATATAGGAAGTAATTATTAGAGTATATTGAAGAAAATGAAAAACAAATAAGTTTTAACTATTATTGAGTATTATGTACCTACTATTGTACAAGACAATGTTATTTCTAAAGATTAAGATGCGTTATTAATACTTGGAACAAAATATTGTAATTCTATATAATAACTGCAGTATTGTTCTAACAAGGTTAGTTAATTAGTTATAGGTACCAACAATAGTTTTAAATTTTAAAAAAAAAATATCAAAACCGTGTCCGTTGGCTTCTCTGAAATGTTTAGACTATTTAGAAAATTCGACACTTATTATTATAGCAAATAACGATTTAACCGTCAAATCAGACTGTAAGTATACCTAACATATACAATTTGAAAACCCACCAATTAGACGACCAGCACCAATAGTATCATTTAAATCAAGGCGTGTTATTGTACATTTTGTATTTTGTAGTTTGTAAGCTACACGCAGCTCGCAGCTATATAGTTAACGATCTAATTTCCAAAGTATGTTAAACATAATTTATTTCTTCATTTTCATTTAATATGTTTTATTCATTTTTTAGATATTCATAATATGATTCATAATAATATACCAGTTATAGTCTTAATTTTACAATAATTATATATTATGATTTATGAGTAAAGTAATTTGAGTAAAAGTATTTTGATTTAAAATTTTTTTTTTCACAACTTTAACAACATAATATTATAAGTTTATTAAGGTAACTCAAAATTATTCAATACCGGATGTAAATAAGTTAATTTAAAGTATATTTTACATAATATTTAGGTGATACAGTTAAATTACCTAGTTATAGTAGCTATACTATTCATATAGTTATATATGAAAGAATTGGTAAGTATACGGTTTTCACTTCAAATAATACCTATACCTATGTATCTACTTAAAATGTATATTTGTAAAAATAGAACTTCTCTGGTTAGTCCAGTTAAATTCAATACTGTCGAATAACATTTTAGTTCAGTTTAGTTTCGGTCGAACCTCTGCTTCAATGGTCCAGACCGGAACGCATAAATACGAACGGTAAACTACTAGACTTGGGGTGGCTCTGAAGTAGCTTATTGTGGTCTTCAGCAAAATATTTGTTTTCTAAATAATATTTTTACGCACGTACATACGATAATAAATTAACTGCTTTGACGTGTTTTAGTCTAATTAAATGCACAGTACGCTGAAGTGTAATATTATTGTAGTAGTTATTATTAATTAAATAAATTAAAAATATTTTGCTATAGTAATAATGCTTTATGAATTTGTTTTCCAACTACTGTGGTAAATACAGTTCTCGTAAAATATTTTAGAGAATTACTCAAAAATTGAATCAAAATCCAAACACTTTTTGCTATTGTGTTCAAGTAGTGTGTCTGTAGTCCTTTTACAAGGAATATACCTATAGAGTGATTCAAAAAGTATGCTCATCCCCATTTTTTCCCTTTTTCTTATTTAAAAGTTTACTGCCTAAAAGACCATATTTTAAAATACTTATATTTTTCTTACCAATTAAGTGGTATCTTGTGTTGGTACCTACTCGCATATTATTCTCAACACAGTTATGAATTTACCTCTTTACTGTACATTTTTATGTACGAGAGTTTTTTTTTAAAAATATCGATATTTTTAATTATTTTAAATCAAAATATGAGCGAATAGTTTCTAACTAATTTAAATTTATCTACTAAATATAATGGTTATTAAAAATGGGTTTACATAAATATAAAATACAGTCGAGTCGCGATAATTCGAAAATGAAGGGGGATAAAAATTCACCTCGAGATATGTATAATTCGAGGTACCTAACTCGAATTTATCAAAATAAAATCAAAACTTCGAGTTACCTATGTAATAAAATATAATTTTAAAATTTTACGATAAAAACGTTATGACAAATATAATACATTTATGTATATTGTATATACATAAATGGTGTACAAAAACTAAATAGAATTAAAAAAATAAATACAATGAAATTATAAGTATGTATATATGTATTATTTATGAGATACAGTAGAAAAATTATTTGTTATTCATTTTTGGTTTTTTGGCTGTTTATTGACAAAATCTTCTAATTTGCCTATGGATTCGAAAATAGAAGTATCCACGCTTTCGACAGATTCAACAAATTGCCTAACAGTTTGTAATGATGCCATTGCTTGGTTCGCCGTAAATCGTAATCATATTTAAAGTTGTTTCAGGCACATCATTTTCATTATTTTCAGAATCACTATTTGATATATTTATACCCATGATTTCGTTATCAGTTAACAGTCCATTTACTACAACATTATCATCGATTGTAGCATATGATTGAAATGTAATTTCTTGATCGATATTAAGTTTATCTGCTACAATTTGCCAATCATATCCTCCATCATCGTCGTCATGGTTTTTTTAAAATGTTGACAGCGTATTTGGAGGAATATTTAATTCTTTTGCGATGTCTTGTTTTTTCCGGTTACCTTTCTCCACCAATTGTATCACATGAACTTTGTCAGCTATAGTTAAATGGTTTAATTTTCGTTTGGAGACATGTTTAAAAACATTCAAAAATACGCACGACAAACACGACAGGTAGAGTGTAGACACATACTAACCAACACATACTTATTATTATTGTGTGCGCTAATAATCAGTTTCTATCTACTTGTTTAATCTTTATTATACAGCACTGAAGTTGATAAAACATAATACATAATAGTTAACACAATAATCACGAAATACCCAGAATATCCAGATATAACAGATATAAAAATATACTTCGACTTAGCTATTCATTACAATTTTATATTCGAGTTAACAAATAACTCTTAATAATACATTGAGTGTTATTATAATTTCTAGGGGAATTAAAAAAAAAAACGAGTTATCGAGGTTCGAGTTATCGCAACTCGACTGTAAATGTAAATTGGATCAATAGTATCTATAGTATCTGTACTAGATATTATAATCAGGCAATTTATTGTTTTGAATTTAAAATATGTTTATAGATTAGGTAATATTAATTATTGTAATACCTATTTTTAAATCATAACAGGTCCCATATCTTTTCAACCTTCATCATTAGTACAATAAATTAAATAATTCAAAAACTGCTCGTTCGAATTTCGATTTTGATCCATCAATAATTAAATACAAAATCTTCCTACTTAAATATGTACTGGTGAAAAGAAAAAAGTTAGTATCACCAGGATATTCACCTTAGTGGAGTAAAAAATCTCAATATTTTAGAATATTGTCATAAAATTTACTTCAAAATTCCAAAAATCTATGCTTGAATAAATTGATTGTTAAATGAAAAAAATGGGGGTGCTTAGTAATAGCTGCGTAGAATAATTATCATAAATTGGCTGTTTAAATTTAATTTCACGAAACCGGGACTGCATATTATTATAAATTTTTTTTTTAAAACTATTTTTGTCCAGTATCGTGTTTACCATATTATTTGAATAATAATTCTCAAGACCGCCGATTTCACTTAGCATAATATTTCGCATAAAAGTACGCATTTATTTTTGTTGATTATCGTTTTCGTTTTCTCAAGAAGATCAAACTTTTTATAGAAGACGAAAATAATATTATGATGTACCTACACACCAGCCGGAACATGATACCTACCTACATTGGCTACATTATAATACTATATCGTTGGTATACATTGGTTGTGTATAATATACCGCCCTTTAATAACTTATTGCTACGGATAACGAACATTATTAAATGCCACCTACATAACATCCGATACAGATATTATTATAGTGCCGATAATATAAGAAATACGCGTAATATATGCGTCATAATATTTCGATTGCTCTCATCACTGAAAATGTCCCTATCGATATCGTTTTCAATATTAGTACCAGATAACCGACCTTATCTCTGGTTCAGTTTCTCAAAAATTATAAATTTATTTGTCAATGTTTTTTTTTATTAACAAATTTTTATACAATTATTATCAATTTTCTATACAAACAAGGAATAATGTGTAAGTGTATTGACTATTTGAGAATGGCATTAATATACAGAGTAGGAATAGGCTCCCAGTAGTGCACCTGATAAGATTTAGGTTTTTTAGTTTTTAGTTTTCAATTAGTTAATTAGTTTTTTTTTCAATCATCGATCAGGTCTCTTTGCCATTGCTTTTTTAACTTTATAAGGATGAATGAGACAGAGAATAGCTTTTAATTAGTGGATTTGAATGAAAGTGATGCTTTTAGTGGAATTTTATATTATGGGATTCGGCCAAGTTGTCGAGGGTTGGTATATTCAGGTCTTTGTGGAGGTTTTTGTTGGTTACATACCAAGGGGCAAAGGTTTGGTACATATGGATTGGAATGCTTGCAAGGTTTTAGTGTTTGATGGCATCCCCAAAGTCGGATGCTGTAAAGCCAAGCCGGATGAATTATTGATTTGCATATCGTTAGTTTGTTGGCTAGAGAAAATTTCGATTTCAAGAGGGTCTCAGAAGATTCTGTCTAGAGTTTAATGATTTAAGTTTTTGTTTTAAATGAGAGCTCCAGTTAAGGCGTTTATCGAATGTTAGCTTTAGGTACTTTACTTCGTTTTAAGAAGGAATTACTTTGTTGTTAACCGTGCCAGGTGGGCAATCAGATTTGAGTATTGTAAAAGTTACATGAATAGACTTGTTTTTATTGATTTTTATTTTCCACCGATTTGTCCATAAGTTAGTATATTTAGTTAGTATATTTAGGTGGCCAAATATGATCATCTGACAAGCTGTTAGGGAATTCTGATGTGACGCTGAGTTTGGAGTGTCATTAGCATATGTACCAAGGAAAGTGTAGGGTGTTTTTGGGATGTCATGGGTGAACACAGAATAAAGAATAGGAGCGATGTGGCTACCTTGTAGAACACCTGCTCTAATACGATAACTGGTTGAATAACTGTTTTCAAGACGATGATTAAGGGTTTATAGGGTTTTCTCCCAAGTTAGAGGGTTTCCACAATGGTGGGCTTCCCGCCTAACACCATTTCATGTTATTGTATCTTATATTAGCCATCAAATTTACTTATTGTATTGTTTATAAATATAACAGATTGTAAATACTCTTATTTTATTTAATAAAAAAAAAAAGAAAAGAAATAGGGTGCTGGGAGAAACTTTTTTAGTTTGAAGAATAACTCTTCATGCCTGCGAATGTTTGTCAATGTTAAAACTTAAAATTTTAATAGGATTTAATTAAGAAAATAATTATCTTTATAAAAAATAATGATGTTTGCCCATGCTTCGCTTCGGTGATTCATAACGAAATAACTATTTGATCCTTTTTTTTATTCTATTATTTTAATTAAATGCCAGCTACTATTATTACACAAGCGGAATATCTATGAAATATTATTATATACATATCGGACTAATAGTTCTGTGCCGAAGCCCGAAGACAATGTAACTGTGAACATATATCGTTCTGGAACCGTACGAAATCTTTTGAAGTCTCATCGTTTTGATTTTACCGGTGTAACTAGATGTATATGGCACAAATCCGATTTGGGTTTCTAAGTGTTCACTGCAGACATACCGTCTGATTGTGTAGTATAGTAATAAAAATTATTATAATTATCATTATTATTATTATTATTATCAGTATGATTATTATTACTATCACTATTACTATTTTTATAATTATTATTAATGCCTGGGTAATTATAGGTACTACCGCGGTTGAGTTCGTTTTATCGTCGGTCGACGATACGAAAGTCTAGAGATAGGAAATATGATATGAAAATTGTACTGAATTCGTTTATTTTGGATCGTCAATACATGATTTTCAATATCGTACATATAATATAATTATTATTTCAAATTATTATTTTACTAGTAAATAACCCAATTACGAAGTGTGGCCTCGAATATAACATTCGTTTAAAAGTATACTGTTCCACCAAGGACTTTATTGTGAGAAAAAAATACTTTTAATATTATAAGGACACCGTTTTAAATTAAAGAACAAGAAATTATAATTTCCGTGGGTATTACTAATATTCTAACTAATATTCACGTGCGTTTAATTATGCAGCATTGGAACTTTTAAAAAACACGATTTTTCGTAATAATAACTCTAACGGGATAGCTGATTATTCTATAACATAATATTATAATATTTGTCCGACTGTGATCGCATTACCATTCATCACATTATTATTTTGAATATACTTATAACTGCTGTTCTAAGCAAACGAAATTTATAAGTCAATTATCTCGTCTAAATATATAAGTACAAGTTATGAAGTATTAAATAAAATCATTGCGAATCAATAATACTTGAAATCGAAAATCAATCATAAACGTGACATTGGTAAGTTTTAAAAAACTTTCAGAATTGATTAATACCATAGGGCTTTTTCAAATGAATTATGCGTATAATGCACTATTTGGACACATGATTCATTAAAGGTGAGTACTTTTCATCGAAAATACGCAATGGCATTCGGTGAATGCGCACAGGGTCAATCGCACCTATTATAATATTATATAGCTAATATTATCTTTTATTGGTTACATTATAATGATATCTATGATATATTTTAAATTGAACATTTCCAAAAGCTATTGTATTTTTAACACGAACTCCGGACCGTCCAATTGCCCACCTAATATACCTACCTATCTATAGAAATATTATAACAGTTTTTATCAGGCTTAAAAAATTCAAACGATTGGAATAAAAATATGTTTAGGAAATTATAGTCGTGTGTACATCTAAATTAAATTGAGACACAAATATTTTACAAAACTGATAATATATTGTTAAAATCACTGTTATTTACTATAGTAAAAAGTGTGCAAATTATTATTTGAAATATTTCATTTCTGTGGATATTTGCATATTTACTATATCTACTCGTATATTAATCTTTATTTTATACCCACGCACTACACAGTTAATTTTATAAGTTATTTCCTCTTTTAAAATAATATTATAATATATCATAAAACACTATCTGGCATCATATTATATATTGTTACTATATTTAATCAAAGAATCTTAAAACAACTCTGTATCTTGACTTAAAAATTAAAACAAAAACAATCTTCTTGTATTTTAGTTGAAACCGTAGTTATCGGTAGGTATTTCTTCAAAAGTTTTCGACAACGTTAGGTGCCTATTATAGTACTGATCGGGAAAAGTATTAAGAAAATCGATCAATTTTAAATTACCTCTCGATGGACCAACTATAGAAATGAATGGATAGAATGATATGAAATTTTATATTCCACCAATCCGAAATGAGTGTCCACAGGAAACAATTTATCATTATAAAACCAATACATTTTTCGTTTCACTCGGAACCTTAAGGATTGTGTTATAAAAATAAATTAAACATATTATTATATCTATACCACCGTTTAAGCTCAGTGTGGTTCCGGTACTATGAAAATTATACAAATTATACAAATTTAAGTGATTTTTGAAAAGTCGAGAGAAGTGTACGTGAATTATAGTTGAAAAAAAAGATTTTTAAATATTATTTATGGAATATTTAATGAACAAATTTGTTGGATTTTCTGACGATTAATTCAGGTAAGTCGACTGCACTACGCGTTTTCTCGGCAACGCGCTTCGTGTAGCTAATTATTGCACAAATATTAAGCTAAAAAATCCACTATTCAACTTGTAGCTGCCCAATCAATCAGTTTTAATATTCTTGACATGAAAAAGTTTCGAATCATTAAGATTCAGGCTTAAATGTCAGAGGCCATTTTTCATAATATAAGTTGGTATTAGTTAATTAATCATTTCCCTTTGCCAAAAACACTTTATTTTACTGTAAATGAAACAAAGAATTAATGCATATTTATTTTTACAATTTTCTAATTTTAGTAAGAGGGTATGATGTAGTTTCGTCTAAAAAGTTAAAAAAAAAAACAAAAGCTACAACATTAATTAAACCCTGAATTTGGGGCATAATTTTTAATGTCATAATCTTAATAAATTATATTTCCTAAAATTACTGTAAAACCTAATTTATGCAAACTGACATTCATCATTCGGCGCTTCACCCAAATTTTTGTGATATCATAAAACAACACACAACTATTTCAAACACGGGTAAAGATATATTTTTTTTTAATGACTGTTGTTATGTTATATGCTTGTACCTATGGTACCTATATAGGTATTTTAAATGCATTATTTTTATTTTATTTTCTAATTATTAAAACAATATTTTCTAATCTTCAAATCCATAAACAATGTCCTAAGCTTCAATTTGATTTTTAAAAAAGTGCATTTTTACTGTTTTTATTTATTTTTTATAAGTCACAAGTTCTTAAAATTTATATTTTATAATCTATATTTAATGTAGACGAAATATATTGTAATTGAAAATTGATCATAATATCATATTCTGATACAGCAGCACTTAAAGTTTGTAAGGCGATATGATACTTGTTTAGATGTATACTTATACTATATTATAGCTTACTACGATAACACAAAAAGAGTAAGTTGATCTCCACACAGAACCGTTTTTCAAACGCTTTAATATAATAGTTTTAAAATTTAGTGTATAATCTTAAAAGTATCTTACAGGCTTCGTGAGACACACACAGACCGTACTGGCTGGCTTACCTGACTCGATACAATTTTTTTTATATTATTCATATTTTTGTTTATTGATTTTAAATCACCTAGGACTTCAACTAGGTATAATATATATTCTTCGCTTCTACTATGTATACCTATTATATTAAGAAGTGTTTAAATTGTGATGCGGCTTAGTGATTGGACATAAAATTAATTTTGAAAATAAAAATAAAATTCTCTTTACTGATTAGGTGTATAAACTTAGAAATTAGATTTAACTTTAGACTCAACAAGTACACGGTACGTGTATGCAATTAAGTATGCCGGCAGTGTTTTGATTTCCTTACTTATACGTTAAAATACATTTTTTAATATCCAAGCGTATAGTCCACATATTTTAATATTATATTATTATATTTACATTTCTTAATATATATTTTTTGCATCTCAGTTCATTTAACTTTCGAACGGTTTGTATATGGTTCATAAAAGTCTACTGGGAAATGAACTAAGTAAACTGTATATTCTTTTGGCTCGTCCCAAAATACCAGGGAACAGACAAAGAATAAAACTTAATTAAATCTGCAAACAAACAGCTTCATCTCGGTCAAAACTACAAAAGCAGAAAAAACTAATTTTCATCGCAAGGTGTTTATTAATTTAATAGTTGAATACTACTAAACCACGGTATAATATAGTTTACAAGGACGAAGGCGTAAAACACGTTCACAATTTAGAATGATATTTATTTGGTTGAGATCATTAAGATAATTAAACCAAGGAACTCGATATTTCCCCCACATTTTTCCTGATGAGCTTTACAAGTCTCTTAAATATTTTACTGTCTATTACGCTGTCTAGTGAATCTGAAAAATATTATCGATACAATACTCACACATAACGTATAATCGAATTCAGTGAAAATGTTATCGTTATATTCTAGGTTAACAACGTGTGTGGTTGTTCCGTTCACGTGTCAATAATTAATTAAAATGTGTTATTAGTTAATTAGAAAAATACTATACTCAAATAATTGATTTTTTTTTATATTATAAGTCGAAATATACAATCTATATCAGGTGACATAATAAGTATTTATGATAAAAGACAGATAACATGAGTATACACAAAAAAGTTAGTGAAGAAGCCACCCTATGATGACACTTCATTGTTGATTTTTTTAAGTTATAAAATTAATTTATTTATTAGATATGTTTTATTTTTTTGAGTTAAAGTTGTAAAAGGTCTCTGCACCATTTGCGTTTTAAGCGTCTAAGAGGGCTGTCTGGGATTGTGAGGAGGAAAGGTTTTTAATTAAAGGGTTTGAGTGGGAGGAAAGACGGATGTGGTATCTTTTATAAAAGTGTTTGGCTTCTTCATGTATTATTTTTAATTTTAGGTCTGTGGAAAGTATGGTTAGATATGCACGGGGGAGCATTGATTAATTTTCTTAGTGTAATGTTTTGGAAGGATTGAGTTTTATTTAAATTTGTCTTTTTCACACTTCCCTATAGTTGGATGCCGTAAGTTCAGATTGGTTTCAGTAATGTTTTGTAGATGAGGAGTTTGATATTAGGGGAGCCATTAAAGATTAAAGGTTTGAGGGTACGAAAACGGGAAATAATTTATTAATACAGTCGAGTCGCGATAACTCGAACCTCGATAACTCGAAAAACTTGACAACTCGATTTTTTTTTTATTCCCCTAGAAATTCTCATAACACTCAATGTATTATAAGTCTTGTTAACTCGAATATAAAATTGTAATGAATAGCTTAGTCAAAGTATATTATTTATATCTGTGATATATGGGTATCTGGGTATTTCGTAATATTTTGTTTTATCTACTTTAAGATAAAATGAGTAGATTGTATCTATTTTATATTTATATATTAATTACCTATATTTATTTATTTTATATTTTATCCCATTGTATCTATTTTAGTTATGTTATACAACATTTATTTACATATATTTATCATAAATTTTTATAATTTTTATATTTTGTTGTATTTCATTATACATAACTCGAAGTTTTGATTTAATTTTGATAAATTCGAGTTATATATCTCGAATAATACGTATCTCGAAGTGTATTTTTATCCCCCTTCAACTTCGAGTTATCGCGACTCGACTGTACAATTAACAGTGAATTGCATTAAATTTAGTACATATTATTAGGTAAGATAATAATATTATAGGTATCAAACTATGTAGAGCCAAACACTTTTTATTAATTTATAGTTATTTATTATTTGGATCAATATAATATAGTTAATTTTTCTGAACGTATATTTTGCTTTTACAATAATTATAATACATTTTGTTCTTTGATATTTCTTTATTTCATGCTTGCATTAAGTCTCGTGTATCGCTAACGAGTTTCAACAACTCTGCTTCTACAACATCATAATTCGCTGGTCATGCGATAATAATGACCCGTTGAAACAACACGTCAAAAACGCTCATAATAATAATGACGTCTAATGTGTCTTACACTAATTTTGACCGTTTTTAATTGTCATTTTTTATAAAACTGATTAATTTTCATTCTGTCATCTTTATTAATAAAATAATAACTGCGCTCGTATTATTTTTTTATATAAATATAATAATATTATACATTATAATACAACAGTGAGCCCATTATCTACTCGCTAGGACTGTAGCCAACTTGTACCAAAATCGACTCAAGATATATTATATACTACATGTGCAAATTTGCACGGACATTTTTGAAATGCGTTCATAATTTTCACCATTTAAGGTAGTAAAAAATATTAAATGTAATTTTCACCAAAGTTCAAATCGATTATTCTTTCCACAGTAGATACCTACGTAGATACACGTTTCGATAGTAGTTAAGTATAAGATATTGAGATATTATTATCTTAGATTAGATATTAGATTCTCAGCGGTTACTTCACTAACCTATTCACATTACTCTCTACTGCACGTTAGTATTGAAATTAAAGTTAACCTTATAACAATAACATACCTGTGGGCTGTGAAAAATATTTATAATATTATAAAAAAATTTCCTATTAATATAATACATGTATTAAAAACAATTAATAAAATAATACTGTGTAATAACGCTATTAAAACGAATAGGATACGGACGAAATAATAAAATATTTGACAAACGTCTACACGTAGATACTCATTTCGGTGCAAATTAAAAATACTATTTTCGACTACCTACTATCTATGCTGGTAGCCTGGTGCAAAATATTACTCAAGTACCATTATTTTGATGTAAATAACGAAAACTATTTTTGGCTACCTGTGGTGGTGCGAATTCCTTATCTTTATTTTGGTGATTGGTGTAAATTAGAAACCTCTCCTAGCTAGTTTGGTCTCGTATCACCTGTTGCGTAGGTATTTATAACAATAACGGTTTATAAACACACGTTGTAATGAAACGATGCGAACTTCGATTTTCCTGATTTCGTTAACACTCGCTATTATTATGATAATATACAATATTTTTCACGCGTTAGTGTGATGGTTGGCCACGGATTTTAAGCCACGAACATAACTACTATGCCAGGAGTTGTATAGTAGGAACGCCACAGTATATTATCTCGGTATTGCTGCAGGATGACATTATTATATTATAAAATCAAGCTAACTCTGCAATGAGAGGCACCCACCTATCTTTGACGGAGTGTGCGGTGGTGAAATTTCACGTAAACACTGTGAATAATAAATATATTATAATAATGATATAATGTTTTGCACAGGACGTCTCCTTGTGGACTGCGAGTCGCGCCGTGTGCAATGCATATACATATACTACATTATAATATTATATGATGTTTAGATTATCGCGGTCTGGTCCGGAGATGTTGGTAATTCGGTCTTCAAAACTGCGATGATTCAAAAGGGTAAAGGCAAACACAAATAAACCCCTTGTCTGTATACACACTGCAGCGAGGCAAGTTAAAATACAAATAATGCATTAATCAGTGAAACGATGGCGGTGGCGTCGTAGATATTGTGAATCGGGGGCGTGGTAGGTAACTCGATGACGGGAAGGACGACTCGTCGAAATCGCCTCTACCCGTTCCACCGCAGTCATCCCTCCGTGTTAATTATATTATTTATCACGCCTATGAGAACTGTTGTGAAATGGTAAATACACTTTTGCATTTCGATCGTAGAGTTTAAAAAAAAAAAAATTTAAAAAACGTAGGACATGATATACGTTTCGTGGCGTGTCCTGCAGCGGATGACAACAGAGCTTTTTTGAGCAAAATAAACATATAAATATAGTATATAAATAGTTTTTTGTTCTTCACTCAAAACCAATAACTTTATACGTTTTTACTTTTTTGCTGGTAAGAATGACGTCCTCGCAGACGAATTGTTATGCCTAGACGTATTGCATCAGTTCGTGTGGCGCGGCGGCGTGTCTGTCCCTAAATTGTTCCTTAATCAAAGCCATATGACGACTGAAATCAGTAGTATATAAATATAGTTTTTGACGATAGACTGCAATTATTTACGTAGTTGTACACGATAAAAGTCGCTTATTTATTTCCAGCCTTGCCATCTAACATTCCTTTAAAATGGTGTGCGTACAGGGGCGGATCCTGAAGGCGACCGAAAACTAGGTACTTAATATTGTTTTATTATGTTTTCCAATACCTACTCAGCGTAATAAAGATTTAATGACTTGTACATATTTCATAACAATAATATTATATTATGGTGGCCGAAGAATTTCCAACGGCTTTATCGTGACGAAAATCAAAATAAATGCAGGTTCATAAATCATTGACTCGGCTGTTTTTATTTACCATTAACTCTTTCAGTTCTAAATTATTATTATTATTTTTTTTGTATTTCCCGGGTTCCTTGTGGTAGTATATGGAGTATTATGTGTTTTGCCAATTCGGAAAACCTCGGACTTCTGGTATATATGAATTATATATAGTTACGGTATCGTGCACGAGACCACTGCATGACGTTAGCGTACATAATATACAGTTAGACATTTTGTATTTAATAACTGTTTGGTACAATTCTAAAAAATCAATATTTTGCAGTACAAATTGAGGAGTATATTCAGTATAACCCTACTAAGCGATAACGCCATCGTTAAATGTGAAAATTATTCACATCAATAATTAATATTCGTCTGCGGTTCAACTCTTGAGAGGACGTTATATGCCCGCATTTGTTGTCTCCGTCTTACTGAAAGTGCTTAACACAGCAAATTCAAGAGATGAGTAGTTCATGTTTAGCTTCGTTAGTTTAAAATTTAGAGTGAATCGGATAGAATTTAACAGTAAGAATATTATTTGAATTCGTATGTCGGTTTTTTAAGATAATTCAATTTCACGATAACTATTTTGATAAAAGGCTTTTCAAACCCTCTCAAAATAATAATTTTAAGTTAGATTTCTTAATAATTGTATATATGCAGTTACTTAAAATTTTTTATTTGAAGACCAAATAAATGTACCTATACAAAATCAATGACTGTTATATGCTGCCATAGCGACTATAATAGCCTAAAATAATAACCTAATCACAAAAAAAAGAAATATTACCTTGAAGTAGTAACTTGTATTGTGTTATAATATTATTCTAGGTACTCAATAATAAATAAGGCATTAAATAAAATATTTTTTATTATATTTTGAGTAAATTATTAGGAGGTAAGTATGAATAGGGATTCTATTAAAAAATGTTTGTGTCATTATAAAGTTGTCAGGGGGTTGTGGGGACTTTGATCCTAAGTCTCTAAATGTCATAGAATATTTAATCCCCTTATTTTCCTGGATCTCTGCCCTTGAATATACGACTTTCAGTTATAAAATGTTTATACCAAGGGTAATAGTTCTTGAAAAATTTTTTATAAAAATATAAAGTATAAACTGGATCTAGTATTTATTATATTTGGACCATTTTAACGAATTAATAATGTTGATATATTGAGAGGACGCTACACGGCAATTTGTTATCTCCGTCTTACAAGTGTATAATATAGAAAATCTACGATAGTAGAGTAAATCTACTTTTTATGAAACTTGATGGTAAAAACATTATCTGTGTTTGTGTGTGGGTTTTACGATGGTTCAATTTTTTAGTAAGTTATGTTTATATATTTTAGCGTAAATTAAAAATGATCATAACTCACTTAAAAACCCACATGCAAACACAGATAATATTCTTACCATCAAGTTTCATAATAAGTATATATTTTACTCTAATTTTTAACTAACGGAGTTAAACGTGATCTTCTAAGCGTAAATTTTCTATGATACCTACGCACTTGTAAGACGGAGGCAACAAATATTTGTTTAGCGTCCTCTTAAACACTAACATTTTTCAATCACATTTTAGCCTCCATATCTTCCAAATCTATTTTTTTAACTAATAATTATCCTCAATAAACAATGTTAAATAACTTGAACGTCTCAAACAATATTGTTCGAATTTCGATTTTGATACGAATTAGTCGCAATTTTCAGAAAAAATACCTGCTACCTATGTACTTCACAATAGAAAAGGGGTCTTCATTTTTTAAAAGCAGAAGTTTGTATATCTACAGGAGTACAGGATATTCCTTAGGTACGTAGCACACAAAAAGCTCAAGAATATGGAAATATGGATTTTAGGTACATTTAAAAATTAAGAATTTTAATAACTGCATTATTGAAGGGATAAAAGGTTACCATAATTTACTTGTTGAATCACCATCACTCTGTATATAACATTAAAGTCGGGCCCACATGTGAATATTTAAATCCAATTTACGAGACCCACGAGCTCAGGTTGGCTGCAGCACATGTAAATGTACTGATGTTTTTTCTAAACGAAACCGCGCACAGGTCAATATTTAATCTTGGGCGTCGTGGGTCCCTTGATACACATGTTGTGCTAAAGGGGGTCTTTGATCGGCTCGGCGCATTAAACCGTAAAACATAATATAATACCTGTACGATATAATATAATGCTGTGGTGTATACAAACATAGGTACGATTTACGGGAGGTAAAAAAAATAATGAAAACGGTGCAGTACGCTTCGATTTTATAATAATAATAATAATGTTCTATAATACCCTTTCAATATCCTAAAATATCAATATGTATGTATACACAGTGATTCTTTTACAGAGGACAAGGCTGGTCCGACCAGCCAATAATATCTCGAGATGAATGAGTTTTTTTATTTAATTAAGTTTCTTTTCAAAAGGACATACTCTTTTACGTTTTTTCTGTGAACCTATCGGTTATTTTTTTTCTTAAAATCATGAACGTTATATTATCTACACCACGCGATGATGTAAGCACGCAGTTATCATTATTTTTACGAACTTGTAAATCTGTCTGGAAATGTAGCCAACATTGTTAATTATGAAATGCTTCAATTCTCAACAGAACTTATAAAAAATCAAACATTGTTTACAAGAATATTTGATTTTTCGATTAGGTGGCCACAGTTTCCCAGTCATCCCTTTATGTAATCATCAGACATGGATACAGAGCGGGGATTTAGCCTCCTATTTGGAAATGTTATATAATAATATGTAATACTATAATATATAGTCCATACATAATAAATTCTATAAATTATAAATATAAAATAAATTATTACTATTGATATAAAATATTATTTATAATGTTATCTATAATCTATTTGTACTAAAATTATAATACTATAGTTTCTGAAAAATTATAAACCCTCCCCAAATTTAAGATTTCTAGATTTACGGCTGACATTGATTTTTTTATGAATTTAAACTGAAGACATATTATATAATATATAATATATTATATTTTACTACAACCATGACCTAGGTACTCAATGACGACGTATACTCGAAACCTATATAATACAACAAAACGAATTCCCCGAGGGTTTTCTTTTTTAAATTGGTGTTTAAATGTGAGTAAATTTAAAACAAGAAATAATATGAGATTGCATACAAACAAAAGAAAATAAATGTCATTTATTATTTAAAATGAAAAACACTTCAATACACTGAACAACGTAACACATACAATCACAGCTATAACTACTAACGTAGGGACGGATTACGTTTCGTTTACGTACCTATACGATTACGTATTGTATAAATTGGAAAGAGCTTTTTGTCGATGAGAAACCGATAAAAGTCATATTATCGCATGCGATACAATTTTTTAAGTTCAAAATAACGAGAGAAAAATAACATAATGACATCTTAAGGGAATTGCTCGATTTTTTTTTTTTTTTTTTTTGATTCATCCCATTTTAAGGTGACGGAGGTCTTCTATAATATTGTTGTAACTCTTGTCTTTCCACCGAAGAATTCACAAAATAATAATACATTTTACGAACCATACCTACACTCAAAAACTATACATGTTTTTCCAATAAAAATATTATGTTGGTTTGACAACATATTTGTTACTATATGGTTAATATATGATTGGTAAAATGTTCGCTTATATTTAATTTTACTCATAATGTTTGATTCAGCGTGTAGGGGCTAGTTTTGCACCTGCTGTTTAAATGTTCACTGCTATTTTCGTAAAAAACAAGAGGAAATCGCGAGGACTTCTATTTTTTTTTAATTATGTATACTAAGATCCACAATCTGCCATATTCTAATTCTATAATATGTACACCTATCATACGTGCCGTTTGAAAAATTGTAGAATGAACTCGAATGTAGAAATTACGTGAATAAGTAGGATGGCGTCAGCAACGAGTGGGAATAATGTTGCGTGCGGTCAAGGGGGTCTTACTCATTAAAAGTGGTCTCGAGTATTAACCCCGCAGTGACACTATTAAAATAATGTGAAAAGTAGTATTAAATATTATGGACTTTGGAACTGAAAATCATGTTTAAGCGTAAAGGGTAGTATATTATTATGAATTTTAAAATACAAAAATAATATCCATCGATAGCGTTTATTCGGCATACTGTTATTACATTTGTATTCAAGTTCCACCCAATTATTATATCGATATATATCTCCTGTATTATTGAAATATTAACTATAGTGGGCAATTAAGTAACCGCTCTGCTGTACAGTAATTAGTAGTCGAGTGCACATTGCCATTGAACAAGTTTAGCTCTATAATGGATATGTTAAATTTAAATTAAATGACAAATCATACCGTATACGAAATCGATTTTGAACGGAGACGATCTGTGTTACAAAGTTTGATTATAATATTATACTAATTA
Organism: Nasonovia ribisnigri; assembly: GCA_027563435.1. NCBI lineage: Eukaryota > Metazoa > Arthropoda > Insecta > Hemiptera > Aphididae > Nasonovia > Nasonovia ribisnigri. The sequence continues at coordinate 279,087 of JANEHU010004771.1, forward strand.
TTATATTGCTATGACAATGATTTATTTAAGTATATGATGCAAAAACACTAATAACAGTAATAAGGTATAATAATAATAATAATAATAATAATAATAATAATAATAATAATATATACATTTATCCCTTCGTTCGGTATTTAAAGCATGCCTAGATAAATATTAAAAGAAGTCTACTGGATAATACTGAATAATAGTTTGATAATGTGCAGCGAGAAATTAATTGGCCAGCGGCGTGTATCGATTTTTTTGTTAAGGGAAGAGGGTTGTCGCCCAAGTCCAAAATATTAGGTTTTATATATTACAGGTTTTCCCCGTGAGGATTTACTAATTTAAAGTGACGGGCTATTGGAGTTTACATTACTGCTGCCACTATCAATTAATATTGAATCCTTGTGGGGAAACTTGTATACATGTATAATACACACAGATACCATAATATTATACTTATAAACATAATACTATATTATAGGCAACATCGTTGATAAAAACAAAATTAACGATTACTACGGTAATAACTACACAGCTGATAACCACACAACGCCCAAGTAAAATCACCCATGTATATGGATACCAGCTGGTAGAGATTGAAAAGACTGTCAAACATAAATGATTCTGAAACTAACATTTTGATGTTAATCACAATTTTTATTTTTATTACATAGATACTTTATTTATATCAAGATATCAAATATTCTTTAAAAAAAACTCAAACTTTTATTATAAATATATTTTATTATTATTATTGTTTTGTATTTAGGTTTAAGAAAATACAAGAATATTATAATAAATTATATGTGGAAAGTGGAAACCCTGAACAACTTCACCATTTTCACCACAGAAAAGTGATTTTAGAATCAGTTAATTATAAGAACTAAAGATAAAACATAACTTTGGTTATCAAGCTACCCGAAGCTGATACCCATTTTTTAATAAAATAATATCTAAAAAGATTATAAAAAAAAAAAATATAAATAATTTTTCTATTTTAGTTTCTAAAAATATTTGTCAATTTTTGAGACAGTCTTACAAGTTATTTAGGTAGATACTTAATATTATATAACAGCACAAATTACAGTGTAGAGATGTCATCGAGAGTACCATTATCGATTTCTCATTTTTGTTGAAAATCATTTTCCAATTACTGTTATGACCAATTATTATGAACAGTTTGCATGAATGCGTTATTTGGAAACACGTGCCTTGCGACAAAGCAAACGTAATTGTATATAATTTCACAGTAACAGTATGATTTAATTATTGTTAACTTTGACATTTAATAAAATGAAAATTAATCACCAATTTTAAGAATTTAAAAAAATAAATAAATTTGAAATCCGCAATAATTTATAAAAATCATATAAATTATTAACTATACCTATACTTAGTTGATTCATAAAGTCGTTGTTTTTATAATGGAAAATGAAACTTTGTAATATTAGTTGCATCCTATTATCATTTATTGATGAATTCACGTAATATACATACTATAATATAGTATTATATTATATTATAATATTTACCAATATTTAATATACACGTCACTTGACGCTTTTCGGCTGCGCCCAATTTATTATAAATTATTGGAACGACACGCAGCAGTTGGTTTGACAATCACCACCATGCAAACTCAAATAAACAGTTATGTATTATGAACCTTTTTCAAATATACATCAAATTACTTAATTAATAAAATATATGAACATAATATTATACCCATTTCCATATAAAATTGATAAATTTATTGATTTATTAAAATTTACCGTTCATTTTTCACTAAATCATGTTTAAGGGACCATAATCTCACAATTGATCCATTCATTTATTAATGATTTTATAAGCATTAATAACTATTGCATGCAGCTAGGAATTATAGTTGTTAACCAACCGTGTCTTTTTATCAATAATAACCTCTTACAATACTACCCGAAAAACACAAACGGAAAACAACGTATCCAAACGAAATAGAAATTTCTCCCTAATTAACTGACTTATTAAGATTTTGACCACGTTACATGAGCAAGAATAATAAATTTAGCTTTTGGCGTCAAAATAAAATATTTTATTATTATATGTAGGTAAATACTATACCTACATTCGAGTATAAATGTATCGCTAAGCTACAAAACTTTATGAAAATTAGTGTAGACAGCTTAAACGAAAACCGTTTAAATCAGTGGAAAAAGGCCAAATTTGTTCGAATGGTCCGCTACAGCAAAGGTATTACAAGCTCACATGGGGGGGGGGAGGAGTAAAAATGTAAGGTTTGACAGGCGGAGTAGATTGGCGCTCATTATATGATAGTAAACTATTAACAAGTAGTTCAAAATTTAATTTTGTTTTATAATTAGGTACACACTTAAAGTTATTTAAAAACAAAAACATTTCCAAAAGCGTTAAAAGTTCTTAAGAAAATTAGTGTTAACCTTTAAATAAATCGCCTTGTACCTATTTAATAGATTTGCAGTATTTTATTCTAATCCGTTAGTTCAAGACATGTTGTTAGCTTCTTGAAAACTTTTCAAACCCCTTATTCCTTGAATTAAGAAACTGTTCAAACCTCTCTCTTATCTTCGCAACTTTAGATTCTTAAGCACGCCTCTGACTATATTCACTATTTATTATGCAGGCTGTTTCTGGATTTGTCGTACTAACTTTGAGTATGATCTCATGTTATGTAGCGTAATCAAAATGACAATTCTGAGTTTTGCGAATGAAGAATTTTTAAGGGAATTTAAACACGATCAAAACTTAATTGATATTTTGGATGGTCAATAAATTGTTATTTAATGAACGGTTATTTCTCTGCTATGAGACTTTTCGTCACACCAAAAATCCTACTTTGGCAATGTCACTAGTTTTATGGGTGTCTCTGACAATGATCGTAAGACATCAAAGTATAGGGTAAAACTATTTTTGTCGTTGTGTATATGGTATTGCGATGTAATATATGTTTTAATTTAAATGGTATGGCTTTCACGAGTGTCCTTAAGACTCATCCACATTAGCAAAACATAAAATAGTTTTTCGATTCCACAAACTGGCATGCCATGAGATCATATACCATAGAATTTTACGAAAAACCCGGAAACACCCTGTATATTATACACCTAGCTAAGTATTAAGCACAATATAATGCATTATAATGTTAATGTTATACGCGGGCGAACGAACCCATTTACGGGTTTATAACGTACGGTTGTTGCATGCACTTAGTGTTCAATTTCTATTCAGCCACGTTGAACAAATCGAAACGTTAATATTTCAACGGTACCGAATCATCCCCTGAGCTCCTATATATTATTATTCCCTTGTCAGACGACCCCAGTGGCCGGTTATTATCACACCAACACCGCTGCCTAAAACGTCCGGTTGTTTGTACCTATACTATTATAGATTAATAATAATATTATGATTTATAATACAATGTAAACACATGTTTTTATTTTTAATATTTTACTTCGAACAATATTTTAGTTTAAAATCAATCTATATACGGCTCCTGGCAGTGTGTAGATCACGATGCTAAAATTATTTTTGTATACATTAGACTCTAATGATTAGAGTAAAAAAGTGACCTCCTTAATATTTGTGTATCCGTGGTATGACGTATAACGATATTATTATATTTTAGCACGTCGCGTCATCGCTTTGATAACGGTAACCCATCATGCAGAGAGACTTTGACGCCGAACATGCTCGCACGTGTATGTATAATATACCTACCTACGAAATAATCGTCGACAAACGGGGACAGTCAGTGCCTAAGTGCGGTGGCATGATTAATTACAGTTTATTGGTTTATTATGGTTGAATGGTATTAGTATATTAGCAGGACAGTTATACGTTTTACAAAATAAGTATAAAAAAAATGTTTTGCTGATGCAATCGATTAAGAAATTATGCAAATGACAAATTTTAAACTAGTTCGATTAACTTTATGGTGGGAATTATTATAAATTTAAGTTGGTCTCGTTATTATTATATTTGAACATTAAAATTGAAATCGTGTTCGTACAACTGTTGTACCAATAAATTGTTATGGATGCTCAACTGTTGTGAAAACCATTTTTAACGTTCACCCGACTCAACGACGTAACCAAGCAATAATATTATGGCTGGTGGCGCTGGTCACTGGTCAGTTACATTTTATATAAAATTTACAAGTTTTTATTTGTGTTTTTATTGGCCATACTTATATATACCTAAGTAAAAATCTTGTTTACAATATATGTATTTTTATCAGAATTTTATGAATGCCCCAAATATAATTGCATTTTGTTACATCGAAAATATTTTATTATTTATTTATATTTTCTCTGACTACCTATATTATATAAATGGATTTCATATGGTTATTAAATGTACCTATTAAGTATCAACCCGTCTCGATTCTTTTACTCGTTTGTTAAATAAATATATATATTTTACTGGCAATATTGTTATTAAATAGTACCAAATTAAAATAAATCTCAAACAATGGAAAAAATTACATTTTACGTATTATGATTACTTATTATTATGTACCTATTACTATAGTACGAATTCAAGGGTGGATACAATGGCTATGGCAGCAAAAGTCATACCTTACCCTTAAACTTTAGATAATATTTCAAAGAGGCCTTTTTCGTTTATTATAGTTAGTTTGTATAAAACGGTGTAATAGTTATATGAGTCTCCATAACCGAACATACAATGGATTTTTATGCTCAGATATTATCACTTTCTAAAACTACCAGCAAAAAATCCGATGGAAAAATGTATTATACTTGTCATAAAAATAAAGTTGTATGCTGCAGTTACAGTGATTATATTATTATTATAGCAGTTTTTATAATAAAAACTGGAATATTCCTTTCCATAAAACACGTAGAATGTATACTTAATTTACACATGACTTAACAGCCTGAATTTTATTTCAGAAAATGTTTTGGGTCTATAGCGTTTAAAAGTGTTCGAAAACCCTAATTATGACAAAGTTTCTGAAAAATAACTACTAATCCTGGATTGCGCTCTAAAATGCTCTTGCTCAATATTTTCGTACGTTCAAATATATTATTATAAATAAGCTACTCTAAAATTACAAAGATCCGGTCACGAACCCTGAAGAAATGTACACAATACTAGGTGGTTCACCAATCATTATGATCAGTCCAATTTTTTTCTTTTAATAATGACTTTTTCGATTTTTCGATTTTGAGTATAAGATCATATTTTCAAATACTAGGTATACTAAGGGTTTTTTTATACTATTTACGGAGTTATCCTATGACGATTAATAATTTTTGTTTCAACAATCATATTTTAGCATGTGATGTTTTTGTTGATATTTTTTGAAGTATCTAAAATAACTGTGTAACGAATAGTTTCTAATTATTAACTATTTATGTACAGTGTACAATAACACTATTAATAATAGTCTTACATTAAATATAAAATATATATTACATTATAATAATATACCTGTAATATTAAGTCTAGTATTTACTGTACTGACAAGAATAATTAAAATAAGTATAATTAATAATAATTACTATGATTTTCAAATTATTATAATAAGTCATACATTTGATCCTAACATTGTAAGCTATTATCAATAATGCATAGAGATAAATAATTTAGAAACGAATAGTTTGAATTTATATTTATGAATATTTATAGATCAATATTTTTAATATAGATTTATATAGATCATTTTTAATATCAATTTATATAAATAATCTTTTTTTTTATATGTTTTCATAATCTGCTTAACAATTTAAAGTGAAAATAAGGTGATTCTCATTTAAATAATATAGAAGTTTGTGTCGACAAAATAGTACGATATTTACAAGAGAATTCTTAAATGGCATAATATTAATATGAGTATTTGTAAATATGACTTTAAGATGTAAGTAATCTATACATAAAAGTTACCAAACTTCAATAAATGCATTAGGTAGATATTAAAAGAAGGTCTGGGTGAGCATTGTAAATGACTTTGAATAATTCAATAAAAATAATATCCAAAAGGCCTAATTATTTAATAAACTTGAACAGTTGATCGTTTAAAAATGTTATAATTCTTCCTTGAATACATATCTGAATGAATTCGTACAAAGTATAAATATGTAAACAAAAAAAAACTTATACACAAGTACTGGTTTAATCAGTTTTTTCCTGATACAGAAAATAATCTGATAACAGAGTTATTCTAATTTTGTTTATTAATTATGTAATTAAACTGCAGGGAAATGCATGACAATATACCGTATGCAGAATTGAATAAGCTATATATAGAATAAAGTGACAATCGGTATAATATAGTAAAGATAGAATACAAATATGTCATTTGACATATATACAATACATTACAGATAGGTACTGAATACAAAGTGTTCATAGACTATGAACTCAAATTTCATAACATGACGATCGGTATAAAATTAATGTGAATCAAATTATAATTCATTATTTTTATTTGATAAAACAATTTTTTTTTTCAATAAATCTATACAAATAATAATATAATAGTACGAATAGTACGAAGTAATTACTTAGAAAAATAAATAGTACCACCTGTGATAAATTTATAACGATTTATTAATGCCAAACGCAATAATATATGATTTAGGTAACATACATTTTCATTATATTATACGTATTTTGGATTTTCATTTTGTATTAAAAACTATTATAAGTCAGGGTAACTTTGGAAGAGATCATTTCATTTTGTATACTTTAATACTTATGAAGAAATCTAACTTTGAATTCAAATAGATACACTTATGCAAATTATGTCGCAAAGAGCAAAAAAGCAAAAGAACGTCTAAACATCAAAGGCTGGAAGACAAGAGAAGGTGAATCAAATATTAAGTTTTTTACCATGAATTTAATGTCTGAAAAGATTATGGATCAGACAATTGAAATGACTCAATTTGATTTAAAATATTTATTTTCCTCATGATGTCTAAACATTGAATATTTTGCCTCATTGCATGAAATATGTATTTTTACTAGGTAGGAAAAATAAAATGAACATTTTTCACTCTGAAATCGACGATTACAGTAATACGATAAGTTTAATTCAAATTCCTATCAATAATACAAAATAAATTTCCTTCTAAAGTGGTTGATGAGATTACAATCATTCCAATTAAATGCGCAATACCTACACAGGTATATTATCTTACATTATTATACTGCGGAGTCTTAAATTTAATTTTGACAACAAATCTGTGATAATATCTTGTATATTTATGTTATTTATATTCTTCGTGACTGATCGCTTTAGATTAAGATTTTACAAAATTATTTTCATTGTTAACGATTCACGTTTATTCTTCTATCAACACAGTTAATTTCAGTGAATGTTTGGACTGCGAATCGTTATTATTATCTGATCGAATATATTAAATTTAATTACTAAAATCAATCAATTATATCGAATAACGTTCGTTATTCGATCACGTAAATAATTGTGTAATAGGCTCGAAGCAACACTACACAAATATTCATACTTAATATATAATGTTTATCAATAACATTTAATCATTGCAGTAATGCGAATTAAGTTTGGAAATTGTATCTCTATAAAACATTATAATATAAACGATTAAAATAAAGCAAAAATCACTAAAAATCCTAAAAAAAAACCCTAAGAAGTTCACTAATAATATTATTTATTTATATAAGTATATAATAATATTATGTAGTAGGTATATCCTGAATTATCTCAAGTTAAAAAAATACTCTCAAAATTCTTTGAGTAAAAACCACGGTGGCGTCATAAGACTTTTGAACTTTTGGAACAAACAAACTATACAATACACCCAAATTATATAAATACTAAAAATACGATAGGGCGTAAAGATTGTCGCAAAACTACTAAATATTTTTAGATCCTACTACAAGTAATTTGTTATCATAATAACGATAAATATAAAGTTAAAATGAATAATATGATCCTTTGTCATGGACGTTTATGGTACACAAATAAGATGTTATGTTAACCCTAAAAGTATCACGTCATGTTGTCATGACTCATATAATGTACAAGTGACAAAACCTACAACTATCGTTTTACCTTCGTACTCGCCAAGTTAATGTCAATCTCCATTTTTTAGCCAGCACTGTAGTTGGTTTTATGAAAAGTTTCATGGTGTATCTTTATCCATTGAACGTCAGTCTAATATCTTTAATTTTTACCATAAGATATTATTACACAGACCCTCCAACACTGTACTCGGGTTGTAAAGGTTTTATGGTCAAACGATTGCGAGACAAGTGTAAAATACATTTCATTCAAATACACGTCTCTTATTAATACTTCAAAACAAACCTAAAATAATGCACTACCTAGTCTCGAGTCCGTGTTACAGTCGTTGCCTATCCACACATTCGTACAATCCTGTCAAATTCTACAAAAGCAGCAAGACTCTTCAGAGTTTGCCGTGTCGGTGGCATTTTATCACAATGGTCGAATTATAATGTGATCCAGCATATTTGCTTCATTCACGACAAAATTTGACCCATATTAATAACTAGGGCAGAGGACTTAGGTATAACCCCAAGCAAGCACTACCTTCCAAAGCACATAATATGCACATAAAATCAATAAAATACGGACTTAAAATTATTTTTATGGTTTAATTATTATAATAAAAATAAATAAAATAGAAAATACGATATTCGAATTTAAAAATATTTCATACTATTGTCAAAATAATAAAAATAATAATTGAATCAGAATGAAACTGTAACTTTTATTTTTATTGATTAGGTATAGAAAAAAGACAATTCCATTGATTGATTGATTTATTAATTAATTTTGAGTTTTTTTTTCTGTTCCCAGTGGGCTGGTACGTGGCAGTGTGCGGGAAGCAAATATACAAATGCTAGAAGTCCCCTGTTTTATTAATTAGCCTTACTCTGGAAAAATGTAATTCTTACTATACTCCCCATGTTTTATAAAATATTTTAAAATATCCCAAATAAGTAACTATATTTAATATATTATTTCATAAAACATCATAATATTAAAAAAAAATTACAACAATTTCGAATTATTTACAAAAAGATTAAAAAAATGTTTAAAAAAAATGCTAATAAAGCAAAATTAAATGTTGTTTAGTTATTAAACATTAATCATGCAAAGTATGTAGCAAATGTATAGCTAAGTTAACTGTACATTGTACAAATAAAAATAAGTAAAAAAATTACTACAACATCCAAACATTAGTAGGCAATGAACTTAAAAAGAAAAAAACGAAGAACAACAATTCTTTTTTTTTAATAGGGTATACTTATAGAATTAGAATACCTAGTATTATACGTATCTATAAGTACGTAACTGAATAACTCGTAGCTGATGTATATTAATTTCCTCGTTTGTTTATTAATTTATGAATTGTTTGCTCTCTTTGCGCCAGCATTATAAAAACAAATATAGCTGATAAATAGTTAATAAAAGTATATTAAAAAATGTATTGTAATTACTAATTATAATATAAAGGCGGGTAAGTTGAAAACTATAACAAAGTAAAAATAAGATAATGGCATCCGTTACTGAAGGTATGTGTTCAATAAAAAAATATGAAGAAGAAAACAGAATTTTAAGCAATAGTATGACGTCAGAAGGAGATTTTAAATTTTTTCCTACGTGAATTCCAGAACATTTTTATCGGTCGCAATGTTAGTTGTAAAATATTTTATAATTTATTAAAAACTAATCACTATAAATCACAATTTTAATCGAAAGTAATTTGTAGTATATTATAGCAATTCGTTATACTTGTATTCATGAACATAATTAATTATAATATGATTATTTTTTCAATTTTGTTTTGAATAATAGCTTGAGAGAATATGGCAACAATAACTCAGATACGTATAAAACCAACAATTTCAATAATTGCCTCTCACAGGTCAATTAATCTTTCACGATGGGTGAAATGTGAACAGTTATTTTACTATGCACCCAGGTAATGATACCAATTGAAACCTATTAATTTGATAAGCTTCTGAATGTTAATTTGGCTTCTTAATGTTCTATATTCTACTGCCATTTCACGGGAAGTGTTCACAGAAACTGCTTTCCAAACTGTCCTCGTAAATTAGTTTTTGTTCTTTAAATATAAACTTATTATTATTATGCGATAGAGGCGCGTACCCATAAAATAAAATTACCATTTATTAATTTGTTCCGAGTGCAATATTTTGGTAGGTAGCATATTAAACATAAAAAAAAAAACATATTATTTATAACAAAATATTTTTCTGTAAACAGTATATATTATATTATTTTTATGCTATCTTATTATTTATGACGATGGTTTATTCAAAACCGTCTTCCACCATCCAATTTGAATAGTTATACCGAATAAGGATACGTGTCTGACAATAATAGTTGACATATTGACCGCGAAAACAAAGTAAAAACCAATGAACCGTCGGAAATACAATAATATTATGTAAAAACGGTTCGAAGAGACACTATAATACGTAGGTATTGTGTGTATAATGTATCCGAGTTGAAAACGTTTCGTTCTTAAAATTTATTTTAATTTGTTCTAAACGGAAGAAAGCTATACAGCTTTGATACGTAATAATAGGTTTGCACGCGAGTTATAATTTTTCAGTTGATTTTTTTACAATATTATGCGATGTTCGAAAGACTCCAAATAAGTGAAAATGTGAAATAAACATTTTTATATTAAAACTTTAATAAAGCACGCGTATATTGTACAATTTAAATCATCGTATGATTGCATAGCTGTAAAGGTAGGTCACAAATACTCTGTCGCATATTATATTTTGTAGGTAGGCACAGTGGAAATATGTAAAATATATTGTAATAATTATACGTGTTATAACTTTATAAGAAGCTTATTATTTGGCATCGACAGCAGCTTACACCATAAACTTTTCTTACGAAAATTAAATTAAATTATAAATATGAGAAAGCCAAAATAATATCTGTGTACTAGATAGGTGTTGGTAATATAATTAAAAATCTCATATGATACGGAAAAACTAATATGAACTTATTCAATCACAAAATATTGAATATCACAGAAATTCCTGTGGGTAATCATATTATCAGCTGTAATACATTTTGTGACACTTCTACTTACTTTATATTATAAAGATATTAAAGTAATAATTTTAGTTTTTGGTTTTGACTATAGTATATAGGAATATCGAATAGGATATGGAAAAGTATAATTTTTATAAAATGTTATTAAATAAAATAAGAAACATGAAATATGAATAAGTAAATTATGACCGGAATGATAAAAAAAAAACAAACAAAAATATGGTTCAAGAATATTGAAAAGGATAACTTGGTTCTAAGAATCGAGACTAGATATAATATAATATGACGTTTCTACGAAATTCTAATTTATTAAAATTGTATCGTAAAAAATGCTTCGGTCATCGCGGTTTCTTAATATAATATTATGATACCTATTGACAACACTGAATATTTATTTTCTTCGATTCGCTGTTGGTATCGAAACCCAATGTTTGTCTGGCGTTGACAGTTAGATGAATTATAATTATATAATATTGGTACTCACCAATAACTCATTTCCTGCTCCGAGTCAGAAGGCTTGAATCCTCGAAACTAGGACAAGGACACGTCATATCATTCCTACCAAACGAAGCGATCATCGCCAGTAGGATTTTAAATTAAATCAAATCTATCACCTTTACACTTTATCACCCTCACGGACACTTCATAACCGTCCCACTGTATTATAATTTGCGTCGATCACAAATAATAGCTCTGCGATTTCCGTTTAAATGACTGACCCAACAAGTTGAGTTATAACTACTATACCTAAGTATAGTTGCATTCTTCTGCGTCGTACAGCGATTAAAATACTAGCCATTGCTAATATTGTTTTTTGGACAGGTCTTAATTATTTCTAGTATAGTTGTAAGTATAGATACCTACCTATATACATGTTCTATATTTATATTATAACTATACCTACCTCATAATAAATATATTATGTGACCAGGCAATAGGCGTATAAAAAATTTTTAAAAAAAAGATGAACCTTTAACCATACATTTTTTTTCTGCATTTCGTTCAACTATTTTTAAATCTTTTACGCATGATAAATTATTTCATAACGTTTGTGTAAAACCTAAAAGAGCAGGATAACATATAATACATTAGATACTTATATATGTTAAAAATTTTTATGTGCAAGAGCTACTTTTTAAGTTAAAATTTAAGTTTCATAGAAGATGATTTTTTTCTTAACTATTTTTATGTAATATATTTTATTTAATACCTACATACTTATTAATTGTTTATTTATTATTTTTAGTTAAATGATGATGAAATATTACATTATATTATTACATATTATACCTATATTTAAAGTATAATAGTTGTAAATAAAATATTTATACAAGATTAAAATGTATGGTTTCTATAAGAAAATCATTTACCAGACGACTTTCCATCAATTATATTATAGTACATGCGTATTATGTATCGCATATGTATTATATATCATTCATGAGTGTACGGCAGGTTTTATATAACTTTGTTTTTGGAGTACTTACAATAGTTGTTCAAATTTTTAAAGGCTATATTTTTATATTATCTGGTTTAATCTTGCTTTGTTAGAAATTTACTAACTGAAGACTATAAATAAAGTATTAATAACTCAAACATTACACAAATGTATTACTTTCATCGGTGAACATATTATTATCTTTTTAAATTAAGCGTTTGAAGTTTTAATGTAATTTACTGAGAACGAATAAGACTGGTGGTGGCTTAACATTTTTTCAATATAGGTATTCTTTTCTATTCAATTCGACGTTTTAACATGGGTTCGTTTCGTAGACATCTACGCTTGGACCCAGCTTAACGTCTACATGTCAGTCATGGACTTACACGTAGCAGACAAGGTGGCAACAATTGCGGTCGTATTCAAACCTTCGTTTAGAATCCGTCAACATCATAGGATGTTTAACTGTTTTTTCCTCCACTAATGATATAAGTCTTGTAATTATCATTTAAAAAAAGTATCAAAAGTGGTGTCTAAATTGTCCATACACATTATTTAAATTCAATTTTATGATACATACATATTACTAATTACCCAACTTTTTTTTTTTTCAGTATTACAAATTAAAAAAACGCAAATATGAATGATATAATATATTAAAATAATGAAACACCAATGATACAATTCGTAGGTACCCATATCATGAAATAACATATAAATTTATTCTCTATGGATACAAGAATAACCTATAATTATACTACATAGACATGTACAATGTACATACAATTTTTATAATAATATTTTTTTTATGTACGTGGATGCTGAATAATATGTGTAAACTAATATTTTGTGGTTTTACTCTTTGAAATTTTAGTCAGTAAAAACATAAATATTTTCCAAAAATCAATTGATATACTTCTCATTATTATGTTATTACATTGAAACTATTTTAATTAAGATTAGCTAAACTTTAGTCTTGATTCTTATTGTTTAATTGTGATTAATGCACAAAAAGTAGCCAAACGCAATTAAATAAATGTGATTAATTTGACGGACCTATAGATCTTAAATAAGAGACAAAATAGCTTAGTATTTTTGAGTAAGAAAATTATTATGGTATTATTTTAGTATCCAAATAAAGATTTTCATGATTGTGATCGCATCCAGTGTTGTGCAAAGATAACCAAAAAATTATCTAGATAAGATAACAGATAATTCATTGAAAAATTATCTAGATAAGATAATAGATAAAACTTAAAATATTTATCTAGATAATAGATAAAAGATAACCATTTTTATCTAGATAAAAAACAGATAATTTTAAAAAGTTTCACAATTTAGCTTGTATTAATTGTAAAATGGCAAATTTTATTAAAATATACTATAATTATCATACAAACATACACCTATATTTAATATAATAGAAATCTATACTTGAATACCACCAAAATTTAAATATCTTTATTTAATACTTACAAGTGAAATACAAATTAACAATTTATTTGATTGGATTTTACACAAACTAACATTTCAAATGTTTTATCACTTAACCGGTTCCTCCTAGGAGCCAAAATCTGACTCCCACTACTAAAAAGACGTTCCACCGGTGCAGAAGAAGGAAGTGTTGTGTTATACTTAAGAAATATCTGTTGTATGTTGTATGAAATACGAATGTATGATACTAAAAATGATTAAGTTGTTATCATGCAGACAGACGGCAGACTATTAATAACTTTATTGTATATCGCAGATTACTGTACATATAATTTTATTAATTTAGCTAAATTTATAAAAACATGTTTATGTTCACTAAATACCTACTAAAACTAAATAGTGATAAGTGATTACTAATAAGTAATTATTAGTTATTACTTATTACTGTCGTCTGTTTTCTATTCTCAGTAGTCAGTGGTTGGTTTTATTATTATTTATTACTTTAATCATGATAATCCAAGTTTACAATTATATATTGTTATTTATGGAACATTTCAGACAGCAAGTTGATAATGTATCATATATTCGTATGTGTTTACTATTTACAATTATAAAACAATAACTATTAATACTTATAGTTAGTAGAATATATATTTTATAAAAAACGAATTTACTGGCCACTACTAAAGGTACGACCACAGAATAGGTGATTAGGTGATCACCTATTCTGTGGTACGACAACATTTGACGTTAGGTATGAAATATAGTTATAATTTATAGAACACAATAAAGTGATAATATTATTTTGATTTCATAATTCTATTTTAAACGAAAATTACCTATAACGCTAAAAATCTATAATACTCTTGTCTCTTGTAAGTTGTAATGAACAATGAACTACGAAAATAATTTTGAGCGGAAAAACTCAGGTTATATAGTCTATCGAGTAACAATAAATTATACATAAATATAAATTAAATGCACCGCGGCCGTAAAACGACGTCGCGCGTCGCCGTCGACCGCCGTGTGCTACAGCCTACAGTTGAGGGACCAATATTTCCCGCGGTTACACGGGCAATGCGCGTTAAATAGTATGAGACATTGAGACTCATACAGTCAAACTGAAGGTATTTACAAATAGAACTTGTAAGTTAAATTCAATAAAAAAAAGCAGCAATAACAAACTTAAATAATTTAATTCTCACTAAAAAAAAAAAAAATTATCTAGATAATTTATCCCAGATAACCATTTTATTTAAATAGATGAGATAAAAAGATAATTAAAATTATTTTTATCTAGATAAGATAAAAAGATAAATATTTTTATCTAGATAATTTATCTAGATAAAATTATCTAGATAATGCACAACACTGATCGCATCCAACAGAAAAGTCAAAATTCATTAAATTTATGAAGCTTATATTATAGCCTATACAAGTTATTAGGATATAATATTGTAGTCCACAAATTGATTGTAAACAATATTGATGGTACATTTTATTTGTATGGGGTCTATTTAACTATATTCTAATTCATATTTTATGTATTATTGTAAATAGTAAAACAATAAAGTATAAAGATTATACTTTCAAATTTCAAATAGTTATCTACATTTTTTTATACTATTTAAGGAGTGGTGAAACAAATTATTTTTTTTTTAAATTAGGAACTCTATTTTTACTAAGTCGTAAAGCAGATTAATTTGGTTAGAAAGTGTTGATGTGTTTAGATCAAAGTTCGAACTTATTATACTTGTTATTTCTATATAAGCATTTCATAGTCTATGAAAATCGTCTGAATGTAACACTACATAATATATTAGACATTATTAGGTACTTGACCAAATAGTATAATATAATATAATATAATTACTTGCACTGTAAGTAGGCTACCAGACGTAATTTTAATATCATTATATATCTCCATAAATTCGAAATCTGTAGGCATATGCTTGGTAAAAGTGTCTGAATTATAGTGTTTGCTTATATATACAATTTCGGGGATAGTCTAAAAGATGTATTCCCGCATTCCCCGTTAAATACATTAAATCAAATTATGTATCACACATGATCGGCTTAATGTATTCATTTTACAATGTGTTTTAAATATTTTGTTTTGTGTCTGAAGGTGACTTCTAGTTGGAAAATGATCTATCATCAACTTTGAGAAAGGTTTCTAGTTGATTGATCCCGTAGGTATGTACTTCGTAGGCAATAGTTTTTACTTTTTAGATATTAAGAAAGAGTTAAAAAAAAGAAAACGAACATTTGATAAAATTGTATTATTAAAATAATTGTTGTGTAACCTTGGTTGCCAAAAACTTAAACCGTCTCCGCTCAGAATAGTTTTAAATCGTATACAATGATTTATCATCGAATTCAAATCTAACACATACATTTACAGTGACCTACTCAATGACGAGGTACACTCGACACATATTGCTGTAGTACAACAGCGCGATTACCTACTTGACAGCTTAAATTTTTCAAGTATTTTAACTATAAATAATGGTATATCGCACCATAATTTATGGTAATTAATAAATTTAAAAACCATAGTATTAAAATTTTAATAAAACTAAATGCTGAGTAAAATTAAAAATAGATTCAAAAAGTTGTTAGTTATAAAATATGTGATTCACTCATTCTCGTTTGATTAAAAAACTAATCTTTAGCATAGTTTTATTTTTTTGAACTTGTATACGCATAATATTGTATTTAAATATTAATTAGGTCGTTAACTAGGTATTTGCTTTTATTTAATCTCTTGTGCTATAATTTAAAATGTGGATTAGCCCTAAAGTATATTTTATATGATAATGGCTGTAGGTACTGGTGAATGATAATAACATTATTAGCAGATTCCAAAAAACAAACCCGGTAAAATTAGATTTTGCTCAGTAAGTTTATATTTAAATTTGATTTCATATTATATAATTACAATTAGGTATTACTTTATAAATTACAGTAAAACAATTTGTTATCACAACAACGCAAAATATAATACAACACATTAGTGTTCTCTTCTATGTAAATGTTTGTGATGTATTCATTTTTTGTATTGCTTATAAAATATATCCTACTTAAGTTTAACATTTTAGTCACTAGTAGGTATCTATATATTACACAATAAATTATTTAATATTATTGCATTACTTGGGGAATTGAATTGTAGAAATTAAAAATCTCCTACAAAACCAAAATTAATATCTATAAAAATCAAAATGATTGTTGTAATGATATTAAAAATTCATATTAAAATTGAAACAAATCGATAAATAAAAATTAATTAGCACGTTTATAGATAGTGAGTGTTAGCATTCAAATTTCAAGTAAAAAAAAATATCCCAAAAGGTGTTTAATTGGTGAATGCTATAATATAGCATTATGTCCTTCAAGGGTGTAATACATTTGAAAATTCAACCACAGCAAATACAGGTCTGTAATGTTGTTTATTGGTATCTATAATATTTAATTTCATAGTAACGACGCGTATGGTACGCATAAATGACGATCCTGATGGATTGTAGGTAGAATTTTAAATGTCATTTGTAAAAAAATAAAAGTGATATTTGAAATCAAAAAAACTGAACAATTATTTTTAAAATCTAATTACAAATCAAAAAACAATTAAATCGATATTGTGTAATAATATAAAAATTAGTAAATTATAAATTCGATATGTGAAATCTAAATTAAAATAGAAAAATTTCGATTTCGATTTCAAGCCCAGGATACCGTAATATTTGATGGTAAGTATACCAGATACCATTCTGCAATATACCACTCGTCGATCGTCGTGGATGTGAGTCTAAGAAGTTCGGGGCGATTTGTCAATACAATAGTATAATGTACTTATTATTGTATATTAAGTACTATTATATAAATTATTATAATATTATCTTATTAAGAACTACCTATTATTATTATTTTTTTCTTTTTTAAACGAGATACAATGCAGTATTTATAGCACTCGCGGGACGACCACTGCAGCTCGGGGTTTAGTGTGTTAGCACACCGTCGGCCGCATATTAATAATACTTATAATAATAATAATAATATATTATACACGCGCGTGCATTGTGTACAGTGTAATTTATTACATTCAATTGCCACGGCGTCCCTATACATTATTTTATTGCCCTGCGGCATCAACGCGTTTGCGTCGCGGTAAATAAACCCATTAAAAACACGACGAAATCCGTTTGTTTCGACGGATGCGCGAATTTCGTCGCCAGACCAATATATTATGATATAATACTGGCCAAAGTCCAGGACGCGCGTTCAGGACACTTCTCTGCGTAAACGTTTTATATTCGCCAGTGAGCGCACATACGCGGGATTTCACCGGTCGAAAGTGTTTTATTAAATGAAAAAAAAAAATACCGTAGGTACCCGTAAAGCAATAACTGTCCAGTCTAATTTCCTTGGCCCATATAGCGACATTTATAATACCCACCGGCTACCGGTATTATTTTTAATCTAATAAGAGTGACCGTATACCTATACGCGGTATACACGATGGTATATTATAATATGTATATTAAAAAAAACGTACTGCTCCTGGTTTTCTTGCGTCGGCATTTTTTTTTTCAATTAAATGTCTATATATATATATATATATTATATTATATTATAATATGTATTGTAGATACAACACGCGTAGGCAACAAAAACCCTATTTGCGTAACGGTTATGGTCGAAACATATTATTTTAATGGTGGAAAAAAACTATAATAAATAAAACTTTTAAATCGTATAAGTATATATTATGGATATATAATATATTATGCACGTCCGGGGAAAAAAAATATAGAACTTTAATAAACACTGTATACTACTTCGTCGTTATTATTTTTTTCGTCTACACCACCTCATCAGCCCCGTCGGGGTTAATTTCTCCTAGACATGCAACACGTTTCGCAAACTATATTATACGTGTACAATAATTCGTTCGCGAATGATATACCTAGGTACCTACCTCCTTTTCGTGATGTTTGTGTTTGTATGATGTGTATTAAGGAATTGATTTATGGATCGCAAATTGTAGGCATACCGCGGTATGCCGGTATGTATAAGTACCGGTAAAACGGTTATATGTAGGTAACAGAATTACAGTTGCATGTGGATTGTGCGGTACAGACGAATAACAACATTAATAGCCATTAGTGTAAAAACTGTTCGTAGATTTAATAACGCATAACAATTGTAATACGTATTATATTATTACTATTATTCATTTATATAATATGATGGCAACGCAGTATACACCAAGTCAAACAAGAATTTACTCGTTTCCGTGGCGCAGAATTTGATCAATTTGTATATTAACAAAGTATATCATGTTGCCCATGAGTGGGATATATTATGTGAAAATAATTGGAGGAGGGGTTAGACACAAAATGCGCGCTTGCGAGTCGTATGAATATAAATTATAAATTAAATATCTGTTGCTTTGAAAACTGATACACGTTAAACATATTATTATACTGTTTTGTAAATTTAACAATATAACCGAGAAAGGTATCTTTGAAATATCATCTAAGGGGTGACTCCAACCTATATAGCCAACCCCTTGGGTTCGATCACGAATATTAATGTAGGTGTAACGGCAGGTATTTAATATAATACGTGCAATATAACAATTATACGACTGTCACAATGATGCTCGCAGTGCTAATAGTATTTGTGGATTAAACTATTTTGTGTGGGAAATGATTTGTTTCAACTCTACCTACATAAACCGATGGTTAAAGTATCCATGATAAACTTATAGGATAACAAATAAAACCAAGATATACCAATGTTGCTGACTTGCTTTGTGTTTCAAACATTCAAAGTAAATAAGTACCGTACTGACACTGTCTATACCCATTATATAACGGCGCGTGGCGTATTATTATAATATATTATCTCTTTTATCTAAAGTTCAAAACTTGGGATCGCTATAAAATATTGAAAACAAAATTCTAATCTTACGAACTTAGTATTAGGTATTGTTAAATGGAAAATATAATAATTACGATGTAAAAGTATACGGCACACTTAAGTAATAGATCAAGCGTGCTAAATACACTCATCACTCTACAGCTAAAGTTGTTTTGTTTTAAGCAACTGTCGTAAATGTCAAAATATTTTTTGTTGAACATTTTGATGTTTTTTCAAAATTATAATAAATAAATATATTCAAAACAGAATACAATCCTGGTGTACTTGTGTTTAAGACATATTTTATACTGATTCGTCGATATTAATTCATAATTGAGTATTGACATAGGTAATTATTATTGTTATTATTGACTCTTTAATTTATTAAAAAAGTCACATCCACAGTCTAGAAAGCTGACTGCAAGTTGCGTCCCGAAATACTTTTTGTAAATTGCGTCCCGGCTATTATTTGGATGCATGTAAATTGCGTCCAGAGTATTTTTCTAATATGTTATTACTATATAAATTATGAAAATTTATTTTTATTAATAAAATATTTCTGGAAGTCAAACTTTCAATATCGCCGTTTTTCAGTAGTTGAATAGGTATTTAACATTTTAGATGATAGTCTACGGTCTACCAACATAATATTTTGATCAAATGCTTTTTGTTTTAAATCATAGTTTATTTCGATTTAAAACTCATTCAGACTGCTCATGATTATATTCATTGAAAAATTCAATAAACCAATTATTGAATTTTGCAAAAAAAACTTTTACGTATTCACGGTGCATCTCCAACGTTCAGTTTAATTTTTTTTAATGCGTGAAACCGATTGATTTTAGAGTTTATTTTTTTCATTATTCGTTACGTTCATTTGGATACACGTGCACCCAATAAAAATGGCAAGCAGGGAACTATCAAACTAGCAACTTTATAATAATATTATATAATATGGAAATTATACAGCTATTGTTTATAAACAAAATATATTTGGTATTGATTTTAAAATTAATTTTAACGACGGATTTTCCTTCGTACTCAATCTACTCGTATGCACGTATAAATAATACGGAACTTAACACGCCATAATTTTATGGGTACCTTTTATAGGGACGCAACTACTTACTATGTCCAGACACACTTATAGATTCACCCTAATTCGAAACTCTCAGCAGATTACGTAGGTACAAGTCGTTATTTCTTACAACTATACAGGGTGTTAAAGTTTTCAAAAATATTTATTTTTTTATTATTTTTATAACTGTTTTAATTGTTTTTAATCTTTACCTTTTTAACAAAAATCGATCATGTTAGGTACACTAACCTATAATATATTGAAATGATTAGTGTTTTTACGTTAAATAGATCACCTCGTCGTATTGCACCACGTTAACCGTTTGAATAACGCTCGGCTCGACTCGCGCGATGATCCCGTTTGAAAAAAAAAATGTTTTTCAAAAACCGTATAATTACAATCAAAAACATGCAGTTGTAATGCATCAAAAATGTTGTGTATTTTTCTATTGCAGAGAATAACGTCGTCGTCGACGTCATATGCATTTGTCATGTATCATATTATATACGCACGGAGACTTATGGCGATGATAATAATAACAATGTAATAATAATATAAAAGAGAAAAACGGTCTGTGTGCCTCTTATTTTTAGAAGCCGAAAAACTTAGGGACGGACTTTTGCTTTTGAACCGCCAATGCCAAAACTCGGAGGCATTTTTTACGAAAATAACGTTTCGCCACGCACGTTAAATTAATATAGAAAAGAAAAAAAAATTCTAATTTAATATAAGCCATTAAAAGAAACGCCGCCGCCGTACGTCTTTGTTGTAGCCCGGCAAGGAGGAGCTCGATCAGTGTGAGGCGAAGGATGGGACGAGACGGCTTAAAAACAAAAAACAAACGTACAGATAATATTATTATTATGTGTATAATAGGTTAGGTTATATTATATAGTTTTTTTTTTCACTATCGTCATTGCATAGCTATTTATTAATTTTTTTTTTACTTTTACTACGGTCGATGGAAAATAATAATAATATAATACTCAGAGAGTACCAGTACTACGCGAGACGGCGAAGACCGGTGCCGTTTTTTTTTTTAAATTTTTCTTTTACCCCGCCCGCGCGCTCCTTTCCCCGTTCCCCAAGAACGACGGCGGTCGGAGATGCCAAAATTACCGGGACGGCGTGCGCTGAGGACAAGAATAAGTTTTGTGTAGCGTGGCGCGTATGCCAAACCCATATTATTATAAATGCTATTCAGCCACGGGCCGCGGGCTGCGGTGCCAGTCGCAGTCAGGTGTACAACACCGCAACTCACTCAGTCGTCGTTCTCCATTTACTCGATGCCTACATAACTATATATCATGTACGTTATGGTCTACGGGTACGCCGTACCGAGATAAGCCCACAGACACATGTCCGCGGATAAGCCTTAGTGATGATAATAATAATATCATGTTCATATAGACTAGAATAAGACACTATATAGATTGGCAACGCCGATGCAATCATTTATCTGACGCTCGTTATTTATTTGGATTTTATAATAGTTTGAATTCGACGGCTCACTATTGTGACAGGAAGAGGTGGGAAATAGGATGCATCTACTCGCCTCCTGCCATCAGCAGTGAGTCAAGTACAAGTCATTAGAAAATCCCAATAATGAGCTACGAGTGATGATTGCATCGGCGTTGCCTGTCTTTAGTGTTATTTATAATCTATGGCAAAAGTAACAAAATATTACAAATGTCATAGACTTTGTTACAATAAATGCATTAAAGAGGTATTGCAGGGTTGTACCTACTGCGTTTACTCGATGCCTTCAGTACATATAATATGGGAACGTACCACCAAAACAAGACCTATGAAAATAATAATATTTTGTACAAAAGCGCATAGATTAAAATATAATAATATATAATAATATATTGGCGACTCCAATTTATCGCTAATTTTTTGGATTTTATATACATTTCGTTTGACTCAGTTATAATGAGGAATTGTGGACGGGGAATAAGTTTAAATATAAAATATCATAAAATCCAAATAATGAGTGATAAACGATTGCATTGGCTTTGCTCATCTAAATAATTTTATTTAATCTGTGGCAAAAGTAATAAAATATAACAATACCGATAGATTTTGTTACGATAAATACGTAAGGGACATTAAAGGATATTGCGTTGGGTTTTCCAAGAAAACAGTCAATTTCATCGATCGATTTTCATGTTTTTAAAAGCTTTTATTCACCTAAACTCTTATGTTATTTATTTATAAAAAATACGTACCAACAAAATATTTTTTGGATAAGAAACGGTCACACCTTTTTACTATAATTTTGTATTCTAGGTTCCAACGAATTCAACATTACTATATGGCCTTTTTATTTTAGATTTAATAATTTGATGAAAAATATTTTCCGAAACGTTGAAAAACTTTTATGTCAATATTTGTTAGTCAGTCTTAATGTTATCTGACAGATTGATATTATTATATCACGAATGTTTTACGCTCAAAAAAAAAATACATTCACTCTGTATCATGACTAAGATTATAATGTAATAAAAAAGGTAAAATAAATATTTAGTTTTGTTAAAAATGTGACAAAATATAAAATTATAATTTTACCAATAATTTCCAACTACTATAATCGTTAATTGACATGAAGCCCCTTCTGATTTTAAAATGTATTGAGTGACAAAATCCATGTTATTTGTCATATTTTAAGCTAAATTATTCGTGTTGGTCTTACACTAAATTCCAATGATCGATTTTGAAAAATATTTGCTCAAAGAAGAAATCACTGATTTTATACAACTGAAATATTATCACCGTTAATATTATTATGCACGTTACATTAATTTCGTTTAACTAAACCACCAAAATACATTTTCGTGTTTATGTTTTAGTTAATGCAATAACAAATAATTTATTGATTATTTTGATTAAAATACCTAAGCTAAAATATGCAAAGTAAAAAATAGATCATATTTTGTATTAATATAATATGAGGTGATACGTATGGACAAAACTATAATCAAAAACCTATATAAAAAGATACTGCACAAGGATAAAAGATAAACAATATATAAACCATAGCCCCAATCAATTATAATTGTTATCGTCAGGGCCAGGATTTATATGAAATAAAAATGGTAAGATAATATTATGCATTTTATGTTTTGCAAAAATATGCAAAAAAATATAATATTTTAAATTCTATCAAACATCAATATATTATTGTTTTCATTAACAAAAAATACGTCGCTGATAATACAATCAAGTATTTTATTCTTCGTTTTAAAAAAATCTCTAAAAATTCTTCAACAAATCTTTTGTAATTGCCATAATTTAACTCATAAACATAATTCTTAGAAATTGTTTGTAAAAATTATTGTCACGCATAATATAATTCAGTTTTGTATCCACACGATAAACACAAGTCGTTGGGACTAACGATTAGAAAATTAATCCTTGAACATTCATAGCTCACAAGCTACTTATTAAGATATATTAATCATATTATCTTTAACTTAATCAAACCAAACAAGTCAGTTTATAAATAGTAATATTTACGATAAACAAAACAGTAATTACAGATCCTCGTGAATACGAGTTTACATTAATTTTTTAAACAAAGATTGAAAAGTTCTAAATATGCAAAAAAAAATTATTCTTTTTGATTCAGTAAGAGCCATGACATGTGTAAATAACTGTAAACCAATAAATTTATTTGAATTAAGGAAAAAAAATATGCTAATGCACAGAAAGCTTAGCTCTAGTTATCATTATCGAAATGCAGAGGTGTTTTAGTAGCATTGACGTCGGTGACCGAAAATTACATAATATTTTCGATGACCTGACTTATGACATATTGTGTCAGCCATATTTAGCACCTAATCTCGTATTACAATAACAAAATACATTGTTTTCCAACGGATCATAATAAATTATTAATCACTCGTGTTGGTTTGCAAACGGACGAGCTTTATATTGTGTGCGCCTCCTATAGATACAATAATAATAAATATTATTGTTTTATATGTTCGGGGTTGATGATGTTTTTACGGTCATATGCGTGATGTAAAAAAAACACACTTGCAGAGAACAGGGAACAGTGAACACTACGTATATAGTATAATATAGTGGTTTTAAAGGAAATAAACAAGTTGCACGATTTAGATATTCATCAAGATTTTATAGAACAATATATTTTGAAGATATAAATACCCGTTTTTATTTCCAAATGAATACACGTAAAAAAAGCTACAGGTGTTTAAAAATGTGTACAACAATGATTGTTGTTTGTATATTAAATCATAAAATTAAAACTAAAAAAATGCTCATAAATATTTATAAACAGAACATGTGTCTTTTTCTCGAAAACTACACCCTGTTTCGATTGCGATATTATTGGTGTTTAGCTCTATAATCTCACTAAAGCAGTAATAGCCGATCTGCGTCAACATGTTTTGATTAATATTCCACATCTTATCAACCAATCAACGGAAATGATACGAGATATATACTTGAAAAATATTTGTAGTTGGAATTAAAATGTATTTTAATTTGGCCAAAAAATTGTTTTACGTATATCATACTGTTCGATGATGACGGTAAGTCACCAAATAAGTAATGATGTATTGGTAGTATTTTCCCATTTTGGAAATTTTGTAGAAAAGTGTTTCAAGGTATTCAAGTGTATTCAAGAATACAGGTATGTGGTATGTAGTTAGTATGTTTACTATCATAGGGTATTGGCAGCACCTGGAATTTCTTCTCACACTAATTCAACTAAAATACTACCGATAGTTTTGATAGAGAGTACAGACCATGCAAAAAATAGGTTACAATAAATATTACAGATTGTAAATATTCTATTTTATCTAATGAAAAATAAAAATAAAAAAATATTTTACTATAAAACAGTCTATACTTTTACAAAAATATATACATTTGTATAATTTATTCAATACCTACGAAAAGTTATTATGTATCAAATAGTGCTCACAACTGTGTGTAGAATTTCATCTAAAAACCATTTTCAGAAATAATTTAAATTTATTAAAACTAAATTGAATGGTTTTCCTTTGACCGTAGTATACCGTACCATATATTATACGCATACGTTTTTATCGTAAGAACTCAAGATATTACATACAACGTGAGTGAAAATGTAGATAAAATGTGATGCAAAATATTATGAAATTCAAGAAATACAGAATACAGTTTTGTTATTAAACTCTTATGCAATAGTTACAAATTAGTAGTCTGGAAAGTATCGTACATCAAAGTTCTAAAACAAAATGCATATAAAAAATTTAAATTGACTAAACAGTCAAGTCCTAGTGGTAACAATTTGTCATATACCCAACGTTTTAACTGCCTACAATATAAACTAAGTTGTAAATGAAAGATTACGATGGATTTAATGAATTTCGTCTTTGACCGTTGCATAATATGTATGTCCATAAATGTTTGATAGACAACTATTATGGGTTTTGGAATTATTTTTTAACCACACTGTATATATAGAGCGCCTATTGGCCGTGACAAAAATCATGTGACCGAAATTTTTTTTTGTTACAAAAAAACATAAAATCGTTTTTGCTTAAAAATACTACGAGCTATTATTATACGCACGTCGACACGACATTTGTGTACCTACATACGGTTTGTCTAAATATTTTATAATACCAACAATATTATAAGGTATTATAATATCGTTATAAAATCATAACCTAACCATATGAGATTTCATCTCAATAATTATAAATACAAAACTAAAACATCGTAATAGGAATCAATTTTTTAAAATTTTTTTTTGTAAACTTAATTTATAAATTACTTTCTAAACCAAAATCGTTTGAATATATAATTAAATTTCTTTACTTACTTTTATGTGAATACACTCAATTATTTAATTTTAAAAAAAGAATCAAATTATTGATTTTAGAATTTTTGTATTTTCCGTTGAACTTCAGTATGGATCCTTAAAGAAACTCTTTAAAGAAGTGTTTTTCGTTTAGTGAAATTATAGTTTTTGGAAAATAATTTTAGTCAAACACATCGTAAAAATTATTTGTTTTCTTCAACAATCAATATAGGTAATATTGCTTAGAATATATTTTGTTAAAATAGATAATTTTTGAAAAATATATTTTAAATAAATATCACACACAAATGAGGTATATCAGTGTGATTTAAACTATATTATGTCTTTTAAAAATTGTATTTGTGAAAAACAATGAAAAAACACTTGCAATTTGGTTTTATGTATATTTTTATTGTATTTTTTTGATTTGGATAGAGAAGCATTTTCTACTAAAGATAGCATTTACTAAATACTTAGACTCATAACTAATAATTTATCTTATTTTTAAATATTTATATATTTGATTCAGTTAAAATCAAATAACAAAAATCATGAAATTTTTCAATCAATATTTAAATACTTATACAATATTGGTTGAATAGTTTCATAATTAATTTAAGATAAACAAAAAAAATATAATTTTCATTAATTATATAATTAACGTATTTTCCCTTCTTCATGTATCAGTAAAAATTATAAAAATAATATTTAGTTTAGTCATATAGCTGGGGATACCAAAATAGTCATTAATATTACTTTGTAAAAGTATTTATTATTATTATTTACATTATTATAATATATTAAATAGTCTTTATTTATTTAAAAATAATTATATTATGTCAATTTCACTATGGCATGCTAAACGGTTTGATGCCAAGAATGTATGTGGCTTTTGGCAAGGTAAGTGCATATACAATTTTGAAACTATATGACCTAAACAATTGTAAGCTGGAATCTTTTTTAAACATATTAAAAGTAACTGAAAATAATTAATTCTCTGCAAATTTCATTTAATATAGTATACATTAATTAATTAATGATCAGAGGTTTTTGAAATGTCTAATTAAATTGCAAATAAACATAAACTAGCGGAACGTATTACAAAAACCAATGCATTATTGAAATTTTCAATAATCATGGTTTAGAATTTAATTAATTCAAAATTTGAAATAATAATAATTCTACAGTGCAAATATAATATATATTTAAAGCATATAGGTAAGAACCACTATGTGTAGTTTTTATTTTAAAGATATTTCAATTTTAAATCGTGGATAGTGAGCACTTTCAAATTGATTATGATTGTTTACTCAAAAGTCATAATTCACTTAAACATTTAAATATTTTAAAAAAGCAAAGTACAAACACTATGTTAGCCGTTAGGTAGATATTAATTTTTTTTTTTTAAGTTTATATTCAATAGTCGATTCACTCTAGTATCAAAAATAACCGAAATAACTATGTTTAACTCAATTTTATTTATGTTAGAAGACAGAGACAACCCCATGGTGGTGTTACGTTAACTTAAGTTCGAAAAAAATAATATATTTTTGAAGCTGGCTCTTTTCTAAGGAGTATGTGATAGGCAATTTATATGACGCATGTATTAGTTGTGTATAGTAAGTTGGTGGTCGTAAACGATCATTTCTGTGACACTGTCATCATTATGGAATGCGAATGCATGTATTGTTACATTCAATAAAACATAACATTTTGTTACCTCAAGTTACCTCAAGATTTAAAGTAATTTAGAGCTGAAAACTTAACAAAATGGTGCCTACCTAAAGTCATCGCATTTTAATTAGGTACAAATAGCTGAGCTGGTTATGTTTTTTTATTTTATATTTTATTTCTAAACTATAAACATTTATTTATACATAAAAAAACAAAACACTACCTATTAATTAATATTTGAAAAGTTTGAGAAATACAAACATAGAGTTTTAACACCATTTTAATTGGAACAATGGTTTTAACCAAACTAAAATATTTCTTCAGAATTGAAATCCAATGCTAATAAGTAGTCGTAACCTTTTCAGGATTTTAGTAAGTTTTTAACAGTCTAAATCGTTAATTAAAAACGTTACTTTTAAATTTACTTAATTGTTTTGCTTTTATAGTTAAAAATACAAAAAAAAAATACGTTAATTAAAAACACATAATGTTATATTATTAAATACAAAAAAAATGTAAACTTCACCTTTCTTATATAATATAATACTTCTTTGTAAATGTAATATGTTGAATGTTAAAAATGTGATCTGCAATATGGTCATACAGCATAAAGGATAACTGAAGTTTTTCCCAAATATTGTCTGTAAGACGAAATGTATTATAATTTATAAAAAAATACAACGATCGTAAACTGTTTTACAAAATCAGGTTTTAGAAATTCGAAAATAATCTTTTTGTACCATTTGATTATAGACTACGATGAATGGGATGAATTGACATAGACAATAAATCAAAAAGAAACTTTTAAACCATACGACAATATCGATGACAGTGTGGATATTTGTGTAGAATGAACTGAAGATCATATTATCATCCGATATATTGGTCAGTGATGACGAAGAAGAAGTCAAAGACCCAAGAATAAAAGTAATAAAACCCTGCACCATAACAATTAAAGAAGCAAAACTTGATCTGGAAATATTATGTAAATAATATTATATGCATAATATTTAAGGCGATGCACGCATGGAAGATCTATTTAAACCACCAAGTTTTTTAGAAAATATGGTTGAGAACAATTTATTAAATAAACAAAAAAAAATATTGGACCAATTCTTTATAAATAACATGTAAGCAGGTACTTACATAGGTATGTTTATTATTTTTATTTATTTATTGCAAACTACATACATATTTAAATATAATATAATATAATATAATATACCGAACATTTTTTAACAGCTTCGATTTGTGATCACATGAATTTGTACAGCGTTGGTAGTATATTCTTCTCTTTTATTCGTTCTCAATATTATCATGAATACTTTGCTTACCGTTCTCACTAGACTCATTACGAGTTTAACTAGGATTAATTCTTAATTTAATGCTTACTTTTAGTTTTATTAATTGTATTTAGTCACTCGATACTTATTTTGTGTCGACAGAAATCAAAGGACATGCTCAAAATTATAACAATACTATGACGTGTGCGACCATATTTAAGATTATACTAAAACTATAGGTACGAATTCTTCTTGTTGCATAAGATAATAATTGTTAGATGTATCTAATGTTTTATACTTAAAAATAAACTTATGAATACAATATGGCATTATATATAGGCTTTTCAGGTACACGGTTATTGTCGCTATTCGGATTTACATATGGTAATTTTCATGTTTGATTTTTTGTTAAAACACATCAATATAACTTTAAGGTGAAATTAGTTTAGACATAATAATTTAATATATATATTAAATAAAAGGAGATGAGCTAATTGGGAACTTTGCAACCAAACAATATCCTGAAACTACTCAAATTCAAATTAAGATCAAACCTCACCAATCAAATATAGTATACTATTTATACAATTTTAATTTTATTTATACTACTTATTGATAATAATGTAACCGGATTTCAATTTTAAAATCATATAGCAATCAAACAAATAGCTTATAATAATATATTTAATGATTGAATGCAATCTATCAGCTCACTGAGAATGAAATAATATTAGAATAATTAATATAATTGTATTTCTTATAGCCAAATTGTAATTACATTAAAAATGTATCAATAACTGTTTAAAGGTCAAAATTATATTCCTAAAAATTGTGTATTGATGCACAATGTATTAATGTGATACATCATTATTTTTTATCTAGGTTAAGTGGCATAGTTATTGGTTTTCACATTTTCACAATACTTGAAATAAAAGAGACATAATTCAATACAATAATATTACATTCTGCAATATAAATATTATATAATAATATTCCACGAACAAAATTATTTTTTTGAATCAGCCGTGTTTACTTTACACACTTATCAAATTTCACATTTGCGGGAACTCTCTCGTTCATGATAGATTGATGAAAATACAGTAGTCGCTGCTTTAGTTCGATAAAATTGATAAGTACCATTTCATTTTTATTATTAATTGTAATAATTAAATAATATTTTCAATAAGGCATTTGGGCTTTTAATAATATTAATGATTTATTTGATTTTTTAACGATAGGAATGATTTTTTCAAACCATATGTCACCACTCACCAAACACTGTAAGAATATTCCTAAGGATCATTTCGAGAAAAAAAAATTCAAAATCATTATATATATATATATATATATATTTATATATTAAATATATTATATTATTTATATTATACACTTTATCATATACCTACCATAACTAATAACCGCATATATGGGCACGCATACCGAAGTTCTTTATCTTTAAAACTTATCGGCCTACACCATAATATATATTATAATATATGCGTTTTATGTTATATATATTATAGAGAGAGCACGCACATAACTTTCACAAATCGCAATCGGAGAATACCACATATATTTTTTATTTTAATATACACTCTGAACTTTTGAGCCACGTATTTCGGAAATTCCTGTCTTTTATATTATGATATTATTATCGTTTGTAACCTAACCTCGGTGTTCGAGCTGAATGACTTTTGTTCACTATTAATACGTGCGTGAGCGACTTACACGATAATATTTTGTTTAAACACCACAGAGGTATACCGACGCGTACATATTGTATGTACAGTAAAATCAATATTGTACCTACCATTATATTATATACAGTATACAGTCTATGCTGGGTCATATTTTCAGTTTTTGAATAGAAGTACAAAAAAGGCCACTACACTTTTTTACCATTTCAGCTGTGTTAAAGTTAAACAAACTGATATTTTGGATTCACTCGAGCTTCGATATCAATAACAAAAAGCTATTTACGTTAGAGCACATTCTTCTACCTCATTTTGAAAATCGTCCTATGATCCTTATATTTTTTATCAATTCTTTTAAAAGATGAAAATATAAAACGTTAGTTCGATGCATCTGTTGTTACATGTGGGGTAAAAAAAATTAAAATATTTTCAATATTTCAAGAAAAATCACATTCGGACAAATTTAAATTATTTTTAAAATGTCATCTGGATTTTTTTCAATTATTAATATTCTATAGTAGGTACCTATACTAGTCCAAAGTACATAACTTATATTGAACATACCCGCTTTATACAAATATTGTTTTAGGATTGTATATTATATGTATACCTCACAACTCCAAACATAGGTTTAGTTTGACATATAACCAAACATACATCTTGGTATAAATACTACGATAGTGTATAGTCTACTAAAACGAAATATAATTTAATCTTGATGAAACAATATGAAAAAAAAATATACCTAATTAAACAATAAGAGCTTATTAGGTAGGTATTTAGTATTGTTATTATTTTTTAAACACGTTTTGGCATCAAATATAATTGTCATCGACACATCGTGAAATCACCATAATAACATATTTCACGTTTAAAACTATCTGAAATATTGAAATTAATCAAACAACCATATAGGTTATTTGTTTGATATTTTGTTTTTTCCATATTCCAGAATATATGTATTACTGATTTTTGGCCTAGTCGTTATAGCATTTGATATCTCATCGGCGCAAGCGGGAATTTGTTTGTTTTTAGGGAAAAGTCCGATCGAGGAATGTTTTTATATTTCATATTTATTAACATGTATAATATAATATATTATAAATTATGACTATACTCGTATTAAATGTTATTTATTACTTATGTTGGCGAAGTAAAAGATATTTAAATTTAAATTTTTCTTGACTTGAACATTAACGATTTTTACTGATAGTTATAATATAAACCCAAATGAGTAACTTTGATCATTTATCATCAATTAATAAAACGAAAGAGCAGAAAATAGCAGCTTAAATCTCAATGTATAATAAACAAATAACATTGATGCTGTTTATTTTAAGCAGACCATGGTCTGTTATTCGTCTTAATACCTATAATCGTTTGATAAACACATTCAATTATAATATGTCTACATGTTTGTATATGTTCATGTTTAAAATTGAACAAATCAATTAGCGTTCTTAGTGTGAAAATGAATGATAATGTTATTTAAAAAAATAGTTTAATATTTCATATTAAAATAAGATAAGCAAGTAATAATAGCAAAGAAATTACTATTTAATCACGTGAGAAGTTTTAATTAATATAATAAAACTTTAAAACTTCCAATTTTTATTTTTAGTTTAAACTATGTATGTTCTCAATAAGCACGATTAAATAAATATTTTGTTGTTGATTTTTGAATATTTACTTGGAAAAATAAGATTTCCAGCCGTTTTTTTTTAAATTTTTCATTATGTTTATGGTACCCTTCCATGTGTCTAGTGCAAACAGTTGTAATCATTAGAAAAAAATCTAATAGATTTTCTTTTAAAAAGATTTTTAAAGAAAATTGTTTGCTTATACTTATTTTAGAATGCACTTCGTTGAACATAATGATAATCCGCAAAGATCAAAGAGATAAAAATGATTAAAATAAATCCAAATCATCTAAGATGATGGGAGTTAAAAAAATCTTTTTATATTTAAGAGTAAAAATATGGACAGGCGAAGGTACGAAATTTGATCAGAAATAAATATTATATAATATAACGTAACGATATGAGGCGGTTAGGTTAGGTTAGGTTAGAATAAAATTAGCTCTGAATAAACCAGCTGGTAAACTACTAAACTTATTATACGTCTATGCTATTACATTATAAATATATTGATTGTATATTATACGCTTGTCATTAAGATAAACATCACGATATATTATGATCATTAATCATCCTCTAAGGGATGCCAGTAACACATTTTTAATTCCCAAAAATACTGTTTTTTCATCGTTTAAGAATGACTAAAAACTAAGACACTCAACCTAACCTCACACTCGGATAACCTAGGTACCGCAAAAATATGATGGCAAGAGAGGAGATACCGACAAGTCCTGCAGCATGTGGTGATGGTACAGACACATAATATTAAATTTTACAACGTAACAATGTGAGGCGTAGAATAGGTCAGGATAAACCAGGTGGTAAACTACTAATCTTTTATACGTCTATTATAGTCTATACTGTTACATTATGAATATTAAATCGATTGAATATTATACGCTTGGCGTTGAGATCAAAGATGAAAAACATCTCGAAATAACGTCGACTGCTAAGCACATTCCTTTGATAACCGGATGAGTGTAATTCGATTCTTTCTTCCGGTGTCCACACACTCATCACCGCATTGTATTAATAGGTAGGTAACTAATAAGCGTACACGGTCATAATGTACTAATTATATTCTTTCGTCCTCGCCACTATTGTGTGGCTATTGTAGAACATCGTCCTCTGAGTGGTAACACATTTGTAACTCCCAAAAATATTTTTTGTTTTTTGTTTTTCAACTATTTATTATAATGATTACAAACGAGTAACGACGACACTCAATCTGATAAGAATCGGTCACTCTCTGATATCCCACCACGGATATCTGATGGCAAGAGAGCAAAGAATGACAAGTCCTACTCGTGGCTAAATCTCCACCGTTCAGCATATTATTATTATACCTATCATGACTGAAGAATGTATTTAAAATAATCATCAAAATTTTTTAAACACTCGAAATCACTAGGCCCAGACCCTACCAAAAATAAAGTATGAAATTTCTCATATTATTTACAATACTATATAAACAAACTATAAAATTTAAATAATATATATTATAACCTAATAATATGTATTGTTAAGCTTAAGACATGTTATAGGTAATAAAATATAAAGGCCGATGACCATATAGATAAGGCGGGGGTTGTTTTTTAAGTTAATAATAATAATAATAGTTACTATTATTTTATTGATATAGACTGATTCGTTTCTGTGTGCTGTAAGCAAACAAAACCATATAGCGGGTAGAAATAAAGTTTAAAAAAATATTCTGCTGCGTGGGCACGTGGCCTCCACGTCCGGACATTATGGGACGTGCCAGAGTTGAGTCTTTGGACGTAATAAAAGTTGTTCGGGATGAGATAACTGATACTATACTACTGCACATAGATGGGAGGGATTTATTTACGGTTGTTTGCGACCACTATTATACGATTCACGTCCTGTGTAAAATATAGGCGCGTATGGGAATAAAACGTATTAGTAATTTACCGTGACGTGCTACTGTAGACTTCTGACGGGCAGACTGACAGACTGCAAATGCGTTTTCAACGAAAACAAAAGACAATTAAAATTTGATCTCCGCAACCATCCGACGTAGAAATATTTATTTTTGTACTCTCCGTGTACGTATTTTTTTAATATTGTGTGCACGCAGAGGTGTGGTGACGGCGGTCCACGGTTCCTACTGCAACTGTTGCACATACAACTGAACAATTCTAATCGTACCGATGTGACGTCGTGAGAAAATCGGAAAATAAAGCCATATGAATGGGCAGAATGCAAACAATTGTAACGAAAACTAGTTACATTAATAGAAAAAATATGACACTTATTGCGTAGGTACCTATGCTATTATATACATGATATCTTGACTTTGGACGTAGTGAGTACTTGTATAATTATTGGTACCTATGACTTATTCGAACTTCGATTCTAATTTATTATTAAGATGTCTTATTGTACCTATTAAGCAATATAATAAAGGAATAATTAAGACCTACACACAATAATACAATAATATGTTATGATATATACGTGCAACACATTCTTTAGGTCAAACTTCTAGGAGAATATAAAAAATGTGCAGTTAAATCGATTTTTATTCATTTCAGCACATAAAATAGAAAAACAGAAATCTTGTTGAAAGGTACCAGAAAACTACAATAATAATTAATATAAAAAAAAAAAACCATATATTAATTTATTATAAATTATTAATAATATAAAATGTATAAATAACATAATAGATGCATAATCATAATGTTATATTATATAGGTACTATATAACAATATTAACTGCACACAAACACACATCATCTTCGAACGGAACACATTTTATAGAAACACAACTAATTACGCAAAACCCGATTTTAAATAATAAATATCATATTGTGGTCATGATAGTAAGAGAAAAACACGTGTTGGACGACAATAGAAGTCGATAAGCCAAAAGTTTATTTCAAATTAAGAGGTTAATAATTTTATTATGTGTACACTGTATACTGTTACTGTATAGTATATTTTATAGTCTAGCACTAACCACGGTGCAATAAATAATTTATTTAGGGCATTAAAATAAATAAAAGTAAAAGAGAATTTTATTGATAAACTCATGATTACCAGTTTTATATGCGTTTGTGTCGGAAGTAGTTTTTATTTGTTTAGAATATTATTATGGACTACAAATAACTGAACTACGACATACGACACGAAAAAAAGATCTTTATACAAGATAGACGGATAATTTATGTTTATAACGAATGAATTAAGTGTAGATATTCGAAAGCTCACGAAAGTGTTACAATGTATTATGG
The DNA here is from genome assembly GCA_027563435.1 of Nasonovia ribisnigri. NCBI lineage: Eukaryota > Metazoa > Arthropoda > Insecta > Hemiptera > Aphididae > Nasonovia > Nasonovia ribisnigri. The sequence continues at coordinate 315,405 of JANEHU010004771.1, forward strand.
GAAACGTTTAACTCGTATAATCGTATTTCAAAGATTCTTAAGCCCTTTTTATATAACCGGGACACTGTAGTACAAAGTTTACTTTGAATCGTTATAACGTTTACACCCAGTATTATTATACTGCAAGAGCTTTCAAAAACGTTTCAGATTATTATACTAATGTAAAGTTCACACTGGTTCGCCAATATTTTTAGGATACAGTTTACTTTTTAAACGGTCGGTAGTTTAAATAAATTGGACATTTATTAATCTTTTATGTTCGATTCGGTCCTACAATTATTACAGAAAGTACAGAATATATACGTCACATAAATGGAAGATCGAGGAAAACCACTTGCACATCATAATATAATAATAAAGACGGCATCTACCTATGGATTAATGTTAAATACTTTTCCTTAATTTCCAAACGATCTCTTATAAACACTCATATTTTCAGTACCTTACCAAACCAATACAATATAGAAGACATGTTATTAGAACGGAATAAAAAAAAATTATAAATTTTAAATATAAATAATAAACCATGTAAGAAGAACGTATTGTATAAATATATATATTATATTATAATAGTTACAGTGTACCGCTTAATATTTTTTATTCTTGAACAACCATTAAAAATTTACTGTATTGAATTTTTATTTAAACTTATCTTTCACCTCGTCTGATGATAATCTTTAGGAAAATATATTCTTAAAAGTTTAATCAAACCACGTGAACCCCCGGAGCGTCAAAATTTAATAAAATAGCGATTTTCTAAAAAATAGTTAATTCTTGTTAATAAAAAATGAATTAGGTACCTATTTGTACATTAACTTATTATACTATTAAAACGGTCGTTCTAAATTGGATACAACGAAGTTTGTGCTTTGTAGTGTCATAGGAATACAAACTACACTTTTTAAGGTAAAATATATCCAAGTAGGTGAAAATATAAGCTATAAGTATATTTAAAAATTGTAAAAATTAGATTTTTATTAATTATATAATTAAAGGAAAAAGTGGGATAAGCAACGGCATACTTTGTGAATCATTTTATACATAAGTTGAATATAGTTATGTTGTGTTATGTTTCTTTATAATTAGTAAATAAAAATCGATAATTATAATTACCAAACCTAAAGGTACCATCTAATAATATTGCTTTTGTTATGATTTCTTACGAATATCTCGCTGTAGTTTTAAATACATTTCATTTCTTTTACGATTTTTCTGTAATAAATCTTAGTACCTAAAAACAGTTTTTTCAACATTGTCACCACGATCATTTATAAATAAAATATTTACTCTTCGTCGACAGTCATATTGAATAAATTGTTATACATATTTATATATTATACTGCTGTATAATATAAGTATTGTGTGTAATATCAGAATGTAGTAGATTGTACCTAACCGTAGTTTCTAGCGTTGGGAATTTTGGATCGTGATCGATGTTTATATTATTTTTACATTTTTAGTTCGTGTGATTTATATCAAATAGAAACTGTATTAGTCTTCATCTGTTTCAGTGAGGTAAATTTATACAACATATATTATAATTCAGAATAATAAGTAACGGTCATATTATATTAATTATACAGATTTCATACGGTTTTGACACGATGATAAAATATAATATAATATAGGTATAATATATTATCTACATCGTCCGTTTTGAGTTACTTATCGATAATATGATGACTAATACTGTCTTGAAATGTTGGATATGTCAATGAATCGTTAACCTAACTGTCTAGTAACCACGTCATTGATGTTGAAGTTAGAGGTGAGATTTACATTATACCAAAATGAACGATAGCAATTGTAGCAAACCTTTAGCACACCTATAGCAAAAAAACGCTGATTCCGAAACACAGTTGTACCAGTGTGATTTGTGCATCAAATCATTTATATATTCCACCTATTTGACGGTACACCGGAGGATAACGCACTCAGGTGAGGTGAGAAACCATTAACGTGCAACGTGTGCGGCGAGCGGTTCAATCAAAGCTATAATCTGACGAAGCATCGGAGGATACAGAAGTGCGATAAACCATATTCGTGTTACGAATGTGATAAGCGGTGCATTAAAATCTATAATCTGACGATAAATCGGGAGATACACAAGAGCGAGAAACTGTACCAGTGCAAGTTTGCGGTAAGGTGTTCAGTAACAACATCACATTGATAAATCACATGCAGACTCACACGGACGAGCTATCGTTCCCGAGCGAAGTATGTGGCAAGAGGTTTTTAAGTCAAAACGTTGGTGATTCATAGGAGGACACACACGGGTGGGAAACCGTACACGTGTGACGTATGCTGCAAGTCATTCGCTCAAAGAAGCAATATGACCGGAATACTGGATACTATAAAAAGCACACGCAGGCAAGAGACTATTCTCTTGTAAGGTGAGCGGTAAGGCGATGAGTCACAACAGCATTTTTGAGAATCTCAAGCAGATGCTTACGGGTGAGAAGAAATCATTTCTGCGTGATGTGTGCGGTAAGGTGTTCAGTCTAAGCAGCGGTATGATTAATCACAAGCGGACTCACACGGGCGACAGACAGTTCCGGTGTGAAGTGTGCAACAAGTCATTCATTCAAAAAAGCCATTTGACGGTGCACCAAAGCACGCACACAGGCGAGAAATCGTACCGATGCTTTGTGTGCAGCAAGTCGTTCATACAAAGCTCCATCATGAAGAGTGGGGATGCATCCATAACTGATCAGAGATATTTCAGCTACGGATTAGAGTTAAAGTTGGGTGTCATCAAGTTATGATTCGCTGTTCTCGTCTTAATGTTATTGATGGTTTTGGGCTGTTGCAGTTATTTCTTATTAGTAATAATTTGCTATTGTTTTTGATTTTTTGTTTTTACAACAAAATTACCGTTGTTGTTTTAAATTTTCCATTCAATCTTTTTAAAAATCGCATTGCACCTGCATGCAATGTGATTAAAGTATAAAATTTATTAAATATTTTTAAATAATACTATTAAATAGTTTTTCAAAATGAAAACTAACAATCGTTAAATAATCGGTCACATATATAAATAATAAATAATAAACATGTTTATATATGGCGTATAGGTATGTGAATTACATGCGTATTTTGTATAGTGAACGTTGTTATACAATTAAGTTGTATTAAACATATTATATATATAAATTATAAAGTTTATAATTATACATAAGTATATTAAAACATACATAATATATATTTAGAATAAATTAAATGTAGTAATATTTGATATTATTGATTGATGTATATTTATTTAAATAGTTTAAATAATGTTATCCAATAATCATAATCTAATTTAGTAGTTTATTTTATATTTATAATAGTCATAAAGTGTATCCATACAGTTTTGAAATATGTTATTTCTCAAAAGATTTTTTAACTACTCATAACAAAAAAAAAGGAAAATATAAACCAATGAACTTTTTAAAATAACGTAATTTCATTAATAATATATTTTTTATTAGGTAGATAGGTATCTACTGTTCGTTAAAATGATTATTTATAAATTTTTCACGTCTCATGGACACATAAACATAATACATTTTTTTGATTGAAAAAAAAAATATTCACCTTGGAAAATAGTGCGTCGCAAATCGTTGATGAACAATTTAGTATCGTGTAACTACTTATTAGTAGGTACTTGTATAGTTGTATGGATACCTAATAAACATAATATATGAAGTCGTCTAATGTATTACGTTGAAATTATTTAAATGATTAGGAATAATTATTATGTTTAGAGTTTGTAAAAAAGAAACATATGTTTAATGAAGAAGTGAATATGTTACCAATATATTATTATTATATAATATATGATATAAAATATACAATTTACAACTACTATCATTTTATGAATATCCTATGTAATATATTTTAAGTTTACATATTTTTAATTTTGTTTGAATAACTACGAAAAAAAAATGGCTATTGATACTAAAGTATCTCATTTTATTTTTGATTAAACATTAACTTTTAACAAATCTCATAGTCGGTGTATTTATATCATCTTCTGTCGTAGTATACTACGACTTGGACTATGTAAAATATTACAGAGTTTTATAATAAAAGAACAATAAAATGTTCTAGAATAATTAAAAATTATATCAATATGTAAAATACTTATTTTAATAAGCTTAAAACGAAAAAAAATTTTTTGAATGTATCAATGAATTAATTTATATCCTCTTGTCATTAACCATTATTAATTAGTAATGATAAAAATATATTTTTGGGTTCGTAATAAATGTATCAAACAAGAATATTACACTGCAACACATAAGAAAATGTACCTATAAGGCTATAAGTTTATGAACATTTTCTTTACTCTACTAGGTTTATACACAGTCGTGAATCGTCGAGTTTAGTGAACATTATTGTTGCACCTATAACTATGATTTTCAATATGGTCATTTCTTGGCATGTTCAATTAAAATGTCATGGCTTTTGATGGTACAATAATAAAAAAATAATAAAATAGGTACCATTTCAGTAAAGGCTGAATATTCCGGTTCATCTGAAACCTTAGGTAGGCAGGTATTCTGTTTTCGACCAGAAACTTTTTAAACGTTTGAAGTTCAAAACAATAACAAATACAATCCAAGGAAAACGAAACAAAAATACACAAGAGATTTCGTTGCGGATTGGAATTTTTCGGTTGTACAATGTGTACGTACATACCTATATAATATAATATAATATACCTACTACAGAAATATAAAACCAACGTCTACAGTATAAAAACATTAAAAGTCTGTCAGAAGAGAGGTAAATAGTTGTTGGATGAAAAAGAAAATAAAGAAAATAAAAGGATGAAACAACACACATGCCACCAGGTACACGTGACACACACACACACGTGGTTATAAATAATAATAAACATGTACATATATATAATATATATATGTATGTGGCTATTTGAGAGGGAATGCGTGCGTGCTTGTGATGATTTATAATATTGTACTATTATATACGTAAGTATAATGCATTTCGTACAAAATGGTCTGTGACGTGCACGCGGGGTCCCATATGAAATCGTCAAAAATAGCCGCGGTTACATCCGTCGGCAGAGTCCCCAAATACTAGACGTATGTACATATTATTATATTTTTCCCTTAAATTATTTATTTGTTTAAGTATACTAATTAATTTCCAACAGACGAATTCTCATGATTTATATCGTTATTATTATATTGAAGTATCAAAAACGATATTGGAATAGGTATTTAACATTTGTGTTCATAATAGGTACGCACTGCCTGACGATGATGATTTCAAAATTATATTAATTCATATAGATTTATTAAATTGAATAATTTGTCAACATAGTCTGAGTACAATAAATATCAAATACTACCTATACCTACATCCAATACTATTCATAAATTTTATATTTTTGTAAAACTTTTTTTAAGGATTAAAACTATATCAACCTTAGTTTATTTATATTTTAATAACTCAGAAATTATCTACTATAGTTGTTGTAAAAAAATATAATTTGAGTAAATTATCATTACTTCAGGAAAAAATTCAGGTAAACGTTTTTGAAGAATCACTCAGTACATACTCACAAGGTAATTATTTTAAAAGTAGGTAATCGCTTATTTTCTCAAAAAGTAATAACGTTTTAGAAAATATTTTTTTTACATAATTTTAACTTTGTAGACATCATAAAGTAATATTTTTAAAAATAAATGTTATCGTTTTTAATATAAGTATATATAAGTTCATTACTTTTTTGAATCACATCTTACATTTTTTTATTTAATATTTTTTAAGTTGATTAGTTTTATGTGAATTTCATACCTACATTAAAATATAATTTTGAACAAGTATTTATAGTAATTATACCTAATTTGTAAGTACTTATTGAAAGTTGAGCTGAGGAAAGTGACGAGGTATACTGCAAAAATATAATCTATTCAAAAGTTACCCAGCTCTTAGATAATTTAAACACTTAAAAGTTATAAGTAATTAACTAATCGTACAAAATTCTAAACATTATTTTTTTGGTATGGACATATTTAATTTTCAAGGTATAATATAAAATGTTTTTGCATAAGATAATAAATTGTTAAATTATATTATGGAGTTGCGATTAATATTTGATTTGATTTCACAATATTATGATCATCTCCTATAGTCCTATGTCACCCACTAGGACAATAACAACATAATACCTATATTTAGTTTAAATTGTGTGTTACCTATATAATAGATTAAGTATTATTTTTCTCGACTAAGTTAAAAATATATTTAGCTCACGATTTTATTCTGTTTAATATTGCAGTTGGAAAACGGCAAACAAATCTAATTGTCCCGTCGACAGGTTATCGGGAGGTATCATAATATGGCTTTTATACAGTACGCCCTAGCGTGACGCTAAATTAATTGGTATACATTTTATTACGATGAAATCTATAATGTTTAGACCTTTATACAACTATGGTAAATATATTAATATATTCGTTTATGCACAATTGCCATAATTTTGACTCTTTTTAGCAATAGGTTTGAGTTTGCAGAGTCATATAATATACATAATAATATATCATAGAACATAAATAATAAATCAGTAAAAGCGTGCTTTACATTTATTGAATAATTTGAACTTGACACAACTTTTATCGTTTGAAAATACGTGTATGTAAGTATGTTATTGTAGAATAGTGTATTTATGGATAGCGTCTTGTAGCAGCACCTATATTTAATATTATATTTGACATAGCGATTCACGTGTATGTAATAATAACATTACGCAGCGATATATATATATTTTATAATAGCTTATTCCGAAGTTTACTTTAACAGTTTTTTTACTTCCCGCAAGAACCCAATCCAAATATTTTTCCAACTCGGGAATATTGCACCTTGGAGATATGGGTATACCTAGGTACCTACTTTTCAATATCACTCAAGTCCCTCGATCATAATATGTTTTATTCGCTTGCGGTCGGCTTAATATATAAAATATATTGTTGCTCAATAAACTACACACCGAGCCACGATACATTAAATTACAGTCACCAAAGTTGTGACACTTGAAAATCGATACATTGGCATGTTGGCAACATGAATACAATTTTTTTTTTACTATCCAAACTTAACCGGTATTTACTCATAATGTTGACTGGTATTGACCGAATTGCTTTACAAAAACAAAAATAATTTCAATAATGTATGTCGGTAACATATAATATTATATAGTTACTTGTTTGAGTATAAAAACACATTTAGTAGGTAGGTATGTTATTGGCTCATATTAAACGGAAACAAGTAAAATTAACGTCAAAATTGTTACTTCATAATAGTGTTGAAGTTTAGTACTGTTTTTGAAGTAGGTAGGTAATATAATGCGATAATAACTAACGAATTATTCCGGGAAAAAATCATATGGTAATCACTGATCGACATGTATACGTACATATTTTATACTCGGATAGTATTAATTACAAAACCTAAATGTTAATATTTGCCTCGGAATAGGATTGTTTTTTTTTTCAAGGAACATCGGTGGCCAGTAATTTAATCATGGTAAATTCACTACAGACTGGTTGTGCACTCCCTTACCATAAATAATATTATAAAATAATAGCAATTTTTATTTTTATTTTTTATTACTATAGTACGTAACTATTATAGCTCAACAATAATTAGGGTAATACAAATAAAAGGATAATACCTACTACATAAATATAGAAAGGTCAGTTAAAATACAGGGCAAATAGATAATAATTATGTACATTGTTTAAACGATACTCCAAAAATATTATAACTAGACCGCGGATTTTTATGCACTTAAAAGTATCGAAATATGCCATATAATATGTAGTAAAAATCATGAAAATATGCAAAAAATATGCAGTCAAAATCATGTAAGAATTTGCAAAAATTTTATATTTGTTTAAAATTTACAATAAAACTTATAATAATTAATTACTTAAATACTTAATAAAAAAAAAATTACGGAATTTTCTGAAAAACTTGATTTATTTTTAAAATTTTATTTATTATTAAAATGAATAATCATATGCATTTCAAGTTTTTCTTCTGTGAAGCTGTGTCGTTTATCAGTTCTATAGGTAGACACACCTTTTTTTTCGGCATATTAATGATTTGCGGACAACGAAAAACGATATAACCGAGTGCCGAGTGGTATGTCGATAACCGACTGACACAGCAAGAGCGATTAAGTTTACGTCGTAATCGATTATTTATCTTATAAAAGTTTAAATAAATAATATATATATATATATATTATTATTTGGTGACTTTGAAATTTAGTTTTAATTTTTCTACTTGACTAAATATTATTTTGTACATTTTTTTTAAATGTTCACTTCAATATGCAATAAATTTTGAATTTTGCCAAAATATGCAAAAATATGCAATAACCTTTAAATATCCAGAAATATGAAAAAAAAAAAAATTTCGCCATTAGCTTCAAATTATGATGATTCGTGGAGATAACTGACAACAATCCAAAAATATTAAAAGGAAAAAAATATGCAATTGCATAGAAATCCGCGCTCTAATTATAACCATCATAATAATTAAAGCCTAGATAGGTACCCTATAATACTGATCGGGAAGGGATGTAGGAAGTGTCTTAATGTTAGGAGATGATATTGTTTTATTATTTTATCACATATTATTAATTCGAACGTATGTAAAAATAATTTCGTCCACATACAATAATAAATCCAGAACGACTCCACAGGATATTCATAATATAATATCCATACAGACATTATAATATTGTGTAATACATAATATTATTTTAATAATGTGAATACTTATATAACGTTATTATTCGCATACACATGACCGGTAGGCGGACACTGCTGGTAATAATATTATGCATTTTCATACCGAACTGGTCGAGGGGTCAGATTAACCGTATAGGGATATTAAAAAAATATTATCTTGTAAGTTTTTTTTTCCTTTACGACCCCTGCGCGCCGCTGTTTGTTTTGCTTTCCACGAAAACGCAGTTTTTGAGCCCAGGTCGCAAACCTTAAGCGGTAAACAAACGATAAATACATAGGGTTCTTATATTATTATTTTACAATTATAATTTATTATTAATATATTTTGTGATACGGTGACGTGCTCTAGGAAAATTCGTTTAAAAATTGTAAATATTTTTGTTCAAATCAATTATTAATAAAAAAAGGAAAAACAAATTTTTTTGCGTATTTACAGTAAAAAAAATAAAATAATAAAGCATACCTAAATCTGAGTTATAATAATATACTTTGAAACGTTGATTATATATTATCAATATACATAATATATATATATAGGTATATATATATTGTATAAATTCAAGGAAGTACTCGGGTTGTGAGCAAATAATCAGAAATAATAATAAAAGAAACACTCGAAAAACTAATTGCACTATATTGCTGCACTGTAAAAATCATTGTGGCCACTTGATAAATCTAATAACAGACTTGGTATTTGAGAGTCTTTGTTTCGGAGAGTTTGACGTTTATATATAATATAGTTATATAGGTAGCATACCTATATACATATAGGTACTATTGGAATAGCGGTAACATTACTATAATATAGGTAATGGTTAATGGTTATTGTACCTAACCTAACGTATTATTGTGAAGAACGTCATCTACATAATATAAATTATATCCATTAGGATAATATTATAATATACTCGCGTGTTATACATTTCAATTATATGACGAACAAGGTGCAAGTGTCAAGAAAACGATAGTTATATTATTTTGCATAATCTAGTACGCTGTCCCAATAATAAAGATAGTATTTGTTGTGATATCAACGTCATTGTTCAAAGCTTGAACGTACGTGACCTAAAAATATAATTCAATGGTAGGTAATTACTAATTAACAATAAATAATGTATTTTTAAGTGAAATTTATAATTATAACCGTCACATGTATATGACCTTCAGAGTTTTTTTTTTACTCAAATCGCAATGTCGAAAAACTTTTTTTTAAGTTATTATATGATTTTCAGTCTTATTATAAACCGGTATACCTACTAATTTTAACAAATTACATTTTTTTTAATTATTATACCATTTTTATCATTATTTAATTATTATATCAATCTATGTATTTTTTTTTCATTTCTATGTAAAATTATTAATTATAACATTTATAACCATTATATCCACTAAATATTGGGAAATATTAGGAAAATCATCAAATTGTTGCACACATCTTGTTAGTCCGAATTACACACAAAAATATAAGGGGTCCTGATAAGTGGTAAAGTAAGTGGTGAAAAAAAATGTTTATATAATTATTAGAGTAGACTATCTAACATCACATTGTATTAATTATCTTTTAAATAATGATCATAAATTGTGTGGTTAAAATGAATAATTATGATTTAATTTGCTGGTTAGTAGGTACTTCATGAAACAATGGTCGAGTTACATAAGAAAAAACGAAGTAAAATATCCATATTATATAGGTACTTTTATTTTATTTTGTTACGTGTTATCGAAAACCGGAGGAGGAACTGGTGTTGGCATTGCTTCTCCTCCGGTCCCCATCTTTTATTGGAAAAAAAACAAACAAAAGTAGTTTCACAGCAAGAAGCATTCTAGGATGCGCCCCCACACCGCTACCATAACGGACTTTCCATAGCGATCGCTAGGTACTTGTCCGCCTAGAAGAAGTTCTCGGCGGGCTTACAATCAAAATATATATACAACGCTTAGGGCGTCATTGTTCTGTGCTGTTAGTTTCGCGAGCCGAGCGGGGTCCATCACCCTTCCATATTATATACTTTGGATGCGATAAAACAATTTTGTTATAATACGTAGATTTTTTGATATGGTTTTTATTTTAATATGAATCAACGAAATGCGCAAATGTCTTGTACGGTTTTACTTTAATTCACATACATGCATATAATTATGATAATATGGTGCAGAGTAGAATATTAAATGCATGTACGATTTACTATTTTATGATATATTATTATGGAATGCACCTATTTTTAGCGAAAGATCACTACCATGTATAATATAAATAATAATAGTCTATATAAATCCTTTTAAAATAGTATCTTTACAGCACCAAAGGACGCCGCACTCAGGTGAGAAACCATACTTGTGCAACGTGTGAGACAAGCGTTTCAATGAAAGCTATAATTTGACGAAGCATTGGCGGATACTCATTTGCAAAAAACGGTACCCGTGCGATGCGTGTGATAAGTTTTTTTTAGATAAAAGCAGGTTGGTGATTTTTAGGAGGATACATAAAGAGGTGAGACACTATTCCCGTGTGATGTGTGCGGTAAGGTGTTCAGTCACAACAGCACTTTGATGAATCTCAAGAGGACTCACCCGGATGAGAAACCATACTCGTGTGGCGTGTACGATAAGTGGTTAAATTAATCACCACAGTGGATACATTTTTATACCATATTCCTGGGTCGAGCCTAGTGTTTTGCACAAACAAAAACATATTCAGAAATTCAAAAGTAAAATAAAAACTCGAGAACATAAACGTGGATAATAATATGGTATGTAAATTATGTTAAAAATGAAATGTATTCGAGCGTACTCCACACACAGTCAGGTCAAGATCAAGATATATTCAATAGAAGGGTTGGTTTTCAATTGAGTAATCCGACTGAAATATAACAATAAATAATAGTACATTGTAGTGAAGACACATTTGTAATGAATAATATCCCATGGACGACACGTAATATTTTATATTATAATCTTTGATTTATAATGTTAAATTATATAGAGCAAGTTTATATCAATCTGCAACTTTTATTATTTTTGTTCTCAATTTATCATTCACAATTTAGTCTGGTTTAAACGTACTCCTAAGTAAATTTTATAAACAAAATTTAATCACTAAATAACTTAATAACAATTAAGTGAGATAACGAATAACAAATATTACAAAGATATAGATAATCACATTTTTTTAAATGTTTTATTTTGTCGTTATTATTATTAGTTTTTATTATAGTATTGAGTTATCTAGTATAGCTACTAATATCTAGACATATTTCATGTTTGGGATAATAAACATAACAAATTCTTTAAAATGTATATATTATATGATTTATAGGTTACAAATTTTAAAGAGTAATAATGCACCAACAAAATAATTAAATAATGAATTTATTCAAATTCTGATTTTTGGAATTTATATGTAACCCTGCCTATAAGCACCATATTTTTAAACTCACAGATTTTTATATCATTAGAGAAATTTTGTATAGTTATACATTTTTTTTTCAAATAAGAATAATCTTTTTCAACGTACATTGTTAAGCAGTTGAATTTTTGATTATATTTTTTATGCATTTTAGTCGAAAATTGAACAAAGTAGTAGTTTTTAAGATATTGAAACGTATGTACCTATTACATTTACAATTTATCCTTAATAAACGGTTTTATATAAAATATAAAATAAATGTAAATTATATAGGTACCTATAATTAGACAATTTTTATAAATTATAAAATATTTATAGAGTAATATAAATTATTGTAATTATTTTAAAACCCTCACAATGGCTCTCATATTATTTTCTAATCAAATATTATCATATCCTTACTGTACACTCAGTTAAATACCTCAAATAAAACTCGTTTAAGCTTTAAATAAAAGTACGGTTAAATACATCACAAAGTTTTAAAACTACAAAAAACTATCTTTTTAACACAATTTTGCAGTAAAAAAATAAAGCTTGTATCGCCACTGGACACTCCTTGGATGGTTTAAAAATTCGAGTAGGTACTTGAAAATATGGTCCTTAAAAATTCTAAAGTTCGGAATATTTCAGTAAACGCACTGATTAAAAGAATAAATCGATGTTACCTCACTTGCTGAATCACCTGGCACCTAATACGTTTACATTCAATTGGGCGTATATGTATATGTATAGTTTGAGCCGTTTGAGGTAGGTACCTATATGAACTAGAAAATCCATTGAAGTTATTTCAAAATTTGTTGTGTGAGGTCAAAACGAAACCCACTCGACCATAAACATATTGTCAAAATATTCTACAGACCTATCGTCAATTGTGTGGACACAGTTGTTGCAAGGCTTTCAAACGAATATAAGAATATTTAGCGGCAACGGGCGAAGCAATTATATTTATGTTCTCTACAGCAGGTGCACGCAACGAGGATTTTAGTGTGGGTGTCACGCGATAATATTATTATCATGGAACACTGCTACTACCGTCGGCAAATACCCCACACTGCATCACATTATTATTATTATTTTACGGCCAGTGCGTTTTTTTTGTGGCAGGTACTATTAACACGTGTAACCAAACGTAACTGGCTCCCCGAGTCGGTGGCATATATGTATAATGTATATATAGGCACGCAAAAATCAGAACTTTAGTGAAACGAACGACAAAAAAAAAACCACCCCGAAGCCGAGTGTGATATATATTTTTTATTACAATATCATATATATATATACATATTATATACTCCACATCAACAGACTATATTATTTGTAGATGGAGGTGTTTTTTTTTTTATTTATTCCAAGTCTACACTTATAATTTTGTCTACGAGTCGCGCGTGTTGAATTCTAAGATATTATGATGAATAAAAGATAATATTGTTATTGTTATTATTTTTATATGTGGCAGAACTGTGGAACTGAATCGGATGTGCGGTAATAGTAACCGGCGTTTTCCCGGTATCTGGTCACAGGTGTATCCGCGAGTATTGTAGCAGATGAGGTAGGTAGGTGGTAGGCAATAATAGTGAACATTTTTTATGCATAAAATATGATAACGAAATCCGTAGACGCGTATTATACGGATCGCATTGAAAGTCGGCGCAGAGTATATAATATTTTATGATAGTAATATTATCAATATATAAATACATATTTGAATAATAATAATAGATAGGTTATAAGGTATAATACGCAAAGTATATAATAAATAGACATAGATCAGTTAGGATTTTCCGAGATCACGTGTACGTAAACACGTATTCCGATATACTATTTTGGTTACTAAGGAATAAAATATTATAACAATATTTATAAACAATACGCGTTCATACTTTGTGAAGAATAACAATATATTGTATACAGCGAATTCTCTTTAATATGATCGTTCTGATTATAAAATTTGATTAATAAAAATAATATTGAATGTAAAAAAAATGTAAAACATAAACCCTAACATCAATTATTAGGAAAGTAAAATATTTTACAGTGCATATTCTAGCAATGGAAATATGTAGTTTATTTTTTTTATCTTACTCACATACATTTTGTTTTGCAATAATATAATATATAATGTGTCATTACTATTAGGTATTATAGTTATTATTATTAGTTGGAATATGAATACTAAAGGATTATTAAAAAAAAGTTATTTTACGGAATCAACCGTTCAATACACAATCAAAATTACTTTTATTTTATTTTATTTTATTGAATATATTCAACGGGCAATAGCCCTTTACAAAGTATATAATATAACAATATGACAACAACCAAGATACATATATAACATTTTACCTGTACAAATATGATCAGATTAAACGGAAATTTCAGTACTAAATATTTTTATGCAAAGTATGTTACCAAAAAATATTACAATCGTAAGTTAAATAGGTTACTATAATGACAAATTTCGTAAGAAACTTACTTAAATTAATTTAGTCACTGACGTTAATTTCTTACAGAAGAAGGCTTTGATAATAAAATCAAAAATATTGAATAACTAAGTTTATATTCATTGCTGCAATTAAATTATGTAATACCTATGCGATTATTTATTAAATAATTTGAAAACAATTTTAAAGGAAACTAATCATCATTACGAAATAATAACTTATATGCTTTCAGTTGGTTTTCTTTTTATGCAAATAGTTTTCATAATTGGTTAATATGTGTTTAGACAGAATAATTCCTGGTTGAAACATATTATTATATTATATTTACAACAATTAAATATGAATGCAATGGTGATAAAATCAACATTTTTAATTAATATTAATCATTTAATATACTATTTAGATGAAATCACAAAATACTGTCTATAACATCGACTAATATTTTGATAATATGATAGGTACCTTCGAAAATGTTAATAAAACGATGACATAATATCCAAGTATCCAACATTGACTTACTTTTTCAAGCATTTTGACCATGACTTGGAAATAACAACAATTTCTAAATCATATCATCTTTTTCGGTAACATATAACACAATAGGCATTTATGTATTATATATAACACATTTTATACCTTCCACGGATCAAAACACCCATTAATTTAGTCATTATTTGAAAAAAAAAACCATTGTTCAGAGAGTGTTCAATACAATACCATTGAACGTTTTTCTGATCATTTCCATTCAATAATAATTAATGGATAAACATTAAGCCCAAGCGATTTGAGGACTATATGTAATCGAACGGTCGATTATTTTCGACTTTTTTTCAAGCAGAAGCACTTTATTGGAATTGATCAAACACAACAGCATAATATTTTTAATACATCTATCACAACAATTACTTATATCAAACTTTACGTAATTGGTATTTTCTTTTCTTATCGGACTATTAATGAAAGATTATAGTGATTTACAAACATTTTTTTTTGTCTTTTTCGGGGCTGCTGAGTAAAGACTCGAGGCTATAGAATGAAAAAAAAAATGCTTAGCAAAATTACGTTTTATATAGGTATAGGAACTTGTTAGTTTTTACAACCTTATAGTAGTTTTTAAAGTATAAAATCAACTAAATGAACCATAAATCAAATGCATATATATTTCGAATGAAAAAAATCGAATAAATTATTAGTTTTCACGATTGACACAACCCATAATAACAAAGTTAAATTTTCCGAAAAAAAAAAAAGTAAACGTTAGTCTTGAGCAGTTGAGCGTTTGATAAAATAAAAAAAATTGTAAATAAAATATTTTAAAAACGAAACATTTTTCATGTCACATAAATCGAAAACTGTTTTTGCCACAGTTCTCATATGGTATGGTGTATATAGGTGCGTACGTCATTATACCGTACCCATATTGATTGTAAATGTATGGCAAGTGAGTAATTTTTAAACATAATTAATGTGTTTTGTTTTAAACATAAATCAAAATTTTACAAAATCATAATGTGTTAGAACAGGTGACTGTGTATTTAAAATTGTTCAATTATACGCCATTAACGAATAAAAATATTTAAATTTAATAAAGGCGCAGTTGAATACACTACCATGAACGTGAAACTCAAAACCGGTAATAACAAATGTTCGATGCAAATTTCCCTTTTTGATCTAATCAATTTTCAAAAGTTTACTGACCTACAAGCATATAATAATATATTAGCTGAATGTTCGTTAATTGTATAATTAAATTATATTTTCATAATTTGTAGAAGTTCATAATACGCGCCCCGGTAGGTACCTGAACAGTTTTCATGTGTTTGGTATTGTTTATTTAAGTGATAATTTAATTTGAGGAATGAGTGGTTTAAATGATTTTATTGCCTATATTATTATTTAAAATTACAAAGCACACCGTTGTTAAATTATGTTTACATCCCAAGCGCACCCGCCCTCGTATTAAATACATTAAATATTGTGTACAATAAAATATTATCAACGAGCTATGTTTCATGTATTAATGTTAGATGGATACAATATATATATATTAAAACTCATTGAATACTGGTAATTTATAAATATCATCGGCTGATAAAATAATGTTGCAGTAATAATAATGTTCCTGCCTGGATGACGTCAGAATGTATTGTAAAATTCCTCGCCTATTATTTTTGCTATAAATCACGTCAATAGTAGTCATATTATAGGAGAAAAATTAAAATAATAATCAAATGCGCATATTATATTATTATTTCGAAACCTTCCATGAAAAATATTTCATAATTATTTTCACTTATAATATGTGAGTTTATTTATGTAACCTGACAGGCACAATATATGATTATTTAAAAAGCCAGCTATTACTCCAATATGTATTCAGAAACTTAAACCATTCTTTAAACTTATATTGGATACCGATTTCGACCGTTAAGAACCAAAATCTATATCGAAATAAATATCGCAAAAAATAGACACCGATAATCGGAACCGAAATCGAAGTAGGAAAAATAAGTTCGATTTCAAGCCCTGTCAGAAAGTATATTAATTATTATGAGAATTATACTATTTTCGATCATCTTAAACAGTTATACGTAGATGACGTCTGATTATTATAGAACAATAATTGTGACAAACAAAAAAACCATCCATACAATACCCATCAAATATTCAAAGTTCGGCAAGATAATGAAAAAAATTAACTTGAGATAAGTTAACATTCAGAACTATTACCTATAGCTATAATATTAAAGTTGGTATTTAACAAAATAATATTTAACTATAGTTAAAATTTGGAGAAAATATTAGCTTAATTTATTTTTTAAATAGGTAAAATAAAAATGATAAAATAATAAAATATATTTGTAGTTCATGTACAATTAAATTTTTTTTTACGATAACAATTTATTACATTTATTTTTAGCAGTACCATTTCACCCATGGACATTGGTATTAATTGATAATTAATTTTATTAAGTATGTTTTGCATATTGAGACAAGTGGAAACATATTTAACTTATGGGTTGTTGAGTGCCCAGGAAATTCCAATCGGGGTGAACGGAAATGTTATAAGTAATAATAAATTTAAATACTGAAGACACAAATATAAAGACCCAATTCATGGAAGTATGGAGGGGAGGTATAACCCCTAATCTCTCCCCCAAACACGTTGTCACTTGATAATGGTTACCACTTACCTAGTACCTATCTATAGTCCAGGAGTGGCAAATTGTCTTAATGTTATGTGCCAAAAATTACCTTTTTTTAAAAATAAAAATTATATATATACATTATACATAGTACCTATATTTATATATTTGTATTTTTCGCGCGTGCCGTCAAAATTGTTGTGCGTGTTATGGATTTGCCATCCCTGATCTAGCCAGTGGTCAAAGCATGACATTCAAAATATGTTGTGTTCGGATAATATCCTATTTTATGATATATTATATCATAATAACATATTTCTAAAAGGTATTGTCTATATAATAATATGCACTGGGGTTCCTATAATATTATCGTGTACGCATACTCGGGTGGAGCTTCGGTCGATTTAGATGTGTCTGATGAAGTTTTCTCAGAAAATTATTAAAATAATATCATTATCATGTAAAAAGCTTTCAAATTAAAATACGTAGGTATAATATATAGTGTTACAGTATAGTATTATACGCGATATATTATGGCCGAGAACGAATTTCATTGTTTGAACATAATACAAAGAGCGCGCAAAATATTAGTGCAACGGAATTTTGTTTTTACTGGTGTGAAAATGTAATTACCTAGAAATTTTTTTTTTTTTTTTGATTATGTATTTGATGTATTGCGTTTTAATATTATTATGACTTATAATGTATTGGATGGTACCGACTGTACCTATATTATATTATAATATAATAGAGAATAGCAGGTTGGGTTGAAAATCAGTAGCAAAGAAAAAGTCTTTTCTCGTACTTACATATTATAATATATCGTGGTTACAATTATATGATGTTTATGATCCTATCGATCAAATTTAATATGATGTACTTACTTATTTAATATTATATGTATCAAAAACCGAAAATATCCTATACGCCCACGTTGGTATTCGCACGGCAAGACATGAAATCTTCGTCCTTATTTCGAAATCACGACGTACTTAGGTATATTATACGTTATTAAGTATAGATACCGTACGTGCGAACATAATAATATTATGATATGATATGCGACTAGTTCAGTTTCAATCCCGTAAATGTATAAGAGGAAGCGCCGTGCCAGGTCATCGAAATGATAACCATTTTTTTTTTTTTTTTTTTTTTTTTTGGCTTTTCGTGGCTGGAGAATGATTTTAAACGCTTAAATAAAGTTAATATTTTATAGGTAGGTTTTCATTAGTTTTTACAACAACATATTAGTTTTTCAATGTAAATTAACTAAATGAACCATCAATCAAATGCATAATATGTGCTTAAAATGAAAAACAATCTAATAGTTATTAGATCTCGCGACTGACACAAACCATAATATAAAAGTTATATTTTCCGAAATAAGGAAAACAAACATAAGTCTTGCGTTTGATGAAATAAAAAATGGTAAGTAAATAAAATGTTTTGAAAAAGAAATAATTTTCATGTCATAGCCGAGAAAATATCCTTTACGCCGTGGTTCCCTCACATCAATACCTGAAATATTAGTCCTAAGTAAGTTAAAAAGCACAATATATTGTTATTATAGATACCATGCTGGAGCAGTTTGAATCCCGTAGATGGTAGATCCATCTCGTAAGTGTTGTAAGCACCTTGCCGAGCCAACAAAAGGACATAACCACCTGTTTATTTTTTTTAAACCATACAATTAATGCGTATTTTTCCCATAAATTATGGTCGCGCAAACGTAAATTATCATCTGGGCAAAAAATATCGAGTAGTATAATATGCGTAATGCACAAAAAAACTCATTGAAAATAAAAACGTTTCATATAAAACTTGCTACGAATACGTAACATATAATATAATATTACGTAGGTACATCAAATTTAATGTCTCTCTCTAACACCGTTGCGACACAAAATTAAAATAGTATTTATTTATTTTCCTTTTTATTTTCACTTCAAAGAATCGAGGGTGTTACGTGCGTGACCATAAGGGTATGATGTTACATACATAGTATGTATTACATACGCACTGCGATTGACCAATTTATGTACAAATTATATAATTGTACAATAGAATAAACAAAAAGGAATCTTAATTATTCTCAAAAAAAGGTCTAACATTTAAAAAAAATAAAATAATAATCCAGATGGTTAATTCCATGACATATTTCCAATCTCAACAATGGAGCAAGAAAAAAGACGCTTCCTTTTTTTTAAAAAGTTTTCTGTGGTTTGTTACTACGCTGATAATATAATTTTTATATTTATTCAAATAAACAATGTTATCAGCTCAATTTTAATGGCTATTCAATGGGGCACTAGTTTTTTTAAACTTCCACCCCATAATAATTCTACAATTATTCCCATCTATTTATTCTGCAACATTGAGATCGTCAGTGTAAAAATAATCATCCAAAGGGACCACTATTTTGAGGTGAAGGTTTTTATGATATTAAGTATCTATATCAACACAGAATGTGTATCTTATTCATTTTTAAGAATAAACGACGTGTGAAACAACACAATTTCGAGTAGTTAGTATTTTAAATTTTTACTTAATATATCGGCCACCATTGAAACAGATTATAGATAATATCTACAATTCGTTTCAATGAAAAAAAAAATATATATATAATATATTATATATTTATCACTCTTATATGTATATATTATATATATGTGCATCGTAGAATTGTGTTTAACTAACTATAATACCTGACTACCGTCTAAAAAATATAACTAAGCAGTTATATTTTTATTTCAAAAATTAATAATTATTATGGAAAAACAAATAAATAAAAAAATATAATATATAATTTAGATACTTTTAGTGTTTTGATTTAAAATAATTATATTACACAATGATCAGTACTGTCCTTATCAGCGCTAAAATAAAAATAAAACTTTTGCAACTCCTTTGTGATCGCTGTTGATACACATCTCAGAAATAGCCTATGTCGATGTACGGTTTTCATTTATGTACCGTAAGCACATTTTAAAAGCCATAAAATAACAATCTGGCTGCACTACTTTGATGTGTTGTTTATAGAAATGTAGCTTAAACGTAATTTATTTGTTATGGTAATTTAATTTTTGTTAATGAATTATCCGATGGACGCAATATTTACAAAGTTACAAATTTAGAATTAAACACTTAATAGATCAATTTCCGTTCAAGTATATACATTATTGGTTAACAGTATATACAAAACAGTATATGCAGAACATGACGTCTGTAAGTTCAGTTGACAATGAGGCGACTGAGGCCACCAACAATTCGACGACGGATGACGAATCGTTCATCACTAATGATTTTCATCCAGACGAGGGGGAAGAATTGCAGAGAAAGTACTTAAACATGATAAAAATGTGCGATGTGTCAGCGGTCCAAAATTTATTGAAGAATAACAGTGGCTTTGACCTGAATTGCAAAAATTACCAGGGCATAACGGGCTTAAATTTGGCCATCGAAGTCAACTGCGAGCCGATGATCGATCTCCTATTGTCAAGGCCTGATCTCGAAATCGGAGACTCTCTAATGCGCGCCATCCGTCACAATCATTATCCAATCGTAATCAAGCTGTTAGACATCCTCCAAATGAAAAGTCCGGAAAGTGCCAAGTTAGGTTACGAGCATTCCACCGAGTTTCCACAGTATCTCACGCCGATCATGTTGGCGGCACAGTGCGGTTACTACCAGATCATCAGCCTGTTACTAGAACGCGGCCACACAATACCTATACCACACAAAGCTCGATGTCTGTGTAAAGAGGTCAGTAGGAAAGCATTTATTTTTATCTTGTCAACGAATAGCTACGTTTGATCAGCAATTTTTCAAATGAATTATTTAGAAAATAAATATATAAGACATTTTAAAGAAATTTTAATACATCCATTTTTAAATATAATTATTACCTGTTTACAATATAATTACGATTTAAAGTAGGTACAACCAATATTATTTTTTGTAATTTTTTTGAGAATCAGGTAGTTGTCGTTATGGCGCAAATATTGTTAACTTTTTTCATCGTTCTACTTGTGTATTCCTTCCAAACGTTTGGATGTAAAATTCGTAGTCCTCTCTCTATCTATAAAATAATATCTCAATAGGTGTGCAAGTCGTTGGCCCAACTCAACAACGGCCTTGAAGCGTCCGAACTGAAGTTGTCGGTGTTCCGGGCGCTATCCAATCCGTTTTACATCTACCTGACGTCAGAAGACCCTATCCTGACTGCGTTCCAGCTGAGCAAGCAGCTCTTGGAGCACGGAAACGTGAACCGGCTGTTCAAGTCCGACTATGAGTCATTGAATCTGCAGACCCGGCTTTTCGCCGTCGATCTAATTGGGCTATGCCGGTCGTCGCGTGAGGTAAAGCTGATACTGACCCGGAAAGAGGGCTGCAACTTCTTCGGGTCGTTCCCGTACCACCGGCTGGTGATGGCCATGGACCTGAAGCAGAAGGAGTTCGTGGCACACGGCAGCGTGCAGCAGATCCTGGAAGTGGCGTGGGCAGGAAACTGGTACTTGTGGAGGGATCGCTGGTCCAATACATCGGCCTGGGCCGTGCTGTTGCGAGTGCCACTGCTCCTATGGATTCTCCTCCTATACCTGTTTGCACCGTATTCGAAGAACAGCGAGTACTACTCACTACCCGTGAATAGAATGATCAACTATCTGGCGTCGTACGCTGTGTTCCTGGTGGTGCTGACGTGGGCCAACAACCTGGACAAGAAAGCGGTCGATTGCCCCGACGACAAGGTGGGCCTGGTGCTCAAAATTATCATTGTGGTGTACTCCTTAACGTTTGTGTTGCGCACCATCAAGCTGGTCATGGTACAGGGTCCCTGGCGGTTCTTCAGCATGCTGTGGAACATATACGACTGCGTAAAACTGTGCATGCTAGCCGCCACTGCCGTGTGCTGGTGGTCATCTTACTTGCACCCACGTAACCCACCAATTGAGCGTAAATACTGGACATCATTGCACCCGACGCTGGTCGGCGAGGGCCTTCTGGCCATGGTCACGGTCATGTCGTACCTCCGGCTGCTGTTTCTGTGCCAGCTCAGCTACTCACTGGGACCACTGCAGGTGTCCCTGGGAAAAATGACGACGGACTTTGCCCGGCTGGCCGCCGTGTTCGGCATCATCATCGTGGCGTTCACCGCGGGGTTGTGCCGATTCTACCAGTATTACGGGGGCATGACGCGTGTCGACCCGGTCACCGGTTATGAGACTAAGCAGGATGATTCGTTCATAAACGTCTACTCGACACTTAAGACACTCTTCTGGGGCGTGTTCTGCATGACATCGTCCACGGCTGGCACGGTGGTCATCGAGAACCCACCCGCCGAAGACGGCGAGGACGCGTCGCCCGTCAACAACCACTACATCACGCAAGCCGTGGGCACGCTCCTCTATTCCGTGTTTCAGACGCTGTCCGTGATCGTCACGCTCAACATGCTTATCGCGACCATGACCAACACCTTCCAGCGGGTCACCGGAAACTCATACGTAGAATGGGTATTCGGCCGGACGGAGGTGTTCCTGTCGTTCTCTATGCATAGCGACCTGCCACCACCTCTCAACATAGTGCCGACTATCCGTTGCATGGGGGACTTCTTTAAGTTTCTGGTCAGCTGTTGCAAGGCCAGTTCTATGGGATTTGTCAACATGGTATCGTCAAAAAAATATTATGCAGACGCCTTTTCCGACAACAAAGCTTTCCATGAGCTGATGCACAAGCTCAGTCGACGGTACTTGCGGCACAGGCAGCGACCCGCCGACCTCAGAAAATGCTTTACGGCCTGCAATTGAATATTATTTTTACCAGAACAGTGGTGGTTTTCTCTTGCTCATAAACAAACGATCGAGAATAGTTGAGGTCACTGTCGTTGCCGGTATTGTATACCATAATATATTATATAAGTAGGTAATAATAATATTTTGTATTTTGGACGCTTATGATGCAATTAAATGTATTTAGTGTTTCATCTAATCATTGAATCATCGTTATTGAATAGTTCCATGTGATATCATATGGTAATATCCTCCCACACTTTCGTAAAGTAACCTCTTATCTGTAATTTTGTTGTAAATATAGGTAGGTAACTGTTTTTATTTTGTATCAAAATATTTATACCCCTAACGGCTATCAGACAGAAAAAACAAATAAAGTGTTTCTAAAAACTATCTAATTATCTCATTAAGTTTATTTGAGAACGAAAATCTAAAGAAAATCAGTGACTAATTCAAATCTGTTTTAATAAGTCAATACTATCCGATAAATATACTAATGCATAGGTATAGCGGACAAAGTATGGAAAAGCAAAGAACACTATTATTACTTTTTTTTGTATGACTTGTTTGATTAAGTGATATGCATGATATTATGGAAGTGACGTAACTAATAGGTCATGAGCACGGACTAAGATAGAGACGACTGGAAACGAGCAAGTTTTTAACGGTCCCGAAATGCCTCTGCTGATTAGTACATAGCTGGTTTTAACGCTACCTAGTGGCAATTGATTGATGATAAGAATAACATAAATATAAATTAGAATATTATTTAGATACTAATAAATCAGAATACTAAAAAATACATGTGTAATAGTCTATAGTAATTAGTTTTTATTAAGAACCTACTACCAATAGGCTATATTTATATTTATATATTTTTAAAAATCAAAATAGTTGATAATTTACCAAGCAGATAGCGTGCATGTTAGATGTGTACCAATGTGGGCAGGGAAGGGTAGAAGGACCGAGGCAATTGCGGGCCGGCTCCCCGTCACCAGCCCGCCATATCGTTTCCAGTCCTCTCTATCTTAGTCCGTGGTCATGAGTATGTGCACGCATATTAATGATAATTTACTTCAAATATTTACCTACTACATTACTGAACACAAAAATATACGGTTTGTACTCGTCATGGTGCTTGCTCAAATATAATATGTAATACATGATATTATATATATAACGAACTAGCTCCTTAAAATAGACTGTTCACAATCGCATCAAGCAATTTCAGGGCAACAATAGTTAACGTGTTTTGATGTGACATTACGAGTTACGACTACAACAGATCTCTAGTATATGTCCGGAGAACTCAACCACAGAAGGGTCACCATCGTGTTAGCCGAAACAACAATAATTACATGTATTTTGTCACCTACTCCGAAAGCACATTCGCTACAGTTTACATAAAATATTACTTGAACTTGTGTTTTTATCGTAGTAAAACAATTCACCCTCTTAAAATAAATAAATTCGTACTACTTTTAATTAACAATACAATATTAATTTATTTAATCTTTTACGTTGATAGAACTGTTCAACTGCAAGTATGCAACTTGTTTGATTTCAATAACGTTGAAGACTTTATGATATGCAATAATATAATAGGTTAGTCTAATGATTTCAATTTATGTATATACTCGATTAAACAGTGTGGCTTAAATTAATAAAAATTATTAATCTTTCTAAACTAGCAGTAGGTAATGTTACTTGGTAAACAATGGTTGACAATTTGACATACTTGTTTCCACAATCATAAGATCCCATTCAGTGTTCGAAAACTTCACTTTAAAACTAAACTCATTCGCGTTCACATTCAATGTACCTACCTATATTCAATTAACTCATTCACATTCACATTCATTATTTTTTCAAAGGAATACGTTCATGTTACGATTGCGTTTATTGGGTCAAACATTAAATTATTCATGAATTCTATTAAAGATAGTTTTTTTTTTAAATTTTTAATTTGAATGTAGGTAGGTACAAATTTACAATTCTCTAAAAAAAAAATAATTTAATTTAAGTTTCCTAAAAATATGAACTTTGTTAACTTTCATACTATATTTATTAAAAACTAGTATCGTTTACTAAGTATGAACGTGAATACAATGAAAGTGAGTTTGGGTTCTTTTGAAAAACTGTTCCCATGTTAATTCTATAACGATTTCATTCTGTTTATTCTGTGGATAAAACAATATTGGCTACTCCAGAATTTCCTCAAAAATCAACCTAGTTTACAAATTTCACCAAAGACCAATTATTCCCAATTATTATCAGAATTTCATAACATTTTCAATAATGGCTTACACCTAAATATATTTGCACGTCGGCATCGTTGGGGAAAAAATCAAAAAAGCTCATAGAGATTACGATTTCGGGGCGAATGCTGTTATGTCACCACGACGACGTTATCTACACGGAAGCTGGGCATTTTCACATCTCAAAATAAACGATGTGTGAAATAGCGCACTTTCGTGTGGTATTTTTTTTTCAACTTACCACCGTTCAAACGAATAGTACAGATTTTTTTTTATCGCACACGTGATTACGGGGTTTTTTTTTATCGTAATCGTATAATGGCATATGTATACGTGATCGGCACTGAAGCTCCTTTGCGTGTGTGTGAATTTGACTTGATACTATACACGATATTGCAGTATAACCGTTACAATATTAAAACTCAGCCAGTTCAAAGTCATAACTAATTTATTTCAAAAATAAAAACATTTCTATTCGTTAAATAAAATACCTATATTACACGTAATATATTATGCGTATACCCTATTATAAACAATGAAATAAAGATTAATAACTGCGTTTACTTCTACAGATTTTACTACTATAACTATACCTAATAATATTATAATATTCATACCAATCAAAAAACCTTATTGGATGAATATTTTATTCTAAACGGTTGTATAGGAAGTAGGTGAAACCCGAGCGATAACACACAACTGTTGTTATAATAATTTACAAATGTCGGAAACCGTATCACGCGCGCATTATAATATAATATAAACAATCTCATACCAAGATCTCGCGATATGATGTGCCATTTTCCTGGGATCCAACGATGAAATTTTCATAATTTCTTACCTGTAACAAATAAAAAAAAAATCAGTACCTAGTTATAAATCAAATTGAAATTTTAATATTTTAACACAGAATATCCCAAATACAATATAATATCAGTGGTGCTATAAAGTTTCAAATCTGTCAGGATCAAGAATCTTAGAAGTAAAAATGTACGTAGGAAAAAACGTATCAAAAATTTTAATTTATAGGAAAAAAGAAACCATAGTTAAATGTTTGTTTTCAGTTGAAATTTTACAATAGTTTAAAACGATTTAACGAATCGCGTTACAAAACAAGATTACAGTTAAATGAACCTAACTTAAATTACATTTTTTTTTTTATCTTTTTATTTAATCTTCCATCGTCTAAACCTAACCTAACCCAACAAAGTATAAATTAAGTAAACTTAACTTTACTCAAACTAATCAATATATCAACATATTTATCAGCATTTGGGTAATAAAAACAATTTATTGGAAGGTGAATTTACTAAAGTAATTAATTCAGTATTTAACAATAAACACTTTTGCTGCTGGGTTTGAATTGTGCATTACTTTACCTACCTACCTTACTTACATTGACATTTTAACAATGTTTATTTTAAATTTTATATTTTTATACTTTTCAAATATTATGAAATTTATATCATGCGGGGTCATACGGACCATGATAATATTTATAAAAATGAAGAGTATAACTTCAAATAAAAGTGGTGACACATTATGTTATTTTTATAACGGTTGTTTTTTGAACTCGTTTATAATCGTAGTAGTACTTAAATATTGCATTTATATAAGATATTATAATATTATATCTAGTACAGTTCTATGACACTTACTTAGGCTTTGTTACAGGGTGCATTTATTTGTCAGGGTTCCCTGGGCTTTTTTACATGGTATCTTTTCTTACCGAATACCATAATATTAAACTTATGAAACGATATACGAAGGGTCATATCATATCTACTCATTATCAATTTAATAATTGTATATAATATATATATATATTATATTCCATAAACATAAAATCAAGAATATTATTAAAACATAAAAATACGTGTTTTTAACGATCTCGTTAGTGTTCGTTTGAATAATTGTAAGAGAACAGATAACAAACAAAAAAATAACAAGTAATGGCGAATCGTGATTATCATAGTGATGTCAATTTGAACAGTATTTTACTTGTTGAATTAATTACAGAAAAATATAGCAGTATATTATATAGGTACAATTTATTTTATACACTGGTTAATTGAATATTTTACAATCGGTTTTTATGCTACGTAAGAAAATTTGTTAAAAGAACACAGTGGCATTGATAATACTAAAAATAATAATTGAGGGGAAGTCTCGCACAGTTGAGACACCCTTAAAATAAGTATTGTAAGATTATTATTACAGTGACAGTATTACATCATAATTTTGAGAATAACTAACTAAAGATATTAATTATAAAATATTATAACATAAATATTATTTGATTATATTAATATAATAATACAACCTCAAGTTCCATTATGTTTACAACAGAGTTATAGATCGCTATATAAGGTTTTAAGCTCCCTATAGCCGGAGCAAGTAAAAATGATGACAGTATTTGTAGAAGGTGGTGACGGGGTAAAGACTCCTTACAAAAAATTGTCAGACAGGGATATTTGGAAGATTATCCACCTCCCTACAGACTTATCAAAGATCCCCCACCCATATCATATAAACGCACTTGTGATACAATTTATAAATATATATTAAATAGAATATAGTTAAACCTAACAATATCATATAAATTAATAATATTAATATTTTATAGATATTGTTTTAGCTTTTATAAAAAAACTTATTGAATACTTAAATATATGTAGAATGAAATAAAATACATTAATAGGTTCGACGAGGTCATAATAGTCACAACAATACATTTTCGTTCTTACATGCATTTATTATTCGGTAGGTAGATGAATACTGTGCGTAATTATAATATAGTCGTATATTATATTTATTGTCGTGAATTTAAAAAAAAAATTACTTCATATGGAAGGTAAGACAAGTACCTATACATATAACAGGTGTAATAATAATATATATATTATGATACCTACAGTTATAATATATGGGTAATATGATTGCAATCTAATCGTGCAGGCGGACAAAATATTATTTATGAAAGCAAATTATACGTTTTTACGGTCACCAGTTGCTGTAAGTATAAATACATACATACATCATATAATATGAAGTTTATATATTTTTAAATTACATAAACGATTTGTTCGTCTTCATCACGATTTCGACATTTCACCGCAGTCCTTACGAACTTGACCTTCTGAATTGCAACCAAGTCGACTACGGTAAGCAATTAATGTTTCCCTATACAGTATACATTTATCAAATAAGTACCATAAGAGTAATAATTGACGTGCTTATAGTACGGCTATGGCGTACGTATGAGGGCGCAAGGAAACAGGAGCATATACACCCTCTCAAACAAGTTTTTTCTATGTATGATTCATATTTATTTTGCATATTGCTATTGGATTTATAATGGTTTTAAAACGAGGTATTTATTAATATTTATAATTATTAATTTTAGAAGTTAAATTTTCATTTGGACAATACCCAGTATTTGTTATTTTTCAAACGTATTTTTCTAGGTAGCTTTAAAGTAAAATAAAAATTCAGACTTTAATCCAACCAAAAAAAGTTCTCATCTTACCGATATCAAACGACATATTATTAACGAGACCTGAGAGTTTTTCTTGTGGAGTCATTTTTGATAATATAATACATCGTATCAACCCCCTCCTCTAAATAGGTATCAGGTAACAGATTAGTGGAAAAGTATTATAATTAAGGCAGCAACTAAAATATCAATTATAATTTTCAAATTGTATAGAATTGAAGAAAAGGGGTGAAGACACCCATTACTATTTAAAAAGAACCTTTTAACTTTTAACTTTTAAAAACCAACTGATAATATACAATTATATTATTAATAGTAATATTTTATTTTAATTATGTAGGTATCTATTCCTGTTATAAACCCAAATTGTTATCAAAATCTTTTTACAGATTACTGGGCTTCACTGAGATAACTCGTGGAGATCAATGAATAAAATTGAAGTTTGATGAATAAAAAATATGAAGGTCGATATTTATAAACTTAATTGACAAGAATCATGAAATTATTTAAACGGATTCTCAATAAACACGTCTTTATAACAAAAAAATTGTCTAAAAACCCAATATTTTCTTATAAGAAGCTGTGCCTAATAATAATAAAGGTATAATCATAAATATTTTCAAGTCAAAGGTATTAGAAGCATTTGTTTAGGGGAGTTTATATTAATTTTGTGGATTACATTTTATCAGCTGCAGCATACTCTGTGACCGCAAAGTCTGAGCACGCCTATAATATTATAGCTGAAGAACCTATAATAATATTATATTATTATAACACATCTTGGGCAACTATGAAATATTTGAAATGTTATATGCTACGCAATGTTTCCAACGGTATTAGTAATCGCGTACACGACCTATACAAAGATAAACAGCAGCGCTACATCATTATATTATTATAATATAATGTCGTGACGGCATATTATTATTATTATTATTAGTTTTGATAAATCTTCCGACGCTCTCGATCACTGGCGACAGATACTGCAGAGACACGAGTTGTACGACAGCGTGTTCTTATCGCCACTGAAACGCTGAGCCATAGTCGATGATCACCACCACAACAATATAATATAATATTATTATTATAATATTATATGTACACATTTTAACACGTCGCCGTCAGCCACCGTGTAATTTTCTAGTCTCGAGTCCGTGTTTCGTATGCACCCTCATCAATCAAAACTCGTTTACGTCGCTTAAGTCGCGATCGCGGTCGACTGATATAATATAATGCATTATATTGTATTATATGAACACGCGCGGACGACAAACTTGCAAGTGTGTGGTCATTAAAGCCTTCGTATCTTGTAATATTATTATACACGGTGGCGAAGACGACGGTGATGGTGATAATTATAAAGCAAATAATAATAATTACTATGATAATATTGTTATTATAATACAGCCTAAACGAACGGCCGGGGATGGCGAAGTGTTTTGTATCTATATTATAATATAATACGCACGCAAACACTAAATATAATCGATGGCCAGAAGAAGCCAAAAGTTGCAGTGGTCTATGATATTATTTTCTCTCTAAGCATAGTATGAGCCCTGCAATGGGTAAATCTGGGTCGATTTGATGATCGTCAAGTACCTACTTATAGGTATTATAAGACTAAAACAAAAATGTTCAATTTAATTTTTGTCTATTCGAATCTATAAGTGTGTACACTAATACAACATGTCTTTAAAAAAATAGGAAATAGGTACACACATAAATTAATGTATATTTTGAAAAAGATGTGCCTTAACTAATTTTAAAGATATTTTTGGCACATATCCACAAATCCGTTGTTATTAAAATTTCCAGGAAAAAAACTTATACCTAAGACTATTAAATATAATTGTTTTAATAAAATCAGTTGAAATAACAAACAAAAAAGTTTTAATACAATCACTATGTTTCGAAAAATTTAAAGATTCAAAACATATTCTTTCCTGTGGTTATGTTTGCCGTTTGTGTCATAAAACTTGTGGCTCCTTCGCCATTGAGTCGTAATAATAATATGTATCTATAATAGAATTAATTACAATATCATAAATCTCTGTTATAGTAATCAGTCTTCATAATAATAATAATATCAAATAATGAATAGAACCTTAATATTATGATGACATATTTTTTTAGATATCTAAAGCATATCAATATATAGTATTGAATACATTGTTTGCATACATTTGGCTGACGTATAGACTGGTACAACACCCAGAACACTCCCCACCCTTCAACCCTTGTATAGGGTACGCCAATGAGGTAATCGTAATCTCTACCTCAATCGTCGTCGCAATCATCAGTCACTGCGGGCAAAGAAGAAACACATTGCAAGAAAATCGCAGACGTCTCAATACCCCATTCAATTACGACCCACCTGTTTTATTAAGACACATTGTGAGTGACTAGGTGTGTGATAAACCATATTATGACTTTGTTATCATTACTCTCCTGCTCTCTCTCAAGTTCTTGTAAAAACCTCATGTATGCAATATTCATTAAATATAGTTAATATACATAACATATATCATGGCGATGTGGACGATAATAATACATCGACGGCACGTGGTTGTGTGCGATATAAGGTAAATAAATGTTATTTTTCGAACGTCTCCCTATCGTTATAGGCTGGTCATAGGTAACCAGCGACCTATATCGACCACTATGTCGGTATACGCAATGATTAACAACGCGGTTCTATAATCTATAAATATACGTGTACAGCGTCGAGAGTGTTCAATGTGCGTGCGTGCGTAGACATACAAGAAACTTTGAATAATATGCAAATCTAAAGTATAATTATGCATGTGACGGCACTCATTCCTCGTAAACTGAAATCTCGTTCTTCTAGACAAATATATAATATGCAAATTTAGAAAATCCCACCTTCAAAGTCTCTCTAATAAAACCACGTTGACCCTACGACATGGCGCCGACTAGGGGAGCTGCTCCCCGCTATTGGAGCCGCAAAGTAATCGTCGAGTTCAATATACTTTTTGTACTGAAGCATCAAAATACTCAAGCACTAAGTCTTCAACTGACTTTACATGATTATAATAATAATATATATTTTATTAGTCGACATCATTATAATCGTCGTCTTCGCGCGTCGTCGTCATTATCATCGCATGTATTATACAGCGTTTACGTTAACACGAAGTGCTGTGGTAGAGAATAATAATAATATTATGAATTATAAATAAAAACGATCGTTGTGTGGGCGTATACCTACATCAAATAATTAAAGTAATTAGTATGCATGTCCCGATTTAAACATCGACAGCGTAAGCCATCATTTCATATTATGCGTCGTTATTACTTTCGCTGAAATTATTATTATTTCGCGTAACATTCACGCGATGCTGTGATAATCAGTTTTTTTAAACAAATTTACCATCAATAAAAATAAATATTAATTAAAACTACCATTTGTACTATTAGAATATTACTTCATTTGTTTTACGATTACACATTAAGCCGTAATGATTTTAATTATTTACGTTCAAATGTCAAATGAGAAAGTATTAGACGCGGTGATTGTTTTTAGAACGTATAAGACTTGATGTCCCTACCCATATGTTAACAGATAAATTAACAAAAACCTACACAATATGTACCTATATTGGTAAATCATGGTATAGACACCTATTGCCTCATCTTCTCGAATCCGTGCATAATAAACTTAAATAAACTTACTAGCTTATTGGTATTGTGTTGGTATACTTTCGATAATGAATCGTAATAAAATTGTTTTTTGGAACTATACATCTTAAAATATAATAATTAAATATAATATGCTGTCATTATAATATTATAATGTGATGTGACCCAAAGCTGATAAGTGTACCTAACGCCCATATAGGCGTATACTTAGTATACATAATACTTACTTATAAAATATTATGATTAATGGCCAAGTATTAAAATTTTTTTTTACAAAAACTGTGTTATAAATATTTGCGTTTATGCATTTGTGCAGGGTACCTATAAATAGTAGTCATCGTTGTTCACTTAAGATTATAATTTATGGAACATAGAACCCGTGCTGATCACCCGAGGGCAAGATGACATATATACGTCGTACCATTGACCATTGATTAAAAATACTATTATATATAACCAATGGTCATAATATGACACCGTTTTATGGCTACACGTGGACCAGATTTTATTTTCATAACGACCGATGACCCTTTCACCATTGTGTAAACATTTTGCGATACCCATAATATTATAATAAATTCAGGGCTCCGAGGTTCTAGCAAATAATACATATTTTTTTGTAAGTAAGATATAATAATTGGTTTCGCACTTCCTTAATGTCATAGACGAAATAAAATGTCGTTATATTTATGGTTATTAATGCTATTTTTCATATTTCGAAGCTAATATTTTGAAGTGAATTATTTTTTTAGTAAAGAAACAGCTATACAGTCGGTGTACCTAATTCCTGAGCAGTGGGCACCTTCATGTACTATAGCACCATATATACCTATACCGCAGTATACCATTATTATACTACTGTAAGTATAAATAAATAATTTTAGTAAAAAAATATTTTATTTTGCATATTTTCCAATCTTTAGTGATTGTTATAGCGCTCATGTCGACGTTGTAGGTGCATATTTAGGCGCTAAAAAGCAACTCTTATACCTAGTCCTACATTTTCCTAGACTGATAATATCAAAATTGTCATCAATGGGCGTGGCTTCTTTATTCAAATTTTTTTCTTTTTATCTAGCTCATACACTAATTGTGACTGATGGTACAGATTGTGTATAATTAATAATAATAATAATAATGAAAATTTGATATATTATATTTGGTGACCACCGCAAATCGTTATAATTTGATTAGTGTCTGTAATGATTGCAGTTACGTTTGGTAGTCGAACGACATACACTAAAATAATACAAAATATATTATTATGTATGATGTATGTTTACGATGATCGAATTACGATGCCAGTTGCATAATGATTTCGATTTGGTTTCAGCATAGTCTTCTAAAGAAAGACTTAAAAAAATTAGTTTTGAAATATTTTTGACTTTATAAGTTCGATAATGTTATACCGAATAATGCATTGAATGAAAAATAAAGCCTTTTGTTTAAATTAAATGTCGTAACATTCATTTTGCGGCCAAGTAAAGCATTTTCAAAACCATCAGCATTAACATCAGCATATACAGCATTAACATTATATAAACTATTAAACTACTATTATATTTACCTAAATATTAAATATTAATAAATGGTTAAAAAAAATATTTTACGTACCTAAGTATTTTATCTTTGTTATATGGAAATTGTTTTTAAAACTAATTAATCATTTTACTAGAAACTGAAAAATTTTTACCCCAAAAGAACAAAATAAAATTGTTATTTATACAGATTGTAAATGATATATTATTATGTTAATATTGTAGACGTAATGCGTATATTATGCTGAACAACTTGTTAGTTGTTACGCAAGTTTCTCTGATAATACTCAAAGTTATTTCATTTTTAATCCTAATACAACTCTCAGAAGTTTTTAAAGGGTTGAAGTGATTAAATACATATTTCCATAGAAAATACTTGAATCATAATATTATTATAATTAAATATTGTGATCAATTTAAACGCACAATTAATATCAATACGATTGAAAAAAAACACACTAAACTAAGACATTCAAATAATTTAATAGATTCAATATTACATGGTACGCCGCATCTGCTTATTAAAATCTAACTTTCAGACTTGAAAAGATTTAATGAGCTTACAATAAATTAAGCAAAGAATATTAAAGAATTCTATGCAGGATATTATATTATGACGTCTCATAATCTTTTATTGTTAACTCGTTAAAGCTTTTCAACTCTGGAAACGATAGTTTTTAATAAAGGGAAGTACAACAATATATCGAACCTGATAAATCATTGCTATTCATTAGTTTGGCGTACAATTTTCTTTAAATTAAATTCAAATTTATATACGTTAACGTTTATATGTCTTTACAATGGCTATATTATAATACTATACATTCTACGATTAATATCGTTTAAACCATGTATTTGCTCATTTACAAACAAAATTAAACTTATTAAGTGATCAATGATGATCATTAAGCAATAATTGTTTGAAATGAAAATACAACGATGACGCGTTGTGCTGCAATTATTACTACATGTCACGCGTTATAAAATGAAAATTAAATTTTAACAGATATCCAGGTAGACGGGGTATACCAGAACTGAATGTAACTCATTATAAATATGTTTGCCATGTTTTACAGTTGCCGCGTATCATGTGTGACGTAAAGGTTTCCAAATGAGATCGTCTCACGAAAATAGCCGTCATTCGGTGGAATAATACAAGAATATAATTTACAGGCTATAATTCAAAGCACCTGTGACGAGTTTCGGTAATCGCATAATAATAGTTATAGTTCCGGTTAAGTATAAAACGTATAAACAGATTTAAGTAGAAACCTACACGGTATTTAAACCTGTGATATAATAAATAATATTAACAATTATAATATTGAGAATATTGATTAATTATTTAGGAAATTGTTGATGATATTTTATTAACTAAACAAATACTATTTATTATTAATTAGTATATTACATAATATACCTATACTTGGACAATTTGTACAAATTATAAAACATAAGTAGACTAATATTTATTAATATTAAACATAATTTACAAACATCATATTCCTTATAATCCAAATAGATTTTCACCGAAAGTTATCCTTATAGAACACAAAAATACTCAAAAATTACTCCTTTCAATTTCGATTGAGATACATCGACATTTTAAAAATACACCTACCGCTTTATAACAATTTACAGTAAAAAATGGCATGACTAACTTTAAAAAAACCAAATTGTTGTTTATAATGCCAATTTTATAAAATATATTTATAACAACTATTGGTATTTAGTTGAAAATATGCGGTCTTTGAGTATATCAACATAAAAATTCAAAAAATCAGAATTTCTATAAATGGGAGTGAGTGGGCTTAATCAACTGGTAATAATTCGATATTATATTACCTACATACTTTTATGTAGGCATAATATGCATCTTCGTTTTTCACCGCACTCACCCGGAATGATTAGAAAAAATATATAATATGAACAAACGAATCGACCACCGTTTTTCAAAATGAAAATTTATTCAGAATGCGCTACATTGCCATTCGGGTATTTTGCCTATTGTCAGTATATAATATACTATGACAATACGAAGTCCTGGAAACATCGTAATAGCAGGAAATATGATTTCGAAAATTTGCCACGATATAAATTGACAGCGAGAGCGGATGCCCACCTACTGTCTACATATTGACGCGACGTGGGTAAAATAACAGAGACCACGCACAGTCCCTTGTCTGAATCGATCAAATTTAAAACTGCAGCTTTCGCACGGAAAATGAATAAAATATCCAGCCCGGGCATGAGAATAAAATATCGAATATTAGTCATCGTTTGACATCATATTATTATTATTATTACTATACCAACGCTGGAGGATTCTGTACGACAATAAAGTATTATTGTATTATATTGTGTGATATATTATTATAATATTGTAATATATCCGCAGCTGCTGCATTAAATAATACAGCAATTTTTAACTCAAAAAATCACTGACGGTTTTCGTGAATGTATGAAAAATAACTTTCCATACCAAGTAGCTGGTAATTGTCTGGTATATTATTATAAGAACACTACGTTTTTGTAAAGGAATATATTTCTTTTAAAAGCTCACTATATAGCCTTTAAAAAAATTATCAACCATAACCATTCTATAAGAAATCTCTCAATAAGGTTAAAACGCGATCTTCTAAATTATCATTAAACTATTAACTAATAATAATCTAATTTAAAAATATGCAAAATTGTAATTATTTTATTTTATTTTATTTTTTTGTTGTATTTTATACAACATTCGATGTTTTATACACCTAATACAGGTTCAGAAAAATGTTCTACGAATTAATTTTTTTTTTGAAATCCCGGAAATTTGACGAAAAATGTAGGAAAATGGGGTACCCAACCATCGCTCTGCTGTACAGCCGAGTGTATCTAGAAAACAATATGAAAAACGATTATAAACTGAAGACGGTATAATAATTGTGTGGTAACCGTTACGAAAAATTTAATAATGATATTAAAACTTTAACAAATGTTTGTAATGATATGCTCTCATATCATTATAACAAATATACTGAAATTTAATAGAATAATAAATAACGGTCAGACTATCGTTCGTAGAAATCGGCCATCATCGGCCATCACCAATGAATCCATTAGTACCGACAAAAGGGTACGATCTGTATTATACGATCACGAATATTAAAAAATCGACACGTGCTTGCAACCGTAGAGCGTAGGGCGTGCGGTTTTCTTATATGACGCCTGAGAAAAGGAATGGTCGAGAAAGATCTTTGACGCCGAAGTTAAATCTAGTTCCAGGATACACAAAAATTTTGATAAAACCGCCTATCACTCTCTGGTCAGCATATCCATATTGTCCCTTAGTCAGTGCATGAGCACCAGTCATCTCAGTAACAACCTCCCTATACCAAATCCTACGAGAGACAGTTGGACTATCCTTATGACAAGCAATAATCAGTGTGTGTTAATTATTTTGATTTGTGTATCTTGACCTAACCTTGTGTCCCCTAAAACTGCTATAGCATAACTCAGAGGTAACTGCGTGTCAGGTAAGGCATTTAATATACTATTTTATATTTATATTACATTATACAATGCATACAATTATATTGTGCCTATACTGTAGATTTGATCGAATTCTCGAATACACAATTTCGAGAGCCCTCCGAACACCTGGAGGAAGGTAAAAACGTGATTTTGATAATTGCATCTGATATTATAAGTGTAGAGAATCATTATACAGATACTTAACTTTCAAATCTGATTTTAATGTAACTATCGACAGGAGTCATTTTTATATTTATTTTATTTTTACGTTATTACATATTCATAAGTAATTATTTCTTAGTTTTTCCTGATTACTCTAAAAATAACTGAGAATTTTCAATTTTGAACTATTAGGAGGTCAAATTGAATACAATTTACTAAATACAAGAAAGTAACTCTATCGAAGTTGATAATCAAAGCATATTTCTAATAAAACATTTAACTGTTTGAAATCACAGAGGAAAACTCAATTGATGCGCTTTCAAATATACCTAATTGATTAATTTAATAATTAATTAATGGGCTTTAACTTTGAGCCGACGCCGTTTAATGGTAATATAGTGCGATGTCCCCCTTATTATTGTCTTTATTATTTTCTTAATTATTTGTAAGGTGTATATAAAACTGAATAATAATAACTTTAATGGTATTATTGTTTTCGTTTCTC
Source organism: Nasonovia ribisnigri (assembly GCA_027563435.1). Lineage (NCBI taxonomy): Eukaryota > Metazoa > Arthropoda > Insecta > Hemiptera > Aphididae > Nasonovia > Nasonovia ribisnigri. The sequence goes on from JANEHU010004771.1 coordinate 354,096, forward strand.
GTTTTGTTTAATAATTACTATTTACTAACCAAGCTAACAATGCCATCTACCTATATAAACACCGTCGTGCCATAGCGTTTTGGCGACATGCGGTAAGCAAAAAAATATAGGTGGGTGTTCGTAACCAACACCATGGTAGACTTACGATCAACCGTGTGCGACGAAGGGTTTTCCTATGATATATTATATTTTAATGACATGTCACAACGTCATTATAATAATAATATGTTTAATACGTCGGAACCGTGATACCATATAACCTATACCTATATAATGGTACGGGCAGTACCAACTGACACAATTCGTATAAGCCTAAGCGTGAAAATAATAATAAATAGCTATGATATGAAAATCACGTCACCCCTCTCCCAAATTTAAGTTTTGGAACATTCACAGAAGAGTGACGTGTATCTATACCTACCTGTTGTCAGTTTCTAGCATTTTGTCATTTTATTTGATATTCAAATTTGAATTTTTTTTTTTTTTTTTTTTTTTTATTGATCTAAAAAGTTGTCGATGTTAATTTTTAGATCAATAAAAAAAAAAAAAAAAAAAAAAATTTGAATTTGAATCATCATCAACTAGTATCATTGGTATAAATTACATTTTACTCTAACGATATATTATATATAGTCATAAATACATTTGTTGTCATAATAATAATAATAATAATAATAATATAATAATATACATAATATATAAGTATACCTTAGAATGATTATTATTAAGCTTATTGTAGTTTTATTTTGTTATTTTACCATTGATTTTCAATGTTTTACTCTTTTAACTTAGTGACGCCGCAAAATTAGAACATTGCATTTCAGAATTTTACAAAATTATAATACAATATAATATAATATTATTATTCATTATTTGTGATTATATCATTAGAATTCAGTATCTGGAACATTTTAAACCAAACAGATATAAAAATATCTTGTTCACGTATTGTAGTGTCGTCTGTTTCAGACACGATAACCTCGGTATTTGTACACCGGAACCGTTACTCGTCACTTCTAAGCCGTAACAATTTCGCCACTGAATTAAAAAAAAAAATAAAATAAGGAATCTTTCTATTGACAGTTAAATTTTACCGTCTTCCGGATAAAAGTTTGGTCCTGTCAGAGATGGTGAAAGTAAATAGTATATGACATGTATATACTGTACTTAGTGTACTTGCGTATACATATACACAATACACATATGTGTATAAAATGTAAATACTACAATCCAGCATTTAGAAATAGTGTGGTAATAGTGGTAACGATCCGTTGAAAAATAACTCAAAAAATATATAATAATATAATATGCTTTCAATTTGAGACGTTTGTACTAACGCACTTTGTTTAAACACACACACAATTAATAAAAACCTGTGAAGTCGCTCTGCTATAAAGTCGGTGTCGAGTGAACATGACTCGTCATTGACTAGGTCACCTAACCTGGATATGTTAGATTTGCACTATTCAATCGTTGTATAATATGATGAAAAACTATTTTGAGTGTGCACTCTATGAAAAGGACAGGCTGCACCTTATATTAACAATGATAATATTATTTAATATTAATTCATGATGTATTTATATTGTAGATTCTAAAAAATTAATTTTTATTTTGGTTGCTGAAGACCATAAGTCTAGTAAAAAAAATGTTCTGATTATTGGTTCGAGGAAGGAATTTCTGGAGAAAAATTGAATCTAGTTTACACTTTGGTGAGTAAAAAGCAAAAATATCTTTGTGCTCATTAAAATAATCGGAAAAAAACATAAATAACAGGTCAGGCCACCGGGAAATCTCCTGTAGTCCTGGTCCCACTGGGCCAGTCCACCCTTAAGCCTTGTAGTTACCAAAAAGTTAAACCGTCTACTCCCAGAATCTTTTTTCGTATATTATATGATAATATGTATACAATTTAATTAAAATTTAACACAGTCCATGACGAGATACACTCAACACTTACTGTACAGCAAAATGGTTAGGTACCAAAAGTTGCCACTTTATATTGCTATTACATTAACTTCTTTTCTGTTATAGACATAAGGTCGGAGTAATTATTGACAAAAAAAATCGCGTATTATATTACTATAATGTTATTTACCTATAGTAATCATCAAGATATTACAAGCTATGAATAATAATTTTGTTCGTGGTATAAATAAAATTTTTTATCGAAAACCACCTTCGACGTTGAAGGTCTGTGCATTTCTTGTACCTACTACAAAATGAGCACACACATCATCGCAAAATTGATATACATTCATTTCTCCGATCAAAATTAAAAATATTAAAAACCAATATTTTAAAACATCGTAAAACGTTCGGTATTAAATCAACGAAAGCGCTTATAGGCATTAGGCGTACAACAATAATTATTAAGACAAAATAATTATTTTTCGATTCGTCACACGCAGTCCGTATTCAGTATTCACGCCAAAACCGACGAGTTCTATAGGAATTTAATACAGCAATAATAATATTATAATAGTTCGTCTCAAATACAATCTTGCCGATCATAATAAATAATAATAATGCGTTATCCGAGATGGTTTTCTAGACACAAAACATATCCAATAACCGAACCTGACCTGTCTATTATTATTATTGCGGTTTCATTGTAAGTCGCTTAAAATATGATTTCTACGAAGAAATTAAATTTTTTAGGCACGTTTTTCAATATTTGCCGCACATGTGCCGGCGATGCGTATAGTTGGAAATTTTAATGGCAAAGCTGTATAATAATATACTCATATGTAGTATTACTGTATGTTATTATAACACTGAAAATTTCAATAATCGTTTGAACATGTTCCACACACAGTACACGCTCAGTACCGTAAATCGCTAATATTATTATTGCCACGTCGACGCCGTCGTCGTATGCATTACTCGTGACGTACAAATCAATTATACACATACACATCGTTTTGTATTATTACAATTCGTATTATTATTAGTTATTACTACGATCGCGGCGGTGTTAAAAGTGTAGGTTTTTTACGAGTCGACGATTCGATATTTGTCACGTACCCGCGCGGGAGATCGGTCGACCGGTGAAAGTCCAAAGGCGGCGAAGGTCGGACACGCGTTATTTACATCCCGAACGTACACCTATTATGAATGTTGTTTTTTATGTTATTTATAGGAAATCTGGTCATGACGTGTAGGTCAATATTGATCTAACGTCGGAGGATATTATCATAATAGTACGTCCCTCGCCGAATTACGATCGACGCGATTACGAAAAAAAGATAAAAAAAAAAAAAAAAGGTAGAAAACTTTTGAGAACCCGAAATTATTATATTTTTTTCTAACCACACAACAGGTCCGTTTTTAAACAAATTAAAACATTTTAATATTAATTGATGTTGCGTATTTATTTATATATCCCGTTTTATTTTTTATTTCCGTTTAGCTCGATACAAAAGTCACGTATTAGTGTATTACACCTGTTTCATCGATAGGTAGAGTCCCCGTATACATGTTATGGTGATATAGGGTGATTGATCACTCACTCCGATTTTTTACCTTTAATAATACCTTTATTAAAATTATAAGTAATTATAACATAATTTGGAATGCTCGTGTAACCTCGAGAACCATAATATTTCCAAATACTTAGGATTTTCTATACCTATACAATTTAAGCAATGTCCTGTGATAATACCAACTGGGAACTTGTCTTTTTAAAAACGATAATCACCCATTTTTGATAAATTCAATGTATTCGAAATTTAAACCTGTAGTTTTTTCAGTCATATAATATGATAATGAATATGGAAGATATGGGGGATATGTTGATTTGAACATTTTAATAATCATAACGTATTTAATCTATCAACGTAGTATAATTTATAATAATTGTCCAAATATAATAATCAATACAAGATCCAAGACCTATTATACATGAATAATGTATATTTATATTTTATATCATTGAAAAAACCATTTTTAAGGACTACTATCTATTTTCTAAGTAGGTATATAGGAACATTTCAATAAGTCGGAAACTATGCTCGTTCGAATTTTGACTTATTTTTCATACTTTAAATGTCATACAAATATAAATAAAATTGAACATATTATTACTATAATATGATATTTAAATAATACCTATAGATAAATTTAAAAGTTGCGAAAGTCTAAATTGCAATAAATTCATTATTCAAAGAAAAAATAGTGGTAAGCATACTTGGTGAATCATCCTATATAATATAATATTATATTAGTTATATAAGTAATAATACATTTTTGCCGTTGTGTTTCGATTTTTATTCTCTATTTCAGTGTTAAAAGATTCATGTCACCCTTCTACCCAGCTCCATACAGTAGTGGCAAACTCATTTCAATTCGGTAAATTGTTCGTGAAATTTAACCAGCAACGAATTAATGCGGAATAACTCAACCACTGCGCAGGTACCTAGGTCATCACATAATATTGTTGGCAGTTTCACATAGTGACGTTTGCATGTTTAATACACGCACGCCTGTATAAGGACGACAACGATGTACCTAATATAAATGTTTAGTGTTTTCAACTTATAGGTTTGAACGACTGTTATTATAATATTATTATTACTACTTTTTACGCGTTTAAGACGTTGAGTTGTTAATTTTTTGAGTACGATATAGACGTCAGAGAAATGTTATCCTCGATAGAATTGAGTAACATAAAATAATATAATATATTCATTATCGGTGTTGTTCGATCAAGACCGTATTCTATACCTAAGACAGCGAGAGTGATTTTCTACGACTATTGCTAGGTATACTGCGCACAATCAACGATATTACATAATGTTATGAAGGACTACCCACCAAATAATAAGTAACGTGGGAAACAATTGGTATTTGGTATAAGTACTATACCAATATAGAAATAGAAATATTATGATTAATACGCGTACTTAAAGTATACCGTCCAATACTATTATTACGGTAAAATCGGTTTTAATAGCTCTGTTAGTTGTGCATTAGATCCGAAAGTACTAACTGCAGAAGTGTGTCACAATAATAAATCGTAAAAATTGACATAAGTGCGCCATTTTAATAATGTATGATGCAAATTACATGTTTTTTTTTCAAACGAAATACGGAATTGATTATCTATAAAGTTTTAATAATTTACTAATATTTTATTGTGTTTGATTCCGTCAAAAATTATGTTTGTGTAATATCCTAAGTAGGTATGTACCTATAGTTACCTATTATTACATTTTTATATTTTTAAATTTAAAGTTTTCAATTTTTTTAAATTTGCTTATGTATATAATGTGTCACTATAGGCTCTCACAAGTCCTTTGAATGGAAAAATAATATAATAAAATGATAGTAGATTTTTGAAAAAATTGGACCAGTTGAAAAATAAAGCAATTTTCTTGTGTAGGTATCTATCTACGGTTTGCAAGGCGTAATGACAGTTTTTCAAATCTGGTCATATACCTAATAATAATAATTTATTTTTTATACGATAGCTATGTGCGAACTTGACATGAAAAAATTGTCACCATAAATAATATTGAGATAAATAATAATAATTTATGTATAATAATATTATTATATACCTCCACCTGGTCACCTAGCTATTTGTTATTATATCCTAAGGAGGAACCACTTTACAATGATTGTTTTTTTTTAACAAGGTAACAGCGGATACGAAATGCAATTATTCTAACGGAAATAATATATTGATTAAAATAAATAGAAAACACGTGAAACTATAAAACATGGTTCGATGGCCAAAAGTGAATTTATAAGCTCGAAATCACGGGCAACACAGCTGCACACGTAGGTACAACTCTTCGGCAATAAATCGCGAAATCAACTACTGTTTTAGTGTTTGTTTTCCATGTAAAACCTTAGGAGAATAAAAATATAATATTATTATCGCGGAAAACACGGAACTAGGTGTATTACATATTGCAGTTGAGGTGCTTGTTTCATCCCAAGGGTCGGGCCATGCGATAAACTTTGTTTCAGTTCAACTGCATAAGTTTTATTTTCGGATACAAAACTGTACTTGCATCCCTTGCCCACCTATACTTTTAAATCTCAGCTATATAGTATTTGCCATTGATATTCATTAATTTGTATACAACATTAGTTTCGTAGATTTTTCGTACTGTATACTTTTATGTAATATTTTTTAGCTAGTCGTTAGAAGTATCGTTCTTACAGCAGCCATAATTATAGTTATGGCATGCTATTTTTAATTATGATTCTAATTATTGCAAGTAAATTTTAGACCACAATAAAATACAATATAGTAAAAGTATAAAAAAGAAAACATTTTGATCATGTTTTTTTGTTTAAAACAAGAGTGCTCACCGCTCAATGGCACATATGATTTATATTTCCATTCGTTATAACTTATAACTTTACAACAACCATATAATACATAACTATAACAAAAAGGAACTCATACCTACTAGTAGCAAATTGTGTATTATTGATAGGCATTATTATTATTATTATTATTACTATATACTAATGAGTAATATTATTCATTGCGTTATACGTCTTGATTGTTTCTGCATACAATTCTATTGATGTTTCACAGATCAAAATACGTTTCATGTTTAAATGTTTGATTAGGTAAAGTAAACCATAAATTACGTTCTACAACTATCTATCTACCTAATACTATTATATTAAATTATATGACATTCTTGATGTGTTCAAAAAAGACGTTGAATTATTATTTACAGCGTATAATAAAATCTCAGACAGCGAGGAATACAATTTTACTAATCTGACAAATTGGATAAAAGCCAAACCCCGTATTAGTACTTTTAGAACTGTTTAAGCAGTTATTCCGAAGGAGGTGGCCTATATTATAGTGTCATAAATAATAAAAATCACCATGTAATCTGCAGAAATCGTTTGTATATAAATGTCGTACAAAAAAATAAAAAAAATTGTGCACATCAATAAGATTTGGTGCATATTGTGATTTCAGTTTTCACAGAATCACAATCGGGCTTACGCAGACGTCAGATGTAAAATAAAATGTCATGAATTAAATTTAGTTTGAAATTGTAAATTTAAACAAAGGTTTGACTATAGAATATTACTGTCTTTTGAAATTTCAAAGTAAATACTAGCTGTGTATAATATAATTAATCATGCTTTAATTCTCAATCAACACAATTTCGTACGAATAATATAACATTTATCTGTCGTTTTAAACCGAGTCATGTTGGCTTTAATTAACAAAATACGAATGTGTTATGTTTTTACAAATATATAAAGTATAAAATTAACCGTTGTTTCTAGCCAAAAAAATGTTCAACAATCAAAAAACCGTCACTGACATTTAAAAATGACAACATAAACACATAAACCTTCAGTAACATTGGTATAAATCAGGACATGAATACATGATACAATGTCGATAAACATTGTTAAAATTCTTTTAAAAATCAAAATTAATATCAAATTAAAAAATGTTGTTAAAAATAATCTTAATTCTATATTGAAATGCAAAACAAAATTGTAAATCAACAATTCATATATCAAAATAATAATCGTTTTATAATTAGTACATACAAATCAATTTAAAAATGTACGTTATTAAAAGTTGAAACTCAACAATAACCAACATCCAACAGGAATTTAATATTATTGTTCATCAGTAGTTAATAACTAATAAGTAATTTGTTGTACTGTAAAAGCAATATATAATGATTGTAGATAAAACCTAGCTAATCAAAGTTGAAAATAATATAGCAATATTATAAAATCGTAAAAATGCAATATGGTATTCAAAAATTAAACTAAAATCGAAAACATAGAATAAACAGGACACAATTAAATCAATCGTATTGTACAATAATATAAAAACCATACCATTTTAATATTAATAGGTAGGTACATTATTTTTAAATTAAAAATAAGAAAAAACAGCAAATACCTATCGGTGAGCGATATTTAAAGTTAATATCGAACATTTTTTTTCAATTTCAAGCCCTACATAAGTATTAGGTAATATATATATTATATAATAATATTATGTATGAATTTTTTATTATGACAACGTTTTTAGTTTTGGATCTATATTTGGGCAGAAAAAGCTATTATTTAACGCCAAAGGCACATGCCAATATAATGATATTACATTACACCGTGGAGATAATATATATTATCGTCGTCGACGGGCCTTTGCGGAATAATATGTTATGCGTTAGAGGTATTTTACTTATATACCTACAACAACTTCATAAATCAAAACTTTTATTAGTTCGTAATATAAACGATTGTTGAACTCGTCGATGCAGTACATAATAATATACTGTGAGCCCACAAAGTCAGGGTATACACTATATAACTCAGCTATACTTATACTACTCAGTACCATATACATACTTTTGAACTCTGTTTGCGGGACATGATACTAAACTGTTTGATCTTAATTTCCTATAAATAACCATTTTTTAATAATTGTATTATGCGCATGTGCAACAAATTGATTTTTTCTGTGTACCTTGTTTTACACGGTATACCTATATAATATATAGGTGTGTCAAATGAACAGAATGAGTAACATGGTCGGCAGCCGAAACCGCTATAAGCGTAATAATAATTCTCGATCTTTATAATTTGCTCTGATATAGTGATGTGCGTAGACACAAATTTTGAACGGGGGAGGGTCAATGATGACAAAAATCCAAGACATAGGTTACACGCGCACGTGGACTGTAGCCAAATATATGTGTAGCTACATATACAGGTTTATTGATTTTATATACAACGTCATTAACTCAATTTTTATTTTGTCCACTACGGTGTTTTTACTCTACGACGAGGTACACTCAACACTTATGTTATATTATACTACAGCAGAGTGACTTTTTTGTTTATTTTTTTAATACTAGGTACACTTGTTCAGCTATTTTATTTATGGTACAAAAACGAGAGATGTTTTCTAACAGAATCGTTTTCTTTCTTTGGTATCAATTACTCCCATGTAAATGTCGTAACCAAGCAGTACATAAACTTACGACTTTTTAACATCCTTATAAATGTTATCGTTCTTGGTTTTTGAAATGTACGGGCTCCGCGAAACACGATATTTTAAATCAATTTTAATTTCTTTTTTCATTATATACAGTTATAATGATAATATTCCACCAATTCAATCTGTTCTACGGTACGTGGATATTTACCTACTTTATGAATATTAACTATATTAAATCATAGGCTGGTAATATTGTCAAATGACGTCATATGCTAATAGATTTAGGGCCAACATAATTTCAACCTACCTACCGAATCAGGTATGATTGTAAAATAAATTACTAATTTAAATATAATAATATAAGACAATATCCTAGTCTCATCATTCTTGGATTTTGAAATTTACGGGCTCCACGCAACAAGATATTTTAAATCAATTTTTAATCCTTTTGAAAAGTATACAGTTACTATGATAATATAACAGTAATAATAAAAATATCAATATAAAAAAGTTCGTATTATTATATAACCACACTCTACAAACAATTTGCTTCTCCCCATTGTACACATACTTCGTCCCACGGCGTACGTATGCATATATTAATTAACTGATACATAATATTATGCGAGTCGCATCTGCGGGAAAAATCGAAATAATCAAAAAATAAAAATCATTAAATATTTATGTCCGTCGGCGGAGCAGCCGTTGTTATATATATTATATTATATTTGCACTTCCGTCTGTTTCTCCGGGCGCAGTTTATATAATATACACCTTCGGGACTTGGTCGAATATAAAAATACTTCCACGCATGGGTATAGAAAAAATAAAACGAAAGAGTCAAAAGGTTAATAATTAATTATTGTATAATTTGTAAATGGCTGGGTGAGTTGAATGGGGAAAAAAAACAGTAGACGGTTAGCAGTAGGTATACGCCTAATGTAAAAATAAAAACAAAAGTATAGATTTTTGGAGCCGGCGCGAAGAGTGCGTGATTTTTTTTTCTCTAAACGAAACTTTGCCCCGTTAACCCGGTATATGGACCAGCCACGGACCACGGTATGGTATTATATGGACCGTCTCTGCAGCACGACTACGTGGCCGAAGTGAGTCTTGTCGTGTTGTACTGTACGACGGTCGGCGGCGGTGCGGCGCAGTGAACGCGCACGCAGTAGGACGGCCGCCTCCGGTCGGCGTCAATCAACGGTCCGACTGCTGTGATTTACTTGGGACGATTCCAGAAAACGTAAATACACGACGGGTTCCGATTCAATTAGTACACGTATTTTGTTTCAAAGCCAAGAGACAGGAGAGAAAAAAAAATGAAGAGAGAATGGAAAAAAAAATCACCGCGCACGTAACCCGAAAAATGCGATGCACGTATCATATAGTCGGTCATCGGTGTAACGTATGTCGGCGTAGCTGTATAATAGTGGCAAGGAATTTCTGTCGCTTGAGCTTGGGGTGGGAGGGGGGGCAGCCCTAAATTTTAGAAAAAATTGTTTCTATACTACCGGTGCTGTTAAGTATAATAATATTATACCGATTATATTTGGAGGCCGAGCTGCTGTCGTCTATTAATATACCTTCCTCATCCACTCAGACATAAGTGCGTGTAATTTTTTCTTCTATAATAACAATATATTAAACATTTTTATTACAGTTATCTCGTCTCTTGCACTTCTTTTTTTTATCTGTTCTTATACGGATGAACACGAGTCCACTAGTATATTACATCGTCTAACAATTTCCGCGAATAATAGGAATTTTTGGCGGATTAAACATTGACTTCAGGCATCGTTAGGTCAAACAAGACCGCAAATGTACATAACATTAATTTAATCATTAGGTTAAGAATGTTGACAACTTCTTTCCATAGTGTATTCTTGCTTCAAAGTCCGACATATTAAAAAAAGAAATAAAAAAATAAGAGTCAAAAGATAAGAAGTTACACTAATTGTATTATCATGAAATTTACAGTCATCGATACTTCTATAATGTAAATTATTAAAAAAAACGCCCATTAAAAAAGGAGTATATTAAAGTATAATATTATATATTTTTTATATATATAGTATAAAACGTTCTAATAATATAAAAATAAAATAAACGTTGAATCAAGAGTAAAATACAAGTATTTCATAATTGTGTGTGATTTGTACAAAATATGGTTAGGTTAACCATATAGTTATTTTCATTAAAAATATGATTAAAAAGGGGGTCAAGTGGATGTCGCTCCGCTGTACAGTAGGCTACAAGTAGATTACTATAATGGATGTACTATAATGGATGGTATTAAATTTGAATTCAATGATATAATATCATTGTATAAGAAAAACGATTCTGAGCGGAGACGGTATGTCAGTCTAGGATATTTTAAATTATATTGATATTGTTATTATACGGTAGCTGCTAAGTTGAATTAATATTATTCATATTATTTAATTATTAACCTAAAATTATCAGTGATGCTATAAAAATATTATAATATATACTTTTACTCGTTAAAATTGATTTTAATATGTAATTCCGTCCAAATTTGAACTTAAAATGTCTATAAAAAATAACTGTGTTTAAATATTTTTTAGATTTTTTGAATACAGTATGTACTATTTATTAGAATCTTTATTTTAAATTTTCAATCCTTAGTTAAGAAAACTGAACATTTTATAATTGTTTAATTACAATGATTGATAATTTTCGAGATTTTGATGAATTTTGTCAAAATTCGAACTTTAAATGATTATAAAAAAAATGTGTGCCTATGTATTTTTAATATTTTTCAATTGCTATTGTAATAATATATCAGGAGCCTTGTATTAAATTTTCATTATTTTTGGCCCAACAAATAAAATTTTATTGATATTAATAGAAAAAAAAACTAAAAAATTTGAAAATTGAAATCGTCCGTAAAAAGCTGAAAAACAGTCAAAATATATTAAAAATTAGATGGTGTATAGAAATAGCTTATATAAACATTCAGTGAAATTTTCATGCATCTACAGTTATTTGTTTTTGAATTGCAACAAAATAAGAAAATCGCTACGTAAGAAATCGAGTGAATATCGAATCTTGTACAAATTTGAACTTAAAATGCTCATAAAAATTTATTATGACTTGCTTATAAACTTTTTTTTATTGATAAAATTAGGCAAACTTATGAGGAATCTTGTATTACATTTTCAAATCTTAGATTTAAAAAGAAAATTTTTATGAATTTCTAACTCAAAATAAATTGCACATTTTCGTCATTTTTACGTATTTTGTCAAAATTTGAACTTTGATTACCTATAAATAAAAATTGTGACTACGGATTTTTAATATTTTTCATCTGCCTTTGAAACTATATATAAGAAGCCTACTATTAAATTTTCAAGATTTTTTACCCGACAAATAAAATTTTATTGACATTTATAGAAAAAAAAAACTAAAAAAATTGGAAATAAGACAGAATATTTTGAAAATGATATGGTGTGTAGGAAATGCTTATATAAACATTCGGTCAAAATTTCATGTCTCTACGGTCATTTCTTTTAGAGTTATACCAAAAACCAAAATCGATTTTGTCGAAAACTACTAGGAAATTTTGACTTTTGACCCCCCAAAGTACCAACTAGATTCACTTTCCTATCAGAAAAGGTACTATTGAAGAAAATCTAAGCACTTTTACTGTCCCAAAACGTGATGACAGACACAAAAATAAAAAAAAAATAAAAAAATAAAAAAAAAACACACATCATTGTAAAACCAATACATTCATCGCTCCGCTCAGAATCTAAAAAATAAAAAAATAAAAAAAAAAATAAAAAAAAAAACACACATCATTGTAAAACCAATACATTCATCGCTCCGCTCAGAACCTAAAATCTTATTTTTCTTTTTGATACTCCATAATATAAAAGATATAAATATTCATAAAAACTGATAAAAAAAAATAGGAAATCACAAGACTTTTTTTGAACTTAAAATTAAAAAAAATATATTTATAGATCAAATTTGACTCAAAAATACCACTTAAAGATTGAGAGTTAAATCAACTTAAGCCACATTGCCTAACTACAATAAAACCAAACCTCTCGTGAATAAAAAAATGTATATGCACTTAATCTTCACTTAATACAGTACAATCAGTTCAAGGAAAAAAGACCGAAGAGTCAATGTAAACTGCACCTGTGTTGAAAAAACTTCCCTGAAAAATCGTTGAAACGCGAGTCATAACGGCTAATAAACTATACTTACTACATTATACGTATATTCATATAAACTTTATAGTGTTCGTTCAATTGTATATTCTAATCATAATAAAATATGGAATATTAAACTTTATACCAGTTACGACAGTCGACTAGGTATCTGAAATTAAATTGAAAACCGGCCCAATCAACGTAATATATTGTAGGGTCGACGGTTCAAAAATTAATAACTGTGACTAATAGTATTGATTATTAAATTTCCGAATTTACTAATAATTATTTGTGTCAGTAAAAATAATATTAATACGGAAATTGCAATCACGCGTTTGCGATTACATTAATTACGATTATTTTTCAACCCATTCGCCTGGTAGTATCGTAAATTATATAATTTCACTCGGTTCGTTATAATATTTGTCATATTAGGAATTTAATGTTCAATCTTATTTTATGAAAAGTATTTGGTACCTATTTAAAAAAAAAATGATTTAAATGGTGCGGAAAACACTTGAATTCTGTTATTTGTTCACAAATAAATGATGGATTTAATTATAAAGGTAGATTAATAAGTAAGTATATAACGGTATTGGCCATAAACCGTGTTAAGGTACTGGAAATAAAATGAACAATTGCAAAAATTATGGTTTTTTCTTTTCTGTTATCAATTGTTTAAAATACTTAGTAAAATATTAACATTATTAACTGTATTTCTTTACCTACCTAGTAGAATGTTAATGGGTGCATTATTTTGCAATAACTTTATTATGTCGTATTGTCGTTATCACAATACAAAATATTAATTCATTTGCACATATTACTTATGTGAATAAAAGTAGTTATAAAAATTAACCACACATACCTATACGCAGGTAGCATATTCTTGATTTAGGTACTTAGAATTTCTCTCTTACGTATACATACATCAAAAACATATAATTTCAAAATAGTATAATAAAATGTTAAGTACCTACTTTAATTCCAGTGTTATTATTAATTATTTTAGTACTCGGTTATTGTTGACTCAAAAGGCAGGAAGTAATGGATTAATATTATAATTTCCTCGTATTATTTATAAAATAGGTTATATTATTATACCAATCCCGAGGGAAAATTTTAAAATTGACAACTACGCATGAGCGTAAAATGATAGGCGTATAGGTTTAATTATTGGTCATGCTCTGATTGCCATGACCGTATAAATAGTATAAATAAACTAATCAGTGATAAATACATCAAAGAGTTATACGTAGGTACATGCGGGTACTTTGTTGCAAATAAAAGGTTGTATATTTTTTAAGCCCGGAGCCGAGTTTGAAACTTCAATAATATTATTCGACGAAGATAGGTAATATTTTTCTATTGACTACATGGTGTAGAATATTTCTTATATAAAATATTATTATTTTCAACAATTCATGTATATTATTATAAATTATGTATAATAGGTAAAGTCGTATTATAATAAGTACAATATACTATCGTAGAGTAGCTTTTGATTGAAATCAGTAATTATAAAATATTATATTAACGATGTAATAATGTACCATCAATATTTCATTTTTAAACATTTATTTAGATTGTACAACAATTTTTTTTTTGAAACCCTAGAGTTGTTGCGTTGACTTCCCATTGCACAGAAAATAAATTTAATTTATGCACCAATTTGTTTTATACGTTAGTATACGATCGTTAATCACTGTACATTAAAAATATTTCATAAAATTTAATTTAAAAAACGTATTACTTATTCACGAAGCCAAACTTTTTTGCCATTATATGTTACTTCTATTTTTTATTAAAATATAAATTTTAATCTATTGACTATTATACATAAATAAACAAAAAGTAATAAAGATTTCTGAATAATAACAAAAACATGAAGAGGAGTACATTAGGAACAACGGCGGGAGCTCAGAAAAACTTAACTTCAATTTACATGCATCAAAATATTTAAAAAATCTTATATTTATGATTTTAATATAACAATGTATATAGAGAAACAACTTGGTTCTTTTTTGTAAAAATAATTTTGTGCCACTACATCACAATTCTTGAATGGAAAAACAAATCATAATAAGGTGTTTGAAAATATGGTCTTTTAGTATTTTCAAAAATTTAAAAAATCGGAATTTAAAAAAAACCACATTATTAAATGTTTTAAGTATGTTTGGTAAATTAACCTGTACCTATATACTTTTCTTAATTTATCCTTTCGTTAATGCAAGCTGGAATATTGCCTGAACCCGTTATGAGGAAAAATAGGATAGCATTAAATTCAACACACTTTTAAAATGGAAATAAATTGTATTTTAAGTCTGCTATGATATAGTTTGCATGTTCATTAAATATTCAGTGGAAATAATTTATACAATATAACAACAAACAGGATATAGACGATGTGTTGCCGCGTTCTACTGCGGGCTGTTCCCAAAATGTTATGATAGTATTTTTGCGTAAGGAAAATGTCGATTGGATGTTTACATCATTGCGTTCAAAAATCCATTATAATATCTGACTTAGTCATAAAACTCATAAGAATTAACAGAGGAATAAGGCCATCATATAACTATATTTTCAAACAGTAATTAAAACGCTTTTAGTAATAATAAATATAAGTTTAATGAGGGTTAAAAGTTGTTCATGCAACATGATATACAGTGGTGAAAATTCACCCACTCTTCGGCATCGATCGATCGTAAGCGAAATTTTTTGATGAAATAAACAAAACTCGCAGCTACCTTCCAATCGAGCTAAACTATTCTGTGGCCCACGTGGCTTAACTCAAATATGTATGTAGGTAAGAAAGTTTAAAGCGTTTCGTATTTGTTGTTACGGGGACATGTAAACTGTAAATAGTGTAGATAGTCGTCTCAAACTTCGGTTTCTTACAGGGAGGAGTCAGAATGGTTTTATGCGATACGATAATAAATATTCTGAAATCTCCTCAGTTCCATACTGTGCATATTTGGTATTCCCAATATATAATTCATATAAAACTTGAAACGAGGGTAAGGTAATGCAACAATTAACTTGAGTTGGCTAGTTATTAGTTTTTAAGGTAACATTAAGAATAGTTGTAAGTAAGCAGTTAAAAAATAGAATGAATTTAATTCTAAACATTTTATTTAACTAAAAAAAAAAAATGTTATTAATTACCCTATAAATCATACATAGTATATAACTGTGCTACTTTTAATTGTATTAGATAATATCCTGATAGCCAAACTATTATGTTAAAAATGTACCACGCTGTTAGTAGTTAGTATAGTGGTTAGTAAATAATTAAGTGCGTGTGTGTCATTTAAATAATTAAATAATGAATTATTTACTGATTTATATATTTTTTTTATTTAAAATCATTGTGAACATCAAACATATATAATATTAGTTTTTAATTTAAAGATATAGGCATATTATATATAGTGCAGTGTAAACTTATATTGTTTTTTTAATTAACTGGAAAAAGCTGTTTTATAATTATCAACACTTAAAGTAGTGAAGCTTTTGTTAATTAGAAATAGCTGATTAGTTCAGTTTTAAATTTTTTAAAAAATTAACTTTTTTCTTAGTTTTAAAGTTTTAGATTGTTAATTATTGCACCAATTTTTAAAAATGAACTAATTTTTATATAGTTGTTTATTCGTTGTGGACTATTTAAGATATATATTTAAATTGTAATAAATATAGGTATCTATATTATGTAATTATTACAATGAAAATAATAAACTTCAGATAATAAAAATACAAAACGTTATTCTTCCGACCGTCAACCGATATCGTTAGTAAATAGGCTTAAGCGTACTTAATGTTTGGAACAATAGTGAAACCTAAACACGACCTTTTTCTGTCCTGAGTGCAATAATCCGACAAAAATATAAATTAAATTCAACCCTACCCGGCCGTGGAACTGAATCGGCAAACAGTATTATAATATGAACTGTAATCTGCGCCGTATGATTGATAAATATAGTACAATTGTACATTTACGATATGAGTGAAGTAACATGATACATAATATAATGATACGTTTACCCTAATCACGGTATAATAACGAATTTGAAACGTCCGAGACAAACTAAGTCAGCCGCGGAATTGACGTACAAATTGATAGTTGAGGGAAATCGTAAACACAGTGTTTTCTACCGTCGAAGCCTATTCTATTGAATAATAAGGATTTTCCTTCGGAGGAGGGATGTTAATCAAACACCATCGCGATGTCAACTCTGCTTAAAGTCGTGCTCGTGCATTGAATACCAATAAGCAGTCACTCGGCAGGTCTCGACACTATAACGGTACAGACTCAAACGATACGTGTCTATGTGTGTGTCAGTGGTGGCAGGATGGTGGACTATTTGAACCAATCGCTACATGTCAGTGATGGGTGGCTAGGTAAAGGCAGGTGTGTTATCATAAGTCCTCGAGACCTCAACACAAATACCATCATGACAAATATTATAGTTGATATATTATTATGTTACCGCGTTAGCCATAGGTACTGCGATCCACTTTAGTGTAATAAAGGAAGTTGTGGAAAAACATATTATGTAAAATACCTATACTAATTGCTTCAATATCCCCTCAAAAAGTTCTCTCTGCAAAAAATGAGTGTATATGTCGTTTTTTTAACGCCATTATATCATTATGATTGTTACATTATTATCATAACTGCAGGATACTATACGTTGTTAACGCAAATAGATCGCGATCATGTTTCGTTTGATATGATATCTTTAAGAGAACTTGATTTTTGGTCGTAGCAATAATAAACTATTATATTATGTATAACATTAAAATATTTTAAAGTGATTCATTCGAGAAACATTACCGTTTTTATACTTCATAATAGTATATTGTTTGATGAATAGTTTGATAAAATTAAAAAAAATGGTAAGGCCCATTACCCATTACCCTAAAGGAAATAAATCATTTCTACAATTTGTTTATAGACACTGGGTTCTGTCTACTTAACAATTTAATTGCCTTCTTCTAACACTTTCAAATACAGTCAAATTCGCTTATAACGATCTTCTAGGGACCTAGGGAATCTGATCGTTATAACCGAACTTCGTTATATCCGGATCATACAAAAAAAATATAATTTTTTTTAAAAAATTGATTTATTAAACACATTTTTTACTGTTTAAGTTAATTTAAGATTACATATTTTAACATTCAAGGTATTTATATAAATTTTTAAAAAATGTACAGATTATAATATATATTATACATATTACGTCATATAGTAGGTAGATTTGTTTGAAAAATAATCTATAATAGTAGTTTGTTTATAATTTGAATAAGATTTTTTAACAAAATTAAAAATATTATTTAATGCCATTGATACTTCTGGCGTATTTATGTAATTGTTTACCGAAACAAAAGTACGCATTTGATCAATATAAAAATACATCATACATTTCCAAAATAGATTGTACGTTGAATATGATTTCTTCGCTGATCTGTTACAGATAAGATTAAGAATTATCGATTTGGACGAAATCAAATTTACTACACAATAATGTGCATATATATTATTAATTGCTATAGGTGATTATAAAAACCGATTTTCGTTTTAAAATAACATCGCTATATCCGGATTATCGTTATAACCGATATCGTTATATACGAATAAAAGTACTACACATAACATACAAAACCAACCAAATACATTGCTTGGAATCGTTTTACCCGGAATATCGTTATATACGGCATCGTTATACGCGAATTTGACTGTATACAATTTTGAATTTATATATTAATGTGTTTTGATAATTATATTATTAATGAAATAATTTTTTTTTTAGCCAAAGCCTTTGATTGACTTCGTTATAAAACAAAATATTTAAATAATAACACGGCTCAGAGGTGAAAGCTGTTTAATTTTGATTGGAAAATAAAATTAATAATAATTTTAGGAATTTACTTCATAATTTATATTGTTATAACATTATTAAGTTTTTATTATATTTATTTATAATATTAATATTATTTAAATTTAGTTATAATATATTATGTATCCTAGATATTTATGTATACAAAAAAAAATTATTTCAGACTATATTAAGTCACTATTAATATTTTCTCATTTAATCTATGCACTTCATGCAATAATATTCAAAACAATACTTTTATATTTGTGTCAAAACTTTACATTAAATGAAATGGATAAAAATTGAACTACACAGAAGTACCTACTGCGGTAACTGTTTGCACCTACCAATATGCAGGGGCACGAGTAAACTTAGCATAGATGATAAAACATTTGAATAACCCAAAACCTATTAAAAACATCGAAAAATTCAAGAAAATCCAGTTGATGGCAAAACAATTTTAAAAATAACTACCCAGAAGATTCCGTGAGCTCACCTTATTTAGCATGTCCATAAAACAACAAGATTTATTTTAAACAAATCATAATGGAAATTAAAACATACATAGGTACAAAACAATGAATTAAAAATATCTCCTTGCCAATTTAACCCTTTCATTAGTTGCTTGAGTTACATAAGTAATACCAGGTTTCAACAACTCAATTCGGTAATAAACTTATAGGCAAATAGTCAATCATTCAATAATTTACAAATGGTAGACCAACTTTCGTGTACCAATTGTAGAGAGTTGTACTCAACGATATTAATTTTTATTTTTGGGTTTAGTCTATTATTATATAATTATTTATTCGAGCCTAAGTTGACTGGCATACACACATACCATTACGCGACTAACAAATATAAATGGGTTTTATGGATTAGGTTTAATAGATTTATTAATTTTTTGCCTCAATAGATTTTATTTGAAAAGTTATTCTAAACTATTTTACCTAGTTATTTTATGGTAGTTAAATGTTATTTAACGATCAAAAAAAATTTGATGTATTTTGTATAACACATTGCCATAAAAAGAGATGAAAAAGTAGACCAAAAAATCTAAGAATCTACAGTAGTTTAAACCTATATTTAGAATTATGCCCATCATATCAGACTACAAAATTACACAATAAATTAAATTACATTATTAATAGTTTAGTAAACGAAATCATAGCTTAGAGTGATAAAAGGGTCCATCACATTTGTCTCAAACCAATTATAATATCAATACATTACGAGGCTATAATCAACCGCCTTTGGATAGGTCACACTCGTATAATATACGGACACCCCTTGGCCAAATAAGATCTACCTTATTTCACAGAATTCGGTAGACTCATCTCTGTCAAATACATTAGTTACTAACTATCCAAATATCTAATTAAAACACAAACATCAACTTCCAGAAACTCTACAAGAAATACTCGTGCTTTCGACAAAAACAGTCAATAAGCTCATCATATATTTTATAAAATAATTTTGACTCTGTAAACTAATTTAATAACATCTAAATAATGTAAATAATGTAGTTTAATTGGCTAATCAGCCCGCCATGTATGCCATACATATCATCATACAGGGTCAGGGAGATTAATCATACCATGATCACCGTGATTTTTAATTTAATAATAAATAGGTATTTTATTTAAATTCAAATTTTTGAAATTTTACTTAAACTAACCTAAATATCTTTAAATATGTACTTACATTTTTTCTTAACATTTAAAGAGTATGTATTCTGTCTAATTTCTTCAGTGATAAAAACTCACTAAATTTTTGATTTCACATAGATTGTAGGGAAGCATCAGTCTATTCCTGGAGTCCTTCATTAATAATCAATATGCTGTTTTTATTTTTGATCATAATAGTATAACACATTGTTATAATGTTTAAAATAATTGATACGTTAAAGATGAAGTTCAAATAATAATCATCTAAATTCAAAAATATAAAAATATACATTTAAAAAAACACGTTACTTTTCACGGTCTTTAATTTGAGTTTTATTGTGAATACACATACGTATATACAATTAAAACCAAAAAATAAGGACATAAATTATGTTAAGTGAGGCCAAACAATTTTGGTCATGCTAACGTTAAACAATGGCTTTGACTTTACAAAGTGCGTGCAAAGTAATTATACAGCACAAACCATACGCGGGTGGATGAAGTACACTGATAAATACTACTTTAATTTACGAGTCATTTAAAATGTTATTTTTATCGTGAACCTTGATTAGTTGTTTTAATTTAAGTAAAATTATCAAATTCAAAGTTGTTATGCTGAATTTCAACCAAGAAAGTGCTACCAATTTAATATTGTTTAGGGATAATATAATATTGTTGGGTAAAATATATTTACAAATACTATTATTATGATACTTGCAGTATGGTAATTCTTATATTACTAAACTTAAACGAATGAAAAATTATTATATTTTATGCGTTATAAGATAATATTATTACGATTCACTAATTTTTAGTTGTTCGCATGAATAAAATATTATTACAGTAAACTCGAGCAAATAGAATAAATTATTGATTCATAACCAACTTTGATTTCCATTAAACCGTCCAACGATTCTTCTATAAAATTAAGGATGAATTAATACTTCACATATACCGTTAAATAAATATATTTGTAATATATGTTTAGACCAGTTGTTCTCAACCGGTGTGCCGCGAGATTGTCTAGGTGTGCCGCGAGAGATGTTATTAACCTAACCTAACCTATCTGAATAGATAAAATCATACGTGTGTAAATTAATACGACGTAGTATTTAAAACTGTACAGTTTTTTGGAAATAAATTGAAAATATTAATTGACCAATTGTGTGCTAATAATTGTGCAGATAAGACGATACCGGATACATGTATAGGCGCGTGGCGATAACTAATGACTTCGGCGAAGTTTCCGAAGTTGTTGTGATTGTCAAGTGCGCCCGAGTGCGCGAGTGTGCCGTGAAAACTTGTGATGTATAATAGTGTGCCGTGAACTAAAAAAGGTTGAGAACCACTGGTTTAGACTAATTATGTGGCAATGGAAATATTATAATTTCAATCAGTCATTGTATAATATTATTATAATAATAACTGTACACATTTTACTTATCGTATTTTTCTTAAGATCAAATCGATTTTGATAAGTTATTAAAAAAAGTAAATATTACATACTTGAAAAAATTGTATTGAAATCAAAATAAAACAATAATAACTTTACTAGACATGTTCAATTTATGTGTGATAATACAATAACAATAAAAAGTAACGAGTATGTATAATAATATTAATCACAATATGTCATATAGCCCATAGGTACTACCTACATGTTTTCACGTGGTATACACTGTACCTGGTTACCTCAGTTACCTGTGAACCCTCCCACGCAAAAACTGTATGCACTCCGACACAAAGTCGTGACGATAGAATCAGTATTTGAATAATTGTGGTTGGAACGAAGCACTTCTTATTTAAATAAAATATTTATGTGTATTCCTCCTAATTATATTATCCTAATCAATAAGACATTTAAATACTCAGGTACCCACGCTCAATTTTCTTACACTTTTACATCCCTTCACCATTTACAATTTTTTTTAAGCATTTTTCATAACATTTTAAGTTAAAAAAATAAGAATGATATTTTTTATGCAACTTACTGTTAATATGTACCTAATAAAAGATGTACAACGAATTCAAATATTATAAATTAATTAATAATACTTACATAAAGTAGAAATTTCATATAAATGGGTTTTGTAGAATATAGTTAAGAGAAAATTATAATAATATGTAGTTTAGTTTTTATTTAACGTGAAAATGTTCTATACGAATTTTCATGGGTAACACCCAGTGGTTTACGTGAACTCACTGTCACGGTTTTATTTAGGT
Source organism: Nasonovia ribisnigri (assembly GCA_027563435.1). Lineage (NCBI taxonomy): Eukaryota > Metazoa > Arthropoda > Insecta > Hemiptera > Aphididae > Nasonovia > Nasonovia ribisnigri. The sequence continues at coordinate 377,002 of JANEHU010004771.1, forward strand.
TAGATAAATCGGATTTTTTTGTTCATGCCCCTAAATACCTAAGTCTAAGACGGTAAAAAATAATTATAAACATATAAATGTATAGAGGATGACGATTGAATTCTGTGCCATACAAAATAATAAATTATTGATAATAATATTATTATAATATAAAATAATCGTTTTCAAGGTTATACTATACCACAGCCTCGTTAACTTAACCGTGAACCACGTCGTACGTACCCGCACCTGCAACGTTAATGATTGACACACATAGTATTATAATATCATGATAATCATAAATATGTAATATTAAAGTCAAATAACGAATGGAGGCGATAATAAAGAGGCGCGTACGCTACCCGTGGAGGAAAAATCGAAATGAGTAGGTACTCGATGTAAAGATTCCGCAGCGGCAAATATAAGATACTAATGTAAGTCTAATTTGTTCCGTGAAAATTATATATTTTGGCGACTTTCCATAGAACAAGTATAGGTACCTACATTACCTGGGTATTATACAAGTTTAACGTTAACGTATTTTTAAATTTGCCTTATAGTTGTATAATATTATCAATATTACTATTTATAGGTTTACCATTTATAGTTAGGTAACAACAAATTATGAACAGTAGACTGATTACTTGACCGGTTAACTGTGTAAACTAGACCATTCCACTGCAGTTTAATTGTTTCCCGTTTAAAAAATGTATTTTGTTAAGGTGATTTGAATTGGTTCCCGTTTAAATGTGTCATGTGTCTCACTATTAGTTGAGTTGGTTTACGCTTATCGCAATAAGTTAGCCATTTGCGTATATTTCCCTTCCTGCAGTGTTTACAGGCTAAGGTCTGTCTACTTAGAAGTAATAATAATAATTAACAATTTAAACAATAATAATTAATTAACTGAATTTAAAGTTTAAGACTGTCGGGGTGATAATATGGAGCAAATGTCTTTAAAATATTTTAACCGTGTAAAGCGTCATACAGTCTCATAACTTCGGAAGTATGATTTTATAATACAAAAATTGATTAAAATTTAAAATTTAACTCTTAATTTATTTATATTAGTTTGGGAACGGAACTGAACAAAAACGTTGATTAATTCAGCGCAACTAAATAAAATAGCTTTTATAATAATATTGAGATGTAGGAGGTCACAGTATCAATTCGGTACTAGCCAGATATGCCCCATAGTGCAGTAGTCAGCGCTTCCAGTCCAATTATTATATAATGTAATCCTTTAATGGACACCTCGAAATATAGGACAAACCATAAACTGTCTATACAAACTAAACCCTCCGAATAGTGGATAAAATTTCAGCGATCAACACTGTCCGGTATTCAGAGGTTTCACTGTGCTATAATATTATGTTCTGGCCGATCGCAGTCGACGTGCCCGAGCTATCCAAGACACAACATTTCTGTTGGTACGTGACGATCGTACTTGCGAGTGTAAGTGTATATTCGACATTAGTATAAATAAAACGTGCGCCTGGGTCGTACGCTTAATCAGTAGTTCATATTATGTAGATGAGTTGCTACGTTTTACGTATTATACTTATTTTGTATTTCTCTACACCTTTAAATAGCGGACAAACTATAAACTGTCTATACAAACTCAACCCTCTGAATGTCGGACCAAATTTCAGCGATCGACAGTGTCCGATATTCTGAGGTTAAAATGCAGTACTATAATATTGTATTTCGGCCAATCGCAAACGCAAAGTCATCTTGTCGGAGTTATCTGAGACATAATAATTCTGTAAGTTTACAAGTAACGATCGTAATCGCGTGAATATTTGCCTTCGATATTAGTATAATAGTACGTTTCTACGTCGTACGCTTATACAGTCAGTCGTGCGCACGCGCTCATCTGAGCATGTTGCTACATAATATTATTATTATTATTATGTGTAAACTCGACGGTCAATGTCGGCTGACATAATATTATAATACAATACTTAATGTTCGTGTATAATAATAAAATGTACTACTCAAACAGTTGTCACGCTTACCTACTGTCTGACGAGACGCATAAAAAAAAAGCGAAAAAACTCCTGACCAGTCGCATATTATTATTATTTTTATTATTAATATTTTATCGTCGTCGTCGTGACGATTGTCGGCGAAATAATAGCGTTGATTTATCTACCCCGACGACATCCCGGCGGAGTAATCCCGTTCATTAGGGGACCGATCGGACGGAATCCCGAGCCGCGCTCAACATTTCTAATTGACGCATCAACCCGTCAACGCCTCTCGGTGGTTGCCAAAACAATAACTATAATACTGTCCAATAAACAAATTTAAAAAATAAAAAATAAATAAAAGCAACAAAACCGTCGTAATAATAATATTATGCGTGTAACACGCTCGCGTCACATATATATTATACCTACGTCTTATATATTATCTTTGCGACGTGGTAAATATACGAGCGACGGACTACGGTCGGTTAATCGTTTTCGGAACACGAACGACATCAAAATAATAATAATAATATCATAACTATTGCTGTGGTGTGGAGGAAGACTCGTCTGGCCCGACCGACGGTAATATCATAACTCTGTCAGTGCGACACGCGCACGCAATAATAGGTACATCGCGGAAAAACAACACGCGGCGGCAGACGACAACTGCGAGCTATACAATTATTATTATTAACATTTTTTCCCCTGGTTATTTAAACATTTTATTGCGAAAAAAGACACTGTTACCGTCTCGCCGGAAAACAACAAAATATATAAAAAAAAAAAAAGGACTACACAGTACATTTTATATACTACGGCTCTGCTACACACAACATAATATACGAGCGGTGATCCATTAAACTCAAGACGCACTCATTATTTCAGAAAACACTAACGTTTTTTTGAAAATATTCCATGCACATAATATTGTAGGTCGTTACGAAACAACATTTTTGAAAAAAATTCTAGTTTTTACTTTTTTTTTAATAGTTTATACTTTTTAAGTTTTCGACTATTTTGAAAGCGAACATTTACTTTTAAACTCATACTTTGGAGCAGAATATATGATAATATTCGGAGTATAAACATCAATTCTCGGACAAGTGGTGCATTAATTATATACCATCTTATAAGTATTTAGAGAAGCACGAACACACAAAAGCTAAGTTTTTTAATTTTAAGGAATATTTAGTTTAAACGTTGCTACTCATATTATTCAATGAGTTATAAGGAATTGAATAACGACTCGTGACATATTAAATAATAAATTTTTTTTTTACATTGAATTTTGACCAAACCGTTTTAATAGTTCTAACTACTATATTTCAGGAAATTTTTATCATATTTACGATGGTTGTGCAGTTTATAAATTGAGGTTATAATAATATAATATAACCTATATTTATATTTATATAAAAGTAATAATTATGTCACTGGTCAGCCTCGAATCCTGCACTGCACAAAAAAATCTCCGGGAAAGTTAGGAAAAAAATAAATATTCGGGACTTTCGGCGTGCAAGAATAATTTATACATTCACCTATTTTGTGTTACTCATCACGATCACATTGTTGTCGTCGCATATTGTATTGTGTAGGTAATGTATATTACAATGTATACGGACATAATGTGCCGCTGCAGCCTATTCAAAGGTTGTAGTAAAGAGAAGAATTGCACTGCAGCACAAAACATAACAATGCATATTTAGGCATATATATGAATGCGGGCTGATCATTAGAGCGAACACTAATAATTAAATAATATTGAAAAGTATAAAAATTATAGAATAATTAAAAATATTTTTCTACACATAAAAATTGAATTTCTAACGAGTTTTTCAATCAGTTGTAAGTATTTACCAAAAAATGTTGGTTCCCTGTATAGTATGTTCATATATAATTTGGATAATTATAACAAATTATCAATCAACTACCCTTATTGAAGTTTAACTATATTATACCTATTATTCATCAAAATTCTCAGTTGAAATATGCTCCGCGTTATATATAAAACATAATATGCTATCGTTTAAAAATAATATAAAATATACTTGTTTTTCAATAAACGTTTTATTTTATAGATTTATTATGAGAGTTTATAATGTTCAAATAGTTTCCCTGTATATTATATATTGTACGGTGCGTGATTTTTAAGTCAACCAGTGATTTTTTTTTTAACGTCATTATTATAAGATAATATATATCGCACGTTGGGAAGAAATCGTGAAATATATTATATCCTTACGCTACTGAATTAAGTGAGCCACACAATTTTTTGTTCTCCTATAGTCCGACACCTGTATACGATATTATATATACGACGCAGGTAAGTATAAGATTTAGGGTCGAGGAAAAAATGTGCGAATGCTAAAAAAATAAGAGAAACGTCGGCGCTGGTTGCTGGTGCAGTATCGCTGTCCTTTGGGTCTAATAACGGAGCTTAATAAAGTAGGTATATATATATATATATATATATAATATGTATAAACAAGCGAGGCGTGAACGATAAAAACGAAACTAAAGGAGGAAAAAAAAACAATAATAATAACAAGAAGAAGAAAACGCCGTCGCTGACGCTGTGTCCACGCCGTGGGGAGGAGATATCGGCCTGACAGACAATTTGCAGCTCGTTGTCGATAAAGGAGAGGACTTGCTGCGTATTAATGGACGCCATTGTACGACGGGCCTAGTGGTGCGTGGGTACCTATTACACTGTTATTATTTCGGAAGAAACGATTTTTGCCACCCACCTAATCCCGATGGGAAAACGACGCGAAATAAAAAGAAACGAAAATCCCATTTCGGACGGAATTTGTCTACTGAATAGGTGCAGCAGGACCAGTGTTGCGCAAAGATAACTAAAAATTTATCTAGATAAAGATAAAAGATAATTGGATACAATTTATCTAGATAAAGGTAGAAGATAGTTAAAATCTAAATTATCTAGATAAAGATAAAAGATAAAACACTATTTATCTGGATAAAAAAAAAGATAAAATTATTTTAATTTACCCGTCCCCCTAAAAAAAAAAATCCTAGATCTGCCATTGACCATTGTGTACATTTATGTATGGGAAATAAATAATAAATAATAAGTTCTTAGTTTTAAAAAAAATACATTAGTTGTACCTAGGTATATTATAATTTTATAAAACAATTCATTAATATATTTTAAAATAATAGTAATTAATTATTAAACATAAAATGTAATTTGTTATACAAATAATGGTTAACACATATATTCTAAAATATATAAAATAGTAAATCCCAATAATAAATTATGGACTTTGGTTTATGGTGTACACGGCGGTCGACGAGTCGACGACACAACGTTGCAACATATTCGGCCGTAGCCCGTATAAATCGGGATAATTAGAATTTAGAAATAACATAAAAGTAGCATGGAAAATTATTACCTATAACCTATTACTTTGTTATTGTTCTGTATTTCTGCAAGGATGATTGGAATCATAGGAATTTAATAGGTTAAAACTTTCAAGTTCAATTTTTCGAACTTTTTGAATAAATATATTTATTTATCTAGATGAATTACGTTAGATAACTCAATAATTCATCTAAGATAATTCATCAGATAACTAATTTTGTTTATTATCTAGATAAGATAAAAGATAATTAATTATTTATCTAGATAAATTATTTAGATAATTTATCTAGATAATGCTCAACACTGAGCAGGACTACAATACCGGTGATCTTCAGGGATGTTATAGTGGGCGCGTATATTATATGGATTGCAAAGTGTACGGATGTGGTGTTAGACTTGCGCGCGTTGATGTTTATGAACATGTGGTCCATGACTGCAGTGACGGCCACTCCGATCAGATGTACCTACCCTATATAGTATATATTATACAGAGTGATTCATCAAAATTAAAAGTACCCCCTCCAAAAGAAAAAGACTGATTCGCCAAGCATTTATGCAAGACCCCATTTTTTTCTAGTGATAATGAACTGTTATTCAAATTGAAATTCATACTTAATTTTTGTATTTTTTGAGTATGTATATAAACTCAGATATGTATTATATTCAAATGCCTTAATTTTTACACTGTAATATAATTACAAGGAGTTACCTGTAGATACAAACTTATTTTTTTTCAAACGACAACCATCCATTTCAATTATGCTTAAATATTATGAAGCCAGCGATTTTTTTTTAAAACTCGATACCTAATATATCTGATTTGAAAATCAAATTTTCTGAGTTATCAAAATGTTTTCCTATATCTTTAAAATATATATAATATTTAATCTAGTACCTAATTAATAATATACTTATGACAATATTTACAAAATATAAAAATATAATTATTATACGTATTATTATTTACTTGAAATTCCAAAAATTAGTATTAGGATAATATTGTATTATTATATTAATAAATTGAAGTGAATACGATACGCGAATCACTCTGTACACACACACACATACACCCTATATCTGTATATTTATTTTATGTAGCCTGTATAAATGGCTGTGTAAATATAAGACACGACCCATCGTCCGTTTTATAGGGTGGATTTAAGAGGACATCGTTGTGGCCCCGAATTTCCAGGATAAAATCAAACCTATATATACGGAGAACAGAGATCGTACTGTCTTATTATATTAGTATACAGTGGCTTTAGAGGAAAACGCAATAAGTCACATTATCATATCGTATAAAACTAAACATATTGACGAAAATGCCAACTACTAATCAATTATAATAACAGTGATTTTATAAACCTTAAACTATAAAAACAAAGACTAATATAATGTTAAAAAACGTATTTCATAACGTATTTTGTCACTATATACGATTTTATGATATATATCACAATGTAGCTCTAAATTCGCTCTAGATGCAATAAACGATCTGCGACTAAATGTTTTAATTAAATTTTGTTATGTGGTGCAACAACAGTCAACGGCAATTTCATGGAGCAGCCTGTAAAATAGTTTAATTGGGTATTTAAATAAATTAAAATAAATTAAAATTTGTCTTAAAATCTCGTTAAAACTCATGAAGCGGTTAGCAGTTGGGTATAAAAGTTCTTATGTGATGAAAATTAGATGGTTATACATTTTAATAAGAATTAATATTCCTTTCTTTTTTTATTGCTTGTCTATAATGATAGATTTGAACAGGAGAAACCCTAACAAATATTCAACTTGGTTTGTTAGGAGAGCGCGAAAGCTCTAGTGAGAATACAAGTGACTATTTCGACCTTTGTGATTAGCTAATCTTGGTTTCTGATTAAATTGTGTAAATGTATTCAGTTGTGTCTTGTAAGTAATAGTACCTACATAAAATACGATATAAAAAATAAAAATATCTTTTCATCATATAAACACTTGTGTTCATTTAAAAACATAAAAAAATATATTAACTATTTTAAATAAATGATTTTTGTTAAATAATTGCATCACTAAATGATACAATTACGTATTATTAACATAAATAGCCATAGTAATTAGTAACAATTTGACGATAAATTTAATTGCAAAATTAATATTGAGGATTGAAATGCACAATAGGTACCATTTTAATTAATATCTCTATCCAACAGACACTAACTTAAATTTGATATAGATACCTATTTTGTGATTTTTTTTTTCAATTAATTCATAAACCTAGTATAAAATATAAATTTTCTTAAACAAAAACAATTCAATTGTAAATATTATTTTTAATTTAATTTTAGTTTTTATCATTATTTTTATTATGTATATTAGGTACAATAATTACATCAAATATTTTATTAAAATAAATTGTATTCAACGCAGAAATGCATTGTAATTTTTACTCATGAAAAATATAAAAAAGTTTTGGACACTACAAACACTGAAAATACTTTATTGTAATTTATGAAGGTCGAAGTTAATAATTTTAAAGCTACTGCAGTTATACACTATTATTTATTTCAAATAGAACGTTAAGATTTCTGTTTTAGAGCATGGTCCTCAACTAGCTACTTTTTGGCCAGTTATTAATGCAGCGATCTACTGTCGGTTCTCTATCAAGCTTGCCTTCCTTACGTTATGACTGGTTTTTCAAAAGTTTAAAATGTTGTTTTATTTTGTTTCCTACTCCTATTTTATTCCCTGCAAGGATACAATATTTATTTGCTATTTTTGCTATTTTTGCAAAAAAAAAAATATATATATATGACTATTTATTTATTTTGAAGTATTGTGTTTGATATAATATTAGTTTTATGTATTGTATCTAACTAAACAAATGTGTACAAAACCTAACCAAAGGGAGGATTCAATAAAAAAATATTATATAAGCTAGATTTTCAAAAACTGTGTACAGTGTGCACTATACACACATTATATTACGGGTCTGAAACGGTGCGGCTTATACAGTTTAATAATTGCACCTATACTGCATGATAACCGGATTTTTCCACCTGGAAACGGAGGAAAACAATTAATAACAATTAGGGAGTGCAGAATATTAATAGGGTCAAAAATGAGAACGGTTTTATATTATACTCGATTAAAACGAATAATATAATATATTTATAATATACCAGAGATAATTATTTGTTTGAAATTAATTATCCCCAACACGTAGCGCGCATAGTGTTTTAACCCACTCAACAAACAATCCACCGAAAAGTATATAATAATAATAATAGCCTTATGAGAATAATTTACTTGTTTATTGTCGTTTCATAATACCTGTAGACTGTTCACCGTAGGCAAAATTCGTTTGTATAACGCACAACTGTCTTTGTAAATACCTAACCAACAGGACGATTTTTGTAAGCTTATTCCATTATATTTTATTTATTCAATAATGAAGTTACTCAAGATCTGATTTTTGGTAATTTTAAAATATTCTAACTTAGAAAGGGGGCTTAAATTTAAAAAAAAACAAAAGCTTGTATCGCCGCAGGACACTCCTTAAGTAGCACAGCAAAATATCTCAACACAGTTTTTAATAATTCTATTGAAAAAATTAATAATTAAAAGAAGAAATGGGTTGGATATGTTTGGTGAATCACTCTGTATATAATAACAATAATAATTCGGGACGATATTTTATTTTGTCATTGTAACTAAGAAATACGTACACACACAACATTAATATTATATTTAATATAATATGACGTATAATCAGTAAAAAAACCACTGTCGTTGCAATTCGTTTGACCCATCATTCACGTAAGGAACTGGTAAAATATTATTGATTATTAATATTTAATTATTGTTATATATTATAATATTATTATTTATAGTTATTAAAGTTATTTTTTGATCTCATTATTCTCAACGAGTTGGCGGAACCTATATAGTTACCACGAGTGGTGTGCAGTGTGCACTCAAGGTTCAAGAGTTCACGAATCGTGTAATTCAAGCCCCCTTCCCAATTTATTGATCTATGAAAGCTCAGAAACTCAAAATTGAATTTTAAACTTAATAAACCATACATTCATAAAAATTAAAAATGATAGGTAGGTGGTAACCTTGTGTTATATGCCTACCTCCTATAAAATATCATATTATATTGAAAACCTAACCTAACCACATCAAATGAATCATTTTGAAAGACCCGGCAGTATTATGACCGATGTAAATATGCAAACCATTACATAGTTTCGTTGTTATAAATGCATAATATGTTATAAAGTTATGGGTAGTTATAGATATCTCGGATGACGAGTTTTTGGGAGTTGATTTATCTCGTTGGACAAACCAAACGCAAATATTGAAATGATAAATAAATCCGTGTGCTCGAGTTATTATAGATTATTCAAAAGTTATTATTATTATTTTTTTTTTTGATTGGACAGCGTAATCGTTATATAGATATACGCGGTAAACAAAATAATATTTACTCTCGCGAAACCCTTTTATAAATTAACAGGAAATAAAATAATATATGAAAAGTGACCTTGGCGAATTCGGGAGTTTTGTCTCAGCTAATAATTTAAACAACAATAACAATAATATTGTACATGGAGAAAAACTTTATAATCAACTTCATACAATACTTTATTAAAACTTTATGAATTAAATTATTGTTGATAGGTATTAAAAATCCACTGGACAGTTGTAAATATATCGATAAAAATAAAATTTTATACTTCGCATACTATTATTATTATCATTGTTTTTTTATTACATAAAATTATTTTCAAAAATTAGCATTACTCGAATGTTTGATTATTAATTATCTACCACAGTCCGCCGTAATAACTTTTCGATGAATATTGGAACGGTTATGTCCGCGTAGTCGGATAAATTATTCATAATATAATATTATAAGGGTGTAGAGACGAATTAAATTTGTTGTTTTGACGCCCATTGGCTAACTTATAATTTCCGTCTCTTCCGAAAATGATGGCAAATATAACCGTAATTTTCTTTATATTGGTCTGAGGAGATACGCAAACCGGCACACTATATATATATTGTAGTATTTGTGCATAATAATAAAGTGTATATGAATGTGTGAAACACGAAAATAAAAGGAACATAATATAATATAATATTGAATAAAAAAAAAAAATTCGATTTCTGATAAAGTTAATTAAACTTTTCAATTCAACCAATGTTTACTCTCAAAGTTATTAGGCAATAGCCTTTCCATACTATAATAGATTTATAGGTAATTTAATATGCATTGTACAATATTATTTTGTGCTGCTGTGCAGTTCTTCTGTTTATTACAACCTTATATTCTGCAAAAGGTTACGTCAGCACGTTGTCCGAACACATCACGATATACATCAAACGATAAAATAATATGCAGCTATAACAATGTACTCGTGACTGGTAACGCATTATTATACATATAGGCAAGTACGTTTATTACATGCCCAGGTGATATCAATTATCCACGCACACCAAAGGTCTTGAATTTTAGTTTTTCTAACCATTAGAATGTATATGGAATTTTTTTGGGCGTGATGAGTTACAGGGCAATTGCCTTGTAGTTAGTGACATAATTATTATTTTTTTGTACGTATTATATTCTCAACTTCTAAACTACACAAACGTCATAAAAATAACGAAATCCCCGCGTGAACCCCTGTGGTTTAATATTTATAACTTTGACTTCGAAGAGCACATCCTCGGGTATATTATCGGATTACCAATTTACCAAATTTCAGAACCATGAGTGTGATAGTCTTGGCTGTGGATCGTTTATACACATCTTATAAACACACACAATCATTGCCTTTTGCTGGCTTTCATTAATAATATCAATAAAGTTTAGATATCAAAAAAAAAAAAAATTAAGATCTTGGCTTGGTTTCGATAAGATATTATACAGATTCGACGTTTCAATTAACAATATAATATAATATCTATATATTTCTAGGTCAAGTCACTCGTACACTTTATTAAATTATTGACATATTTTATAATGTACAGGTTGAAGAGTACGACTCATTATTTTATGACATGGAATTCAAAATTATATTATTTTTACGATTACAATATTATAGCTGATTACCGAAGACAGGATTTCTATAGATTTTGTAAACAGTTCGTCAACTTAACCTCCAGTTTTTTTTTGTAATATTCAATTTAATCTGCTCCGGAACAGGACCGACAGTTTGCCGAGACGCCCAAGCTAGACTAATGAAAAATCAAAATCAATCTGTTTAAAAACATGGGTACAATATTATTTGTTAGTAAAAATAATATTGATACTTGATTTTTTTTCCAAGAAATATACTTCTTTTCTGATAGTTAATAATTCATAATTTATATACGTAGGTATTTTTAATGGACACAAAGATAATTTTCTTGTTTAATCTTAAAAAAATAAAAACGTTTTACAGTAGATATACTTTCTATTCATTTTATATTATAATAAAAAAGTCTAGGCCTATTACTCTTATTACTACTTTTTATCAATCAGCCTATAATTTGGTTTACGATAAAAATATAATAAAATTATTGGCTTTTACTATACTACGAAAACAGTATTTTACCTTCTATGCAAATTATACGAGTTCATCTCTTTGACAAAAGCTGCTAGGTACTTTATGAAAGGCGTTCTACGAAAAAAAAATCTACCTAATGGTGGGATTCACTGATGAAGTGATAACCTAAAAGGGGCCTTTGGAAAGCCATCTCAAACAAAGTAAGAGATCTAATTAAAATAAACAATCAGGGTATGAAAAAATGATTTTTTTTTTTTTACTCTGCACTAAACTCTGCAGGTTTTTTAGTTAAGTAGAACAGACGGTAGGAGCTAAAAATACGATTTTAACTAACAATGATATTTGTATGAATGGGATAAAAAAAATATAAAGGTCAATACATATTATACACTGCAGTTTCATTATGTTGTTACTTTACTTATTTTAATATTATAGTAATCTCACTAATATATCATTATAATAATCATAATACGACTGTCAAGCTCCCTCAACTGCTGAAGGTTTATTAAAATGTTTAGCAATAATTTTTCGTCAACTTCAAAGGTTTCAACGATAATTCTTAAAGTTTTTCGGCCGTTTACTACACTTCACCACAACACTATTATTTGAATGTCTACAAATATGTAGGATTCTCTAGCTGACCGTTTTCATTTGACTAACTTTAGATTTATCAACAATATGATAAGTGGTAAAATTGACGCTCTTACTACCAACTATATAAGGTCAAAACTATATAAAATTATTATATAAACGCTATCAAGTTTCACGAGTCCATTACTGCACCATTCCACATCTCTCAGTCCCTTAGTAGTTATGGTGAAAATACACCACCTTTGTATTCATCTAATTTTCTTATAAACAAAATAAAATAATTTGTACTCTATCTGACTTTTCTTACCATTATAATTATTATTACAACTTGTAATTGTATACTTGTTTGTTACACAGACATATTAAAAATCCATATGATTTTTATAATAGTGTTTATTGAAATATTTACAATAACCAATTTGTACGTAAAACAAATTGGAGACATTTTTTAAAAAAAACACAGTCAAATTGATTGCTGGAAGGTTCATTGTATAGTTGCCATTACAAGTCACATAGGGAGTTATGTACATATTTTATTATATTATTTTAATATTATAATATTATAGTACAATATACGAAATCAATACCGACAAATCCGTCGTCCAATGTTTTCCATATACCTATACATAAATCGATACTTGTTCCGGAATACTTCTATATTTACATAATGCACGAACCTTTGCAGAACAAACGGTGTTCTATTTTATGTTATTACACAAACACCAAAAGCAATACCTCCCTTGCAGCCTCACACAACCACCCACTCAGCCGGCACCCACCAACCCGGTCATACGTATCTCGTATTCGGATATTCGGATCAAGCTCAAGTACACACGGAACAATGTATAATATGTAAATCTCTGCGGTCGTGTCGTAATTGGAATAAAAACGAAACTTACGAGTCCATACCTACAGATACCTGCTGATACTTATATTCCCACATACACATAAGCAAAAATATTAAATATTAAATCAGTTTCTGCCGTACAGATGGACCACTTTATTTTTGAAATAAAAATAATATACTACGGGATCTGTGTAAAATATTTTTGCAGATTTGACTTGGTTTTTCGATTCAGGTGGATGCACTTTAATGTAACGGATATTACTGCACCAATATGTATTTTGCTTATTATTATGATATTATATTGAATCGTAAGGTTAGGATTATTGCAGATGTATTAGCATATTCATAATTTAGGTATTATATAATATTATGTGTACTGTAAAACCTCTAAACACCAGACACTCCCGGTCACTGACATGTTGAACCGGAGGTATCCACTATTCAAAGAGTTCGTACCCAAAAAAACGACCGTTTTTGGAGATGTTCGTAACCGAATATTCTCTAAATCGCACTAGAACGTTTATCTATACGAAATCAGGACTATATAGTCACAGGTACCTAACCTAACCACTAAAATTTCCCCCTATTTATCATCGTCAGTGAACATTTTACATTTTTAGCACTCCCGATTTTGCAAAAGCTTTAACGTTACATCATGATGTAGTTTGGCTTATACTCATTGAAACTGTGGCGGCACCGGACCTCCCCTGTCGCACAGCAGTAACAATGTCGCATTAACAACTTCCGGTTTTCCCGATGACGTTGTCGGCAGGTACACTGACGTCCAACAATAAACGACGATGACAGCAGTAATATTTTATTATTATTATAATTATGCATATCGTATTGTTTTCGAATCAGAGTAGATTATTAGTCACCACCCATCCAGCAACCCACATGTGTGGTGTTTGTGTAAAACTGTTACCTCACCTTCAACGTTTTTTACGTCAAACACTACACAACGTTATAGATTAATAATAGGTAATAATTGTTTCTGTCGACGTCTCCATAGGACTTCCCGAGTTCAATCGGTGGATATGATCAGTACACTATTTCAGAGGGGTTAGTTTAAAGTACGGTGTAAAACGATTTTGAAGTTTACTTGGCGAGTAAATGGAAATTATAGACAATGATTCGACCGCACAACTGTCTGATCACCTAACACTATAAAAATTTAATATTTAGATAATCAACCGTAAAATAGATAAGTACGACTAAAAATCCTAACGTTTTTTGAGGTTCCACGAATTTGACCAAAGACTTTTCATGTGGCACAATATTTATAGTGTACCTATATATTTTTCAAAATATTAAATTTACTCTTTAGCACGGACTGCAGTCAACACATAACAATGTTATCTCATGTTGACGGGTCATTAATTATCCATTATATGTATTTAAACAGAAATGAATATAAACGTCATTGTGTAGTTACTATAACTACATTATGTTTGAAATTTCTGTCATCATAACAGGACGAAAACTTTATAAAAAGTTTTAAACTAAACAGTAAAACAATAATGCAGTAATTTATAAGTTGGAAACAGCATACTATTGAAATATAGAAGCTTACGAGAATAATTCGTTCTAATTAACTATTAACATAATGTTTTTGTTTACTCTTATATTATTATGTTAAATAATTACTTTTAATATTTTGCAATATATATTTACGTTCACTATATAAATATAGCAAGTATATGTTATTTGTTAAATTTCACCAAATTTTAACGTTATATTTGATCTCTACACTGACTACTTACTGCAAACTGCGGTAAACAAGTATGTAATAACCTGATCAAAAAAGCTATATAGGTAAATGGTCATTATTTGTGTGTAATATATTCATTGATATTTATTCCATATCTACATTAGAGCCAATAGCCATACTATATATTATGGTTCAATCGTCAATGATTGTCTTATACAAATATAATATTTATGTCATTTTACCGTATTACTCGACAATCATTAATGGCCATAACTCATAATATAGTTATGTAATGAGTTAATATATAAGATGGAAACCGTATTGAATTTTTGATGCTTATGAGAATAATTCGTTCTTATCAACATAATACATTTTTTGCTTATTCTTATTTTGTTAAACTCGTAATTTTCCATACATTACATTTTCGTTTACAATATAAAATATGTAGGTACCTAAATAATATAATATTTTTTCCAAGTTAACTATATTTTAAATCTTCACGTTAAAATAGATCTCTGCACTGACTACTTGCTGCAGACTGTAGTAAATACGTATAGGTACCTATATATATGGCTATATGTGATATAATTACGCTGAAAAAAAAATCTAAATAATTTTGTATATGTATTTTATTATTTACCACTTCATCAACAGTATAGCCACACTATGCAATGTTACATTTTCAATGTTTGTTTTATACAAATATAGATATTCCGTGTTATTTGACAATTATTATTGGTTATACTCGTAGTTTTTTTTTATGAAGTCAACTGTAAAACTAAATTTAATGTAGCTTTAAACTGTTTTTTTTTGTCAACAAAATAAACAATAAAATATATTATACTTTTTAAAACACAAATTTGCCAACTGTTATAAATTTAATATTAGTGGAATATGGGTATTACAATTGTTGTTATATTTGTTTTTGAAGCAAAACAAATCGTTTATATGTGTTATGATAAAAAATATTATTTTGTGTATTTTCAAACAAAATGTTTAATATATGTTAAACATGATATAGTACAGCTTATATAGAAGTATTTCGCAAAACCGTTTGACCGGGATTTAAAAAAAATAATATTGTTGAACAGAAATTGAATTATGCATATTATAATAAGATATAATATTATGTATAGTTTCGAGGGAGGCGTAGCTATACCAATGTTTTTTTTCAACCTGGGGAAAATTGTGAAAACATGAAATTCTGTAATCTTTAATGTTTTTGCAGGTGATATTAGATCTACAACGTCTGTGATGAAAATTATATTTTTGGAACCTCTTAGGATCTATATTAATGTTTTCTCAAAAAATATCGTCCCAAAAGAAGAACAAAAAATGTTATTCTTATTATATTGTTATGTCTTATTATATTATTTAAGCCTTCTAAAATTACATTTTCTTTAATATCCGGACACAGAAAGTGGTAGTTAAACTTCTCTTAAGTTACTTTACAATCGTTTACGACGGTTCTCAGATATTATAACCAATAAACTAATTAAGTATTAAGTAATAATATCCAACGGGCGTGATTCAGCAGAGATTTGATGGGGCCATTGACTAGGTAAGTAGTGGTAAGTGATTGGTCTTCCTTCTACCTCTTCTTGCCTCAACCATCACTCTTCATCACATTTATATAATATAATATATATATATATTATTATAGATTAATCAGATATGATTTTAAAGTAATTATTCATAGTCCCAATGTCCATTTAAATGGTTAAATTAGGTATATTAAAAGCGTCAAACCCAGCCGTCATATTATTGATGTTAATTCATGGCACAAATTTAAATAGAAATATTATAATATTATCATAATACTGTAGATACCTATGAAGTAAGATTTACTTGTGTCTGCATTTCTTTGATATTGATGTCCCCTAAAGTATATTTTGAGAACGTATATGACGAGATGTTAACTATTGTTTCGTCTGTCTTAGAAAGTGCCGTCTTAAAAAAACAAATTAAACGAAAAATGCGTGGTGGTCAATTTTTTTCCACGCGCCTAGCGAATCAAAATAAAAATCGTATTATAGATAACTTGGTATATATCAGTTAAGAACTTAATTTTTTTTTTGTTTAATAAGTCATAGTATAATTTTTTTATAATTTCTTAAATAAATGCTCAAACACGCAGTCCCGAGAAAAGGAGTTACTCATTATAGTGACACTTTCATCTTTACAATCATACCGCAAGCAATTATATCACGATAAGTTGCGAAGTGATTTTCTTTTTAGAGCATAGTTCTCTGCATGACAGCTCACATACCTACAAGTGAATCTTGGCGATTTAGTGATAGGGTTGGATTGCTGTGTCTGTAGCCATTTACATATGGAAACTCGGAATGGATATAT
Organism: Nasonovia ribisnigri; assembly: GCA_027563435.1. NCBI lineage: Eukaryota > Metazoa > Arthropoda > Insecta > Hemiptera > Aphididae > Nasonovia > Nasonovia ribisnigri. Next base: position 394,370 of record JANEHU010004771.1, read on the forward strand.
ATTATGATATGGGATACGGTATAAGCGGCGTTTGTGATTAGACGAAGGTGGTTTTTTGCCTGTAATGTTTGTATATTTTTTTAAGATAATTCCCAACACACGTGTTATTAATATTTTCACGCAATTGGGTACGGGTTTTTACCTTGACCACTATTTTTTTCCACCCAAGACCAAAGAAAATAATAACCGGAAAAATCTTTAATTTTGCGGTGCACAAGTTTTGTTTTCCTTCTCAGAAAATATTATCAGTAACGCTGAAATAGTTATAACCCAAAACTATATGCTCATCATATTATAGGTACCTATACACTAACATATTATTTACAGAAAAAACATATGGACGGCGGTACAACTACAGATATTTATTTATTAGTTAACATTTCCTTTCATAAAATGTATTATTATAATTTTTTTTTTCTTTTTTTCGCAAGCAACATATTATAGATAACAAATAATATAGATTATGTCATATATCATGGTTTATATAAGGTGATTTACAAAGCATGCTCGCCGTCCTGATTTTTGGAATTTTTAAATATAGCTTATGATCTATGTGTATTTACAAATGTTTGTTTTTCAAATAAAAACCCTATTATTTCCCTTAAAAGCACGTCAAAGATTTAAAAAAAATTATCCGCTAAATAATTTTCAGTAAAAAAGTGGTGATTGAAAGGGAGAGTTCGTATTGCCACAGGACACTTTTTATGTGGTACAAAAAATCTCAATAATTTGAATAAAATGTAGTCTTTAAGTATACTTCAAGAATTCCAAAAAGTAAGATCTAAATATAGTCATTATCAGAGAGGAAAAATGGGGGGTGAGCATGCTTGGTATACCCTGAATAGTAGTATAGTCGTCGCATAGCTAGGCAACGTGACAAACTTAAGCATAGTTTAGACTCGAGAGAGATATCTACTGCAAGCAAGTCATTGCGCGACAAGAAAAAAAATAATAAAAACATACAAACTACCTTCAACAGTAAACGAGAAACAAAAGTAAAACGCTTTCATAATATCGGCTTTACGCAGACGAACACGAAAGACGTGTAATACGCGTAGCTGGTACCTAAATATAATAATATAATAGCAGGTGACGAGGTATATTACGTTACACGCGTCGTCGCCGTCGTGTCGGCATTTTAAATAAAAATAAATGAAAAAAATAACTAAAAAAAAGAATAGTTTATTTATTGTATTTTTTTATACGTACGCGTATCTACACAAAGGTACCTGACTTTTCCCGTCGCATTATTCAATTAAAAAATTTGGTTGCGACCCGCGACAGTGGGAAATGTTTCCCGTTCGCCGTGTTTGTACCCATACGTGTACTTTCTGAAACAATACCTACCCACATACCCGTCTGCATAATCAATTATAGTACAATACAATTACCATTATAAACAAACTTAATGACAATCGACCCTAAAAATTGAATTTAGTGCAAGTATTATTTATTCGTTTATTTTTGTTAGTCGAGTTAATTTTATGTCACTTAATACAAAATGACCAAATTGGTTAATTCGTTTCATTCGGACGGTAATTTAATTATGAGACACGTGATGGTAGTTATTCTTGCATTCAAATGTTAGGTTAGGTTAGGTTCAAATAAATGTTCAGTTTTTCACATTCAATCGCCAAAATATATTAACTTTACGAGAAACAAATAAAGTATTGAAATATATCTATAAAGTATATAGTAAATACTATACAATAGATTATTGTAAATAATTACACAATGTTAAATAATTTAATGATTACTTAAATATTATTAAAAATACGAATTTCGTTTATTTTTGTACCACCTTTGTGTGGTTTAGAGTAATGTCTTACCTGTGTAGAAACATAATACGTATTTTATCGTTATTATTCACTTTTTTTATTGAGACTATTATTCCTGGGCAGCTCGGCAATTGAATATATTATTATTTAAAGTCCGTAAATGAACAAAATACATTACAATTCACAACAATATTATTTGATATTATTCTCATCAAAAATGTATAGGTATTAAATTTAAACAACGTTTTGGATATTATAAAATTCAGTAAGCAATTTACTTGAGTTAGGAAAACGGTGTTATGTATACTTATTGTATTTATAATTCATTAGTTTTTGTTTGAAACATTAAAAGTGTCTGTTTACAAAATATTTACAAATACAAATCTGATATACTTCCCTAAAATAAATGTAATTACATTTTTAAATTATGACAGTTAATTTATTCATGGTTTATACAAGTTATAGGTTAAAAGGTACCTAAATAAAAAAATACTTAAAAGTGATTACTGTTCACTTTGGATTTGTTCATAATTTAACGGCCACAGTTTCGCAACCATATTTAAATAATGTCATTATTATTTATAAACTGTAGAAAAACTACCAATGAATCAATCCAGGAAAACTTAATTCAAATTTATATATAACAAACGTGTTTTGCTTTAAAAACGTATGACGTATTTTTATCGAGAAGTATAGGTGTTAATGAATATTGATAATCATAATAATAATAATAATAATACACAATAATGCCTAAGAAATCAGTACAATATTTGTTTTCTTACCTCAAAAATAAAAATAATATTTTTTTTTAAATTTAAATAGATATCAAATTATTTTGAGACAATATTTAAACATATCATATTATTATGTCACACCCTCAAAAATATTATTCTCTATAGTTTTTCTGCAATGGGTAATTTTACACTAAGCAATAGCTTAAAATCATGAAAAAAATAACAACATAATGGTAGCGCGTGAATACGTTTTATCCATATTGTGCGTGGGCTTACTAGAAACGAACAGTATGTGGATATTTTCTTAATATGTCACTCTCATTGTATGAAAAACTAACGCCTTTATCGCTGTATGTTTCAATCAAATTTGGACATCTCCTATTCTCTTTCTTAAAATGTAGGTATATTGTTATTTATAATATGTTTATTTCCTAATATCTTACCGTATAGGTATACTGCCTGCTGTAATAAAAAAAGCTGTATGGCGTTATTGATAATAAACAAATATATTATCATTGAGTATAGAAAAATTGATTGTACTGTTTGCACTCAATAATATCATAATAATACAGTATAAACTCGGTAGCTTTATATATTATTTATTCATAACGTTGATTTAAATATTTATATTTGTTCGAATTTTATGTGCGATTGAGTAAACGGTGTCTGCATATTTAATTTGAAACATTTCACGGTAGGAAACGTTTATTGGCCGTGTGCGAGAGAGATGACAACTGTGCAAAAATCACTGAAGGACTTAAATTGTCGTAGCGATGATAATGTCATACGATATTGTACCTACATCAGCTCTTTTGTCTCGATTGTTTTCAAAGTGGTTTGCAGACTGAGGGGTGTAGGGTATTGTGGGGTATACAAGGTACGGTCGGTGCTTCGTCGATTGCCGAGACACAGAGTATAAAGTACCCTAGGGGTCGTGTCGCGATTGAACTTGAATCAGCGGCGATCAAAGGCGAACGGAGACAAAGCTCGTGAAATCGTAGATTAGACCGTGTAAACTCTGTATCGATAATCAGCAATCTGCAGCCGTGCAGGATATCGGAAATATATGCATACTCTTCATAGATATATAATATACAACAACTGGTTAGCCGATAACCGTCTTGATATCCAGTTGATACTACAGTTGTGACGTCAGCCGCCATTTATTTATTCATAGTTCACATACACAAATAGTGTGACAATATTATTTTGTAAGCATCGCCCGCTGCGTAAATGGCGGCCAACTCTTATGATAAAAAGGAGTCGGCTAGGTATCTAGTTGTTGTATACATATATGTCCTTTCCGTAAATCCGATACCTGCCTGATTATCTGTTATGATGACAATACTAAATATGATAATAATTCACCGACGAGTCAGATGCAGATAGTGCAGTGCGGATGACACGATATCATCTACCATGGCTTATTGTTTCTTTGTACGCCTACCTACCTAGGTATATATTTTGTCTGATCACATAATTATTAACTTTCCGTTGTCCTTAAAGGGAGTAATCATATAACTGAAAGAAAAAACGGTAGTAAATACTCTCAAAAAATCAACTATAAATATGAGTGGTTGGTTAATAGGTATTTTTACGCCGTCTGTTTTGGCAACAGATAAGTTCATTATTAAAAAAATAGCCTGACAATAAATTGTTGAAAAATCAAGAAAGCGATGACATTGGAATCCCAATCTGACACTATTCTCAATATGATTCAACTGCTGAAACTCGTATGATATCAGTTCAAAATCATATATAATTTTCAGAAAAAAAATGTTAGGTACCTATACTGGCTATACTTTTAGTACATGATATATTACAGATAACATTAAATTGAGATTTCGATATTTTCATTTGTATATACAATTTATGGATTTTAAGACGTATGAACTATTTATTGTACACATATAATATACATAACATTTACGAAGGGTAAATTATGGAGCCCCTTAGCCACCCCCTGGACGCCACACCTGCATGTGACTATACGTCTTATTTTGAGGATATTATGTTAAAGATAATGTGTAGGTAGTAGGTACGTATACCACCATTGGCGTCAACCACATATTTGGAGCTAAAAATCTAGCGCATTCAACGACACAACGGATATGTATGGTATGAATTCCGGCTAGATGCTGTTCGTGTGACTAAGGAAAGCCACATATAGAGCAATACATAATTAATAATTAATAATTTAGAATATTGTTATTTTATTTTATGTATATATAGTATACAACAATTAATAGGTAAACCTAAACCTAAAAACCAAAAATATTATATAATCATTTGAAACCGGATGAATCATTATTTTGAATAACCCTTTAATACCCGCCTACCGTTATGATATGTTTGCCGATAGACGACACGTCAGCCGTACAATGTTATTTTCGTTGTCAAACGACGGCGAGGGCGAGACCGTGACGATGAGTGCAATGCCGCCCATTACGAGCAAATATATAGCCGACGACTGAGTACGCCCGTTCTCGCTCGTGTTTTTAAGTCTAGCTGTTATTATATGTACAAAATAACATACTCACAGATAAGTTCCAAACTGCAGTGCTCTAAAATTGTTGTACTAAGCTTGCAATTGCAAAGTGAAAATAATATGCGCGTTTAATTGATATTTTTATTTTTAGATTCAGAGAGGATCGAGGAACCTATATATAGCTAGGTATCCATAATTTTATAACGATGAGTCTGTGTGTTTTTCTTTTGTTTATTTGTCTCTCGTCGTGTTAATAAATAATATAAAGTATTATTATATTATAATTAATATAAATACCTAGAGTAAAACACAAAGCAACTTTAGAAATAGATTCTGATCTATCAGGATCTAATCTCTTTCAGTCACAGTAATATTGTTTTTTCTTATTTCTTTATTCATCATTGAATTACAATTAATTTAAATAATATAAATATAATTTTTAGATGTACCTATTATCATTTATAACCAACTGTTAACCGTGACATCCGTAATGTTTTTTTTTTTAATTTCAATGTTTTTAATTTGCATAATATTATTACAATTATTATGACTGCAATTGTATAAATCACTTATTATATGCGCTAAATTCATCAAATATGCATTAAAATATCATAAAATCAGAAATTATCTAAAAGTTAAATTATACATCAAAAACTTTTGTTATTAATCATTAACAATTGTAAAGCCGTGAAATAAATGAATAGCTTATACTGAACGATAAATCTAAAATGAATGAAAATGTAACAAACTCAGATCACTATAATAATATATAACGACGTTATATAGGTAATAATATAATGTTATTATTATTTATAATGGACGGATACCGTATAAAGTTGTTTTTTCTTTAGTTATCGCTCGCATACATAGATATACGTTCCAGCAAAGTATATTATATTATTATGCAAATAAGTGCACTGGCAAACATGATACTATATACATATATATAACTGTTTGTGAGTGCAAGTGTCTATTTTTTCCGTCTAAGTACAATACTATAAGAGTAATTAATTATAGTTTGTATCACAATACACAAACCGTTTTACATGACGCATAATATGTATAGCCGTATAAGGTAGGTGATTTATTTGAGATCAAAACCATACAATATAACTAATACACACAAATGCAGGAAAATATATCGTCATTGACACGAAATGACCTCCTATGTGCAAATGCCAGATTTTTCATGGCACACCAAAAATGTTAAAAAAATTTAAAACAATTATCTACAAAAATAAATTTTAAAGCTTTATCAAATCGTTTTATCCACCTTATATAGGAGGTCATATATTATTATACATTTTTAAGTGCGTTGAAGGAATTTCATAAGCTATTTATCGTTGTAGGTAACATATAGGAGGTTTTATTTATTACTTTTCATTAATTCTACGATGAAGATATAGGCACTGAGGATGTATTATCAAATTTTAGCTTATGTTTTCTAAATCTAGTGACACTAAAACCAAAATCGTTGAAAATTTAGAACAAAGGACGTTTATTTTGTCAAAAATTCGGTTTATAAAACGAAAGTCTTAGTTTTCAGATAAGTTAGATATTTATTATTAAAAATGTAAAGAATTTCAAACCATGCCCACGCACCAATACAATATAATAAGTAATATCGGTGATGGATAGTACATCATTGGTATTATTTGTAGGCTACAACTAATTAACTATACTGAAGTCGTCAAGATATAATTTATTGTAACTGGAGAAATTACTAAAACAGCGAAAAAGATAACTTTATAAATAAATAAAATGTTTAACACAACAACTAGGTAGTAGGTACCTATTATACCTTGTCTTAGAAAATTTTACGGTAAACGTAATTTTGTAAATATTTAAAAGCAATGCTATACATCAATAAAAACGTCTAAATTAAGTGTGGCGAACGTTTAAAACGAAAACTGATTCTAATCTATAAAAAAAAAACATTATTGTTATCAGCTATAGACGTTAAGTACTTTTTGTTTTTATGTTTCGTGAAACTGACCATTACACTGTATGCATAACACCATACAAAAGAAAAACGAAAGTAATAACAACCATTCGTGTTTCTTAAATTTCAAACCTCTAGTATCACCCACTCACATTATCTCCCAAAATCTTTAAGCACAAAACTTTTTGTGGTCAAGTACAAGTTTTATGGATGTGTCATTAAAAACAAAAACATAAAACAATAAATTACTTTTATCATGTATTGTTATAAGAATTATACATATATTCATGTATCAACATTAGACATAATAAAAATATCCAAATAGACGTATGCACCTTACGCGAGTCAAATGTTCGTTGCAGTGGTTATTATATCAGTGGTTTATCGAATGATTGTAGTATTATGTTATAACGTACACACTATGTATTAGATAAATGCCCTTGAAATTACTAAATACGATACGAACTACGATGAACAACACAAACGAGATGTCAATTATTCATAACGAGTTCGTATTTTTTTTTAAACATAATCATACACAAATTAAAATTAGACGATAATCATTTGACAATAGTTATATGTATATTATATAAACATGTATCATATAAAACTGCTTAAACTTTACATGAAATGTACTTCAATCTGTTAAAACATGAATACATTTTTGGAAAATTTGATGGTTAAAATATTCTATCAACGAAGAAAATTAGTGAATCCAATCAGAAAATGAACACACAACCTACTACTTGAACTCAAGAGTACTGAATTAGTAATTACTATACATAAAAATGTGAGGGCAAATCGCTTTACAACAACACGTTATGCGTATAATATTATATACTATAATAATGTAAAGACTGCGTTGTTTACGAAAGTGTAGACAATTTGTTGGTTTAATGTAAAAAAAAGCTTTATGAAAAATGAGTTGAAAAAAGGTTAAATAAATATGTTTTCTTATTAAAAAAAATATAAGCAGATATTACAAGAATGGATTGTTTGAATAGATCAGTTGTGTAGTAAGTATATTTAGGCCACAGAGTGATTAATTAAACAATACAAAATAATTTTTTTCCGATAAGTATTAAGATTTTTGTAAAAATAAAAATACACGTTCAAATATTAAAAATATGTTTGTTTGAATAAAAAAAACTTAGCCGTTCAGTATTCGACATTTACATCTACATCAACGATATATAATATTCAAATATATGATAATAGTAATTTATATTAATTTTATGATCCTAAATAATTCGCATTTTCAAAATAAGAAAATCGATTTTGTGTAATAATTACCGTTGATCCTAATGATTTTTTCCAATTATTAAGAAAATATATTATAAAAAGTTCTCCCCATCAAAAAAAAAAATTAACCGATAGTTATTTATCAGAAAAGATGCTGAAGTTAAAAACCGCATCATTTTTCTACTATAAAAAACTATAGGAAATCTGAGATTTTCGATGCCAAATTATTGACCCTTCATCCTCCCTCACCAATATACCGATCAGATCAAATTATTCACTACCAGAAACTACCCTCAACTATGGGGATTTGAGCTAACTTACTGATACAAAACTTAACGACACACACACACACATACCATTGCAAAATCAATACCATTCATCGCTCCGGTGAGAATCCAAAATATAATAATAATACCATCGAAACAAGAAGTTGTGTTACTATCAATCAGAACTAAACCATATGGAAATCTCCTTTTTTCGGTGCACCGTGGTAATGCGTGATATTAAGATTGTTACCAAGTCAGCGTGCATATGGCATATGGATGAATCTTGAGGTCCAGGGTGGAGATAAGGAGCAGAGGGTATAATACGACATCGGAGAAAAAATGATGACGACGATCGTGTAGCGCAATAATAATATTGTTATTGTATTATAATATGTTATTGTTCTAATGGGTGGGAGTGGAGGGGACAGAAGCCATACGATCAGACGTCGTGCTCTCATCACGAACCATTAACTTCAGTTGGCCGTTTGACGTGACAAGGTGTTTATATCATAATTGTTTGGGAAATTTTAAAATTACTTAAGTAGGTATACCTGCCTACTACAAGATATGTTTCGTCAATACTGATAATAACAATTATTACTACCCCCCTACCCAGTTAACACATACTAATATGTTAATGGTATTCGTTTTACTTGAAAAACATAAATTATTTTACTATAATATAAGTACACTGTACATAATATAACTACATCATAATATGTTATTACATTATTTAGTACACGTCATGATCACACGGCGTTGTGGATATACGATTTAGGTACACCATGGTTACGCGTCTAATACCTCCGGTATACCCCATAGCTTTTACAATTATATGAGTATACATAATTTTTCATCGGAACTGGCTCTTAGTGACTTAGTATTACTCATACTCAACTTAATTACTTATTATAATATGGTATAATATGAGGTATATATGGTAACATAAATTCTGTCATGGGTCATACCTTTACCTAGTAAAAACATGTCATCTGTTCTCATACGAGGAAATATTATATTTATATATGTTAAAATGTAAAATGTCAGTACTTAATTAGATAGAATTAGGTACATTTCATTTGCATATTATTAAACTTGCGTCTGACAGTAATCGATGGTATTTTTCGTATTGGTAAATTATTACATTTTTAAAAACATAAATATTTAAAAATAAAAATAAAATTATTTATATGGACATAAAAATAATTAATGTTTTAAAAAAAACTACCTTCGCTTATTTTATTTTATTAATGTAATTTATTATTTTTATAATTTTACCCACATCATAACTATCTATTGAGGTTTTATGTTTCAATGTCCTGAGTCTAGATGAAGCGAGAATGAAATTTATCCAATTTTGTGTAGAAACTGTAACTGTTTAGGTTTTAACGCGATACACTAACATAAATAATTTTTACTCGTATGGGAATAATGGTTACAAATTTATGGTTTTACAATATCAATATTATTGCATTCTATACAATATTATGTATATCGTTGGCTGAATAATCCGCCTTGAAGTTTCGTGTCAGGCCAAATGTTTCGGCGGAAAAACAATTTCGAGACAACAATTTTAAGTTCGCTACAAAACTCTTTTCGCCAAAAAAAACAGATAATTCAGCTTTTAAACGATTTCACTGCTGCAGAAACAGTGTGTATCGTCGACGATAATTTCATTTTATTGGTATAATATTAAATCGATATCATGTGCACTCCACACGTCTTGTCGTGTAAAAGCAGCACTCTTCTTACAACTAATTCTTCACTAAATTGTACATTATACTTTAAGAATTTCGTTTCACTTGATATTAACGTAGGCATCACTTTCCTCTCACGAGGATTTCCATTGATTCTGTCTCATTTTTACTAAAAAAGCATATAGTGCAAATTCTTGCAGTTTAGCAAATGTAAAAATACGTTTGTCTACACGGTTCTTTATTACAGTTTCCGGTTTATTTGTTTTGAATTTTGAATAGTGTAATATTTAGTTAGGTATCAATAACACATTGACAACAACAATATAATAAATATAAATCAGAGTTATTTAATCTAATACAATTGATATTATATTATACGACTGGTACCAACACTAGTTTGTTATAATAAATCGTTCCACGCCAAAATTATCGGTGGTGTGCATTTGCCTGAAAACAAAAATCAGACGAAATCTTCGAAAATAATACCTACCTAACTATATTTAGATGAAAGTTTTGACCAACGCATTTGGTCCAGCGGCGGTGGACAGTTGTAGGGCTCTCAATAACACGTCATGTCATCGTTCAACACTCTAGGCGGAAGACTAGTGGAATTCAGGTGTTCACATCGAATTTACGAAACGATAGCCATCAACATAATAAATTATATCCCGGTGCATATTGCGACCGTTTGGTACTCACCAAACTTTTAAGTGTAAATACGAAATCATATTTTAATTAAGAATGTTTTAATCATTACTTTATTTTTTATCGTGTAAGTGATTAAATCAGAAAGCTGCGCCAGAGTTCAAAATAATCGGAAATCTTGACGATATGCGACTACTGCAGGTGCATTAAATTGCAACAACAATAAGTAATAATATAAAATCATATCCATCGTAGTCTAAATTCAAATCGTTTTGAAATTTATTTGCGTTATATAATATTATCATAATTAATTGTTGTACATAATTTATGAACAATCGAATCTGATAACTCGATTTTCGAGGGGAATAAAAATAAATTTTACCTATATATTTTTCGAGTTATATCTTTCAAACACATCTTAAAACACTTCAAGGGGCAATAAAAAAATTCGACTTATTGAAATTTTCATGATATCGAGATTCGAGACAATAATGTAACATGAAAAATGATGACAGCTCAAATCTCGTTCTTATTTTTCATCAGATTCGGCTCATCTCTTGATAATAATATTCGAACATTAAATAAATATCTTAAAAATACTTTTTTCGACCAATTATATTTAAGAATACTGAATTGTACCAGGTATTTCTTATCGTTTTCCAAAAATGTATAATACAACGCAAACTTTATGCTTTACAATTCCAGTATTTTTCTAATATAGGTACTCTCGGTTGATAATTAAGTTTTAATAATTATCATATTTTTATAACTGATTTTTTATTATCACGTTCTCGTCACCGTCGTTAAATACTGGCGAGTCCCCGTTTTTTGTCGAACAAATAACTATATATTTGTTTGACATATTTTGTCATGCTTGCAGTTAATTATTTTTGTATCGCTTGGATAGACTACACCGACCGTAGTGTTTGTTTGTCGGCCGCTTTCACCACTCAATAATATGTCATCATAAATCTCAAATACCATTGAAGGATAAACAACAATCGGTCGACCACTAAGGATTAAAAATCATAAAAACCGCGACGGTGCAATATCGGATCCGTGCGTTAATCTGCAGTTTTTGCACACAATTCACTGGAAAACTGAACGGTTTTAATAACTTGTAAATAATAAATAAATTGGCAAATGGCTGCTTGTTGACGATGTGACAAACAGACGCGCTATTACTGTAATATTCTCGTCGGTGCCACATAGTCATTTATAAATCATCGCTGTGACGTCGGTGCCGCCGTTCAATCTTCCTGTGAGTGTCATGAAAATGTTTCAACAGTCATAACGGCGACGATAGTACGAAATAATAATAAATGCCAATCAGAATAATATTATGTGTCGTTCCGCAAAACCACTCCAAACGCGGTTTCCCAAAAAGCAACTATTTTAATATAGCACTCTCGTTCACGCTATTACTTATTTGTAAGTAATAACTTATGAGTTGTATGATATTATATGTATATTTTTTTCACACTCCCGTGTGTATGTATAGGTTAGTGTGCTTAGGTTATTGGGTACACGTATGGCTTGAAATCGCCGTCGAATCGAATAAAGATGTTTTACGATTGGACTTATTCACAACGATTGCACGACCAATGAAATATATTATTAATATACATCTAAGTATATTCAATTGATCGCAGGTAAATATATTATATTATGAGTGAATGACATTTTCAAACAACTGTGACATTTTAAGAATCTAAAACTATCACAATCGTATTGTTATGATTTCAATGGCAAATACGTATGTAAAATAATTTATAAAGAAAATCCAAAACCTTTATCCAGAAAATGACGCCGCATCATCGACTGTTATTATTAAAATTAATTGACGTGGAAAATCGAGAACCGTAACTATTGACTTATTTTGTGAAGACACTATCATGGCACACGTTGGTGTTAATTATTATAAATGTATACCTAACTATACCATTTAATACATAATATAGTACACATTTTAATCTTAAGGTATATTGTAAATATTATTAAATTGTTTATAGGTATATAGATGGTTGGTATGCATGCGTGGACATTGTAACAATAACAAAAATATGAACCGTTTATTAGGTTAGATCAGTGCATTATAAACATATATTATTTATGTATTTGTATATAATACATATACATAACTGGTAGCATTCTTATGAGGAAATTATTTCTGAACCGAATTCTATTTATTTATTCATCGTTTATCAAGCACCGTTCGGACGTATACACGTATATTTAGACCACTATATGTAGTCCTTGTACTGATTTTAATCAAATAATATATGTATGTGTATTAATAAATATATAATTTTAGATGGGTAAATATGTAAATCTATGATCGGGCATGATGTGGGTCAAAATGCAGGTTTAAATAAATTAAGTGGTGAAACAGATACACATATTATTTAGATATTCAAACATCAACAGGTCCACTATCAACAAGTGGCGAATATCCTTGAGTATTAATATTTTTAACTTTTTTAAGTCATATAACTATACTGAGTTAATTAACAAAATGAACCTTTCATTTTGCTGTTACAGATTATTGAGTAATTATGAGTTATAACTCACGTTAGGCTATTTTTATTACAAGTTATATAATAATATGTCCGAATTTGGTTGGTAATATTTTTTATTAAACATATTGACTTGTTCCGTACCTATTCGGGTACCTACAAAGTATGACCGTTGTAAAATTGTCTAATTCGAAACCGGGGAACGAACCACTGATAATACCATAGAAATAAAAGAGATTAAAAGTGAGCACTAAACATTATTTATTTTCAAGTACTCCGATATTATCCAATAGGGATCTGATCACCAATACATTATAATTGTTGGTTTCATTTAATAACTGAAAATAATGTATACCCTGTGCTCGGTAGAAGTATAAATGGAAATATAAATGTGTAAGTTATAATAGTATAATCAGATTTCTAATTTATAAGAGAACCCTTCTTGCACATAGAACTGGCTTTACTTCTTTGAACTGTATTAACCGCTAATACATGTACAACTATTTATGAGACAGAGAATGTAATTTTGAAAAAAAATAAATAATGTGGGGCTGTTATGTATGTCAGTGATACAAATGGCAGGCCACGCCATTCGCAGTCTGCGTTCACACCATTTCAACCACTACATTAGAAAACCGCGAATTTATAAATATTTTAACTGTGCAGTGGTAAACTGAACTTAACGTGGTTAGTAATAATAATTACGATAATATATTATTAATAATTATGTTTCGGAACAAACTTATACCTGAAAGCCTAGTGATGGAGAGTTAAAATGAAAAAAAATAAAAGCTTCACAAACAGTAAAATAACTAAGTAAAGTACTTACTTAATAGAAGAAATTTATCTCGTGTATACCTATTGATATAAAAACAAAACTTTTGTTTCTGTAAGTATTAAGTATCAAAAAATGTTTTAGACGTAATATCTAATTGTTTATAAACATTTATATCGTTTTACCCGACAATTATAGGACGTCAAGTACAACAAATCACGTGGTTTCAAATATATACAGCTATAATAGTTTGCTATTTTTAAGACATTAAATAATGTCTCGCTTTCGTTATATTATACCTGTACCCATGATTCGTACGTTTTAAGATCGACAGTGTTGGCTCGGAGCGACAGACGCATGCTGCAGTGCCATCCATAAAGTTAACGTAGTTCAACTATTGGTTACCTTATTATATAAAATGTATAAACATATTTTTATTTATAGGATGTACGCTCTGACCAACATTTCACACGTATCACGGAACATACCGGAGGTCCCCAAATAGTGGCTACTGGAGAAAAACTATATCCGGCGGGAATTTTTTTTTTTTTGATGGAGAATTATTAAAAAAGGGGTTTTTATTGATTTTTAATTTATTTTTTTGTACTGGTTTGTTATAGTCTCGCTCGGGTGAGTGAAAAGTTTGTAGCCCCACCACTCAGGTTTGTTATTTCCCCGCCGTCCATAGTAATAAATATATCGGTAAAAACGTCCAGAATAATAATAATAATAACAAATAGTAGGTATATATGAGTGATGATAATAATTTTTTTTAAATATGTATACCTAATACAAGTATATAATAAATGATAATAATAGAAATAATAATTATTATAAAATAGTTTTCAAAAAAGTGTATGGAATGATAAAATGAGAATTAATTAATTAAAATTGTTAGGCTTTCAGTGATTTCCAAAATTCTGGAATTTTATCTGATAAACACCTATGATGGTAAGTATCACCTAATCGCTAATATTAGTGGTGCGTTTTATTATTATTAGGTAGGTACCTATATAGATTGTTAGCGCGATGTAATTATTATTATGGATCGTAGGGTGGTAACAATAATCTGAGAAGTGGTGTTATAACAAACCTGAATTACCTTATTTATTGATTTTGCATATTTTACTTTTTTTTTGATAAACATATTGTAGATTATTTTAATTTTGAATAAATTCAAATTGGCCCTGAAAATTTCTGAAATTACTCTAAAGTCGTCTTCCGATGATATTAACTGGGGATATCTAGTATGCTTGTATATAATATTATATTTGTATGATTTTCTTGTGATTATTGTAAATAAACGATGCAACCAAGTAGTAATACAATCTTGAAACCACAGCGATAGTAATCAAGGGGAAAAAAACTGTTCAGTTTATTTTTAACTTTGCTTTTGGAGGAGAAATTTTATTTCTCGGAATAGAATCTTGCCACGAGTTTTCAAACGGGCGCGGGAGAAAAACTTTTTTTTCTTGACTTGCAAATGAAAATGTGATACACATTTTGGCTCCATCACACAGCGTTATGTTACACGCACGTCGTTCCTCGTATTATTACCGCGACACATTATAATAACGTCATGACGATATTATTATAATTGAACGTGAATTATTGCACCATGTCCGGTCCTGTTGAAGTGTGTCACGCTTAGTCGTCGCCGTTTTCACGCGTTTGATCGCGCAGGTTAGGCACAATTATTCGATACACTTGCTGGACTTCGTAATAACGACTTAATAATAATATGGTATCTTAGACCAGGAAAAAAGATTTAAGACCGAAACAGGCAATACTCTAAATTGTTTACGCGCATGTAATACCTACCCCTATTGTTATCATATTTAAAAGGTAGGTATAAGTAATGCGTTTATTCAAATTCTAGTTTTTGAAATTGATCAGTTTTTTAATACATTATTTTCGAATAGTTAGTAGGTAGGTACTTAGATTTCTTATGTGGTCTAAAGACGTTTGTTACGTAATACTGCTCCTCTACTGCCATAGGTAGCATGAGCAGATATAATATGATAACAACAAATAGTGTGGATAGCCATATAGACGTTTTCACAATGTACCTTATGAAGTTCGACCCCCCATTTTGTAGTTCACCTAAAAAATACTACTAAAAAATTACAAATAGAGTTTCTTTAATTGTAAATCATACAGATTTCAGAAAAATCTAATATCATTAAGTAAACTTGTAATTAAAATCGAAAATGTTTAATTTTATTTCAAGCACTGGTCACTATACTGACAATAAATAAATATCCCAATATCAACAATCGTAACTATATCGGACGAGGGGACATAATTTGGTGAAATACAAAATATAAGAATATAGGTGCCTATGTTTTATAAACCTAAAATGGTTGTGCTAGGTGAGGTCGAAACATTTATGAGAATAAAATGACAATTTTATATAACTATATATAAAAACTATAAATATTAAAAAGTACCTAAGTCCCACACAATACATATTTATAGATAGTAAGAGGTAGGTATAGTGATGGGCAATGATATAATTTCAAGCATCGATGTCACATAGCAAAAATATAATCATTAAATCAGTGGTCCTGAAACGGTGGGGTGCTACTCACTTTTGGGTCGCGTAAGCTTTAAAATTAGGTTGCGATAAGTCTTCTGTTTAAAATTTTAAAATGTAAGTTTTTATATATTCAATTATACAACCACTTCTACAACGGTATACTATGACATTAAGCAATTTGAACTTTTTTTTTTAGCTAACAAAGCTGATATGGGTCGCGAAAAATGTAAAGTAAAAAAAGTGAGTCGTGAGTCAAAAAGTTTGAAGACCACTGCATTAAACAACCACACTTGAATAGTTCGAATAATTATGTAGACTGTTGCTTAATGCTTATAAATTATATTCAAAACCATTTTTATTTATTTGAAATCCAAAACTTTTCTAGATGTCACTTACAGCCCCAGGTAAGGTAGTATTACTAGTATTCATACTTGTAAATAAAACTCCTTTACGTAAAAAACAATAATTATATCAATAAATTCTGTATCGCAATGTATCGAATTATTATTAAACTATATCGGTATCGAATATTTACAACGATATCAATATAGTGTGGAAATATCAATATCGTTATAGCCATCTCTAATTATTAGAGGCATAAAGTCATAAGCCCTAAGCTGTTCGAGGAGTATTGAAATGCATATCCAATTTTCGTTTGTGTTAGAATAATCGTATACACTTAGAGCAAGTAATATTATTAAAGTACTAGCTGAATAACTCGGCTTCACTCGTGTGCAATTAATGCTTTCTCTAAATGCAATTCTTAAATCAGTTGTCTATTACTTACCTTCTTTCTTTGTTTTTTATTACTTTATTGCCCGTAAAATATGGCAACTCTTAAAAAAATTGTGATTATTCAACTTCTTTTGTGTTTAACTCGCTGCAGTAAGTGCAACTGAGCCACTCTGGTAAGCAATCCGACTACGTCGGATCGCGGACAACGCCGATGAACGGCTACATGTGTAAAAATTCGATTAGATGCATGCTTGATGTACCCGATTAACCTTTGGCAACCAATAAAATAATAAATACTAATTTCCACTAATTATTTATCTTATAACCAATAGCAACGGTTTAAAAACAAAAGTGTCCATCGTAAAACTCAAAATCCCTGTTTGAGCACATACCCAGGTTGCCCATTACCTGGTCCAATTGTGAATCTAAAACATTTAAGAACCCCTACTTTTTTTCTATTTTTTTATTATTTATTTATTTTTTGGTTTCTTAATAATTGTGAAACACTCAATAATATTTAAATCGTTTTTAAAAGTTTTTCCATTTTTCATACATTTTGTTGTTGTTTTTAGCCATGTCACCAGGTGTGCACTTAAGATACAATAACTCCGAAACCACTTATTGCACAGCGTACAAACTTCACAGGAACTATCTACATATCAATTTTTATATGCCCTGAATTTTTTATCGAAATCGGTTGGGTGGATATTGAGTTATACAATTTATTCAAAATGTACACTTATTTTTATATATATAGATAAAATCGAAAGTCCGTATACTGATGAACTTGCCATTAAATTAACTGTTTATAGTAATATTATTTATTAGTTAAATGAAAAACTTTATAATTAATTTCCAAATTTCTAACCTAAATTCCTTACTCCATAATAGTATGATATTATGTTTGTTATAAGGTACCACCTACGTATCTATTTTTAATGAATAATAGTTTAAAACAAACACAAAGCAAAAACGTCACCAGAAAAGCATGTAAGTACCTTAGTGCCTATGTTTGTTTTGTCTCTCCTGTAAAATTGGAGTTTTGCGACTATTGCACTGCGTTACTATTGACTTCAGTGATACAGCATTATTAGTGGTTACCATTATCTACCTATTATAATATGATGATAATTATCTGCAACACGTAATAATACAATAACAGTAACGAGTGGAGTGGCAAGAACGCAACAACAACGAGGGTGATAATAATTATTACTATTATATTATCATTATTATATTATAGACACAACGGAAATATTTAGTCAGTCCGCGTATAATTGGATGTTTCCGAAGTTGGTGAGAGTCTCTCGGTATACTCGCGTGCATAAATAATACAAATTCGTACCTATATGATATATATATATTATATTGTATAATAATAAAATATAATTTAATAATAATAATATTATTATCAATTCAGCCGGCAGCTTATATTATATACACACATATTATTATATATAGACATCGTGTCGCCGCCACCGACGCGTTGCCGCCCGGCGGCAGATTCCTTTCATCTCTCTGCCACTCCAACAGCATTGCTCGTGATTTATAATAATAATAATAATAATAACAATATTGTAAAGTGTATATCCGACGCCATCATCTGTCGTCCTCGTGTGATGGTTTAATTTGCGCACGCCTTGGTCCTCCCTCGTCGTATAATAATATACATATAATATTCATGAGTATAATAATGGTATGCGCGTACGGTATAGTTTATTTGTCAAGTCAGCGCTTGTCGCAATAAAAACGTCATAAGCCTGGTTACGATTCATATTCGTGAATTCTATAAATATGTGGCACGATAGAAGAACACATATTATTTACCGTGACACTTTAATTTTAAAATCAAAATATTAATTTTAACCAGATATATGAAATTTTTTACAAAAATGCCATACCTACTTTATTAAATATTTAAATATTTTTGTTGTACAATGTATACAGAACTGTAGCTACTGCAAACTACACTTACGAAAATATGTAAAGTTTTAATAATGTTATTAAAATAGTTGTTTGGTAACCGCAGTTGGTAACCAAAAAGTTAGATCATCTTCGCATGGATTGTCTTCGATTTATTTTAATTTTTTTTTCTTTAAATGTTAGTAAAAATCATCAATTCAGTCTAAAAGCTTAAACTTTTAGTACGAGGTTTCTCATAAGATGATATTATAAATATTAAAAAATATTAGAAGTATATTAAAGATACATAACACAATGTTCTTTTATAAGCATTTAAAATTTTAATTTTTATCCAATTCGTCAAAATTACAAATACTTGTAAATTACCTTGAAGTTTTAAATGTATATATAATGTTCGATTTGGATAATTAAAGCTTACCGATTAAATAAAAAGTTCCTCATAAGTAGTTCATAATGTAGATAACTACAAAACCACTGATCATTATAAGATAAATGCACCGTTTCAACGTTTATTGAAAAATGTAATTCAACTTACCTATTATTGTAATTTATCTGTTTATATTATAATTTAAAATAGACATACTGTCTCCGCTCAAAAACTTCTCTCGTATACCTATATAATTATATTTTATATTGAAATCAAATTAACATACCCATTACAGGGTATTGGCCTCTAGATAAAGACTTACCCCCCTTTTTTTTTTTAAATTGTCTATTATAAATAATAATAATAATTAGTATGATATAAGTGTAGGAACATTTTGTAAACTAAAATTAGTCAATTACATTACGTACCTACTGTACACACTTTTAGGATTTATGTAACATTATAAGCCGCAAGGGTTTTTCGTTTATCATACCGGCACTGATTATTTGTTTTGTTATATCCTTGACAAACTCTGAAATATATTATGTACGGTATACATATGATTATAGTTGTATATCTATACCTTATTTGCTGAGAGACCAACAACTTTTACAATTTAAACGGAAACCCGCGATATTAATTCCGAATCCACAAACAAAATATAACGTCTTTCCGCAAACGTTTGATCTGTCGCAATCAAAACTTTAAACAGTTGGCAATTGACATATCCATTATAATATCCGATATTATAAATATCTTTAATATGCAAGATGTTATTATACATAGCAATTTCAAAAAACCGTTTTATTTGCGAATTCAAAAACCAAATTATATAAGTTGCCTTTTGAAAACCTAAAGTTATTTCATAAGAATATTTTAGAAAATTAAATAGACTTATAATAAATTACCAAAATGGTTAAAAAACCAGCTGTGGTTAAAAAAACTTATTTGTAAGTTCAATAAAAAACGCACACAAATTCACATACTATGTTTCCCTCGATATTATCTAAGTATCACATTGATAAAAAAAAAACCTGTAATATATATTGTAACTTAATTTGAGGTTATAGGATTAGTTACGTTTAGGGCTTAATCTCCGATCCATTACTTTATCCAATAAAACCGATTTCACTGACCATACTACACATAACTTATTAACTTAAATATCCCTCAAAGTCAAATCAGAATTTTTGTCTTTTTACTATTCCATTTTACTCAATAAATCACTGTTAAACGAGACTTTAAGTCGCATCTAATGTCTTTCGTCGACAAAAATAGTTTCATTCTCCGTTTGAATTAAATATTGTAAATCCCATATAATATGACGTATCTATATTATATTATAAGTTGATTTTCGATAACTATAGACTCTCGACATACTTATTGAGAATTTTAATAAAACTCTGATTATTTAATGCATACATAAGTCAAATTTAATTTTATCCTCTCGAGATTCGAACCTTCGTGAATCGACTGTAATAATGTTATTTGTTTCAATGATAATATGTATTTACCAATAATACGCATTTTTATCGAATAAATATTATTATATTTAGAAAATATTAAATAAATAGTTGAATAACACATAACCAATAGTTTTAATTTAAAAAAATAAATAGACCACTGTAAATATTCTAATTAATATTTTTTTTACCTCGTTCCTCCATGCAGAGGTAAATATATTTTGATAATTCACTGCCGTATACAAATGGGTGCAGCAATGGTTTCCGTTTTCCGCCAAAATGATGGCACTCGTCCGTTATCACCATGTCCGTTTTCCGTGAAAAGTTATAGTCCGATTTCCGCCAAAAAAATTAATAAATTATTTTAGATGTTTTTTGAGAACCCCTGAACCCAAATCCATCAAATAGTAATGATTACGAAGTACGCACCTCACATTGTATTACAGATTTACAGACGACAGATATTGATAAAATATTAAAATATTAAATACATATGAAATTAAACGAATAGTTACTTATAAACAATATAAATGTAAATATTAATAATAATTAGAAACATCACAAGTTGCTCGTTCAAGGTTAGGTAAATGAAAAAAAGATTTGTTTTGACAAACTCCAACCTAGTTGAATGCCCATGAACGTGTTTTTCAATATAGGTATTCTTAATTTCTTATTTGTCTTACATTATTTGTATAATAATAATAGCTCACGGAATAACTGATATTAGGTGTTCTAAAAAAAAAAATCTTAAATAATTTATTAATTTTTTTTGCAGGAAATCGAAATATAAACTTTGGCGAAAAACGGTCATGGTTATAGCGGGTGAGGGTCATTTTGGCGGAAACGGTTACGTCCTAGCAAAATATTTAGGAGCATCACATGAGCTTAGAATTTTTTTTGTCAGTCAAATTAATTTATTTGTTTGAAATAAATTAAAAAAAAAGTGTAGATCAGGTATAACGGGTACTCACAAAATAATTACCTACCTATAATATAATACTGAATTTGATATCTAGTCTCTACACAATATATTATTGTGCGATGTGACGTCGAAAAACGCCGATTGAACTTTTATACTTACGCGTTTAACCCGATTTATAGAATTTACTATATTATTATTATTTTTTTCACCTACTTGCACGTATTTGTGGTTTTTTTCCCCCAAAAACATTTGATCCCATTCGTCATGATTTTATTGTATATAACAACATCGTGACGAATAACCGAATAAGTAGGTACCTATAGTAAATATTATTAGCGTTACACACTGAAATGGTCTAACAATATATAATAATGATTTGCGAAACTATTGTATTGTTCAAAACTATACAATATAATAATCGACGACGCGTCCAACAGATCAATAAAAACATATAAACAACACTTTTACAACAACTATAATTATTATTGTGATAAGGATATTATGATAGGTATTATCACGCACCAGAATGCCGAACAAGTGCAATAATTATTGTCGTGCATTATTATTGTATTTAACTGGCATATCGGTAATTACACATAATTTATATCAGAAATAGGGACACTACACTTAAGTAGTCGAATATATTAGAAAAGACTTTTTCGATTAAATGCACGACTAAAATAATATTAAAGACACGCCATTATTAATCGACATTAACGCGATAAAGTATAATATACTATAGGTACTATAATTCATTCTGGAAAATTGTCACCAAAATGGGCGAAATGTAGGAACGCGCGTTTGGTATATATTTTATAGTCCTAAAATATTCAAGATGAAACGTGTTGAGAAAAAAGTGGTCTCCCAAAAGCTATTCGTTAGTATTCAGCATGAATTGTTAAACAAATTAAAGTGAATTCGAATATAAAACCTTTCGTGCGTTTTAAGATTATATTAGATACAAATAATCACTTAAGAAACTTTTAATGATCCAATAACCAAATATATATATACATATGGCTCAGAGCGGCGCAGTGGCTGAAATCAATCACGCAACGTCATTGAGAGTAAGCAACAGCCATTGCTACTATTTCCCGGATGGGTGACCACCCGGGTCCATATAGTGTCAAAAATCTTGCCACACATACACATTACACATGTTGCCAACCAACCGTTACAACCGTAACCAATACAATACATAATATTCATCGTTGCCGGACTCAAGACCAATAAAAAAAATACGCATATATGTAAAATATACATAAGCATATTAATTATGATGCAATATTGAGTGCATGACGAAGATTCCATCTCATCTAAACTTTAAACACTTGTTAAATAATCAGCTACTCGTTCAGAATTTAATTTTTAGTATTGATATTTTTGGAAAAATATATGTTTTGTTTAGGAATATGAAATTAAAATGTTTGCTGCTTTAATTCAAAAAGTAAAAAACTTAAAACTATACTGACAAAAAATTAGATTATTTTTCAAAATAGTATCTAAGTTGAAGATATTTGTTATATTATGAGTATCTTTCGACATTGTAAAATTCAATTACCTCAAAAAACGTAATTTGAGTTAGGTAAATAACAACTTCATAAACTACTTAATGATAAATGTTCTAAAGGTGTATATAAAGTTTTTTGAACGTTAACATAAATGCCAATAAAATATCGACATGGCCAAAAAAGATCTGAAAATTGAAGTAAGACTATACTATTTTGATACGGGCTATGTAAGTGTAGTGCACTCAGAACTGGTACAATTATCCGCTATGTACAACTTACAGTTAAAAAGGAGAGTTCTCATTTGAAAAACAGAATTTTTAGTCTCCGCAGGACACTATATCCTTAAGTAGTACAACCAATTTTAAGAATTTGAAAATAATATGATGGTCTTTAAATGTATTTAGACATTTTCAAAAATCAGAATTCCGATGAATTGGAGAAAATGGTGGTGAGCATGCTTGATGAATCACGCCTTCTATGTATTATATTCCTACAATGTTATTACATGTCGTCACGGTTATTCGTTCCGTGTATAATGCGGTGTGCACCTCTACCGGAGATTTCCACCGCGAGTGCGTGTCCTTCGTCGCAAATGATCCGACGGAAAATGTAAAAAAAAGAAAAAAAAGAATGGACAAAATAAAAAATCGCTTCGATTCCGCAAACATCCGCTTGATGTCGATTCCATTACACGAGAGTATACGTGCCCGGGCTTACTTATCAACTTCCTCACCCCCCCCCCACCCCCAACCACCACGACATATAACTATTACGCACTCCGTGCTCAGCCTCTGCAAAATCTATACAATATCGGGACTCGGGGTTCTTCCACGACACGAGCGTGCGCAGAACGCCGAATGGCCGGTGGTCGGTCCCATACAACAAGGAGTCGTAATGATTCTTATACCCCGCGAGGAGGACTGTGATAATTTATTCGGCTGACTGCGGTGCAGCTGGCAACGAAAAGTTGAGTCGGCAAAAGAAAAAAAAACCCCGAATGGACCCCGAACCCTCGAATAATATAACGGCGCAGTATTTGGGGTTTTAAATGCGTTTATGGACTATTTCTATCATATTTCATGTAAAGCGTCATCCCGCGTACATTCAACACCGAGACTGCTGCTACTGTATATTTTAAGAATGTCAATATAATAGTATTATATTACACTAAACTTATGAGTGTAACATTTTTAAACCTATTAGATGTAACGAAGTTGTGTTCTTAGGCGTGACCTGCACACAGAGCATCATAATATTATACGTAATAGAAGTTGAAGCGAATCAAAATCGTTTGTCCGAAAATTAAATTACAATTATTGCACTTTGCACGAGTCCACTATGCTATTGGGGATTTGATTTGTGACCCTAAATTAACAATGAACTGATTTTTAGCACTAATTTTTTATAGATAAAATATGTGTTTTATGTTCCTTCGAAACTTCAGAGTTGAGTGTGATGAGTGTGATGACTGATGAT
This sequence comes from Nasonovia ribisnigri, assembly GCA_027563435.1. Lineage (NCBI taxonomy): Eukaryota > Metazoa > Arthropoda > Insecta > Hemiptera > Aphididae > Nasonovia > Nasonovia ribisnigri. The sequence continues at coordinate 419,389 of JANEHU010004771.1, forward strand.
TGTAGAGTGATAATATTATGTAAAGAACTTATTCATGAATTTGCATAATTTTTCTTGTCGATCTGTAATGGCAAACACAAAATACGATTTTCAACGATGCTGATGAAATCACCAAAATGTGTAGCACATAATAGTTAATACTATCTTTGTAGATTTTGGCGTTAAGTACATAATTGTCTAACTTTAAGGGCATACTTCATTTTTTCGAAGCATATTTTAATAGTTGGTCGGAAATCATACATTTACTTTTTAAAATATTTTGCATAGTATTTATTCGATTGTAACTTATTAAGTTGATGTAGACCAGTGTTTCCCAAAGTGGGCGATATCGCCCCCTTGGGGGCGCTAGACCTATCCAGGGGGGCAATGGAATTACAAGTTTAATTGGGGGGCATTTCATTACAAAAAGGGGGCGGTGATAGTTTCATCTGTCGTAATCGCAATAACACAAACACCGTGATCCAAATTATCTGAATTGTGTATTTTGTAATTTTAGATTAATCGTTCGTCGTCTGTCAACATTCGTCGATAGTCTGTCGTTATTGTGATAACAGAAACAACGTACGTGATCTAAATTATCTGAATTATTTTTGTATTTAGTACCTATATATTTTGATTTGTACCTATACATTATATATATATATTTATAAACAATAAATTTAATTTTTCATTGCATACTTTTTTAACAATATTTTTTTTAAGGGGGGCGTCTGTCGGATTTTTTTTTTGGAAGTGGGTGGTGAAGATAAAATGTTTGGGAAACACTGATGTAGACCAAATCATTTCGATACAATCATATAGCCAAAAATTGAATAGATAATTTAAATTTCGACGAACTGTAAAAAGTGCAACACACATTTTATATTAAAATTTTTTTACGTATTTTTTCTTAGATTATATTTAATGATTTATGTTTATCGTAATATACATATTACAATTATGGTGGAAGCAAGTATCCACAGGAAAAATCATCGGTGTATACCCGATTCTCCTCGTTATGACGCCTATATAGAAACATTGCATAATATATTGAATTTGCAGACACCCACTCATCTGCCCACCCACATAACCACTGAATCGATCACCATTATCGTTTACTAAATGTATTAGTTTTTTTTTTGGTTAACAAATCGTGAATTAATAAGTGAAAAAAAAATCATCGAATATCTACACTCAAAACTTCAGGTATAATTACACGATGATATTATTATTATTATTATTGTCAAAAGGCAACCGCGGCCGATTGGCATAATTTATTTAAAGCGGTTTGACCATAATACCTATATTTAATGATTTTGTCGGTAAGTCCTGTAATTATTATTCACAGCCTGCACGGGCAACGAAAAATAATGGTTCAAACCAATATAGCTTATAGTAAACACAATCCAAACGGGAGCCGATATTATAATAATATGAGCAAAACATATATTATAGGTATAGTTTATAATGCAGACATTTAAACAAGTAATAACTGAAAAATATAATAATTGTAATGTGCCCTGGAACAATAACGAGTGAAATAGTTTAAAAAAAATGACGTATTACAACAATAATACTTTACGTACAATTGTTCAAACGGTCAATACCCGTGTATAATATTATAATACTCTCTATATATATTTTATATCTACTAACTCACAGTTGTTCCCGCGAGAGCTTAAAAACAAATACGCATAAAAACAACTATTATTTTATCAGCATTATAGTCTTTAGTGAAAAACATATTAGCTATAATTATTCTCTGGAACGGTATTTTATGTTGGTTTTTTTTTGTTTTGTTATCGACATTGTTTGATTAGGTAGTAAATTAATTTATTTTGTGTCAGTCTATTGACTGAAAGATAATTTCAAAATGCAAATACTATAACATACTGTACCTTAATCTGAACTTAATATACGTACCACCCCTGTTTTTGGTGTAAAAAAAAGCGTGCCACCTAAAACGTAATGTAGTAAAAAAAAAAGAAAAAATCGTTTTTGGATCGTTTGGTTTTTTATAGGTATATATATTTTTTTTACAATAATGTAGATTTAATTATGATTAAATACTTAAAATTATTAATGGAGAAGCACGACAATTTACAGAGAGAGCACGCAAGTTAAATGGTTCAACGTGTGCGTTGTATACTATTAAAATTATGATAATATTATATTAATCTAATATAATAGGTTTTGTCGGCGATGTCGTCTCGACGGAACCGCATTATTATAATAATATTATGATACTATAGCCGCGTGTAGCTTACACGACCGCAGTCCTCAACGAATCTTTCACACGAAACATGATTTTAGAACAGACGATGACGGTTCAATGCTATAAAAACAATAATATTACGTATTAAAAATAAAAAAAATGTAAATTCCTTGATCATGAAAATGCTGGTGATTTCAATATTATTACCTATATGCACGTAATTTGATGAGTTAAATATAATTAAATAAAAACAATAGTTGCTGGAATTCCATATCGTGCGTGTACATATCATATAAATACTGTTGCGTATACCTAATTGAATTCGGTCGGTTCACATTTGCATAATACAAGCTTGACCCGTCATGGTTGTTTTTTACATTTGGTCTCGTGGGGTAGACGTTTGTCACAATATGAAATATTTTAAAATTAGGTATCACTTTTAATTGCTATTTTATAATTTATAATATTTAATAAAATGTGAGTATATATAATAATTTTATTCACCTGTATGTCATGTTGTCTAATTTACAGTGCAAATCGTTTTAAAAATAAAATAAAATAAATATAATAGTTTTCGATAAATTAATTGTCATGATCGAATGACTCTATCATTTTGATAAGATAATCGGACTTACCTACCAGGGTCGATGACTTGTCTTAAAAATAATTACGTAATATACGTATTACACTGAAGGGAAGATATTTGCGAGACCAGTGACGCAATAATTAAAAAAAAAAAATCATGATTAATACTTCGATTGTTAAATTTATCCGTTTATTATAGATATATTATAATATTATATTAGGTATTATGTGAGAAATGGCTCAGAAGATTAAAGCAGGTTATTACTGCTGTGGACAAAACTAATATAGTTGTAAAATAGAAATCTTAAAATATATTAATTAAAATTCGGCACACGATAGTGCCACAGCTGCAAATTAAGTTATAATATTAAAGTACGATGTAAATATTAACTTATACATTTTAATTTTGTCCATTAAATCAAAAGGAAATTTTCTAAATATGCCATGACACATAAACACATTGTACCTACGAATAGTTTTTAATAGAGCTGTGACAAATTCGATTTCAGTAAAGTATTTTGTTATTGTAAATAACAAATATTAAAAAATCAGTGTTTGTATACAATGTTGTTATAGTCGTGTTACTGACTAATTAAAAATACATGATACTAAAAATGTATATAAAAAATTAATATTGCTTAAAAATACAAAAAATCATATTGAATGGATCACTCTATATGGGTGTAATATATAATATTATGTTAAGTAAACTCATAAGAAGAAGGCACTACTTCGCTAGGCAGCAAATACAAGTGCCAAACTTCGAGAGAAAAAGTGTTTAAACTTTAAGTCACTTCAAACGATTTATTTGTATCTCCTATACACCGTTATTATGTTTATACGTGGGTACTGCGGCGCTGCTTTATTAATTAAAACATTGTGTACAATTATTAATAATTATTAACCGTAAACCTGAGTAATAACTTTATTAATAAAAAATAATGTATACAGTGAAAAAAAAAATAATATTATTATTCATTGATCAGAGTTAGGGTAGAGAAGTTATAAAGAAGCAAAAGTTGATGAAATATGCATAAAAAAAAAAAACTTAAAATATGCATTTGAATCATTGAAATTTATGCAAAAATATTATTATATTATACATTTTTTACAGTCATATATAGGGGTACTATGAATATTTTAAATATTTATTTTTAAACTTCATTTGGGTGCAAAAAGTATAAGCAGTTAATTAGTATAAATGAGAAAAAAAACCATTTTATTAAATTTGAATATCAAAATATTGATATTATTCTGAGATGTTGTAGGTTTGCGGATGGAATAAATATGTTGTTGGCAAAGTACAACGGTACTCAAAGCCAAAATAACTTAAAATATCAAATTGTTAACTGTAATATCTTTTTTTGTATAAAAGATGTTTAACGATTGCCAAATCAAAATATAAGGTAACAAAATTATTCTGCGTTTAGTCTTGACATTTGTTTTTTGTTCAAAGCAAAACTCGACGTAAAGACCGATAATGTAAAAAATGCTATTAAAACCAAAACTTCTACAGATGGAACATTTTGGAGGTGGTTAATATATTTATTTCATCTGAATATAACTTTTTTGTCCTGAATTAAAAAATGGTAGTGATTTTAGTACCAAAATAATTTTACAGTGATGCTATTATTATTTTGTTGATAATTTTTAATGTTTTATTATATCAATAATATTGTACGGTATTATGATTGTATTTTATGATTGACACAATTAACATGAAATAATACTTTTTAGATATCATTCGTTAATTTTTATCATATAGATAGAACCTATTTGTGTTAACACTATTATAGTTAAGAACCGTTAGTATAGTTAAGGTCTTATTTATAACACTATAAAATAAATATCAAACTCTTAAATGATATTGAACCTGAAAGCTCTCAATATCACACTTCAATAGTTGTTTCCTAGTTTAAATCATAAAGTATGAGTGTTATCAATAAATCCTTTATTCACAAAAAAGCGGTTTTTCGAAAAAAACGATGCAAATACGTCATCCTGCTAATATCGTTCGAAAACTTTTCCATTACGCATAATAATATAATTAATAATATTATTATAATAATGAATTATTCTGAGAATTTCGGCATAATTTAATGATGCTGTGTTGGTATAGTACAAACATCTTGGTGTTCAGGATATTCTAAAGTTTAAGTTTGTTGTGGGTGGATTATTATTTCTGATTGATAATACGAATTACTCAAATATTATACGGTGCTGTAATGCTGTAGTATTAAAAGGCCAAATGTTTTATGGGTTGAAGTATTTTTTTAAAGGCCATTACTATTGTGTGACCAAAAAAAATCTGATAACTCCAAATTATAAGGGCTAATTTATGTAAATATTTTAAACGTTGAATTATTAGTTTCCATTTAGTGTTCGTAATAATATTATAGTCTTAAAAGTTTTAAAGTTCAGCCAAGATAAGGTTGGAGAGCATAATTCCCAACGTGAGTGACGAACATGGCGATACGCCTTTAGCGGTATCAGAAAGCTATACACATAATGTTTCCCAAAAGTCCCGTGTCGTCCTAATCATGTCCATGGCAATCAATGAAATATTATATAAATGTGTTTTTTTTAACAGTAGTCTATAAAAAAATTAATTTGAGTCATTACAATTGACTGGGATATGAAATTTAAAGTTTGTATCATACCTATCGATAAATTAAATATTACAAAATACAATTATAGTTTTAAATAAAATTAATATTTGACCCTACTCCTCCTTGTTGAAAATAATTATAAAGTGTCGGGAAAACAGGAAGAAAATACACGCCGATGTGTAAAATTCAAATTTGACTAGAGCCAAGGAAGTATACGTTCTATTATGTATAATATGAACAGGACAGGTAGTTAAAATTTCATTGAAAACATTGGAATTCATTTTATTATGAGATTATAGTAGTTGGTACCTCTACACCTACTATTTACTATTTTACACGAACGAGAAAAATAAATACACATCTAAAACGAAGAAAACTGGCAAAGTGAGTTCATTTTTTATAATATATTACTACAGTGTAGAAGTAAAACGAAAACTTAGAATAAACTTATTCGGGTTTTTTTTCTTCCTTTCACTTTATTAAACGAAACGAAAAAAAAAACGTTTTCCCGGCGTACACAAATTTATGCGAGTAGAAGAGGGCAAACGACTTAGGTCGGAGGGAATGACTCGTTGAAAAATTGCGTCACGTTTATATCGAATGTTTTACAATGCTAAAACGATTGGTGTCCTAAAATCTTCAGTCTTTCATCGCGTCAAATTAAAAAAAATGGACGCCATAATTGTAATATTATTACACAGACAGCCATCGCGATAATTATTGTAATAACGTAACATCAACTTTCAAATACGTCTGATTTGTTGATAATTTATTTATTTTGTTATATACAGTCAAGAACTCAGGAGATTTATTTTTATTTTTTAAAGATTATCAATTCGACGGCGCTCATTGGACGTGTTCAATGTTCTGTTTTCGGCTTTCATCGTTCCACACAAAAATAAAAAAATTAACATTTTGGACGAACGGGTTGATTATTCTAGGGCCAATCCCGTATACGGAGTGATTCATTTAAAGTACCACACTTTTTATAGCTAACAGAAAACACTAACGTTTTTGAAAATATTTCTTTTACCTACATAATTTTATCTTATAAGTTATAACAAAACATTTAAAAAAAAAAAACTATTTCTACTATTTTTTACGTTTTTCACTCCAAGAATGAAAGCATACATTCGAATTTAATATTAAGAATTGAATTTTGGACAAGTTGTTTATTATAGTCATAACTCCTAAGTATTGTAAGTTTATATTAGGTATTAGGTTCATTTAGGTCCATGATAATAGATTTAAAATATAAGAGAGAGGTATGATGATTTGGAAATTGTATTAACTAATAATAATTATATTTTATCTATTAGAATTTTATAACTTTTAAATACCATTCATAGAAAAAAAAAAACGGTTAGTTTGTATTTGAATTAACTAAAAAACTGTTCCTAAAGTAACTGGGTATTTAAAAATTTTAAAAATCAGAATTTTAATAAATTAAAGAAACACCCTGGAGGGGGGGGGCAGGGCGCTTGCTTGATGAACCAACCTGTATATATACTCATATCAAACAGAACTAAAGAAAATCTCTAGCGCGTAAATTCATGAGCCGTTTTTGAGCAGCCTGCGAGAAAGGTGTCGCGTATGTGGAACATTGTTTTCTCGTTTTCTGTTTTTTTTCTGCCCGGACACCACCACAAAAACGTGTAGGACGTAGGTAGGTGTGTACCCCGCTGCCCTCCGGGACCACTCAAAACTTAAACTCGGAATTCGTGTTTGAAAACGAGAGGGTCATGGTGGTTGAGGGTGATATGGAGAAACCGGGCGTCCCCTCTCTTGAATGTTTTATTTGTGACGTAGAGTGAAAAAAAATGTACATAAATTATATGAGCTTCACTCACTTAACATGCACACAATGACAAATGATATTCATTTGTACTGATTACTTAAAGACTAAAGTATTTCAAAAATCCTCTTCAGACGCTATTGTAGTTTTTTGTTTGAACTGTAATATTTTGTGTTTTTCATTTTTTATCTGTAGTTAATTTCACATCTTTCTTTTTAGATTTAATTTTCCATGTTATAAATAATAATATGAACAAATGAAGATAAATAAAAAAGTTAATGAAAAAATATAAAATATACTTTATTTGAATAACCATTACAACATAATAGGGACAAGTACAAATTTATGAGCAGTTTTATGCACGCACAACATTGTAAGGCTATACATAATAAACAAATAATGTAACACAAACGATTCGAAAATAATATTAATAAGCGTTGACGCGGAATACATCAAAAACAGAATATAAAAACCGAGAAAGTCACCCTGTTGTATAGACGTTTAGTAGGTGTCGAGTGTTGTACCAGTCTTCATTGAGTGGGTCTCTGTATGGATGTAATTTGAATTCAATGATGTATGCCTAGTGGATTATAAGTCAATACTGACACAATATCATAGTTTTAAATAGGTTTTTTTTTTTATTATTGAACAGAACGCTTCAATGACAATGGTTATTAACGTATAATATATTTTAATTACATTTTCTTTTTTTAATTTTAAACAGTATTTTTTGGTATTATGATAAATTATAATATGAATTTTTTAAAAGATTAAGAATTTTGGTGTTTGCGTCTTTTCCGGGTCCCAGAATTTCGTATAATTTCTCGGGTAAATCGTTTTCTTTTCAGAGGTCTTCGTATTTTATACATTCAGTTAATATGTGTTTGATTGTTATGTATGTTCCACATGTGTTGCATATTGGTATGTGTTCTTTGGCCATTAAGAATCCGTGAGTGATTTAATAGGTTTGTGGTATACTACATGGCTTAAGTAAGTTAAAATGACTCTGAACATTTTTATAAAATGTCATTCTATATAGTAAATAATATACCTAATATTACTATTATTATTTATATATAACGTAGTGGCGAAATGTTTCAAGTCTGCTTGCGAATAAAAGTAACAAAAATACTAACCTTTGGACATGAAAATGCGTATAATATATTTAAGATTTTCATCAGAACAACTCACGAGGAATTTCATATTGAGCTTTTGAACTTTTTAACAAAAAATAAAAGTTTGTAAAACTCAAAAAGTTTAAATATTTTAAGTTTCTAGAAATAGCTTATAAATATCAGTGTAAATGTCTTTTAAATTAAATCGTTTCTAGAAAAATATGTTAACAAAAATATTTGGCAAAAATATCAAGATTGTTCATTTTTGAATTATGACAAAATCAAAGTTTCAACCAATCTGGAATATAGGATCTCTATTCTACTCACAAAAAACACCCTCATGTTTCATTTAAAAATTGAAACATTTTTATTGATACGAGAGGCACATAAAACTCAAACACACACATCATTGTAAAATGTAAACATTCATCGTTCAGTTCAGAATCTGTAATCTGGTTTATATTATTCTACACGGGTTTTTTTTTTTTTTGCAGTTGTAAAACGAAATTAACTCGGGTTGTCCTTTTACGGCGCAACGGTCGTTTATACCTAATTAGAAAAATATAAAACCCTGCAGCAATAACACTGCGATTTGACATTATTCGAAAAGGATAATACGTGAAACAGACTCGCGGGGTCTGGTAAATATAATTATAAATAATACGATGTGAATTACAATGACGCTTTTAATGAACTGCAGGCAACTTGTACAACGATAGTTCTTCTGCAGTTATTATGACGCCCAAATTGAATTTAGCAATAATAATATTATGTTTTAATTTTTGCAACAAGCCGCCATACAGCTTTGTCGGCCGCCGGAGCGCACCGTCGCAGCTATAGTATTATAATAGTATGGTCGATTACAACTACAACAATAACAACAAAAACTACAACATCAGAATCAACGATAACTGTAAAAACAAATGCAGAAACCATAGTTATAATAACAATACTAATAATTGTTTTGTGATTGATATCGAACCGCCAACGCGAAAGTTTTAATATCGCTGTACCATATTGTAATTTAAGCTCATATAATACACTAGTGTGTGTATATTTTATGCTATACTATCATTTATTCGCAGGAATAATATTGTAAAATCCTTTAAAAGGCTTGAAATTGGTTTTGATCCACGACGAAGTTAACACAATATCATAGTATTGTTATTATAATAATAGTCAATTCGGTGGTCCACTGCGTATGCGATTTGAATGGAGGTAATTGCAACTTTGTGTTATAATGTTTTATTCAAAAATAAAATAATGCATGCGAGAAAAATTAAGTATAAAAGTGAATTCAGCTTATTAAATAAACAAAATATCGTGCTTGATGTGGTATAAGATAGGTAATATTATTGTTGTATTGGTTATTTAAAAAATTAAAATTAAACTCAGTTGAAAAAGAAATCGGAAATATTAATAAGATATTATTATGACCACAACTAAGTGATCTGGAGACACTTGTCACTATAAAATAATATACCTATCTATGTTTAATGGTAGTTCATCCATCATTAGCATAATATACTGTTATACCTAAATAAAATAAAAAAAAAACATAACAGAGCGCGCATATACTATATAGGTACTGTCTCGTCAATTTTGGAAAATCCAGTTTATGATTTGTCTATGTTATATTTTGATACTTTATATTATATCTCGCTGACATTTTTGACTTTTTCTGAGAAAGTAAAGTGATATTATATTGTTTTAATAATAAGTTCGTACAACTAAAACTGACTGAACAATGCGCTATTTCAATGCCTGTAAGTTGCAAGTATGTTGTAGTATATTGTAATCGATATTTATGAAAACAATAACCAATATCACCTATTGATTACAATTGATTAAGTATAAAAAAATGTTCGTACCACAATATATCTCACATATGTTTAAAAAAATATATCGTTATTGTTACGTGAACATCTTAAGTTTTATATCTCACAGAACTATTATTCTCGAACGCTTTGGACTGTTCAAACAAACCGGAAAATAAAACGGATTTTGAGGGAAGGGTTGGCTCAATAGAAATAACGTAATAATATGTTGGACAAAAATAAGGTACGAAAATGGCAGGATAGGAAATCTATACGCAAATGCGAGAAAAAAGACTCTAGCCACCTCCATATTATTATCTACCCCGCCCAAAGGTTTACCTGCCACTGTTACATCATTATGAGACGATATATTATTATGCATGGTGGTTTGAAAAGCGTGGATGGATAAAGTGAAGACAAACGATCAAATACCGAGCGGTTCGTGATCCATTTATCAAAATAAAATAAAAACCGCATACACCGTGGCATCTTTACGGGACGTTTTTCATTTCAGCCTACCTATAGTCTGTGTCTTCTGATAATCCGTCACAATTTATAATATATTATTAAAATGCCGCGAAATATAAATATAAATACACTCTAAATGCAAACTTTTATTATTAAATTGTCGTTTAACTCTTGCGCAGTCGAATTAATAATCATTTTTATAAGAAATTAATTCACAAATAATATTATATTATTATTATTATTATTATTATTATTATTATTATTATACACAATATTACGCTGGCGAACACCGCCACTAACCTATACCTACTTAAATAATAATTATATATTATGTTAGAACCGATGATAAAAATATTATGATCAGAGGTGTAACAAGTCTGCGCGATATGAGGTTTTTAAATTCACATATTATTATAGCCACCGTGACGCTGAGGGTTTTCCTTGGTCGATTCATATTATCGAATGAATGTTTGAAAGGCGATTTCGTCATACACTATTTCTTAAATTAAACTTTGGTCAACAAAAATTGTCTAGTAGGTAACAATTACATCGAATGAAAAATGCAAAATAATAGTTTCACCTTTGAATGGCATCTGTTACGCATGAAGCGAATCGTGTACTTGGAATGCATTGTCCTAGAGCACCCAAAAATAATAAACTTCAAAATTAAAATCTGGCCTAATGGCATGGTATAAGATATTTTATGCCGTCGTAGTGGTTTCACAATCGAGGTACCAACAATAACATCATTGAAATCGGTGAAATATTTTCATTCACTTATACGTACCATAACATAGAGTATATAGGTAAACCATCACTGATAAATTATAAATAAATGAACTAATATCTTATGAGGTATAGGTGTAGAGTAGCGACGACTGTCTGGTTGGAAAAAAAAAAACGTTTCGGACATAATATTTTACACAATAATTATTATTATCATTATTTGAGTCGTGAAACGTTAACACGTTCGTTTAATCTCTCCGGAGCCTATAATGTATGCACGCCACAATTAACATTTCGTACGCACGTTTTAATTTTTAGTTTTCATCCGTTTGATTATTATTATTTTTTTTGTTTTACAACAATATCATTATTTTTTAAATGGCGTGTCTCAAAAATTAATATAACTATTCAATTTTGAATCTTTGATTTATTCAAGGGGGAGGCAAAATGTCTTATTATATGCAGCTACGAAAATGTTTAGTATAAAGTGTTAATGGTAGTTCCTATAAAAAAATTAATTCCATACGAAGCTTAATTCATCAATATTTAAAGTCATAGTTTTGTCAGTAATTAATATAGGTATTAAACCAAAATTTTAATATTTATTAATCATAAATAATAAGTAGGTACCTATTATTATAATGATGACTTTTAATTTGTAATAAAACGTATATTTTAAAATAAACTTTATTATTTGAAAACCACAACATTTTAAATCGATACTTATTTTTTTCTTTCGTTGGAACTCACCCTATTTTATTTCCTGATTGTATCCACCACTGATTTAATTTATTGAAGATAACATTAAATAAATAAAATGCAGTGTTTTTTGTTACAAATATTTTTTACCCATTTTATAATACAGCCGAATTAGGTAACCTGTACATTATTACAGGTTATGTTTCATATCTGCACACGGAAACTTACATAATTATATTTTACGCGTTCGTGTTCTACACGAACCAATTAATGTCAGATTGAGTTTGAAAATAATTTTCGTTTTCCATTTGTAAAATCGTAATGTTATTCCATTTTTGTGTCATTTTCATGTCAGGTAGTTGTAGACTATAGTCAAGTATATAATAATAATAATAATTTTCGACCACAGGAAATAAAAGTGTTTTAATATCCACCGCAGTATAAGAACTGAAGTGTAAGTATACCGTTACTATGTATACGTTCAAATTACATTCGATCAAATTCAACGATACAGCTGTTATAGTATAGTGCAAGTTAAAAAGCAAAAATATTTAGGTTGTGCTAAAAAAAAATTAACAATCGTCATGAGTCATAACATAACTACTACACACAATTATATAATTTAAAAGCAGGTAGGAAATTGAATGTAGTATAGTACCTATGTGTGTATATATACCTATATTTATGTATAACTTAGAATTTAATGGTATTTTGTCGTACGCATGCAATATGCACATTTGCATTTTTAACTTTTTTAACTTTACGGCCGAAGAGGCACATGAAAAAATAATTAATTTGAAAATGCATAACAGTTTCTACTGCTGCAGTAGTAGAGTTCTCTAGTACATTATTTCAACTGTCGACGAAGCAATGTCCCGACACTTTTGTACTGCTTTATGCGCGTTGTGCACGGCACGGAATTTCTCGTTTATAATAATAATATATATAGAGTAAAATAAAAAACAATCACGTCACGTCATAAACGGCCTAGAAAAGTATTAAAATTGAGTCCAGATGGTATTTTGTATTCTGCATAACACATAACTTATTAATATAATAGTAAAGCGCCTTGCATGTATGTAATGATACCTATTAATTAACTATTTTGTGTTGAACCATAAAAACTAAAATAATCAATGGAACGGCCATCGATTTTTTCAAAAGGTCCTTTGGCAAACTCTAACCTAATACCAATTTCCTATCGTCTCCTGCACTTCTTGGACACTTCAGGAAATACCGACCAGAAGTTATATAAACGCAGCTCGGCATTATACTTATACATACATCTATAATAGCATAATTTGTACCTATATGACTTAAAAAACTTATAATCGTGTAAAGGTTACTATGCGGCTATAGTCAAATTTACTTAACGTGAAAAAAAGAAAAGATCTTACATTTTTTAGTAACAATTTTTTTCTGAAAACAATAAAAGATTTTGTAGTATAATTGTGGGTAATAATATGATGGGTGACAAGCGGAAGTTGGAACTGCGGTTACCTAAGCGGGAAATCAAATATTTCTGAAAATAATAACATTTAATTTTTAATTATCATCATAGCTTAATTAAAAATCGAAGAATTTATTATATGTTGGTAACATTGTGACTAACTTTCAATTCCATGAGGTATTCTTTTTAAAAAATAAACGGTAATTAATAAACAGTACAACCCATCATTTTGACTGATATTACTATCCTCTCGTAACCCCGGAGACTGGGTCACTGACTACCAGTTATAACATTATGGTATCTTCCAGGTTCCCATTCTCATTGTGTCATTACGTAGCGAAAAATTCACGAAGCATGAATTTCCGATAATATTTTTGTATTTTAGTAATTTTTTTTTTTTTTTTGCTTTTCAATAAAATCACTGCACTGTCAAACTTTTCTGCACACATGTTTTATTTATTATTCAAATTATAATATAATAAACCAAACGACCTCCTTGAACGTGTTCCGTTGCAGAAATCGAACGACAAACATTTCACAACTTTTTTACGTCTGATGACGGAAAGTTTGTCGGTTATTCATTATTATCGTGCGAAATATTTCCACATGCCGGCTATATACGTTATATACATATTAAAGTATACAATATGACTAAAATACGAAACGAAGGAAATCCGAAGTTTTTATCATCCGCATTTCTTACGGCCAATGGCAAACTGCACCTAATAATAATACTCGTGCGAGCGAGCGCCTAATCGTCGCTTATATATCATAATGATATTCCATGCGAACTTTTTACAATTAAAATAATATCGAATTGCACATAAATACATGAATGTATGACGCACAAGGTTGGGTATATTACTAAATAAATTGTGACCAGACTCAAGTTTGTTACTCTAGAATAATGTGTCAAAATACAATTTACAAGTTACTTTAAAAAAATGTATCTAAATATAATATACGAGTTATACGCATCACAGTAGGTACCTATATGTATAGTTACCTATATCAATAATTGAATAATATACAAGTTATTAGTTAAATATAAAAAATAAATTTCATTTCAAAATAAATTATGACTAAAATCGGAGAATTCGGTGTTTCACGTATTTCATTAATTATAAAGTAAAATAAATATATTAAACCTTTAAACTATAATTATAATGAAATGGAAGAACACTAGGTGTCTGGATAAATAACAAATAATATAATATACTGAATTCGTACTAGTATAATGACTGAAATATTTATAATGCGATATTTTATAGTAAGTATATTATTCATTATATCGATTGAAGAGTATACTGATAGTTAGAACGATTAATTATATAAACGGGTAACATGATTTCTTATTTTAGTTTGCAAGATACCGGAGTTGTGTCAATAATAATATATATTATAGATTAATTAAATAGATTTGATTAAAATAGTTAAATAATATTGCCAAAAAAATATATCTAAATGCAAGATGCAAGTTATACAATCTGTGACTCAGATACATATCTTATGGCCACGTGTCTTACAATGTCCTGCAGTCCTGATGAATGATGATACATGTGATACAAATATTGTTATGTATAACTCGTTATATTGTATTTTTTTTTAAATATAGGTAATTAGTTTATAATTGTTCGAGAAGTATGTAAACGCTTAGATAGATATACTATTTAAATTTTAGGTTTTTCAGTTATGTATAAATTCAACATATACTTATATTTTATTATTATCGTATGTATGTAAAATGTACAATTTGTTGAAGAGACAAACAATACGCCAGACAAAAGTTCGAAATACTCGAGCACCTTCACGACGCACTGGGGACCAACGAAGATTTCATTAAAAACATTTTATTATTTATAAAATATATCAAATTGCACAATTTAGTTCAAATAAGTTAAACGTGTAAAACATGCCAAAATGTTATCATATCATAGAGGCTTCAATTAAAAAAAAAAAATAAAAATAATAATTGATAAAAACGGGTCCCCAAGCAACAAGCTCAAGTTTTAGGGGGTGCAGTGATAAAATTATAAACCGTTTTTAATATCGTATAACCGATTGGTTATTTTTGTCGGAAAAATAAAATATATTTTTATTATTATAATATAATAGGTATCATGTATGTTTCGTAAATGGTAACCGACGTAACATATCGGACCAGGTCAACGATTACATTTTATTTTCTTCCTTTTTATACCTTAATATTTTATTACGTTTCTCGGAAAACCACTGGATCGGAAAAGCATGCACTCATCGTGGTATTCTATTTCATTCACACTTGTTGAAAGGGCTATCAATCGGTTTGTGAACACCACCGACATGTTTATATTGTTGTTTGTTTCTGTCAAATGTGCCAAAGTCAAATATTCCTTTAAGATTACCTATAATTCATTATTTTTCATGGTTTAAATATACAACACGGCAACGTGCAGGTTTTAAACGTTGTAACAATATATTTTAATAACATGTTACTCACTCTCAACGACACAGTTATAATATTATATACTACACCTATTATTTTCGCGTACAGAAGCGTATCGTTTAAATCGCTAACCTTGGCTTCCACAGTTCCACCCCACCGGAAATTTGAAACCTTGCAGTTAACGCAATAGGTTAGATGTATAGGTACGTTGTGTTAAAATGATTAAAAACATTTTTTTTTTCAAAATAATAGGATTCATAGAATCATGGTTTTTCTATTTTAGAAATGTAATAAATATATTTTAATCAAGTTAGGAAACCCATTCAGCGAACGTGCTAAATGTCCGAGGTTTCTAAACATATTTTAAACAATTACCCAACTATAATTACATTTGCAATTTTAAGATAATTTGGCAGCCTTATAGTATAAATGTTATATAAATATGTGTAAATATTAAAAACCTAATATATAAATTAAATATCTTAATTTTGTAATTATTTGACGGAACATTTCTTAAATTCTTAATGTACCTAATTATATTTCGGATGTAACTAATGATTTCGCTTTTGGCATGTTTATTAAGTACCTAATTACTTGATATACTAATCAAGTCTAAGTGGTTCTCGATCACACGAGATAAATTAAAATCTAACATTAAATACCACATAGTAAATTATCATTGTGTTATAAGTAATTGAAAAATAAACTCTAATTAGAATTAAAATTATCAAAATATGAATATCAAATGTAATTGCATACTACTATACTAGCCAATAATAAAAAAATATTAGAAATTTGGAAAACCTATAGGGACCGGTTGTTGCAGGTCCGTTGTAAAACTACGTTATTATAATTATTACCTTTGTATTATTTTTATAGGACTGTGCAGTAAAGATTTAAAAATCATATTGTTTAGTGCTAGGTAATCTACCAACATTTTATTATTTGTAAAAAACTTTCGCAAATACAAAAAGTTATAGTATGTGTATGGTAAATGATACAGAAAATTACATTAATTTTATATTTATGGAAAAACCGTTATCAGGCATAATAATTATCATATATATACTATAGAGATTAAATTACTTGTTGTTTAATAAATCAGAAACAACTCGTTCAACATTTTGATTTAGATGCATAATCGCAATCAATATATGGATACCATTGGAATCATATTTTATCATTTTAACAAAATGAGTAGTTTATGTGGCTATTGAACCAGTGTATGCAAAAATCTAAGTATCTGAAACTATAGTCTTTATAAGTAGATATACTCGAAAATTCCGGAAAATAAGGATTTAAATAAATGCACTATTAAAGTACCTATAAATAAAAGTGGGAGTGAGCGTGCTCGGTGAATTGCTCTTACCTAAAATATAGTGTATAATATATTATGTAGACACTCGATTGCCAGAACATCGTGACACGTGCGATTTGTGTGTGTAAACATACAAATGGAATACATTGTAAACAGTGTAATGCGCAAGTGGATTTCCATTACAAAGTTCAGGACCGAGTTAGGACATGTATAGAGAGGTACTCGAACATATGCGATACGCATAATATGTATTGCTGGCTAGATTAAATAGTTACGTTGGCCTTTGTTGCGGTCGTTCGGTTTGTATTATAGCTATCCGCCCAGAATAAACAGCCGCGTTTACTCGAATAAAGTCGAAAATCCTACACAAAACCCTCAATATATAATATATACATACATGTAGCTCATACATCATGCGGAAAATAATTCTATTGTTTGTGGAAAAACATCACTAACTGTATATTAGGTACATTATGTATTTTAGTATTCACGGCGGCACGCGCCTCGCTGTTTTCTTTCGGACACGTGTTATTGTGATTTTTTTTTGATATTTTTTATGTTTTGACAAAATAATATTACTTTTACTTGCGCTTGAAATATATTATGAATTCGGGGCTTTAAATCGATTATAAATATTGATAAAAATCATTAGAAATCATCTATGAAACAAAAAGAAGTATCAAAAAAATAATAAAAATAATTTCAGAATATTCGAATAAATGTTACCTAGGATAAAAAGGAATTACTATGTCAATAGTGAATAACTTTTATTGTGTACCTAATAATACAAGTTTTGAATCAAATAAATGATAAAATCATAATTATAACTCTTATGTGTGATTTACTTATTTTATAACAATGTTATATACTATGTTAGTGTTTACCAGGTTTATCTGCGTATTTTTTGATTTCCAGCTTTAAATTTATAAAAATTAATAAATTAGTATATTCTATAAGATACAACTATGGCTGTTGGGTTCTTAAAATAGTAGACAGTAGAAAGATATGTTGGTCAGTGTTAATCTGTATGATGGTTTTCTGCCCGACCTCTGCGTTTTATTTCGTTATCTGCATATGTGAAAAAAATCGATACATTCGTATGAAACTGTTATCATTTTACCTTAAACGTTTTGAGTTTAGAGAGTTTTTCCAATAACCAGATTTACGTTTTGTTTAACCTAACAAATCAATGTAATATAATTTAAACACAAAAAAATAACCATTCCAATCAATCGTGTTATTCGCGCAGTACACACTCTGTCATTGCCACTTGGGGATGCGGTCTGATGGTGGGGAGGAGAGTTGAGCGGACATTTCACTGCTATTTTTTTTCATTTTACTTATCGCCGCGATACAATTTATCGAGATTGAATAATAATAAAAACAACAACAACAATAATACAAAAAGGTTAGGTGGAAACGCTATTCGCGCAACACAAAGAGTACCGCCTATAGCAAAAAAAAAAAAGAAGAAGAAGTGCCCAAGTCTTACAATGAAAGTCAAGTGCAAGTCACGGGCAGCGAAGGAGGTTTGGAAAAGGAGCAGACCGGGGTGGGAGGATGGAAGAAAATAAGGAAGAATGGGTGTGTGTATATAGTGCGGTGTGAAGCAAGCGGTCGTACGTGTAGACCGTAGGTATACACATATATATATTTGTACCACGGTATCAGCTGGAGGATAAATTCACCAGAGACATTTGTCAAAGACGCTAAACAAAGATTTATGTGACTCCGGCAGACAATGGGTCTACACGCCCGCCGCGAGTGTTACGGTGCGCGTGCGTGCGTGTGCGGAGTTGGGCAAAAATAATAATAATATAACCTGTTGGCCTATTGCGAATAAAATCTCTGCCTACCTATACACATGATGTACCGAGTCTTTCGATGGTCGCAGGCTTATATCGGTCGTCGCATACATTATCATCGTACCTATATATATATTATATATATATATATATATACGTCGACAACTGCGTGTGCAGTGATATCCGTTTTACCGCTCCCGGTCGATTCGTACACCCACATGGGTAATATATTACGAGGGGTCGTTGGTATTGCCTTTTGGGCCCGCCGTCTTCCGCTGACTTCGCGCGGCTGAATGGTTTATTTAATATAGGTAATGTTATTTTTATGCATATAGAAAATGCCTTTCGCTTTTTATCGTCTCGAGGTGGTCATTTCATTGCCCCCGAACGTACCAAATTTTTCTCCGACGCGAACGTCTATTGCTGCCGCCGGAGCCCCTATTATTTGCGTCCCACAGTAGTATATAGATATATAATTATGATGTTATATCATTATTATATTCTATATTGGTCTGATAGTTCAGTTTTTTTTTTTATTCTTTCAGCGATTCAACCAGCTACGGTATATTTATAAGAGCGCACTTTATTCAATTCAAAGTGAATAATTACCATCATTGCCATCGAAATTAGATAAAAAAATAAATTAAGATAAATTAACTAGGTATGATGACTTGTAAAAAGCCTTTAAAATGTATAAACCTAATTTTTGACTGACATGTTGGATTCATTTATGATTATATTTTATTTTATTATATTATTGACTTTATTGATTTTGATTGGATTAAAGTGATTTAACGAATACTTAATTTTTTGTTATATTCGCAGATAAACAAATGAGTGGATGACTTATATTTATATATTTTATATTATTATTATTATTATTATCTATAATATATTATTGACTTTTGATTAGACGCAACGTATATTTGATTTTTACATATATCATAAAATTATACATTGAATAAACATATTTCTATTTATTATTTATTTAATTAACAGTTGTCTGAGAATTACTGGTTAAAATACATGGATTGAGCTCCGGATCTTTTAGGACGGAAAATTCTTTCATTTTTTATGGAACGCAAATCTGCGTATACGCTCTTCTTGCTGTTATCGTAAACTTACTCAGGTTCAGCGTACCTACATATGTTACGCATAGTGAATAAGCAAATATGAGATATTGTTGCCACACTATTGAGTAAAGTATTATGTCATCACGGCCATCCAGTAGTCAAAAGTACAAATTTTCAAAGTTTGGGGATTACCTTTTAAATTCCCCCCCCCCTCAATTTCATATATTAGCGTCATATCAAGCTGTAGGATGTGTTATTGTTAAATTAAAGCGTAATAATATTATCTAAGGCACCAGGATGGTTTTTAATAATACTTTGAAGCATGTTATGAGCATTTTAAAATTGACACACAAAATTACATACGAATCCTACGAATGAAACCCTAGATAATATTATAATTACCCTTAAACTTTATGATAAAAATAATACGTCAATTCACATTATTTAAAACAACAAAATACAATTTGCTGTCTTGCGTTATGCTAGATTATATAAAGCCGAGTGAATGATCTACAGTGGTCACCATTAAACGAGTATTTATTTATTAAAATAAGGACCAGAATTGATAATAGAGAAAAATATTATGTTTACAAATTATAATCGTCTCTTTTCCACCAGCTACGCATATTTTACTAGAACGTCGATGCGAAACAACGAGATAAACACGACCATTGATATTACTTTTACTATGAGGCGAGAGTATATTATTATGATAATATTACAATGTGTCATTGACATTTTTTTCGTGAGGACTCTCGTATAGAACTGCACCTGTGCTTATTCTCGCCTCACAGAGTGTAACTTCTGTTAAGATTTCAGAAAAATGTGTTCAATAATATTGTCAATAGGTAAAAACGAAATAATATGATTCACTAATATTCAGTCAAGTACCTACGAGATAGTGTGTTATTATTATACCAGTTAGAATGGCAGAAAAATTAAAACTATATTATGCATAATGAGTACCGTGTAAACTGTGAAAAGTCAAAACCTATCAAGAAACATTATGATGATTGCGAAAGCGTCTAGGATTATTTTGTAATTATGTGTTGGATACGAGACTAAAGAAAGACTTAAATTATTGTTCATAAACTTACCGAGCACTCCAATCATATAAACTCTAAGAAATTAAATTCAAAGTGTTTTTACTTCGCGAGTTTTTTGCACTGCTCTCGTAGAGCATTGAAATACTTTGCATACGATAGAAGTTATATAACGGAAAACTATAAATTCTGAAACAATCTGAACTACTGATTCATTGTAATAAGGTAGGTACTTATCTGATAGGTATATCTTCGTTTTATTAATGTAAATATTAAATTATCCATAAAATAAAACAATAAATAAATTATCATTACGATATTGCGACACTTATTATTAATATATGTTTATCGTGTCATTTTTCAGCCCGATTCACGCTGTTAACGGTGCATAACAAATCGATAATATTCGTGATTATGAATAATGTACCAATTTTGGTGGGGTAAATCTTTAGTTATGCTTACTGTGGCACGAAGGTCAGCCCATTCCTATAATACGAGTCGTGTTGGTAGGTACTGCACACAATATAGTTATACATATGTAGAATGCAAATTATTGTAAAAAAATTAAAATATTGAAAGAAAATAATTTTTTTCTCGAAGAAACCCACATTCGTACGTTACTGGACCTCTAATATGTAGATACAAGAAAAACATAAATTAGTTACACAAAACGGAGAAAATATATTATACCGTAGTCGCGTTATATACGTAGCTACATTGTTATTATTTTATCCTGTACCTAATAATTTTAATAAATATTTCTTGACGCGATATTCATAATAATATTATCATTATTGAGACTCGACAAAATAAAAATGTTAGCGGAGGATTATCGGCAGGATGTAGTGTTTACGAAAAACAGTTAAATCGAGTGAAATATCGTCAAGATCTCGTTAGTTCCACATTCGATTATCGCCTCGTGCACTATACTATTATAATGCAAGCCTGGGCAAGTTAATGAAAATATTTAACTGAGTTAAGTTAAGTTGATGGAAAACTTTTAAAAAAGTTTAAAGTTAATAGTTAACCTGATTTTTTTTTTAACTCAGTTAAGTTAAAAGTTATATGAACATTTTCAATTAACTTAATAACTTAAGTTAAGTTATTTTTTTTTTTTTAAATATCTATATTATATACCCAGTAATATGGTATAAAATCATAAAAATCATAAATATTATTGAACACAGGAAATAGCCAATAGCTTTTCTATACATAGAATTAAATTATTATAGGTACTGATGAATATAATTATGTAGTAGGTACCAAAAGCATACAAAATGCCGAAATAAATACAATCTTTTGATTTATTAATACAAATAAATATTAATACAGATAGGTATTAATACCATTAACATTTTTTTTTAAATTATTAAATAAAAATAACATGGTATTTACTATTTACTATTTAGGAATGACTTAATTAAATAATATTAAACTCTGAATACTATTTCAGGGAACGGACTTTATACTTCAGTAAAATATTTATTAAATTTTAGCAAAAGAGTTATCTCAAAGTTTTTATCCGCCATTGAACCTCTTCGCTTATTAAATAACGCTGAATAAACGTCCCACATGAGCTGAAGAAGGAATTGCTGTATGAGATTGGATGTAAGCGTTTTTTATATAGAATATTCTATTCTTGCGTGCTGATAGGAGCCGTGAACTAAAAGTGAAATGTAAATTAGTGAACACAAGAAAGCTATGGTATGTCTATATACAATATTGGCCGTTTATAAATATAAACATTTGAAATATAAAATATATATATGAACATAACCCAATTGGTTTTAATTTAAAAATAACTTATTTTAATTATTTATGGCGAAAATATTTTATAATAATATCATTAATAATATGTTCTTGAGAATTGTACATTTGTGATTACTGATTAGTGATTAGTGATTTGTATCTATATCAATATGACAATATATTATTATTATATATAATAATATAATATTGTATTAATAATTATTAGTATTTATAAATTATTATTATTGTTATAATATTGTTATCATTACAATTTACAATACGCCCGTATGTCACAGTATGCCCAGTCCATACTGGGTAATGGGTATGGTATCTTTATACATATTATATTATTACCTATATATATATATTATATTATAATATAATATATACCTATATGGCTATTGCTATATGTATTTTTCTTGAAGAATTCTGCTTATTCGAACAATAAATAAATTTAACTATATTTCTAATTTCCTATTCTAGTAAATGGTTAATAATAATAATTTTATTATACCTATTTATTATTTTATTATTTATAAATTAACTTAACTTGAATTTGATTGAAAGTAACTAGTTATTTATTAAGTTAATTTCAATAAAAATAAGTTAAGTTAAAAATTAAGTTAATGAAAATTAAATTTTAAAAAGTTAAGTTAATAAGTTAAAATTAACTTAACTTTTAACTTAACTTTAACTTTTTAACTCGTTTATGCCCAGGCTTGTTATAATGTACCACCTGCTTGGTAATTCCAACATCAATTTAATATTATATTGCAATACCTATAGATAATTAATCATAATTTGTAAATGAAGAATATTATATCGTTAGATGATTTCTTATATCGTTATTAATAATCGTCGGAATTGAACACTATATATATATTGTGTACACCATAATAATTGTAAATGAACATGTTTGTATTGAATTATGTATAAGCAAAAACACAAATTTACAATATAAATAGGTACTAATTATGGATACCTATAGATGATAAACCATGCAAAATTTAAAGACGATCATTACAACTTACAAATTATAAAATATACTATTTAATATTAATGATCGATGAAAGAAATAAATTTAAATAAGTCATATGAAATCCACCGACGAGAGTGCTAAATTACCGGTTTTTAAACCTTAAACGTATTTCAAACAATAAACTTTAATTCCATACAGAATTTTAAAAAGATTGTTGTTACCTAACCTAGTCTGTGAAGATGAAACCTAAATTAATACAACATCTTAGTTTGTAAATAATTGACAAATGACAGAGCGTTTTTAAAATTAGACAGTATAAAAAATTAAAAATATGAGTATTAAATAATATATTATAATGTCATATTATTGTACTTGCCGATATTTAAAAAAGTATCAGACAGGCACACAGACCGGTTGTCAGTCACTCATATCGCTTCGCTTATAATAATCACGGTTGTAAAACCACATATTAATATTGATATTTTATAATATTATAACAACGTTAGGAATAATAATATCATACATCTCCTTGTTAACCAAATTAACAATCGCAACTATTGAAGGACGGACGGTCGGACCCACCATGGATATGTAAGGTATCTCGACTTAGGTTTAGAAGTATAAAATCAATATTACGTAAGGTAGTAATTATTATATTCATGTGAAACAGTGAAACGATTAGGTAAGTTATAAGAGATATGAATATTTGTAGGTGATTCATAAAGAAATATAATTATTAAATATAAAACACGCACATGGTAGGTAGGTACCCATAATGTTTTATGTTCATTTTTATATAATCCTAAAGAACCAGCTTTTAAGTATCAGTAGATCACGATTATTATTATATGGCATTAATGCCGTTGACGTGCGTATAGCAATATAATAATTATTGTATACCAAACTGTAATGATGATTATTTTATTTTTATTCATACGCACGCATATTAACATCTCAACAGGGTTAAAAGTGTAGTAAATTATTGCGAACGAATTATGCATGGCTGGCTGCAAACAAGTTTTAACTCGGCACGAGAATCTTTTAGAAAAAAAAAAGTTTAAGTTATTTCAAGATAAAAGCATGCGCGAACCTGGCTACTTAATGAATAGTTATTAGACCAGCGAGCACGGTTGCAAATGGGGCATTATGTTTTGATGACGCCCTAAGGCGAATTTTTTTTCTCTATAAAATAATATTATTTCATCATTGAGAAGGTTGAATACTTTATACACAAAATTAAGTAGTATAACACATAAAACTAAACCATTTCGACTATGGTCTTCGACGATTGGATCACTGCGAAGCGACTATTTATAATATAATATTATATAGGTAATCGACTTGTAAGAAAATCGATGGTATACGTTTTTAAATATCGTCGTAAAACGATCATAAAACACGTAGAGTGGAGTCGCTTGATAGTATAAATAATTTTGATTCAAATTTCGTAAAATATTTAAGTTTATTCTTTTCTATTAAGTATTATAAAATCAATTTTTATTATTCAATCAAAACTATGCTATGCTCATATTAAAGTTTTTTTTTATAATTCTAAAATGTAATCAATTTTCTTTGGGTGGATTATTTTTAAGAAAATGAAAAAACTCATTTGGAAATCGACTTCGATAAGTAATAAGTATCTACCACCTACTTATTACAAAATAATAGTTCGTGAATATATATATATATCGTTCTATAACTTTATAAAAAAAAAAGATTGTTTAAAATGATGATCTAATAAACGAAAAAAAAACCATCAGATTGAATATTAAACGGAAATAAAATATAATGTATTTTTATTTTATAATAATAATTATGTACCTATAATATAGTACAACTTGCGCAACCCACTTTACAGGTTTCAAGGTTTGTTTGAATTTAATATAATATGTTAGGTATACTCATTCGACTAATGTTCTTACGTCGTCGGGGGATTATTAATAACAACGCAATTAGCTTCGGTAATTTATTATTCTTGGCCGTAATTGATAATATAATATATTATATAGTACCTATAATATAATACATATGTTTTGTGTACTATTATGTACGAGAGTTCTCGTACACAATTTTCGAAGTATTATTGAAACGTATAATGCATGTGCCGTACAAGACAGACTATATTATTATTATTAGTTATATTATTGAAGTATTGCATATTATTATTATTTATTATTAATAATATTATTATCAAGCATCGTCGACCTTATACACTTATACCCAATAAGTGGCTAAAAGTATTGAAAACATTAAATCAACCGAGTTACGTTTGAATAAAAATGCAATTATTTGTTTATTTCTGTGTAGAATTTGATATTTGATCCGTATTGGAAAATAATAAATATATAGTACATTATTATTATTGTGTTATACTTGCTACTGTTTTGTTAATATTATTATGAGGGTGGACGTATTGCAACCAGGGCTTAAAATCGAAATGAAGTGTTTTTATATTATTTCGATTTCAATTTTGCTTATTATGATATTAGTTTTTTCAGTTTGAATTTAAAATAATAAAATTATTTTATAATTTAATGATTTTTACATTGTTGCACAATATAATAATTTTATATCATTTTCTGGATTGTAATTAGATTTTAAACATGGTTTTTCACTTTTTCGATTCAAAATATCGCTTTTGTATTTTTATGATTTTATTAATTTTGATTTCTACCAACGAGCCGCAGATACGTGCAGCATAGTCGTTAACGCGTCGTTATGCAAGGCTGTGAAATAGTGCTAAAAAAATTAAATTATCTACCACTGAAAAATATTATTTATCTGTTGCAGGTTATTGTTGAATTTTAAATTTGAATTAAATTTGTTTTACATTTTAAGCCAATTATTGTATAGATACCAATACAAATTGTAAAATGATTTTTAATTTGACATTAATTTCATAAATAATAATTAATACAACAATTTCATCACCTAATAACTCGTCATTTCATTGAGGAATATTAACTTTTTTATCGGTACATATGAAATTCATTTTGAAATCGATTTCATGCCCCGATTGCCCCGATTTGTATTATATTATGGTAGTTACATCAAAACGTTAGAACACACAATTTTCACGGAAAACTACTCAAAATAAGACTTCACTAAACGTACCGCGCTTAATATCGTAATATTATATATTATTTTATTCGTGTGCCGGGAAATTAAGCGGACGTATTACGATTGGGAACGTTTTACCTTTTTCGTAACATGATTGCGAACGACTGTCGGCTGATCAAAGACATTTTTTTACCCGTAAAACGAACCACTGCGGACGTTTCTTTCAAGCGACATTGCCAAATTATTGTTGATGTAATTAATTATAGTTATAACCGAAACCACTATACGTGTAGGAGGATCCGAAATGTGAAATTGACTGTGGCATGCCTACTTGCGACTACGTCTTATGGAAGCTATATCTGCTCTTCTAAATTGGTGGCTTTAAAAGAATATCAGTAATAGTAAGAGAGATTTTGAATTTAATAGTATATTTACGCAAAATTAAGTACCTACCAATACGTTTTTGAATAAATAAATTTAGTTAATATGTTATTTTTGTTTTGTTTAAATTAATTACAATTTATTATAATATTATATTTATCTATTACTAGCTAATCACTAGTAGGTATACCTATTAAATATAATTATCAAAATGAAGTACATATTATAATATAATTTCTATAATTGTAGGTAACTATATATTATATTTCTTTAAAATTTTTTACTAACTAATTTAATATAATAAAGAATGCAATGCCGTGGATTTTAAATATAAAATAACCACCACCTGCTATAAATTTACTACTTTATAATAGTTTTTTTGTTCCAATAATTATTATTACTATTCGTATACCTAATCATTGTGAATAAAAACCTAATTTCTAAATATGATTGATTAATGGAGTTGTGCGTAATAGTTATGCTTTCTGTGAGGGGAAAATATTTTTTCAAACCAACATTTGAATTAACTGATGGTTATACATACGATCTGGCAATGCCGCATTAAAAAACAGTAAAAACGATCGCAATCGTGGTCTCACGCGGAAAAACTGCAGTAGAATATACATACGCTATTATAGAACGTTCACCGGATATCGCAAATTTTTACAGCTGTTTGGTTGGGCACGGGAAATTAATAATACCTGAAACACAAAAAAAAAACACAAAATTAGTAAGTAATTACGAGAAAATAATTCTGTAAATTCTTTAAATTTCAATAAGTATTTTATACAGTAATAGATGATAGTAGGTAAATCATCTTTAGACGATTAACAATAATAATGTATGCAATTATTACCAAGACTTTTTTGTACTTGGTAATTCACATTTGTTCAATAACCACACAAAGAACGGCAAATAATCGGTGGTTGTTTTGAAGAGAAGGTGATAGAGAGGGGGGCTATCGCCTCCCACCTAGGGACTTAGTTAATTACTTTTAATATGTAAAAATAATAATTTATTATTAACAGTACATTTTTATAAAAGTTGTAAAATTGAAACCTCTAATTATTATAACATTGTCTCTAGCGATGTTTAATTATTTCACGAAAGTTCACGTTACATAATATAGGTAAGTAATACGAATATTATGACAATTAATTGTCACTTTATCTCGATATTAAAATTATAGAGTCATAATACCGCTGGTATAATTAATCTACATCCATAAACCAACTATAAACATCTACAATAACAATAATATAGTACCTAGAACAATAAATATATTATTAATTGTATCGGTGATATCACTAAATATCGGTATATTGTATCGCTGGGGCTGTTTGCACAGGTACCTCGTATATGGTTTATTATATGGTAGCAATATATTGTATTGACACGTTGTGTAAACTATAATTATTACTTATTAGTTATGAATTGCTTTAGTAGAGTTCGGTTATGATAGGATGTCAGCGCACTATATAATTGTTTCCACTTTTGAACTCAGACAATTTACATTTAGCAGAACCCTCTTAATATCATATACGTAGAAAATTGTTGACTAATTCTCAAACTTAAAGGTATCAAAAGGTTAATCTTAGGAACCTCACACGTATTATTTTATATTTTAATTTTAAAGCTGGTTTGATGGATTTTTAAAATATGACAGTAATAATATTCTAATATTTTACACAGATATCAATCGATGTGGATTCAAAATAATAAAATCCTACATGAGGTGCTCTACATAATTAATATCTAACTATTACCTAGTTTCCTTTATTTATACTTATATTCACTCAGACACGAAATTGGGTCTGCTGAACTCAATATCTCCCGTGTTACGTGTGAATCGGATAGAGAAAACAAACGGTGCGCCTGACTCATCACTTGAAGACGAAATCTTTATTACAATATCACTATACGTATTGTAGTTTAGCCTTTATATAATATAATACTACTGCGTCGTCTATTACGCTTTTGTATTGATTTATGTCGCTAGCGATGTTATTATTTATTTCCATGATGAGATCTCACGATAAGATTATATTATAATATAATAGAAGCATGTCCAGTAGACATTTCTTAAGTTCTGTGCTTTTGTTTGAAGTATTCAATACATATCACGTGATTTCTCTCTTGTTTTTCATGCACACTACTTAAAATCACATAGAAGTGTAGAAGGGTTGATAAAGTTATTTTGTATTTTGTCTAAAACTATTAATTTATTCCGATATAGTCATATAGATGACCCTTCAGTAATATTGGGTTATATCAATTTCCTTGCCACCCTAGGAATCTTCACAATTTCCATTCGTTTTCTATTATTCCAATTTTTTCCGAACATATATTGCGTTATTTAAAAAACGATGCTTTAAGCAGAATTATGAAGTTGACCAACATGAGGACCCATAATTCCTCATTTGATTTATTGTTATTTATTATTTTAATTGATATAACTATAATTATTATACTATTATTTTTCAATACAATTTTCTTACTATTTTTTGTTTTTATTATTAGATATTGTTACTTTTTAAAAATGTTTTAATTTTCTAAGTCTTAGCTGATATTCAACATATTTTGAATTGGATCTAACCGGTAAGTATAAATAAAATATATTATTTCGACGACCCGAGTTCTGGAGCTTTTTTCGGTCGAATCACCGATCTCCGTTGCGCAATATTATGTAATTATTATCAGGAGGGCCTGTGGCGACGGGCATCGTTTTATCTGATGATAATAAAACTAAATAATTAATAATGTCAACAATATGCCACACGTGGACAACGAGTTCAAAATTGAAAACGACACAATTGTTTTACTACTAATATTTTACACATGACCATTATATATCATCGTTAGTTATACTTGTTGAATCGCTCCAACTATATAATACGCAGTAATCAACCTCTCGACTGTTTAATAAAATGGCTTAGTCGCTTTTTACAGTGGACCGGCACACAACGAATTATTTTTCCACACGATTTACCGGAAAAAAAATTTTTTAATAAATATTTCCTCGTACGTTTGAACTGGACGAGGTAATATAGGTATAACTTACCTATAAATATATATATTTTTTCAATTTTCTAAAAAATTATGGTGTTGACTTTGTATTTTATTTTAATCTTGACACATAATTTATGGCAGGTACCTATATAATTTGTATATATTAATTATATTTGGCCATATACCAATATTATTTGTGTTGTCACTTATTTTATGAAATAACTTTATTAATATATAGAAAAACATATAGGTATTATGTTGTTATATGCTAATAATAATAAATATAAATAACATACTGCAGAACCTTCGTTATTGCTCATTACGTATGAGTAATCATTTTCATAAAACAAACAAAAATTAAAAATTTTAAGAACATCATACATTAATTAATTACTTTCAATTACTTATAATTTTCTATCTTGCAAGTTTCGACTAGAACTAGGACTTTTTAATTTTAAAGTTCAAGTTCTATTGAAACTTTCAACTTTGAAGAATAAATGATGTATTGGTTTGTTTTTATATTATAGTTTGACTAATGTTGATTAAAAACATGGCAACTAATAATTGATTTAACTAATTATGAGATTTATCCTCATTTTTTTTTTTTTTTAATAACATAATTTCTCGCCTGTATAAATTATAAAACTCTTATTGTTTATTATAAGATAAATTTTGAATTAATATTAGGTAATTCAAAATTATTGGAACTTAATCACACTTTTTCCGTGGCTAGTCCAATATCGTCTCAGACATTGTAATCGTTGACACCCTCCTTACCCCTACTGCTTATCAATTAAAAATAGTATTATTATGAATAATATATAACTGCAGGTAAACAAGTATGAAACGGTCATCAGTCTGTTCCGTTTTCGTAAATACCTCTTTAAAAATATGATGTCGTTACTACAGCGTTTCCCACACTATTTAACAATATACCCCATTATTATTATGGAGAATTATTTTTTGATAGGTCAGACCTTTCGGAACCACATCGTTTTTAGCTTGTTTTGTTTTTTTTTTTTTTTGTGCTCATAAATAAGTATCACTTATTCGTAGATCTCAAGTTTCCGTATGAATAAAAACACCGACTTACCTATCTATACGCATTGTTTAATAAAAATACTTATTGTTTTCGCCTCGTA
Organism: Nasonovia ribisnigri; assembly: GCA_027563435.1. Taxonomy (NCBI): domain Eukaryota; kingdom Metazoa; phylum Arthropoda; class Insecta; order Hemiptera; family Aphididae; genus Nasonovia; species Nasonovia ribisnigri. The sequence goes on from JANEHU010004771.1 coordinate 450,831, forward strand.
GTTTGTTACCTACTTCGTTTAAATTGCTTTCGTCACTCACATACGTCTTATTTTTCGCTTCATCGAAATTGATTTGAAAATTGAAAAAAACGCAGGCGCCGTGGACCGCCAGCCACAGTCATGACAGGGTACGGACCACCGGTTGGAAAACACTCAAACACAGCTGCGCCAGCTTTACCACACAACTACTATTAAAATTGTATACAACAACTACTCCGTCTAATGCCCTATACTATTATTATCATTATCATCATTATCATCATTATTGTCGTTCCGGTTTCGTCTTGCAGCACGTGCCCATGCACTGCGACGACATCACGCATTCACGCCCCGTTGACCGCCGCGTAATCATAATCGCTCCGTCGTGACGTCTGACCGCCATCTCTCGCGCGAGCGGGGGATATCCGTCTGCGGATTTATTTTCGTATAGACCGCCAGACAATAGACGGTATTGTACTACACGGGACAGTGTCACACGCTTAAAAATATTATTGCCTAATTATAATGCTCGCGCCGTTTGATAGTATTATTATCATATCTACGCGTTGTCGTATAAGACTATGCGCTTCGTAGGTATAGGTACCTACTCGATTTTCGACCGGCCTTGTCCCCCGGCCCGTCATTTTCAGCGCACGAGTCCATGTCGTGGTTGTATGCCGTAGTCTATAAATAAAATCGGATAACGAACGCGTATTGCACCGTCCCACCGTACGTAAAAATTTAAATAAATTGTCTGCGCACGCGAATATCGTCAGTGCCGTACCCGGGGCCACACGGTGGCGCATAGCCAACGTATAGTGGGCACGTGCCTGGATATCGATAACCTTTGATAGGTTTAATTTTTCGATGTGACTCTTTTTACCTGTAAAAATACAACACGGTCGCATATTTTTCAATTTTTTTATAATTGACGAAGCACAACACTCATTGCACTGCATTTTTACCGTATTATATTATTTGAGAAAAAGTCTGGTTAATGGGCCGGTGTATACAGCTCAATAATTCATTCCTTAATAGGACGTCCCATCACTCTCGCCCACATATTATGTTGTCTCCGTGTTACACACGTACGACATACCAAATTTACTTTCACCGGTTTCAGTAGTGTGCTGTTCGTGTTTACATTAGAGTGAAATGACTAATTTTCTAACTTTTAGGTAAGTAAGAACATCATCTGTGTTTTCTCGTTGGTTTTTTACGATATTTTAATTTTTAAGTGAGTTATGAGTATGTAAAATATTAATATTTAAAAATGTTCTTAATACCTCACTTAAAAATTAAAATATCATAAAAAACCAACGTGTTTCAGACGGAGACAACATATGCTGGTGAGACGTCCTTTTAAGGATATTATATAGAATATGTTTCAAGGGTAGACTTGGATGAAGATAACGATTCGGACATAGTTATTTGTTAAAAGTGCCCTGTAACATTTTGAAAACGAATCGGCCCAAAAAAAAGACAATGTTTTTTTAATAAAATTTGATACCATCGTCAACCCACCCCGGGGTACGTTTACCTATATGCGACATAATTATAATAAGAGAGAGAAATGAGAATTCAAAACTACGAAGTACTACGAATTTCGACATAATTATGTTCTATTTTGAATACTTGCAATTTGAGTTTATAGCGCATTTTCAGCAGTGTCAATCACTTTGTTTTCGTCTTTTTCAATGTTACCAAAGATGAGTTTATTAAATCCGTTTCGTACAGCATAATAATACTGCAGTACAGACGTTCTTAACGACGTTTTAATCTTCATCATGGCAGAAAACTTCTTTCTATAAAGTCACGGCACTAATTGGAATAGTTGAAAGCGACTAACTTTGTATAATATATACCATGTATTACTATACTTAACGTCTTAATATTCAACAAAAAAAAATCCATCGCGAGGACATTATACGCGGAAATCAATTCGTCCTTATTTAGTGAGCTTGGAGGGCTTTCACGAGTGGAAATCGTTTCGAGCGGGCACTGAATCGCTGGCTGCCACCTCTATATCAGGTGTATAGGTACAAGATAAATCAGATATGGAAAAAAAGTCATTAGGACTTAAGAGTACACGTACATAAATAATTATTTCTGAAAACCGTTTCGCGCGAAAGAGAATCATTCAGTAGGCTACAGTCGGTACAGTTGAGAAACCAATTTTTTAATTATTCTGTGTTGTATAATGGTTTTTTTTATTTAATAGCGTAAGTACAAAAAAAAGTTATTTACGTCTTAAGAACTTAACAATTACTTGTTTTGTATTAATATATCATCAAAAGTATAAAAACCCTGCAACACATAAAATAGGTTTATTATTGTCTATAATAACTATTAATTATCGTTTATTGATTGGTTTTCTTCAATAACTATGTGTAGTTTACCCAAGTGGTTTTTTTCCACAAAATGTATGTCTATGTAGTATAATTTTGCAATTGTGCAACAACCAACAATCGTTCTGACATAGGTAACTGGTACTTGGAAATTAATTTGAATATTTAAATATTGCAATATAAAATTAATTAATTAATATGATTAAAATAAACGGCACAAGATCACTTTAATAGTTTTATTTATTATTAGATCGTTTATTACACAGCGTAGTGGTAATAATAGGTATAATAAGCCTTCACGCACTGTAGTACCTACCTACATGTATCATCCCATCGTTGGCTGGTATTCATCATCGAAGTTGGCCATTCACTTTAGCTGAAACGTACATTTTATTTTGGAACTTTTTCATTTGACTAGATAGCTAATTTTATAACTGACTTCATAATATGGTATGTTGAATAATATATTGCTTGATAACTACTAACATAGGTAGCTTAACGTTCTTGAATTAACAACTTTAGTTAATTTTTTTTTATACAACTACCTATCCAAACCACCCAAGACTTCATTTCCGGTCCTCTTCCGGCTTGTTTCTTCTGCAATGTACAGTGTACATCATCGCGGATGGATGCTGTCAAAGCCTGTCCCACTTAACGATGTGCACATTTCCGGGAAATTCACCGGAATATTTCCAAGACCGGGGATTTATAATTGTTAAACATACCTAATGTCTATAGTTCATATGCTTCAATATTTCAGATATTTAATTCACCAGCAGTCATGCGAGTTATTCAAATGAAAACATAATTTTATACTTTTGTATAAAATAATATTTGAAAAGAATACAACTATAAACTTTTCGGTGATTCTCAAAATATATCATAAAAATCTAATTAAAATTATACACTTAAATATCAGTCATCAGTGTATGATATAATATATGTGGCGATGACAACGACGCCGACGACCACCACTACATGTCATATTATAATCTTAGAGATCCGTTTGGAGGTCATGTTCGAAGTTCGCTGGTCGTCGTACGCAGTATATATACGTGTGACAGTTCCGCGCACTGCTGTCAACATAATATAATAATATACTATAGCAGCTTAACACGCGCATAATCATATACTATACGCCTATTTCAGTAGCTTATAATGTTGAACTATCTTGCCATGGGGCTTGTGAGCTGGTAATTCTCGATGAAGTATATGGGAGTAGCGATGAGTTGCGGTTTCACGTTACTCCGCCCGGTTGGAACTTATATAAACTCGGCCAGATTACAGATATACTTATAATTATAATACCTATATATACATCGCGGTCCTTTTATAACTAATAATTGCCTCTGTACGTGCATGTTGTGGTTGTCAAACGTCTCGTGTATATTTTGATGATCTTCTGAAATGTTAGTACCGAAAACCGCGTAACTATATATCAGCTAGTGTGACGTACCTACAGATTTTGTTACAACTATATTATAAAATTCAGTGGCGTGATCATTATTTGCGGTTCACACTCGGAATGTCTTCGATAGTTATAATACTGATTTCATTATCGATGAAAAATTCGTCAAATATTTTATTATGAACAGAAAACTTAAGGTTACGTTTTTTTTTTCAAGTTTTAACTTAGGTGAAATCTATGAGTTATTAAAATGTAAGCTGAATATTATGTTTATTTCGATAAAGCCCATAATTATAGTTTTAAGTAATTTTCTAGATTTTTTTCGAAATCCAAACGTAAGTCTAGGTGTTTGTAGAGGTTATTCAAGTGCAATAATAATTGAGAGTAGAGAGGTGGATTATGTCAAAGAAATAATCGATTTAAAGTTTGGTGCAAATAACACATAATAGTATGTTGTATATTGTATTTTGGGTCGATTTTGTTGAGAATCAAATATACAGCCATATTAATAATAGCAAGTATAGCAGTATGATTTATTAATGATATGGTGACGGATCAACAACATTTTTGATAGTGACAAGTTCTGCTGAACAGCGATGTCGTGACAGACAGCACAATCAATGAGAATCGGAATCGTATCGAGAAAGGGACCGAATCAGAAAAAATAAAATACGGTGTACGGTTTGAAGTCGGCTACATAATACAACTATATTATAGCGGCGGACTACTGTAGTGTCTTAATTTCAAAGTCGTCATATCTGCACCGATCAACCGCGGTATACTCCAATCTAGTTTTGACTTGGTGTCTGCATATATATATATGTAGCTGGACTATACGTGATCGTGACGACTTTTTACTCTCTCACGCCACCATCCTTTGGTTGTTCACACGTGCGACGTGCACAGTGTAATATATACCTAACTATACCATGCGTGATATAGACACGTTTCGACGTGATGCTTTCCGACAGTGTTGTCGGGCACGTTTGTCCAGAGATATCCAGATCCACCATACCCCTCTCACACATTCAGTCGCATAGAAGTTTTTTTTCTGGATGTACATTTTATTTTATTATGTTTTTTTAAATATTATGTTATAATATACACCCAAAAGTTTTATCGACCACCTCAAGCATGCAATAAAAATACTAACACGCGCGAGTCTGTATTTTTATTGAGACCCACTTAGTGAAAACGAGACGTGGAGCTACTTCGTGCAGATATCGCGAGTATAATTCTCGGACAATATCGCAAACAATTGTGTCTGATCATGGATACAATCGAAATTTGTTGTTTTAATTAGTGAATAATTATATATAGTATAAGTTCAAGTGCCCACTATATTTGATTTTGCCCCTAATTACAATTAAGTTTTGATGTTATAAACATTTTTATCAGTGGATGTTATATTATATAATATATATTTGTATAAATTATGTATAACTTGACTTAAAATATCATCAAGGTATCTTCCCCTTATTACAAATAGAAGAGACGAAGTAATAACCACCTGGGCTAGAATAGGACACACCACACACTAATTAAACTCAATCCTTCTTGACAACTAAAGAACCGCTCACAACATGTCAACATGTGATACATGCGTGGAAAACCTGACAGTTAATCACATTATGACTAAATGTCCTAATCACGGCAAAGCATGAATAATGTTTACCAATCCAACCTCTGCAATCCAACAAGCACTGAATAAAGAAAACCCTGAAATTATATTTCATTTATTTTTCAATAGTATAAACTTAAGCAAAAACTCTAAATAACTGCAAATAAAGTAATTTTTGTTTTACCTGCGACCTATATTATATTTAATCTAAATGTAGGCTAATACTAACGCTACATAATAACTCTAGATGTTGAACCCATAACAGTCAAAATATAAAAAAATGTATACCTTATATGTATGCTTATTGCAGTGTTGTGCACGAAATAGCATCCTACCTATAGATATGTATTTGTGAAAAAACCTTCGGAGTTTAAAACTATTTTTATCACGCGCAAAATGTGTTAACCGTCAATTATAATGAATACGAGGCCCCACGGTAGACGTTCCCAACAGACGGGGCCACGCTCGCAGATGTCTGTCGCATCACCTGCAGAATTCGCTTATTCTCCGTCGTTTTATTGAACTCACTCTCCGCCACCGCCCGATCGATCGAATGTAATGCGTGCTCGGCGCAGACCATACAATGTTATTATATTTAACAGATTCCTTAAGCGGAGTCCGGGAATACGACTCGAATAAATTACTATATTTTTCACTAAATTCCCGTCACGATTATACGTACTAAGTGCATACACATATTATTATATAATATGAAGACAATTTATTATTTTATGACGAATGCCAACAGCTATAGCATTGTTGTTTGCTAACCGGTTACGCGACAACGCCTACGAATGTCTATTAAAAATTTTACTTGGATTTTTCATCTCGGCAGAGTAATACGATTTATTACAGTGGTGTACCTACGGTGTAATATTATCATTACACGGCGGTTGAAATGATAAAAATACGATGTGAGATGAGCCAAACGAAAAAAATATTACGATGACAACGAATCAATCGTATTCATTAATATTCCTTATAGACGTTGGGCACTTAGCTTCGTGAGATATTATTCGAATAATTATTACGATCTTCTCGTATAGTAGGATTTTCGTTCCATTTGCCATGTATCTAAAACTGAAAACCATTTGAAATTTATCGAGCTGCAGAGAGAGAGAAATTTTATCGACAAAAAAATGGAGACGATACTATCGATCTAATCCTAAAATATATACGTCACGGTGGCCAGATCAATATAAAATATTTCACACAAACTCAAGGATATTATATGTATATTATAAATATTGCACACTTTCGTTTACAGTAATACAATGTGTATGGTGCGAGCGCATACATATATTATATAATATGCATATATATATAATATAACGGAAGCACGAGTAAAATGATATAAAGAATAAATAGGTATATAAAAAAAAAATAAAATAGATGGATAGAGATAGAGGGGGAGAGAGTGGAGGACAGTGATGGACCGAGTGAGAGGGGTCCTGCACCGGGGACCCGAATACTGGCAGACGTGACGTGACAAACGCGTTTACATCCGAGTAGGGTTGTTTGCAGGACACGAATTCGATTTCAATTCGACGGATGTAAATAAAAAAAAAAAGGAAAAAAGAAGAATAAAGTAAGGGGAGACGCGACTTCGTACACGATTTTCCGCGTTTCCATCGCCTGGAGTATTATAGTCCTTTGGCGAACTGCAAAGGATTACACCACGAGGACCCTATACGCCCACACATAATATATACGCGTATATATACATTCGTCGGGCGCCACGACAAGACGAATGATGGTCGCGCGCTCGCGACCTTTGCCTCGTCCGTTGTCCGGATTTCCGGTCAGCCTGCGAAAATTAATATCCCTTGTCGGCTGCATTATAATTTTTTTTTTTTTGTTGATGCGCAAATAGACGTATAAACAGATTACGCGATGACAATGCATGATGCAGCCCCATCGTTAGCTCGAAAATTTCATAATACTCGCCGTGTCAAAAATATAATATTATGTCATAATAACATATTTTTGACTTGAAATATTCCTGCAAGAGAATTTTCGATATTCATATTTTAGGTTTGAACATTTATAACGAGAGTCCATATAAGTACTTCGCCTCCTAACTATTATTCAGATTTATAGGATGATATAATCCAGCCCCCCTCCCCCCCCATACGACAAAACCTATGATATAACATAATGCTCGGCACGCCCAGACCAGATCTACAGGAATGGGAGACAATAAATTTATAAGAACAATAAACGTTTTAGTTGTCCGCGAAACGTGGCGCTTGTACGAGAATGACGTTTTCGAATGTTTCGGTTGCTCACGCGATTTTAAGTAATAAATCGACGAAAAAAAAAATAAAACATATATTTCGGGTCAGTCTTAAATATATATAAGTCCCTTAGCAAACAAGTCGTACGTATATATATTATGATGTGTGCAGAGTGTATATACACACTAATGCCGCCGTACGTTCGAGTATTGTAGTAAACGTCTGATCCGAACGGAACGGAATATAATAATAATATAGCTCTATATTGTTTGGACAGATGTTTTTATTTTCCCGTCCACATCTCCACCACCGTCGTTTCGAGTGATTTCTCTAAACCTCTCTTGCACTCAAACACACACGCGTAGTTATAAGACACAATATGGCGCCACTCGCGGATTTCTAGGTGTGTGGAGTGGTGGTGGTGATGGTGGGTTACCCCACAGTCGGATTAAGAAACGGGAAGCGCGAGTGCTTGGACTCGGACGGAATCGGGACGACGCTCTCCAATCCGCAGACGTCTGTGGAAAATATAAATAGTAGGTACCTATATAACACGTCTATACCGCCGGTCGTCGAGTGGGTATATAATATAATAGCGTGGTACAACTCTAAGACAAACGACGTATTATATAGGGTCCTATACCCACTACAACAGCTGTACGACCGTGATGAAACAATTTTACGGAAATATGTTTCGTATAGATTACGCGGACTCAGACAACAACAACTATTATAAGTATACTACCTATAATATACTTTGGATTAAGGGTTGCAGGCAACAGGTGTTTATCCTTTTTAGGAGGATGAGCATCGTTTTCGGTCTTGTTAAAGTCTCGAGGTCAGAGTGTATATATGAGGAGGACAACATATTATATAAATATATAAAAACATATAATACAATTTAACGTCACACCATATACGAATAAACTAAATGTATTGTTGCTTTAATAAAACGCTAAAAACAAAATGTTTATATTATACAATATCGTATAAACAAAATAACTGAATGGTTATATTGATATTCTATAGCGGTAACCGTTTGTATTTTTTTGCGTTGTTTTTATTTTACCGTAAAATGTGCAACCTGAATTTATTCAGGATGCTTAACCTGCACCAGTCTTAGGAGAGTTTTCTAACACAGATATTACATTATTATTTATGTTCTTATATGAATAAACTATTATTATTATTACTACAAGATCAGAGACCTTTTAGAATTTTCCTTTAGCGATTCCGAGTTTTAGGTGAGCACAGGCAAGAAAAACCAATTTTCCTACTGTTGAAACGTATATAATATATATAATGGAGCTAGCTTTTGAGGATAATGATGAGTAAATATTGGAAAAGTATGACTAGCCTGATAATGTAGTACCTAACAGATAAACTTGAAATGGTTTAGTTGTTGTAATATACATAGTTTGGTGTACCTATTCTTATATTATATAGCAGCTAGTATAGCTACTAGCTATTATAATACAAACATTTATTTTCGAATATTATTGGTTTTTTTTCATCATATTATTAAAACATAATAATGTATATTATTTTTTCGCAAACTGTAGTGCCAAAAGAAGATTTTCACGCTCTGCATAATATTAATATCGGTGCACAGATTTAATACACGCTACAGCTCAAAAAAGTGTACGCAGAGTTTGTAATTATCATGTAACGATTTTATTATTTTTAAACACCGATGTGTAACATTTTAATTTTAACCGCGGAGAAAACGACTCCTGACCCTTCGCCTCATCGCCCTACGCCTCCCTTTTATATTATACACGCATTTCATCCAGCAGGTTATACAATGTATCACGAATCACGGTGTATTATGTTGAGTAGGTATTCAATACGCGACAAGTGGTACACTCGATAAAAGTCAACACTGTGTATCTACCTATAATAATTTGTGATAATAGATTATATACATACATTTTATGCGAACCACCCTTTTACTAATTTTTCCGAAGTGTATATTGATAAAATAATAATAATATATACCCACCTACACGGATGCGCCCACGTTTAATTGTTTGTGTTCATATTTGCTTCAACGGCCTTTATAATATAATATACAAGGTGATTCACCAAGCATGCTCACCACCTTTTTTACTTCAACAATCCAGTAAATGAAAATCTGATTTTTAAAATTTTTCAATATATACTTAAATACCATGTTTTTAAAATCGAGAGATTTTTTATACTGCATAAGTATTGTCTCGTGGAAAGGTTAGGTTATCTAAACTAAATTATCAAATCAAGGAATATTTATTTGTTTATTTTGATTTAGATTCATTGTACATATTAAGCATGATTAATAAAATAATAAAATAATATTATACAAGCTATCCACCTAAAGTTGGATAGTCTTTACAATATAATAAATGTTGTACAAACATATTTGTAACTTAACGTGCTGCAGTTCAAAATAATTGAAAAAATGTCATGTTATTACAATGGATACCTACTTAAACAACCAAGTTATAGTTAAGTTATCAAGTCAATTACATATTAATTAACTTCTAGTAGGTTAATTACATTTTTTTTTCAGCATTGACTCTTGACAAGTTAATGCCCACCTTTGACAAATAATATGATATGTATTCAAATTCGTCGAAACACAGACATGCCACTTTGTACACCTTCCGCATTATATGGTAATGCTGTGTGGCTTGTAGTAATAAAAAGTTATAATAATAATTAATATAATTACTATCATAATAAATGTATAGTATTTTATACGGTTGTATAATATTATTATTTAATGCGTTCCCGTCGAGGTCGCCGTCCGGTCGCGGAGGACTTTCGATCTCCGCGTCAAAACACGTCACAAAAATTACCTCCGGACTATAAATAATTTATTATGCTCGTTCGAAGAACCCCCACAACAATAATGCCACCGAATACTGCACCATTCACACGTCACGATTACTATGACATAATTATTCATTGAGAGTTAAAATAAATTGTTATATACACTTGTAATGCGCATACAATATTATTGTCACCGCGGCGGAAGTGGCCCGAAACGAAATACTTGGTCAGTGGCTATTGCGGCTATCCTTCTCGGCGTCGATACACCATACACCTTCTTCAAAAATCATACGAAACAATACAAACATGATTATACAACTAGCTGAAGGGTATTTGTAAGCTCTCGCGAGACTGTAATATCATCAATTGTACATTATAAGTTATAATTTTGTAAATAAAATGTTAATATTCATTATATTATAATAGGCATAATATGAATACTGAACATACATATTTTTCTAAACTATAGTAAATATTATAATAATAATATAAAGTGATTTCTGTAACTGTGGCTGTAATTATACATATAGTCAAGTTAACTAGTAATACAATAAAAACCATTAGTTAGATTGAATTAAGATTTGATTTTTATAGGTAAGTACCCGCCTACTTAAAATATATAGTTTTTACTGTTTATTAGAATAAGCGCCATGTGGCTTTTGAGAACAATGTATTAGAAATACAAAAATTAACAGTTCTTACGATGAATTATAAATTTAAAAAAAAAATCAAGATATAATAAAATTAATTGAAATTACATATAAAACTAACATTAAGTTGATCTTTTATAGTGAAATAATTAAATTAAAAATATAAGTGGGTATTAAAATATTTATAATGATAATCACAGTTTCAGTGTACAGCCAATTTAAAGTGTAGAAATACAATTTATAGTTTTAAAACCAAGAGTTTACCATACATCGGGAATTTACCACAGCTAAATATCATAAAATTGTAACATATGACTACACGAGTCACAGTGAAAATACAACTGTATTATTCTCGACAAGCAAGACATGTTTTTGATGTTTACACAAAAAACTAGAGAGATTCAACAAATGGTTAAAATCCAATTTAAATCCAATATCGTTAAGATCGGTATTCGTCTTTATTATATAAAAAAAAATTTCCATAAAAGTAATTATTGTGATTATTGTGTTTATAATCAGTATCAATGTTTTGATTTTAAGATTGGTTTTTTTTTAAATATTACGAATCTATATATTTTGTAAAAATTGTTACATTATATAATTTTTCAACTAGTTATAATAAGAATATACTAATGGCAACGCAATACAAAACAATCAAAAATATTTGTTTTTTCGCGAGTCAATAAATCCACGAGTAAGCATTTCTGTAAATTCAAAATTTAAAAATTTTGCTTCAGCGTGCATTTCCTTGGATATAGGACACAGGGTCGTTACCGAATTTCAGAACCCGCACGAGTGCGATAGACTTGGTTGTAGATTGCCGCTTAAACACACACACAAACAATTACAAAATTCCAACGAAAATACGAAATCCGTTTTTGAGTAAAATGTACCGACACACACACGCAAATCATTATTGTTCAGCTTAATAGTATACCTACAGCTAGATAATGGCAATAAAATCGCGGCATAGAGAGTCATAGCTGCCCCTGCACATTCGTTTCGTTTGCATAATATTATTATTGTATAAATAATTTTAATAACGGCCGATTTGGCGTAGCAGGCTGCGGCGGTGAACAGAATGGATTTGTATACGGATTAACAATGTTTGGAGCCGCAGTTTACGACGGCTTTTGTTTAGTTTTTCCTCGGGCGAGACGAGCAACGAGCTCACACAGTTTACAGGTATTAAGTAAAAAAAAAAAAGAAACATTTTGAAGTATATCAACCGATAGATTTTTACTGGTACTAAAAATGGTGTAGTAAATTAAAGCGCCCATCGCGTTTGGAATATTATGATAAAAACTAGGTACACGATCATGAAATAAGGCATTATAAAAAAATATAACTTTTTTTTATTAATGAGTTTTTTACAAGGACAATATAATATAGAAAAAACCTTTAAAAATGTATTTGAAATTCCCATATTGCACTTTAATATGAAATTAAAGTTATGATACATAATATACGTATGTACTTACTAATCTGAAAAACAGAATTAAAAACTTTCAATAATGCATAACATTGTTTTTAAATTTTAGAAATATAAAAATGTTTACTTTTTAAGTCTTATATGAGGGAGAAAAAACTATTAGTTAACAAAAAATAAATAGGTACCTATCATGCTTATTTATAGGAAAAAACATTACCTATTTATTATAAGCTTAGATTTAAATAAGCTAAAAAAATTATGCATGCAATAAACCCACAGCCCTACCGTTAAGTTTGAGATAGCATCATTCGATATCCATTAAGTTATTATTATTATTATTACTATTCATTACCTACATAATTAACATATTTTTCACAGTTTAAACTGCAATGTCATATTAATTGAATTTATTATAACTTAACAATCCAAACGCTTTTTGGAAGAAGCTGATTCGTGCGAGTATCTGCAATTATATAAGTATACAATACTAAATGGCTTTCACGATTAGCATATTTTGTATGAATGTCATTGTGCTCAAGTTTCATTGTTCAATTTGTACTTATACCACGCGCAATGCTTACAGTGAGGCGCCCACGACAGTGTTTGTGTACATTGTACCTCATCGGAAACCATTGGCGCTAATATAACTTAACAACTTAACCGTTTTTCTCACCATGCCTGGGGTACCTACTTGTAATCTATTGGGCACAATATTGATAGGTATTATTATATAAATACATAATTGTAAGACATAATGTTATATTGAAACATGACTTGCCGAGATCACGTTACGCCTAAACACGTACCTCGTTCGGTATAATGTAATAATATTACATTATAGAGATATATTATATTATGTTATAAATCGCTAAATCAAACGTCGTGTAAAAAAAATAACTTTTATACCCATCCCGGACAGGGCGTGTGTTATCGTTTACTACGAAAGCCTGTTTAATATATTATACATTAAACCTTATACCTACACCTAACTACCTGTGTACACCAGTCATAGCATATATATATATACAGTTGCTACCTATATATAGCAGTAGGGGAAGGCGGGGTAAGTCCGTACGAGAGGCAAAACCGTATGATAAGGTTTTTTGAACAATAAGTCAAGATAGAAAAAAAATTATTGATGTTTATTTGTCCATGACCGTTATTGTTATTGTTATCGATAACTATTAACCTCATTTTTAACAAATTCCCGCTCAAATTCTTGTTATCACAAAATATGTGTAATCACTATTTTTTTTTCAAATATTGTCATTTAAAACTTTTATACTTATATTTGTTTGATGTAAAAAAAAACTGCATCAAATTACGCAAAAGTAAGTATAGATTATTTAATGATATAATATGGAGGAATGTTGCTAATACTTTTTAGTTAATTGCTGTTAATTTGAATACACCTACTGTGGGGCAAAACCGTTGGGGCAAAAGCGTATGCTATTATATCTCATAGAGAAATTAGTATGTTCCTTTTATATAATTATTATTATAAACTTTTGTTTAAAAATGTATTGTTAAACGACTAGATGTGTTCAAGAACTAAGAACCTATATTACTTTATAAAGAAATTAAAATGTTCCTTTATATAATTATTTTATTTTGTTTTAAATATTGGTAGGTAGGGACCTACCTATTTATCTTATTTTATAACATAAGTATTAAGTTTAATGTTTATTTTATTTTCATTATTTTATAACATGAATATTTAAACATGTTTGGTTAAAATGTTATTTAAAAAGTTTGTTATGTAAGGTTACAGATCGTAAAGAACTACCCTACAAAATTTTGTTCATAATAAAGTGCTAAGTAATAGTTGTTAAATGAGTTATTATTTTATTTTATTCTAATATAAAAATGCAAAATACTTTACTCAGGATTTTTTATTGGGAAGGGGGGATATTAATATGTATTGCAAAGGGTGCCAATTATATTTCTACTATTTTAGATTATAAAACTATCCATACGGTTTTGCCCCAAGACTAATACGGTTTTACCCCACCTATGGGGCAAAATCGTATTTTTTGGTACTTTCAAAATTTGGATTTTTTTTTGAGTTCAAGTTAAGATTTTTTGAAAATTCTTCAATATTATTGAAGCTAACAATATTTGTGATATATTTACGCAATCTAGTTTCAAATTTTTCAAATGTTGTAAGTTTTACAGTGCCTAGAAGTTAGTAGTACGGTTATGCCCCGCCTTCCCTAACCGTCGCGGTTATCGTCGATTTTCGATCGGTTTTTTTTTTTTATATATTTTTTACTCTCATAATAATATACGTAAGTACCTAACATATATACCTGAATATACATACACACACAAAACAATATAATATATTTTATTTTTTTAAGCGCACATACCCCGGCACGTCATAATAAAATAGTCGGAACACGAAACGCTGCAAAAAAGCATCGTTTGCCGCGTGCGCCGCATATATCAACAATAATAATTTACTGCTGCTGCTGCTTTTGCTGGAGCTGCTGCTGTTGCACTGGTGTACTCGGCGTCACAAATAATTTACAGTATACAGGAGTTGTAGTTGTACTTGCATCACATGTATGCGGGTTAACAATATATTAGACATTTTAGGGTTACGAATTATTTTGATGTATCTTCATTGCATCGATAAAAACTTCGCTACATTTAGCACGAAACTCTAATTTTTAGGACACACAAAAATGTTTAGAAAAAGAAAAAAAAACTAAAGCTAGGTAAAGTTATACCTACCAAATCTTATTTTGAAAAAAATGTTGTCAACATTTAATATTATGTAGAAATGTTATAAAAATGTTGTATACATTGTTCATGTCTTGCAATATATGTTGGCCGTTTTATAATGGTGCGTATTTTTTTCACCAAGCTTACTAAGAAAGGTTTTTCAATGATATTTATATTATATTTAGAATGTATTTTATAAACGATTCATAATTTGAGTCAATAAGACATAGGAAGTTTTACTACTTTTTTTTTTATCATTTTTCATTATAATTCTATGACGGATATAGACGATTGCATTTGGTGATGTTATATATTTTTACATTTAAGGATATATAAATGGCAAAGTGTAATAGTGGTTTAAAATTCCAAGACAACTTGTCTGGTATCGGGTATTTCAAATAAAGGTAACGCAAGCCATGGTGTTTACAAAATAATCAAGACCAACTATTTACGTTTATGTCGAGACGCAGCAGTAGCTGTATTTCAAAAACATGGGAGTAATAAATTTGTATAAAATATGCAATGCAGAATTGTAGAATTTTCGCATATTCGGCCTTTATTTATAACTATACTAACTGCAATATTAATAATGATAAACAACACTACAATAATTGTATGAATAAAATTATAATTGGAAACGATCGTCAAACAATATTTAGTAAAAATATTAAATAATATATCAGGTGTTGAGAACGCCAATAATTTGTATTATGCTTCTAAAATGTGTCATACAATATGCTCATGAGTTATGACTTTATGGAGTGGTTATACTATAGTTATGTATACATCGTTTTATGCTGATGTGTATCTAATATAATATAAAGTAACTTCAACATTGTTTGTTAATGGTTGATCTTTGTTACGTACAATAAAAATACTTTTAAAAATGTTCCCTCACTCTGTAATAGTATAACGTAGGTATATTGTATAACTTCTATAGACAATAAAACAATTTTTTTTTTTTAATTTCAAGTTTATCTTTATTTTTCACATGAATGAATTAATATTTCAAGAAATTTTAAAACCCTAATTCTATTATTATAAGATGCGCGTTTACAGATTACAGGCGTTTGTTTTGTTTCTCGCACTTATATTATTGTCATTATTTTATTATTATTGCAGTCCTTCTTCGGTCACGGTGACCGGTTCTTGAAACAACTTACGTTACGCGCCATAAAGACGACACTCGGCCGTCAGGACTATACGCGCGAGTCCATTTCAATCGGACGTGTACCTATATAACATACTTCGTACAGTGTGGTATACCATACCTATATATTATACCACTTTATATACCGCGTTTATGTATACGCACTGTGAACACTCAATTGTAATAATAATTATTTAATTTTGTGATCGCGTAATGTATAGTTTGTATTGAAGTTTATTATATTATAATACTATATTGTTACTGGAGGCACAATTATTTACCGATTTTTTTGTATAAATATTAACGGAAATGTTATTAAATTATATGATAAATCGTATTATATTATGTTATTTCAAGCGTATTTTTTAAGACACAACAATGCATATTATTACCTATTTTTTACGAGTTCTTAACATTGGTTTATAATATTTATAATATTTTCTTCTTTATTATTAGCTGAGATGGGATTTTAATGACTTTTTACTTTTTTTTTATTGCTGCGCATTATATGCTGGTGTGTACAGTGCTTAAAAAGCTTCAATTTTGTTTCAAAATTTAATTTTTTTTATTTTATTTCCTTTTACGTGATAATATATTTTAGTAAATATAGTACATTTTTTTTATTTATTTATTAAAATTATAAAAATTGAAATTGAAGTAAAAATTATTAAAAATTATATTTATACTCATTATTGAATACATTTTAATAAAAGTTAATTGAATTATGGATTGGTTTTCCTCTGTTATATAATATCCGATAACGACATCCGACCCAATGTTAGTTTAATATTTCGGGTCATTTTTACAGCTTTTAGGGAAATTTTGATTGTATATTTTAGGTTCTCAATTTTAACTTACCAATTATCATTATCTTATATATAATTGTTATACCTATATGTATATTATTTTGTTGGAAACAGTAACGTTGTAACGAACACATGCTTTTAATATAATGCTATTAATGTGCTTAAAATGTATTATTAACTATACGTACCAATATTTAACACATAACAGTGACTGTTAGTGATTCAAGATTGGTACTTAATATAATTATAACCTGCTACTTATATCATATATATAATATACGAATACGTAAAATGGTTTTTTTTCTTGAAAAATAACTCGTTTAATTCAACAATTTCAAAGAGGTATTTTTTTTTCTAGAAATACCTATGTATACTGTATTTTTTTTTAAAAAAATGATAAAATATAAATAAGAACAATAATATTATTATAAAATACAAAGAGTCGGTATAATAAGTTCGTGTGAATATATAATTATATGTACCATAAAAATCGATGTGATATATTTTTGTTTTTCATTGTACTACTTTACAAGAAATCATCAGACTTCTAAATATTGAAATTTATCTATATGGGCATATTGGGCATATTACAATAAAATAGGACTCATTCTGACTTCCGGTAACTATTTCGTTTTGGAAATTCATAAATCTAGACATTGGGTGTGCGTGTGGCATATTATAATAATAATTACTAGACAAATCCTTGTTGATTAACAAACTACTTTAGGCAGGTAGTTAACGTTATTGAAAACATTTATCTGTTATAAATTATATTTATAAATTGCAAACGACTGCGTATAATATATTCATACGTTTAAGTTCACACACAGCAGTGATGATGACCTCTATCTAATGCAATTTAAAACATTTCAATAATTTTATTCTGACTAAATTTTAGTTGAGTTTTTATATCGGTACGTGATACTTATTACGGGTTGTGGTTGTTAACTTTCCGCAGGTGAATGTAATGTCATTGACGACGGGTAAGCACTAAGCAATGACAAAATATTACCGACGTGTAAGAAGTTTAAAAAATATTAACAAAAAAACTCGACCAAATATAATAATATAATATAGTTAAAACAAAACATCTATATAATGATATAATAATAATACTATTTAACAGTTTTGAATTGCTTACCCATAGTCGAAATGAGTGTGAAGACATTTTTATCACCATACGTAAATTGGAAGTAAATGACGTATCGATGGACGTTTGTTGACGGTATAGATGTCAAAGGAGAACTAGGCTGAGTATAATATTCTGGTCTGATAAACTACATTTTACACTTAATATTGATAGCTGTGTATTAATTATCTCAAATTTATTGTCTATCAATCGATATAAAAATAATAACAATTGTCCAGTTAAAAAATATAATAATTACAGAATCTACACCGAATCCCATCCGAATCTAACCTAACCTAAAGTATTTGCAGGACGTGATAATTAGTAGAAAAAAACTAAATTAATTTCGAAACTACCACCGCCGCTCCATAATATTTTATTATTTTAGGTAAGGGAACCGCGGTTGTGTCATCTATCCACAAAATATATATTATGACGTCTTGAGTTTCCCTACATTTCCCATGTGTATATATACACATTTACCTGAAGTCAGTCTGACAATTTTTTAACCATATTATTATTATCATGCCATATTATATTATTATGTGTGATTTATGCACGCGGGAACCAACAATAATATAATATTTTCGTTGTGTTATCGCTTACCGGAAAAACAATTCTTCACGCGTTTATTTTTCACCGCATATCTTTATATTACCATTTTTGTAATTATTGACCATTGTCTATTTCGTACACACATGTTACAGTATAATAATGATAAAACGGGTGACAATAGTGAAATGTAACTATATGTATAGACCGTTATGCAATTGGTATAAGGACGTTACTACTGTGTTGTTGTTATTATGTTCAATGACCTACTAAAAAATAGAAAAATTGTATTTTAATTTACCGCCAAATATATTATTCCGCCTAGGTACCGCTGTGAAAAATATTAAAAACGACAATATGGCAAAATGCAAGTCAATTTAGTAAATTAATTATGAATTGATTATGTCGGGAGTCTATCGTGTTATAGGTACATGTTTAATGAAATGCGCAGGACAAAAAGTTTAAAAAAAAAAAGGAACATTATAAATATAATATATTTAACCTTCAAATATTTCTCCTTGTGAATATTACGTAGGTTAAGGTTCCAAACTGAAATATGCTACTTTTTTATTATTATACACGAAATGACTTAAAACTTTTATAGTTTGTTCTTTCTATTCCGGTTCCGGATTAGGTTATCAAAATTATATTTTTTTTAGTTCTAGAAACTACAGGAAAAAGGATTTCAGTTCTAGTTGTAGTGAATAATATATTTTGTATTTAAAGGTAAAAAAATTGGGTTTTAAAGTGTTGATACAATAATCTGTAGGAAGTGATGAAATACGAAATATTTATCATAATGTAAGTAGTAAATCCTACTGCAATTTGTTCTAAAGTAACACTGATTACGAAAATTGACAATATAATATTATAAACGATAGTCATTGAATCGGAGTATATAAACTGTAATTTGATTGCAGTGATTGAAACGTAATCCACTGGGAAAGAAAAAATAAAAGAACTCGAGTCTTTAAACGGGATTGATTTAGGACTTAGGCATAGGTACCTACATACGGCGCGTATGGTTATAAGTAGTCTTATAACGTGACTTATAATCATTAAATTCAGGCAAGAATATAAGAGGAGAGGTGCAATCCTATATGACGGCAGAATTGTTTTCAAGTAGGTAGTACAGTCCTCAAAAATCTATTTTACAAAACGACATGAGAACATATTATTATAATATCTCGTAAAAACGTTGCTGCGAAAATTCGATTTTAATGAAATCGGTATTGCTGTATAATATAATAGTCGTATTCAATAAGTATGGATTCGAAAGGAGTTTTAATGATGTTTTAAAGAACATTAAATGTAAAGAACATGAAATTTTCATTGGAATATAAACATACAATATGTCGAACGAAGTACCTATGTGTACGAATTATTATAAACAATGTGAGTAAGACGAATAAAAAACGATAAACGAGTTGAGGACATATTTTTTAAATCTCAACAATACGATAAATTTTCAAAACGTTTGAACAAATATTTGTACAGTTAATTTATTTTTTATAGTACATAATATTTAATTGCATCTAGAACAATAATAAATATTACCTTGCTAGGTATAACAAGTATATTATGGTGAAACGAAATAATAATAAATACAAATCAAAAAGAGATGAAACACAATATTGCAGAATCATCCATGATAAATTATTTCAATAAATGTAAATACACGATAAAAATAATGGTCTAGAACAATATTAAAATTAGAATTCAAAAGTAGAAATATCATTCACTAAACTCTCGAGATTAAGCAGCCTTAGATTTGAGGCTGAAAACGGAACAGGAAATGGGAAGTGGATCTAGTGCGACGGGGTGGAACCGGGAAATTAATTCGGGACAGCAAAGAGAGAGTGAGGTCAATATTAAGCCGATAAAAGGTTGGAAGAAAATTCGATACTGGCAGTTCTTTTGCGGGGGTGGACCAATTCAAGAATGTAATAACTTTAAAGGGGTGTAATCGTGTGGAAGACGAGGGGTGTTGAGATAACAGGAAATGCATTGAATTGGAAGTGACATTATATAGGCACCAATTATTACGCTCATTTGAATATGGGTACATAACATTACGATTAACCGAAATTATTATGAATAAGAACCTACGTCGTTGCAGATGCCGTCGAGCCGGGAGGACTCCGTATACAAATAACATGGATAACGTGACACGGACAGGTACAGTCCATCACGCCACTTCAGGGTGATAAATCGCTTACAGTTCGTAAATCACGTACCGTATCATATCGTGGTATATAACAGTGTTTCCCAACCGATGGGGCGTGGTACTGCTATAGCTGGTGGTCTGTGATGGACGGCGGGGTAAAACACTGGTTTGCAAAAATATTATTTTTACGATACTATAATAAAGCGATTGCAATAATTTAATAACAATACAATTCAAACAATGGCGGAAAAGTGTGTGCATAGTATGTATTCTCGCTATCTTATGTCCTGTGTACCTTACATACAACTGGTGGGAAAAACGATATCAGTCAAACAGTTCATACTAGAGATTTAAGACTTAGTAATATTTTGATTTTTACATTTTAAATCCTTAGTTATAAAATTATTATTAACGATTTTATAAATGTTTAACTATAATATAATTGGCAAGTTTTAAGATTGATTTTTTTAATTCAAAATGAGTTAGGTAATGCAAACTTTAAAACCATATAAAATAGAGGGCATCAAAAAACCTATTCGAAAAAGCGAAAATATCAAACCATCAACACATTAAATCCATTGGTCGTTCCACTGGCCACAATCCAGTGGAAAAAGAAGAGACCTGAAAACATAGTACCTATAGTAAAACCACACTCCACCACACCTGCTATTCCAAGAAATGTGTATAAGCCCCCGAACCTTGTGGGAAATGGGAATTACATTCCCCTCATTCAAAGCAAGGCAAGACAAAACCATATAAAAGTTAACAGCTATGGATCTCTATAAACAGTTCTAATTCAAGATAATTTTCGTTTTTTAAAAAAATTAAATGAAAAAAAAAAATTAAAATAATCGTGAAATACCTGCCAGTTGTGTTTATTATATTTTGCATATGAAATAAAACGAAAAAAAAACGTAATCCGCTGGGAATTTCGTAATTAAATTTCTATGAGTCGTACCTACACGCATTTTATAATTTCCTAAACAATTAAAAACACGTTTATATTTGTATAAAATAATATGCTGTTCGTAATAAATTTGAATTTTTATGAATTAAATCGAAATCACGGCGGATCTAATCAGAAAAAACAATAATGCAATTAAAAATAATAAATACACGGAAATCATGGGCGTACACCACATAGGTACGTATATAATAACATATAACACTTGTAATATGACGTAATTAGATTAGAGGACCGATTCAAATATAAAAATAAAAAAGTTATAAGACCATAATAATATGGTATCGTCTGTAGGTATTTGTTTTCCACGAAGCTTATCGTACATATACCGGTGAGTAATTCGCATTTAAACAATATACCTATAATATGATATAACTTATAAAATAATAGGGTTAGGATTTGTATGACCTTAAAATTTCTAAAGAAATCATGAAAATATGACCAAACTGCAATAAAATATTATGACATCATAAAATTCGTTAAAAAAAAATGTATTGTATTATTCATTATACATTCAAAATTTTTCCTAGCGATAACTGATTATAATATATCTTTGATATAATAGTATTGTATAATATTATGAGTATAAAAATAGAATTTGTTTTTAATTTGTAATAATAATAAATGTTTAAACTCAATTAATCTTTAGTTATATGTGGTTCTTCGTTTAAATATCTGACTTTGTCCAAATTTGAACTTGAGTGAACTCCATGAGTGTATGCGCACTATACACACTCGTGGTAGTTTACGTACACATAAGCACATGATATTGCTGTCCGAGGAAATATCGTGTGAACAAGTCGTATTTCGAGGATAAAAAAAGTGTGAAAATGACAAATGCTCTGTTTTACCGGAATCTGAAACCGAAACTCGGCACGCAACGAAATGCAAATTCACGAGGGCTTGCACGATACGTACAATATTTATTATAGTACCTATTTAATAACAATATACAAATACGTACGTATAGCGAAGGTAGGTACAGTCGATTTATTACACATGTATAACGCCATGTAATCATATTATAACTAACTACGCAGTCGATCGATGCGGACGGCACATCGTTTTTAGTGTGATGTTATCATAAAGTATATGTATATTGAGTATTATACTTATATCTACAGCAGACTATAATTAATAATAGATGCAAAAATTATTCTTAACAATTTGTGATTTATGTGACTTGTGGGCGAAGAGAGAGAGAGAGAGATAGAGGGACAGACGTGATACCAAAGATACACAGTATTTGTAAAAAAATACCTAACTTAACTTAAATTTTTTCTAGTCATAAAAATGATTAAAAAACAGTTAAAACTGTACTCGTTACTCATAAATAGTTGGAATGAAATTTATTTATTTTTCAATAAGAAAAGTAACTTGGTTGCTTTTTACGTTTAAAACGTCACGTGGGTTTTTCTCTAATTTCTTATAGCCAGACGAAATTAAGAGTGGTTATAAATAGTGAACAAGAAAAAATCGATAATTTGAAAGACAAAATACCACAAACGTAAAAAAAAAATGTAAAATTTGTAAAAAATATTTACCTAACAAGTATACATATGCTATTGTAATATATAAAATGTATAATAATTTACCCATATTCTATTATAACTCAGTAGCTGATTTCTTCGTTATATGCGTGAAACGTGACCATTAAAATAAACCCTGAAAGTTGCGGCCTCGAGATGGTTCATTATTATTTTTATCTACACCCCTAAAGTAATCCTTTAAGGATAGGTACACCGCACTATGCTCTAGATATTCGATCGATGGTGAGACTTTTTCAATATATTCCTATTCTCTCTACATATTTATGTGTACCCATAATGTTGCCCTTCACAGATATATTATTATGTTCGTATTGAAGTATTCCGAAAACCAATTTTGGCAGAACAATTTATACAACTGTATATTATATTATGCATTATTATAATACCTGAGCAGGTACCTACATAGATGTATGTATATAATATATAGATTTAAGTCTTTAAGAGCCTTTTGATTATCTTGTAATAACATTTTTCCTTCACAAAATAGTTTTTCTGAGCTAAATCATGGACTGCATTATCTGCATTTACTGGATGTAGAATTTTGATTTTCTAAATAATCGAGATGAATAGAATTGGTGAGTTTGGTGGTCATAAATTCGTATTGATAAGTTATTTTTAAGTAATGAACAAAGCTTATTATTTTTAATAAGTACAACTCGAAGCTTATTAAATTGTTTATAGCTGTGTAATGTAAAATTGATATATGAATCAATTATACTAGTTTTTTCATAAAAATTTTGATTTAAAATCATATAATTGTATATTTAAATACACCGAGGATTGAATTATCAAGTACGACCAAATTGATTGTTCAGTGTATAAGTATCTGAATTCATATAGGTAGAGAATAAAATAATTTTGATTAACTAAGACTAGTTAAATAAATCAGGGCTTGATTTTAACAGCGTATAAGTCATTAATTAAAGAAAAAAAACTTTTACATTAACTATTCAAACATTGCTCATGATAACTAAAGTTCTATAGTTAATTATTTTATTAATTTTGTTTGATCTTATGCTTCGGTATATTGTATAACATGATTATTAATATTAAATACCTAACTTTTTTCAGGTTTTTTTAAACTTATAATTTGATTTTATATCTTTAAATTATGTTTTAATGATCAAAAAGCATGTTAAATAGAATCAACCATGCTCCCTCCGCAACATTAAACAATTATAATGTTTACAAATAAACAGTCAAAAAATTATGACTACTCCAAATTAATAGTGGGTAAATATAACTAAACTAAGAAACTGCGAAAGTGGTAGATTTTCCTTGATTTAAATATACTCCAAAAAGAATCTGCAATGTAGCGATAAAACAAATATTTTGAAGTGCTTACTGAAGCATGCTACGAGATGGCTTAAGTAGTTTTACATTTGAAAATTTGATATTAATACATTTTTGTAGTTAGGTTTATCCTTGTATACATTTACACCATATACTACATTTTGGTTTTTTTTTTTTTTATATAAAACTGTATTTTAAATAAACTCATAAAACTGCATGCTAATAATATTTTTTTATAACTGGGTAGGAACATAAATTTGATTTTATAAGTGCATAATACATGGTGATATAACAACCAAAAAATAAATAAATATGAACGTGTTTACAAATTAACTGTTAATAATTTAATAAGTGATTTTATATTTATTTTTGCATAATTTTGCATATTCAAGCATTTGTAAGTGTATATTTTACGTGTTTTTTTTAACAATATAATACACCAAGCCAAGCGTAGCTATTATTATTATCTTTATTTATAACCCCGTATTCGAAGAGCGAACGTTAGCGTGAACCCCGTCGTTTTGTGGCCAGACGTGCGTATACCCATATAAATTATCATATAGTTTATGACATTATATTATGCATAGAATGAAAAAAGTTTCAATTTTAACGAAGTATTTCAATGTCTTATGTTCGTTGCTATCGTGGTGTAAAAATATTACATTTTAGTCGACTTGAAAAATGTATACAAAAGTCGCCAAGAGGATCAAATTGCCCCCACCGAATCAAATTGTCCTCCAGGGACGTTTTGATCCTTGGAGACTTCTTAATCCAATGTTTACTTGGAGAAATTTAGCAAAAAATACAATTTCATAAGTCCAAAGTCAAATTTTCCTCTCGCCAAAATTGATGACAGATCAAAAAGTCCTCAAGAGTCAAAATTTCCCTGGAGGACAAATTTGATTCAGAGGGGACAGTTTGATCCACTCATGAAATTACATTTTTTGATAAAATAGATCAAAATATAACCAAGGAAAAAAGTATCAAAAACTTCCCAAGAATCGAAATGTATCTGGAGGACAATTTGATCCGATAGGTACAATTTTATCCACTTAGAATATTTTGTTTTTGTTGAAAAAGGATCAAAATGTCTCCCAAAGGATCAATTTGTACGCAGCGGATCAAAATGTCAGTAGTATATCACCAATTACTTTAAAACTAAACGTCTTTGTTAATTATTGTAATGACTAGTTTTCTGAAATCAATTCATAAACAAAACATTTTGGATTTTTGACATTGTCAGGCAAGTTTTAAATGTAAGTTCTCGTCCTTAAAAAATCTTAATCAGGCCACGCAGAAAAAATAAAAATATTTTAAAGATTATAAATAGATGATAATTATTATTATGTAAAAAATTAACTATTTGTAAACTATGATGACTGCGATGAGTGATGATTACAGACCGGAATAATATTCACTCTGTGAATTCGAATTGTACAGTGTTTTTATAACGTTGAAAACAGAAAATCCAAATATCTTAAAAAAAAAAAAAAGGACATAATATAATATATAATATATTGTCACTAGAATCTTTGATAGGTATCACCACATACGCGATGATACAATAATTTTATATGCTGTGGGTGCAGTATTTAATAATGTTACTGGTCGACCGACCGTGCCACCGCGATGGGCGATAATAAATCCAACTTGTAAGTTGCATTCAATATTTATAATTTATAATATTAATTTATTATACTTTCTCGAATAAAAGCTTCAATGCAGTCTTCATAGTCCGCTTGAATAAACTAACCACCGACCACAATGCTAATACCTCGAAAAGTTTTTAAACGAACCGAGGAGAGACGAACATCAAACGATATAATAACTCCACGAAATCCCCTGGACATCGAAATAATTATTCAACGAGTTCTTGAAAAATACGAGATATTGTGCCGACGCGAATCCATATTATAATAATATTGTAACTTATTAGCAACAAACTTTCCAGACTCTATACATTCAGTTAGACGTAGTTGCCGGGTACCTGAGCGCAGTATCATTAGCATATCGTTTAAACGCAGTAGGTATGCTGCATAACAATATTATATATTAAATTATAATATAACTGGTTTAGATTTTCAAATTTTGGACGATACAATTTTAGTTTTAATGTTACCATAACTCGAATAACCTTAACTGAATTAAATAAATTTAAAAATTATATTGGCAATTATAAATGTTTTGGACAACTACAAGATTTACCCACGGGTTTACTGAATTATTCAAAGTTTTTTTTATTCATAAATAATGTTTACCAACGTCATATTTTATGGTTTAGCAATTTTCCATTTAAGGACAAAAATAAGAATAATTTTTTAATTGTTATGAAAATCGACACAAAATACTAACGTGTTGTTTTGACAATAAAATGTAACATAAAACGGTTATAAGTCTTTTAGATTTTCTATATAGGTATGGATAAACATTTACATATTATATCTTTGATGTTTATTTGTTTTTTCAAAAGTAAATCAAAGATGACGTTGAACAAATTGTAGTCAAAAGAGTAAAACGAATACGATGAATTCCATCGTGTAAGTTGCGTTTTCAGAACGAATCTTGTAACCAAACCACCGTAATAATATATTATGATATGCAGCCCGGGGCTATGTTCACAAAATCTTAAAACTGATGTCGATTTGATATTCGTATCAAGAAACGTTCCTCCAGCATGTATGTAAAGTGAAAACGTAAACCCACGTGTGACAAATCATCATTTGACGGCTACTCGATTAGTTTTAGGGTTTAAAAATATCAACAGTCTCTTTCAATGCGTTATTCTACAATTATAGTGGTTCTCAGCCTTTTTAAAGAGCCAACCGCTTAAATGAGATGCATATTAAATTGTTTTGCGACACCTTTTTTTATGTACATGCATTATCATCAATTGTTGGTGACACTATATGCCTAAATAATTGGCGACCTCCAAGACAATCGCAACCCACTGGTTGAGAATTACTGTTCTATAATACGCATCAGTGCGCTGCAGTGTGATTTTCCCACCAAATATAGATGCAACAACAATACACACTTTTTGGGTCATCGCTAAAATTCTATACTTACATAAGAAGAAAAAATGTGAAAAGTAGGTAACAGCTCTGCTGTACAATAGGAATCAATTGTTCATCTTCATTGAGTAAGTCGGTGTAATGGATGATGTTTAGCTTGAATTCAATGATAAGAGGGTCCAAATAATAACTTGAGAGCCATCAATATTTAATAATAATAAATGTATTTCCATCAAATAGGCATTACAATGTTGTGATATTAGAATAAGGTTAAGTTTAACAGTTGATGGATCTCCTCAAAAGTCAATGGCTGTGCTAGAGGAGATAGTTTAATAATATGGTTGGTATGTTGTGATATGTCGAAAGAATCACAGGACGAAAAGGTCTATACCACTGATATAGTCTAATAATTTGAAACTATTTATTTTAAACACCTTAATGTTATCAAGGGTCGTAATAAAAATTTGAGCATAGAACGCAGGAGTTTGGAATCGTAAAATATTAGAACAAAAAATGTTAGCAGTAAAGTGCATCAAACATTATCACCTCACATCGCTTATTGGTACCTATATTACATATAATATATAAAATGTCACAAATCACTCGTTCCATCGATACGCCTGCGCTTATATAAGGCTTATTATAACATTTCACCAAAAATTAATACCGTGCGATTAACACACAAACCCGCCGGTTTTGTGGTAGAAAATCACTAATTCAGTGAACCCCACCACGGGTTGTCTATATAAATACGTCGGGAATTTTAGAATAGAATCCTAACTTGTATATACGATCCGCAAGTGAGGGATTCTATCATTGTGCTGAGCATCTTCACTATACAAGTATCCAAGCAGTTATTCGTTTCATAAAATATATAAAACAATAACCATTATATGAAACGTCATTCAATATGCAAATGTTTTGGAAAAATAGGCACATAAAACCTAACTATTTTATTATGTTACGTATACCTAGGAATCGACCGGTATCTTAATCCTGCGTGTATGCAATTATTGTTACAAACTGATTTATATTTTTAATCAATTCAGTAAGTAGCCCGTTATCGTTAGCCATCATTTATATTACCTATCTAGTTTGAACAACAATAATTATAATAAATATCGTTTAACATCGCATAATATTATACGTGTATGGATGTATAATAATACTGCACTACGGTTCTTTTAACTATAAACATTCATTACCTCGAAAAAGTATAAACTTTCGATGAAGAATTTCTTTTTTATATAAAATCATTATAAAACGACATTTTTGAAAAATTCATATCTTCACTATTTTTTTATCGTTATCATTTTTAAGTTTGATACTTTTTTGAATGACATTGAACAATTTCAAACCGTCTTCCATGTAAAATGAATGGTGTACTTTTTTGAAACAATCCTTCTGTATAATAATTTACTGATAGCCAAAATACCTATTATAGAATAGTTTATAATATAAACCGTATAAACTTTATATTATGTTCATCACTATAGGTACTCTTGTACCTACCTACCTACCTACCTATGTAAAAAGTAATAATAATAATATTTAATGTAAAATTCACACACTTGGGTTTCATGTATATTATACCTACCTTTAAAATATTATTATTGTTATCATGATAGTCTTTTCGGATCTACGTTTCATGTTTATTCTTGTTAACGCGTAAGGTTTATGTATTATTATTATTTTTTTTTACGTGAAACATTACACACACGTCGAAAACTTGTCGGAAAATGCATGCACATTATTCATGGTGTTTTACGATATATTTACCAAATTTACATAATAAACCGTTACTTACATAGAAAAAAAGTCATAGTCGCTGCGCCGAGTCGGCATAGACGTGTGTTGTACCAATACATGGACAACTGATACCTACATGACGTGTGTTGTAAGTATGTGTACTAAATTGAACGATCGAAAATGTCTTTATTAACATAATAATAATAATAATAATAATAATAATAATGATATAACATAAACGTCTGAACTAAATACCGCAATAGCCATATTATATTAATGTCGTATATACCTAATAATATTATTCGTATTGCGTATGCGTTTCTCGCAATGTCGCATCCACTTGACGACGTTCTGGTCCATTTCGTCAAAATATGTAGAAATTTCACAAGTTTCACGAAACGGAAATATTCATTTTTTTATACATGGCGTAATATTACACGTTGTGTACAACTTTTTACGAAACGGATACGGTGAAATAATTTAAGTTGTCATAGTATACTATGCTCCTATATTAAATTTGTTCCGTAATTTATACCTACCAATCAATATAACGAATGAAAATAATAATTGATAAAATCTATTTAGAAACAATTTTCCCAATCAATAATACATCCAGGTAGTAAACCAAACAAAATAATTCGCAACTAGTATTAAATAAAACAAATTTTAGAAAATAATTATGTTCCGAGAAAATACAAAAATTTATATGATATTGAAAATCGAGACTAATGATATTGCAAAATATTCATATATTGTGGAGGTATAATAAAAAATATTAAAATAAAATATTGCGATTCATCAATTCAAATTAGGTATTTAATAAAATCGAAAGTTGTATTATTTGTTAGAAAATTGTCGTTGTACATCAATACCTATGTTATATGTAAATCTATTTAATCTAAATTATATAGCTAATTTCTATTTTCATAAATTGGCATAGGTATAGGTGACTCCCTAAATCTAAGATCGATCATATAATTTTGATGTTTTTATATCGACGGTTCGCTTTATCGAATAATTTTGAATACTGTTCAATAAAAACCATGTGTTGTGACATAAGGAAAGACTAAAAAAACACACATTTACACACACACTATAGAATCAGTATGCAGAGTACGGATAAACTATAAAATCGAAAACCGTCGAAAATAAAAACACATCAAAGAAATGTATAATATATTATGTAATGTTTATTTTAAACGGTCTTAAACGGTTTTCGATGTTCATTCTGGAATTTTGCAAGGGGTAATAGCAAAGTTACGGGCGCTTTCCCGAATCTACCTAAAGTTCGATACGTTGTTTTACCGGCTGAAAGTCAAAGCGTTCTGTTGAATAACAAGTTTCCGTGTGGCAACAACGTCGTGGCTCGTAATATATAACACACACGTCTACTTAACAAAATAGTAGGTATAATATATGAGCCTGTTTATACGAACGTAAAAATGTGAAATGACTAAACGAGTACCTTATAGTTTAATAAGTACCTAAGTTTAATATTTAGATGAGTGGAGTAGTGGACCAACATTTTGTGGTATATACACCCACGGTCATGTGCAATGTGCTACAGCCACTCAGCCACTCTACTATACAGTCATCGTCTTACGAAATTCGATTTTTATGTATAAAAATAGTCGGAAAAGTGTTGCTTCAAAATATGAAATATTTTCTAAATGAATAATATATAATGTTAATTCATTGAGAAAAGTAAAACTTAAAAAATGATAACCAAACAAATATTATAAAATATATAATAAGATGTTTTACAACAATTTCGTAACACTCATTGGAGTGTTAGATCATCCTGTACACATATAAGAAATAAGAATAACACCATGCAAACAAAACAAATTGTTTTCTACATTGTTGCACCATTAATAGCATCAATGCACGCCTGCGACATGCGTCGAGTACTCGAGTCTATAAATTTGAATTGGACAGTCCAAAGTCATTCCACGATCCACATAAACATTATTCTGATATGCATCAGCAGTTTTTGGTCAGGACGAGCCGGGAAGTAAATAAAACGAACTTCGCCACCATTTTTGAGGAAAAAGGCAAGTTGAATGAAATTCAAAGAAAACCAACTTTTCAGACACATTTGTTTTAGCATTATAACAAAAAAGGTAACATCTGTTTAATGAAGAAATTAATTCATTTTTGTGCTTCAAATAACTGTAAAGTAAAGACTCAATGAATTATAAAACAGATGTAATATCATTTTATTGAAGAAATTACCCATTCTTAATTTTATAATAAGTATAACTTGGCTCCAAAATCGCACTATCGTATAGACTATAAACCATTAATATTATATTATAACCAATCTTCGAAAACACGCTTGAACGAAATTTCTATATAATTTCATGATCGCGCGCGATAACCATAAATACGAGGAGACCACCTGTGAAATACATTGAATTTGTATTTAATATTTTTTAAACTCATTTGCTCTTTTTTAAAAAAATAAAACTGGTATGAAACGTCCACTTAAAACACCCTTTTCCACCGATTTAATATTATATATTACTCCGGAACAACTATGATATTAATTATTTATCTCTCAACCATAATATAATATACAGGCACTGTTCACATAATATAATCTGTAGGCTTAACTATATATTGGAAAAAAAATATAAGCGGGCAGAAAAAATAGAAAAATTGTGCGTCACCGAATATTAAAATTGTTTATTGATAAGGATATAATTAAGAGAGGTGCGATGAAATATGTTTTTGTATAGAAAGGATATTCCGTTCCTCCTGTCTCCCACAAATTCAGGGTATGGGCTCAACTACGAGTATTTTGTCTTCCAGAAACACACCTAATGGTCCTCATGGATACGAATTCTTAATATTATTTCGTACTATGTATAAGAATCTTCTTCGTTCATGGTATTTTGAACTCCCACGAGTTTTCGGGGGCAGGAAGTTTCGTGGCGTTTCCTATACCTATCGTTCTTAATCCTTTGCGCTCCGTTGAAATGTGTTTGTGCTCCTGGCCTAACGTTCAGGATATATATTGACGACATTTTTCGTCGCTACGGTTACGTTAAAGATTTCCTTTTGTACTTTTTCATTTTCACGAAACATCGTTTCACGTGTTTCCATTTATAAATTATCCGTTCTTTTGTAGTAGACAGTTGAGGTATCTAAACCACTCGCTCACAAAATATTCTTTTTAAATATATATAAAAACTCATTTTTTTAACGTTTTCTATCGTCGCGTGGTATTTTATATCAAGAGAAGAACAAAGGGGGCCCCCGTGTCTCCCGAGTACAGCTCCATTTCTCATTTATCCGTATATTATATATAGGTTTAACCTATCAAGTTTAATTATTCAATTTAGAAAATTATACAATAATAAATTATCAACTATATTACCACTTTCGTGATAGTTTTACATTATAATAACAACAATTATAATACGCAATCATGGCCAGATTAACAGACGGGGAGGAAGGAAGAGGAGGCAATGGATTTTGGACCACCACGGATATCAAACAATAGCAGGTTCCTGGCGATTAGTACGTTTACTTTCTTATATATTAATATTAAAAACAAGTTCAGGATGGCAAAAGGAAAATTTAACCACCTAATGAAATAGTTTTGCATTTTGAAAGTAATATTTTGGATAAAATAAAATATCAATGAAATAATTGAAGAGTTTACTTTCAAAAAGTAAGGAAATGTAATTATAAAAATACATTTTTTGTATTTAAAAGTTATAAATATCTAAAAACATTTATTTTTATTTTTTAAATATATTTATTTGTAGATAAGGTACCAATATTTTGTATTTATGGGCCCTTAAAATTGTTTCGCCCAGGCTCAAAATGATATTAATCCAGGCGTGCACATTAACCGTATGTGGTTGCGCCACTGTAATGTATAATATTATAAACTATTATAATCATACGACTTATATGGACGTATAACAGTTGCAGCTTGTTCAATAATATGGGTGGTTGTGTATATTGACAGAACTGAGTGTCTAATTTGTGATGTCCTTATGTAATTTATAAAAATATAACAATTAATAATTTATTATAGTACTATAGTATGAAGATTAAACTATACATAATCTATAAATACCTTCACTCCTGGGTTTTAATATTTTATAATAATAATATGTTACATACTATGCTAATTGGTAGATATAGAATAAACACATTCTTAAATATTATATTGCATTAGTTTCATTAAAATAGTTATCATAAGAACTACATATTATGCAGTAGGTATACAGTAAGAGAAAATACAATATTTATATAAACTCTAACGCTACAGTTTTGTCCAATTTTATTATTTTGTATACAAAATACATTTTTTTTTTAAATTTATACTTTTAATAAACATGTTTATAATTAATAATTTTTTCAATTTCAAATGTCATCATCAAAAGCAGAATCTATCTTAAGAATTATTAGTATTTTATTTTCATAATGTTATACGTTTATAAGTGTGGTTTATTTCACCCCTCTGTAATCAAAGTACCTTTGCAAGATTAACTTTTACAAACAAAAAATCTTTTAAATTACCAGCTATACCTACCCTAAAAGATATTGATTCACCACTGCACATGGATTTCATATCATATATATATATATATATATATAAATGTTATCTGTTAATACTTTAATGATAGGGGTTCAGTAAATATTCTCACACGAAACATATAACAGGTAAACATAATAGTAAGTTCCTACACGAAGAAAATCACACTAAGTTCCAACACGGTGATAAAATTAAATGCATTAACTTTCTGTAGTATACATGTACACTACACATGTAATATGTAAACCATTATGACATCATCTTAACTATAAGCATGTACTAAACGATATCGACTTTAAACATTGTATTACCTATATATGATACGAAATAGTATTGACAATCCGTTTTGTTGAGTTTAGTTAATATGTACCAATACATATTAACCGAACTCAATCGATTGATGATAATCGGAATTAAGAACTTGTATACACAAAACAAAAACAAACCGAATTTTAATTTCACCAACTACTACATTTAGATTGGGAGTCCGAAGTCTGAATAAGGTGGGAAGCACATCTTCTTAAGAGTGTCGACATTTTGCAATGGAACGTAAGATAATTTGAGTTTCATTTATTCGAATAGGAACTTAACATTCACTCCAATTGTATGGATCAGATAGAAATAATACGGCTATTGAAGTTAGAGGATTATCAACTGCCACATTCTACTTTTTTAGTTTGAACCGCTCATCCCACCACCTCACACCAATTTTGATCCACTTCGACTACTCGATGTAATAATTATTTTCAAAACATTTTTCGGTGTAGTGTTATTATAGTAGTATAATAATTATTATTGTTATAGTAATTATATTCGTATCAAACGCTTTGCACGCGCTTGTTCGTCGAATATATGGATTAAAACAATATTATATTATAATCAACGGTATAATATGCGTATAATCATATGATTATTTTATCCGCAGGTGAGATCTGAAGACGACCTAAACTCTTGTGCCCGAAAACGTTTGACATCACTCGAACACTATAATAATAATAATAATATATACGTGTAGGGATACCTAACCTACACATAATATATTGCAGCGGGGATTGTGCGCGCGGAAAAACGCAATAAATCTCCCGGACCGTCGACGGCGAGGTTAACACGGGTGTGTGTTCGCGTCGTCGCGGCCGAATGAAATATTTAAATCGGATCGGGGAAAAAAAGAAAATCACCTACACACACATGCATACACATATTATACCTACTGGTATAATATATATATATATATTCGTATTATATGCGTATATACGGGAGATCGGCAATAGATTCGCGGATGCATACAAATAAGTCTCGACGCTCTTTACACACACTGTATATGTATATACGCGTCGACTTCCATCATCGGGGATCACCATAACAAACACACATACCTACATAATATAATACACGTATATTATACCTCCAGGCACCTGTAAACTGAGCGAATCGTTTATCGAAGAACGCATGTTCGTCATATTTCAAAAACTGTTGACGTTTTCGATACTATACATTTTTTTCGAAGGTTATAAAACGACAACTTTGGAAAAAATTATACTTTCATTACCCGCACTATGTATTGTTATAAATTTTTGTTTTTTTTTTCTCAAGTTTTCACCGTTTTGAATCTCAACGGATATCATAAAATCGAATTTCGGACGAAATGTACTTCAGCTATTTATTTGTTATATATTCACGGGACAAGCCACGGGCCATTTGTATGCATTATAAAACACAGTGATATATTATATACACGGTTAAATATAAGGTGTTTAAAGTTAAAGCTGAGTATTGGCACAGCATTTTGCATTGTACCTACCCCTAAATGTGCCTCTCTGTTATCATCATCTAAACTCTATTAAAACCAATCAGTTATTTTTCCAAAATTCAATTTTTATAAATCAAAGTATCCATTCTAAAAAGTAATTTGCAGAGAAATATGAATTTAAAAATGAATGATGTCTTCTAAAAGTTAATAAAAAGACAAAATTTGAACGATAAAAATAGTGAAAATATTTATTTTTGTTCAATTATATCGTCTGTACCACTATAATATAAAATAGGAAGCTACCTCTGTGTACTAAAGTGTTATCATTTTTTTTTTACTATTAACAATATTTACAGTCATATTAAAATAATAGTATTAAAATATAAATCAAATGCCAATTCAAACCAACGTAAAATATTATAGATTGTAAATTAAAACTAATTTGAATAATATGTGTGATGAATAAAACTGTTGACACATCCAGTTTAGTAATCCAAAATTCTACATAATTAACCGATAAAGAATAATGCTTTTATCTTATAATTGTATAAAACAAACTCTGAAATATTTAGATATCAACACCCAAACTATTATCAGTTACCTCAAATTTTCAAATAATATAAAATAAATAATATTAATTGGAAATATACTATGATAATAATGTGTATTTATTTGTATAGTAATATACATTTATTAGTAATTTATAATGATACTTACATGACCCCTCCCCTTACATTTTTAGTAAGTATTTGCAACTGCCCGAATAGTAGGTTATATTTACATTTGTCAGTTAATTATAAAAAATAATAAATATTCAGAGACGTAAAAAAGTGTTTTGTTCGGAATGAACTAATTCACTAACCGAAAGCGAGCACTGCGAGTAAATAATATTATATATAGGTACATACCAAGAGAAAAGCAAAGTAGGTTAAAAATATAATAACAATAATAGCTGTTTTACGGTGGACAATCCAACAGGTGATTGGAAAGAAAGAAATAACCGATATATGTGTTTTTTGTTATGGAATAGCAATTATTACCGACATTGTTTTTTCTCGATAATGTTCATTATAATATAGGTCCTATACCGTTGATAATTCACACTACAGAGCGAAATCTAACATACATTGTCACAGAGGGTAATTTATTATTTTAACAGTCAAATACTCATTATTCAGAAGAGTATTTAACTTTTTGGTAAATGTAAGACGCTTTAAATTCCAACATATCTCATGGCTTTTATATCTCGCACTCACCTATATTTGTAGCTGTTTTTCGGGGAATTTGTAATAGCTATTTTTAATTTTATATTTTGAAATAGAATAATAAAATTTGTCTATACATTTTGATGTACGTAATATCAAACTGATATAGAAAAATTAATTTTTATTTATTAATTATTAATAAGCGTTTAAAGTTTCGCAGTTCCTAGTGGTCAAAGAATAGCCTTGCTACATTGTGTTATATAATGTATTTTAAACAATAACAAGTATTGGATTTTTATTACATACAAATTTTCAATTTTTAGAAAAAATAGAATCTGTTTCAAATTAGAAAAATATAGGTTTTCGTTTAAAAATTTGCAAAAATTGAAGGCACTCTTACCGCAACAAACCTTACTGAGATAAAATATTGAAAAATAGGTTTTCAAAATAATATTGATCTAATACGTAATGTCCTAGGGGCAAGTGCGTGTGATTTATATTCTATATTAATAGAATCGTCTTCAATATACCTACAAGGTAATAAGAGACGTTCACAATAAAATTTTTAGAAAGCTACAACAGAACTTTGGAAAGTATTCGGGGTCCATCAAAACTCAATATCATAATATATTATATAAGTCGTAAATGCAAATATAAATGAAAATGTATGAAATCCTCATTTGATTCATCATAAAAAATTATAATTAATAAAATTAATGTATTAACCGCGGACCTGATAAAATTCGCACCAGAGTTCCCATTTTCAGGTTATCCTTGCTATAAGGTTATAAGATATCTCGTCTGCATATGCTATACAACGAAATTAAGTTTGTGTAAAAGATATTTTATATTTGTACCTATGTATTACATATTTACATGTGACTATTTGCACTCGATAACTGCAATGGTAGATATATAAGATGATCCATTAAAGTGTCTAAACTCATTATTTAGAATGTTTTTATATTTTTGAAAATATTTTTATTAGGTACATAATTGTTGATGTCATTGCAAAACAAAATTTTTGATTAGAATTATTAGAATTTTGTATCGTTAACATTTTAAGTTTTACATTTACAAGTCAAGCACCACAGCATTATTCATACGTCTTGTATATGTATATTATCATAATATGAGATATAATATATGCAGTGTGATACTATAGCTCGAGCAGGATTAATCGAAAGACAAATTTATTGAGGCCCGTGAACGAACTTTATTTGGACCATATAGACAAGAAATTAATGTTTTAAACTACCTATTCATTCGTGTAATAAATCAAAATACGAGGTTCTCAATATTAATAGTCGTTATTTGATTTTATGATTTTGTCGTAACTGTCTTTGACTAAATATTATATATAAATACTGAATTTAAATTGAGTAATGATAAATTATATTATTTATAATGATTAATATTCTACTACTTTTAATTAAGCTTTAACCACTATTTTATATTTTTATAAAGAGCCCCATAAGTCATAACTTATAATTTTAACATATCAAGTTAAGCCACCACCAGAGTAAAACTAATATTCCATACAATATACCTACAGAGCAGTAGAAACTGAAAAATTTGGCCTGCAGGAATATTTTGGGTTCACTAATAAATACAGAGCATAAGTATTACCTTTTAGCGTCATCGTAATCGTTACGCAAATCCAATATAATATATTATTACTATCATAAACTATAACAATCCACTCTCCAAATAAAAACTGCGGAAACTCTTTGGGACAATCACAATTATATAAATAATATGCTGCGCGATAAGCAATTTTTTTCGGAGTTAGGTTTAGGGTGTCGGTTAACTGGGTATTTATGAAGGAGCAAAAACCCGGGAAATTTATAGTTACACAGCACGGTGACTATAATAAATATGAGGTTATACAATAAGTAGTACGAACAAATTAAACCAAACTATTCCAACGATTGAAAACTAATTTAAGCACGGTTGGATTTCGATCATATTTTGTTTCTGAATTTAAGACAATTTTTTTCAGTTCGAATTTCACTCCGATTTTTGAAATAACACGTAAGAAATACATTTAAAATTTCTCAAAAATGTGTTATAAGTTTACTACAAATTTTGAAAATAGAGTTTCTTTAATCTTCTAAAAATTTAAAAGCTACTGTTTCATGGGTAGTTGAATAGTATATACGGCGATAAATCCATATAAATACAAAATTACCCTATTTTTCTGTTAAAAATATTAACTACACCTAATTATAAATAACTATCATGTATACCATAGAAGTGACTCATAATATATTTTGAAATTATTAAAATAAATAAATTAAGTGACTTTACTTCGTTTATGATATAATAACTGAAAATATATTTATTTTTGACAGTTTTTGCACCTACGTATTCCTTGAAATGTTCCTCCCGGGAATCGTTTCCGAAAATTCCCGTGAAATTTCCGCGAGTGCCAACCCTATACATCAGTCATTCGTTGTCATCGTGTCGTCGACCATCGAGCTTCACGCCCGTAATCTCGCTAACAGTAATTCCATTAACTTTTGTACGCCATTAGAAGCCATTAGCCGTTTTGCCGGCGTGCAGCTTGTGTTTATACAAATCTAGACACACACACTCACACACAAAGAGAGCCTTTGTTTATACACGATATATATGTATATTATATTGCTCAGCCTGCAAACGAGGTTAACCGTTGACGGTTGGGGGTGGGGGTGGGGGCGGTGTTGGGGTATTGTGGTGGTGGTTGGAGGAGCGGTGTTGTTTCAACAAAAATAATCTAAACGGTCGATAAAATTACAACGGAGTGGTGGCGATTTTGAATAACCCGAAAAGGACATCAACAAGTCACACAAAATGTATATAAACAACCGCCGGACAGACGCGCAGTATAAACATATTAATTTACATATTATAGTGGTACCTACTGTTTTAAATAATGTTCTCTCGAAAAACGGGGTATTGTCTGTATACTAACGTGTTTGTAGATGAACGACCGCGACGTGACGGAACTAGTCGCTGAGTGGATTATAATAAATAGTGGTCGGGTAGAGAGAGGTACAGGATACACACGCTATATTATTATGTTATGCGTCGCGTGCTCGTAAATAGCCAAATAGGTGTAAAGTCGAATGACAACGATTTAACATTGTGTCGCGATTCGTATTTTTTCACCGTACAAAAACCAATCAACACACATTTATCATATTTTAAATGGACATAATATAGATACATTAAACACGAATTATACGAATTATCAAACATGGTGAAATGTATTAGAAAACATATTATTTCATAGGTATTAGGCACTTTACGCGTGCCGTTTTAGATTAAAGAGGATGACGTCTTATAAATAATTAATAGGGAGGGGTTGATAGGAAGATAATATTACGATGCGGTCGACGGTAGTGTGACTATACATTCGCTGCACGTATGACGTAGGCAGGTTTAGTCGTACGGTTGTATACATATAAGTTAACCGTTTAAAGTTGTACGACCCATCTGATATAATATATTGTACAAATACAGATTGGGATAAATCATTACTATTTCAGCCAACTGAATCCATAACAATTAATGTTGTGAAATATATATTACGAGCTTATATTCGTATATTGAACGAGGATGATGTCTAATACGATTATATTATATGTTCACATGAAACATAAAACTTAAATACCATCATAAAGAAATAAACAATAATATATTATATGATACTCTATGGCAATATTATACAACCATAAGTGTACCTATATAATATGGCATTATCATTTCCACCATGTTCACCCTAAATCTCCAGATATAAACGTGCAGTACGAGACTAATAAAACGTTGCAGTAGAAAATCAAGAAGTATGTACATTAAACCAAAACTTAAAATGTAAAAACAAAAACATCTAGGTAAATATTGGTAAAAAATTATAAGTTTTTCTACACACCAGTGGACAGTACATTATGGGTCCGGTGTTCATTTGTACGTTACAACTATAGAAGTTATAGGCAGAGTATAGTTTGGGCTGAAAAACAAATTAAATAAAGAGACATCAAGACTGGTGGGTTGCAAGGCTGGTCGAGAAGTTAACAGTGATGGCCACAATTGTTCAAGATTTCCTTAAGCATTTATACTCTGAATGTAAAACTCCTAAGAGCTTGGCTCTTGGCATATATAATATATACTAGTCGCCAGTAAGGAAAGTCTTGCGTAGCCCTCTGTGAGGGTAATTCTGCGGTGTACGGGTTGTATATTATTTTCACCATGGGTTTTTCGTCAAATAAACTATGTTTCATGGGAGCCAAGCAATGTGCAAACAGTTCAGCCCTCATGTGGAGGTGTCAAAAGGAAAAAAATAGCTGAGCAGAGTGTATAGTGTTTACATACACTTAAACAGAAAACGAGTTTCAAAAAAATGTATTTGAATTGTCCTTGAATACATTATAGTAATTTTGTGATTTAAAATATTTTAAATTTATAAAAATTAATACAAATTGCATATAATATTGCAAACTATAACAAAAAACTAACATAGTAATGCAAGATCGTAACACGCCCATTAAACCTTACTATAGTATAGAAAGTGGTGAGCTGTGGTTTATTAAAATATACAATGTTTTTATTTTCGTATGCATTTATCGTATTAACTTTACTGCTTTATTCATCTGAACTTATTAAATATTTATAAGTGTATATGGAAATTAAAAATATTATTTAACAACGGTGTACATTATTTTGAATATTATCACAACGATGATGGAACAATTTATTTTTTTATTCAAATATATTATATTATGTCGCCATTTATATATAAGCTCGCGGTTAACGTATGACATTAACTACGATAATATTATTCGGGATGATTTACCAAGCATGCATGATCACCCTCATTTTTCTCTTAATAATAATTTTATTCAAATTCATATTTTTGGAATTTTTAGTATACTTAAACAGGCATATATACTTTGAGGATTTGGGGGGAGAGGGGTTCACCTCCTCCCACTCAATACAAAATGTTTTAAAAAACAATGTGTATAGGTACCTCCGTTTGTTTATAATTTATTTATGGATTACGGGACCGACTTCTGCAAGATCATATTAATTTCAAATACAAATATTTGTTGTAGGTACCTACTATTTAAGGATTATTGTATACCTATTGTATTTTCTGAGTTAT
This sequence comes from Nasonovia ribisnigri, assembly GCA_027563435.1. Classification (NCBI taxonomy): domain Eukaryota; kingdom Metazoa; phylum Arthropoda; class Insecta; order Hemiptera; family Aphididae; genus Nasonovia; species Nasonovia ribisnigri. The sequence continues at coordinate 493,071 of JANEHU010004771.1, forward strand.
TAAGTTTACGTAGTTAAGATCTATGGAAATAATGATACGTGGGCTATATTTGATGGTTTAAAAATTTGAATATAGTTATTAATTTATTCACATTTGAAAATTTGTAAAATTTGTCCTATTACACGTTTTTTTAAGAAAAACCATTATTAAATGCTAATATATATATCAGTTTTCGAAAAAAATGGACAGTTAACAATTTTTCAGTACTACAAGTATAATAATATAGCAAACGAGGAGTCGTCATATGAAAATAATAAGCAAGTATATCGCCACGTGACATTACGCCTTAATTGGTAGGAAAAAAAAACCGAATCGTTTGAAAATATAACAATGATAATTTCATGAAAATCGGGGTGAGAATATATGCTGGGTGGAATCGCCCTTCACGTTTCACGTAGGCATAGGAAAACACGATTCGGGAACCGATTCACATACACGCAGTACACCTTAAAAGGTACCTATATCTATACGCTGCACGCACCAATGCACTAAATACTCGTATTATTATTAAATCCGAAAAGGACCGCGCGAACAGAATTCTCTCTAATAATAATATAATAATAATATACTCTCCGACTGTTGTATTATACACTATACATAAAATAATATTGTTATCGCCGAGTGTGTTGTACCTACACGTGTCGTTCGTAATCGAAATGCGTACCTATATAGTCGAGGGCCGAGTGGTAGAGATCCCCCCCCCCCAATCCCCCTTGGTATTTCATGCATATAATATATAATTTCAGTATTTTTTTTTTTTTTACCGATCACACCGACCCCACAAACGTGACTGACAGTGCGATATACGCTGCAATTATATCATTATACGCATATTATACTATATTGCTCGAGACCGCCGCCACAATTGACCCGGTCTCGTCCATTATTACAACTAAATATCATATTATTTACGTCAACGACCCAGACCGTTTCATCGGAGCACACAGAGATCGTCTCGTCTGAACGCTCGTCCGTAGTAGCCGATGAATGTACCAATTGTATTACACTATAATAATAATAATAATAATAATATTATATATTATATGTGTGTTTTTAAGGGCATGATATTCCCGAATTTCTTAGCCCCAATTTTCCTGATTTCATCGCTTATCGAGTTTTGTACATATCGTGTGTATTTGTATACAGTATTTTCGTCGACTCTTCGAGTAAAAAAGTAATGACGCTTTTGAAAATGTAATAGATACATAAAATGTATAGTGTTGGGTATATTAACCGTTATTTTTATATTAAAATGTTCAAAAAAATTATCTCCTTATAATTTATAGTAGAAAAGAGAAGTTCTCGTTTGAAAAGGGTTATTTCCCTAAGCCGTACACAAATTTAAAGAATTTAAAATTATGATATTAAAGTATATTTAAAAATTTAAAAAATAAGATTTTGAATAAATGAATTATTGAAAAAGAAAAATTGGAAATGCTCGGTGAACCACACTCTGTAGTATTTTGTTATTCACTATACAGCACGCTGGCCTTAAATATGCCAAATAATAATTTTGATTAAAATAAATTCATCTTGTTGTTTATTGTGTATATAGTAGATAATACAAGTACAACAGTCGTATTTCGTATTTTCACGAACTTTACCCGGTGAGTTCATCGGAAATATAATATTGTTTGGTATCATAATGCACCTCATCTCTTCATATTTTAATAGGTACGCGCACCCTGAAAACCCATACAAGGGGAAGAAAATAACAATATATATATATATTACGCGTTACCATTTTATCAACCTTTTGAAACGATTTTTCAACATTGAGTAATAATAATAATACATGAAAGCACATGCTGGTGTTATTTGTTTGTCTTGTTATTTTATTTTTTCATTAGTTTGAACGCAAGGGACGTGCGGCCTCGGTCGCGAGCGCGTCCGGGTGCGGGCCAGACATGAATAAGATTCCCTTTGAACAAGAACCGTTCGGAATTTCACTGGGCGAAATATAAAAGCACCACGTTTATAAAAAATTAAAATAATAATACGTATTATATACGGCGATAAGAGTGGAACAAAATATATTCCAAGCTCAAATAATGTATGCATATATATATATATTTACACACGCACACACACGCTATTTAATAACATAATGTTTAATATTTATATAATATGTATATTGTACACAGAATGATTCACAAAGTTTTTAATTTTGATTTTAGGAATTTAACACTGAAAGACCATTTTTTCTAAATATTTTTTTTTTTACCATTTTAAGAGAGTCCTGTGGTGGTACAAAACTCTTTTAGTACCACCTTTTTTACTAGAAACTTAAGTACCTAGTTGAACAGGTGATGGTTTTCATTATGTAGAATATTGATTCATCTAAAACGAAATTCAAACTAGTAGACTCTGAGTTAATAATCTTTGTCCTAGTAAGGATATAATAATATAGACCTTAATAATGGGTTTGTACTTAAAACAAAACATGCATGTAATACTATAATTACCTTAAATAGTAATGAAATCTAATTATTTTCAATCAAATTAACTTAAAAATTACAAAATTGAAATGGATGATTTATTAAAAGAGAAATGAGTGTGAGCATGATTGCTGGATCACTGTATGTATAATATTATAATATGCTACGTACATCGCGGAAGTAACGGTTTTTGTCGTACGTATAATATATATTCACACATAACACTATCATCCTCTCTGTTGTCCGTGCCCAAAATCTAATTAGGCCACAGAAGTAATTTTCTTGTTAATTACACGCGCGAGGCCGAATCTTAGCAGGGGTCCCCGTACACAATCGAATCGCTAACAGGATACACATAAGGTTGTTGTTGTTGTTATCTTACATACACACACATACATTATGTATAAGTATAGTGTAAAAATATAGGCAGCGGCTAAGGTGAACTATATTTTTCTTGACAGAGCGAAAAAAATTTTGTTCCACCCACCAACCTAATTTTATATATATAGTACACACTTCACAACTTGCTCAAATAAAATTAGAGTATTGATGATTCATACCTGTTACACTACTAGCCACATTCATAATTTCTCTTCACACATTGTATATTACCCCAAAATAACAATGTGCAACGACCCCTAAGAAACTCCACCACTAAGACCACGTTGTATAGCCGACGAGCAAATCACCGTTTAGTAATAGCTAGGTATCTATTTGTAATGGCGGGCACAAAAGTCAAATGGAAACCAATGCCTAAGCATTGTAATAGGTAGGTACTACGCGTCTTTAAGAATTAACGATTTCCACCATTTTGGCCGTTTTGAGTTCTGCTTTGGATATAGGTGGTAAACGTTATATTGTGGAACCTCCTAAAAATGAAAGACTCGATGTAAATACTATTTTTAAAAAAACGTTTTAAATACCTAAAAACATATTTTATACCCATGGAAATAAGTTTCATGTTTTTATACAGGAGGTGTACTTGTTGAATAATATAATAAATTTCTTTAGGCAATTTAATTAAATCCAAATTTCGGAGAGGAATTTGAATTTTTATTTTAACATACAACCCCACGTGATTAATGAATAAGCCGTGAAAGAGTTGCATATTCACCAATAGACCATAGCTATTTATTATTATTTTTAATATAATGTATAAATATATGCTTAGACAAAATAATATATAATATTATTTAATATATTTTGCATGCAAGTCGTTAAAAATCGATTACGAAGACCGTCGACTGTGGTGGCGGAGAAAAGATCACCACCGCCACCATGGTCCGGATATATTGTGTCCATGTCTGTCGGTAAACACATAAATATATTCGTAATATGATAGAATTATACTATAATATTTGACAGGGGGGCGTCTTGTTTTAGCCTAAATTATATAAAACGGATTTCGGTAATATAAATTATAAAGGTTGTCGATCATTAGATTGTTTGGTATTATACTATAATGCCCAACTCGGTGCACCTGTCTGGACATGGACGTAGATTGAAAGACATTATGACGATGACTAGTGACATTTCCGAAAATACCTCGTTCTATTTTAGAGGCAGGGCTTTTCACTTAATATTGGAGGAAAAATTAGAGAACTCAAATAAACCGACATGAAAATAATATGATACATTATTGATATACATTTTGTTAACTCAGACTTCCATATTAAAGTAGGTACCACTAGTTCGTAAATATTTTTTACTCATATAAATCAGTGTTTTTTTATAAATACGACAAAGGCCTTATCCGTAGGCATGATTTTCAGTCAAATAAAACAAAACAATTGAAACCGAAAAATGATCTCGTTGAGAGCAATAACAATTACGTTCAAAAATACATTTACAAGTGCATCATCAAAATTATTATGTTTTACGAGTTCTGTGTATTTTATAATATTAGTTTTTATCACTATATGTCTATATATTATATGATGGGAGCCCTCCCGTCATTATTTCATAGACTCCATGGACCGAGAGTTTGTGAGGCGCCTTCACGGTAGTGATTCTATTATGTAATAATAAGTACTTTGAACATTTTTAGATTTTTTATTATTAATAGTTGAAAATTTGTTTTAAAAATTGTATTTAATATCTTAATCATTATTCTTAAATTTCTCGATTAAAGTATATTTATCTACGATCAACAGCTTAAGCAAACAATGGTACGTTATATATACCTTAATATGTTATTATTAAAACAAATTACAATTGCCAATTAATGAAAGTTAATGATTTAAGTTTGGACGATATTAAGTATTAACATCAAATTCAGTTTTACACCAAACATTTATTTTTTTACACTTGCGTTTGCGTCTGGTCGAAAAAAATACTTTATGTTTCTTTGACTTTATTCTGTACATCTTCTTCTTATAGTAATATAACACAGAACAAGCATACGCTAACAGCAAACGATACACTTAAAACAATTCTAATCATATAATCATATTCCTACAGACAATATTGAATATTTTGATATTTGAGTTTTTATTTATGCAACATACAATAATATAAGTATCTACATATGATGGCTAAAAGCGATTAACCGACGAATAAAATCAAACACATTTATTTATTTATTATTCAAAGCCGCCAAACGACCACTTTGGTAAGCAAAATACACAATATAAATAAACAGCGAATTTAATATGCTATGGAAATTAAAAAGATGAGATACCGTTTTTACTATAAATATAATAATTTATTGAAGCATCTATTAATCATTTAGATGGTTATGCCCATAGGCCATAGTGTGGTAACATGAACATAATAATTTAATGAATTCTAGAGAAAAGGAAATGGCACGAAAATTAGTGATATGCATAATATGTTCGAGTGTATCTAGTGGACGATTTAAGAAACAGTAAATATGAATATAACACAGCATTGTTTTATCATCATAGATATTTAATTACAATATTGTACATTATTTAATATGAATACGTCACCTCACATTTATGATAAAATAATGTAATATTGTATATTTGTATCGCAAACATTCTGCAAACGGTCCTGTGTGACACAACCACCCCACGAAGTGTATGTACCTATGATATTGTTATACACCGCCTCGCACAGTGGCTCGAGAGTTATGCGATCGCGTTCTCTAGTCTCTACCCCCCCCCCCCCCAAAAAAAAAACACACACACCCTGGTAAATGCATGAGCGGTCGGTTTGCGCTGTAGGCTCCAGATAAGCGAAGTGCGAATATGATATTATGTGCGTCGAGTGTTTGAAATGTTACAAAATATTGTGTGTTATGAAAAAAAAAAACATTTCACTGTTTATAATTATATTTTGGTATTTTGTTATCAATTTATTATACAAAGCACGCTCCAACTGCGTACACTATAACCGCAACCGCGTTTACGGAGGAGTTCGCAAGTATTGTCATATTAATATAATATATCAAGTATCACATGTATAATATTATTTATTGTATCACGTGTACATTTTCAAGGGTGTTACTTGATGACTAGGGATCGTATTTATATGCTTTCAAAAATCAAGAAATACGTTCTTAATACTATGAACTAAAAATATGGCTAAATATGCAGTAAAATATCTTTGTAAAAACCATATTTAAATTTAAAAAAGTATGAACTTTACTATAAATTAATATAAACTAAATAACAGTTCTGATCATTCTTTTTTAATTTATTAATTATTTCATAATTATGATTTCCAATGTAGTATAACAATGAAGGTAAAAAGACGAAAATAAAAGAATAACTAGCTATGAAGACTTTGAATTTATCTTTTGTACTTCTCCGCGCTATAATACTATAATAAATTGGCAGTCTTAATAACATTTTTTTATTGTAATTTTAAAATCATGCCAAAATTTTTTTTTCCTGTGTACAGAACCAAACATCCAACGTATGAACAATAATTACCTACTGTACCTATATTTATTACAGATTATTGAAAATATTAACATTCCGTAAATAGTTTTATCAAAATTATCATTTTATAATATAATGTTTATAATATATCAGCATTGAAAAAAGTTCATACTGAAAATTGTGTTACATATTTTCATATTTGGTATTGGTTCTTATAAAATACTGGTTTTCGATAATATTTTTATTTTAGGGTTTATTAGGCATTTAGGCATCGGATATTATCAACATTTTGAGTACCTACGTTATATAATGGATAGTATTTCTGGTGTTAAGTCCATGTATGAAGTGTACAGAAGAATATAAAATACAATTAAAAGATAAAATGTTTTGAAAAATGTTTTTACATCTGTGGAAATAAAAAGCCCAAAATCTATGCAGATTTCAGCTCTCAAAACTTCGGCAAAGTATATAATATAATGATAAATTGATAAATGCAGAGTGTTCCTGGCATCTTGCGTAAGTATTTGTCCTCGTACGAAGTTCCCACGTCTGAAACTTTATATATATAATATAATAAACATTTTCTACAATGCCGACCACCTCCTGTATAATATATTCTTAACGGTACTATTTCGATATTGAATAGAATTGTATAAGTTATCAGACTTTTAAAAATATATGTTTTCCTTATTATTAATTTGATGATTTCAATATAATAAAAAACCACGGCAGCAAAACTTTAGTTTTTTATTTTTATTTTAGATGAACAAAAATATTTTTTACTTTTTAAAATAACAATTATTGTCCACTTTACAGTTATCATTTTCCAGTCGTATTTTATCGAAAATGTCAATAAGTAAAAAATTATTGAAGTGGATAAAAGCAGCCTATTGTGTTATATATACCTGCAGTATAAAGGACAACCTATATACAGAAGTGTATTCCCAGAATTAAAATTAAAAGGCAGTTTAATTATGTTTGGCGATATTTGATTTGAAACAAACGTTTTCCGCGAGGACATCGGGTGTTAAGAGAAATATTCAAATTCAACAAAAACCCCTACCATTCCAGCATGGGATAAATATGTACGTGGGTTGGTTTATTGTTATTTGTGAATATTAATTTGGAAGTAAAATAGAGCGGAAAACGTGAATTACGTGGACAATTAAAATAACCAATTACTTGATATATGTTCATTTATTAAATTTTAATTATTCAGAATGATTCGTTAGGTAATTGTGAAATCAAGTACAAAATTATTACGTATATAATAATGATTTTAAACGATGCGTAGGTATACGTATTAATGTCATTAGCGTTTCAAATATTCGTAATTTATTTAATTTTTTTGTTTAATTCGTTCACGTCATGGAAAATTTACTGATTTATTTAAATTGTATAAAAGAAAATATCATCAATCCTTTGCTGTTCAATTACGTACAAAAACAATTGTGATAAACCATACTTATGAAAAAAAATGTAATACGTTTAAATAGTCCAAAGTGTTTGTCGTTATAACAACTAAGTGATAGTAATAAGTTCATAGGCGTGTGACACACATTCGGTCATGGCACAACATAAGTACGACCTGCGATATGTGACTTGATACATTTTTGAACTTCATACACTGCTGCGAATACATTTATATATAGTGATACTCACCAGCTATGCTCACATTATGCCATTTTGAAGGTTAGTTTTTTAATATAAAAGTATTGTCTTAAGTATAAACATTTTCATTAATAACTGAGAAAATTATATCAACATTTTCAAAAAAAATTAAACACTAAAAAAACTAAATTAAAAAAGGGTGGTTCATATTTGATAAATAAAAGTTTGTACGATCACAGGAAACTCCTCAAGTAGTACAAAAAAATTTCAAGAATCTTTGAAAATGGAGTTGAGCATGCTCAGTTATCACCCAATAGAATATAATATTATGTGGGCTAGTCAACCGATTTATAATTTTTTTGTAAACTCTGAAAAATAAAATTGATGAACCACGGATTAAGTAATAAGTATATTATACGGTCATATTTTAAATGTCTATACTAAATACTTATATAACCAAAGTAACTGAGGTTATATGTATGTTAAAAAGTATGCCCGACCCTGAGATGCCAAAAACAATTATCTGCAACTACACTATTATAGAGGTTGTTGATAAATTATTACATGTCTTCTCTGGCTCCACAAAGTCTCATTATTTAAGAGATATTTTCAAAACCTTCTATAAAATAAATTCATTACGATTTCTGTATCCAGCTGTTAGTAAGGAAGAACATTTACGTACAACATATATAGCCAATATTTATATATAATCAATTCGAAGCTTTGAAGTAATGTGATACACAAACCACTTACTGTTTATGACTTATAAACTATGAGAAATGCGTTTGAGTAGGTATCGAACATGATACATCAATTTAATAATTTAACTGTATGATATTCTGGAGAAATTATTGACGGATTAAAAGTTTTATTTCCAACGTACTTATAGGATACTTATAACACATAAAATAGTATGTATAAAATATTATGAACATTTAGTATAATTTTTATTCTCAGGCAGTGTTTACAAATCGTTAAATATTAAAAGATAAAAACAATTCACCATATTTTTTAAAAATTATTCTGCTTATCGATTAACAATAAAAAGAGTTAGTACATAGTCAAAAAAAAAAAAAAAGTTGTGTCAACGCGGGACCATTTCCCACTGAACAGAATAACAATTTAAATATTTGAAAATACTACTGCATTTAATATGCAATTATTTACTATATGCATTTAAACATTTTAAAAATCAGAATTGGAAATGAATTAAATTATATGGATAGGGATACGGTGGTGGACGCATGTTTGGCGAATCACCTCGTAAATATAATAATAATATATTCTATTATAATAAAATATACGCGTACCTACACTTAAAGAAGTTCCTTCTGTTAAAAACCACATTTTGTTTGTTTATTTCGTTTGTCGTTTTTATCAACGCTACTTGCGGCTTTTGACGAGATTTTTTTACCGTCTCTCTCGCGGCGATTCGTACGACAAGTAGTAATATAGGTTAGGGAATGGGATATTCGGCCACGACGTTTCGACGGTTTTATACGGGTCGGATGACGACGCCGAAATAAATAAAATATAAACACCCGACGATGAGCATAACAATACAACATAATATAATATTATTCCATATAAATCGAATATTGAAAACGTCGCTTTTAGGGTTGACGGTGCACTGCGGACGAACATCCATATTTTGTGTATTATATATTACATTCAATGTGCGTGTCTTGCATTTACGCGTATCGGCGGCATAGACGGAAATATCATATCGAAACGTCCACCCTCGTGGCATTATTTTCGTACCCGGCTGGGTAGGTCGACCGCCGTCGACTGAACGGATAAAAAAAAATATTGGCAATGGGTCTGATGTATTCACACTTCTTGAACCTTTCGCTCCGTCATCACAACTACACTATAAGTCGGTATATTTATAGGTACTGAAATTTAGCGGTGACCGAAAAATAATATATACGAACGTTAAAACGTGTAAAAAATTAAATTTCTCGAAATTGTCAATGATAATAATTTAATACCTAAAGTAAAGAGCACTCTATAGTCTACACTGTAATAATAATAATAATGATATTACGATGATCATGATGATGGTTAAAATCTGGCTTTCGCGTATCATCCCCTTTGTTCGTGTATTATTTATAAATGAAATTAGATTTAAAGTCACGCCAGATTATGAAACAAAATTATCACAAAATTCTCAAGGGATTATACCTAAACGCAATAAAAAAAAGTAGACACGATAATAATATTAAACTCGACGATGACTGTAACGCAAAAGTACGTCGAGACGAATTTCAATTTTTTTTTTTGTCTGTAGGTATGCATACTATATAACTTGTTAAAAATACTTTTAGAATTAATTTTGAATATGTATATCGTATACTTATATCGTTTATTAAATACTTTTAATATTTGTTATATTATTAAGACAAAGTCAACAGATAAATGCCAACAATATTATTAAAGATTTTATCTTAAACGCATAGGTATTTGAAGTTTTATGGTGCAGTATTTATAAATATAAACTCGGAACTTAATTATAATGCAGGTGCCCATTTAATATATATTTTAACAACTATAGAAACCTCACAGTGTTAAAATATTTATATATTTATGTCCGCTTACAACAACAATAATTTGTTTCCGTACAATAGTAATTTATTTTAACTTTATAAAAGTATAAAAGTGAAGATGTAAATCATATATTTTTATTGTATTACGTTATGGCATACATTACAATACGAACAAGAATATCCATCAACGGAAAAATGTATGTTTGCAGTTGAGTATATACATATTTTTGATAACATATAAAAAGGTTTAGGAATTAAAATTAAATTAATACAAGGTCCCATAGTTTTAGTCAATATAATTTTCTTTAATTAATATTGACCTGACGTTAATTGCTTTGGAGTATATAATGCTAGTTAGTCGCATCTTGGTTTTCGCGACTGATATAGCGTACCTAATATAATTAATTATAATTACCCGATTAATAAGGTGTGTCATACCTAGGTGTTAAGATATATGACGTTTAATATTATACACTAATTATGTGTAATTGTTTCAACTGTAGCACGACTGACAACGGGCTGAGTTGAGTGATAGTATTGGTACAATGAACTGATGCAGTGTCGCAAAAAGGACGTGGAAAAATAGGCGAGTGCATTTACGAGTGCATTTACGAGTGCAACTCGACTGGCTCAAAAGACACGGCGATGACCTCCGGCTTAACGAATCATTAGGAGCTTATAATAAAACAACCAAATAGCATCACGATCATTTGATGTCACGCAATTATCATATTATTATTGTACGTTAATCACTGCTATGGACGACTGGACGGTCAACTATAATAATATTAAACGCATAAAAAAAAACACATAATTGTAAAGTACGGGGAGACTTCAGCTCAAAAAATATTAATTTTTCTTTTCGAATTCGAGTTTTGATAATATTATCATTATAATATGTGTACAACAGCGCAAAACGATTTATATTTAATAACGCGTGTACAGTATACATCTCTATAATGACCACGGTCTACGACTTTGTAACACTCAATAAGGTATGCACAGTGAAACGCGCAAATGCGTATTTCATAGGAGCTATTATTATTTAATCATTCAAATGATCGTAACTCTATTTGCGTTTCAAGCGTCTGTAGGATTTCCAGAAATGAAAAACGACGATAATTTTTTTTTTAATAGAATTGGAGCGAACAGGTATTTTATTGAGGAATCTTTTATAAGAAAAATAATCATCATCATCATCATCGTACTAAACTGGAAATTTGAATTATTCTTAAATATTTTTCGAGTGTAAAAAAATATATAGCGAGGTGCAATTTTTAGTTAATTCTCTGAGACTAATATTATGGAAGGTAGCTGAGTACCCAAACTCATATGGATCTTGTAAATTATTTTGCATCATCTGAATCGTGGTTTATTTAGGTATAGTATATTTAGTATGACTTAGTTCGACCTAATACGTATAGTACGATATTATGATTTATTTTTTGCTAATCTCGTTTGGCGCTCATATCTTACAACCGCTAGTTCCTACACATGTCAAACAATTTTTATTATCAACTGTAATTAAATTATTGAAAGTGTTGGACAAATAAAATTAGTTTATAATAATGTCATGTACCTATTCAAACTTGATTATCTAACGTGGAATTTATAAATGCTGAACCCAGACTTCCGGGTTAAAAAAGTGTGCAACAAAATATATAATATTTTATATTTCACATTATATTATTATAGATAGTATAGTTAATAAGGTTAGGTGTATTATTAGGTGAGGTATTCTTATCAGGGCTGATGTGAATAAAGCATAAAGCGCTTTAAGGTATTCAGTAAAAAAAAAATGCACCGACGTACTATAATAATTATAATATGAAATATAATATTGAACCTATTATATCACCGAAAAAAATTCAGTGATATGCCAAAACACATTATTTCTGTAACAAATTTATAGATTTACAGAATATGTCTCTCGTAGTTGCCACTGTTATAATTATCGTGACTCGTGACATTAATATGATTATTGTAATTGACCAATATACTAATTGCAGGTTCTATAAAGAAATTGATTGATTTATTAATGGTTCATTAGAATTAAAATAATTTATTGAACCAATCATTGGCCATTAAACGATGTTTATGAGACCATTAGCTCGCTATTGATTCATTAAACTTCAAGTGATTGTTTATGACACTCGGCATTAACGATATTCGAAGGTTGCGGTAAAACAAACTTTTTATGTCGATAATATTATACTATATTACAATATTAAAGCTCAGCAGGATAAAATTAAAGCATTATAATTTTCTTGTTCGTATAGAGCTCGGGCATACAGCATACGGCAATAATATCATAAGTATTTCTCAATGTGTCCTGCTCATAAATATGGCAGACTGAATATTATTTTGTATAATGTATCTGCTGTTATACGATTAAAATCGATTTGAATAATACACATATATAACTTAATGTAGGTATGTGTCATGACCATAATATTATGTAATATATTTGTAATGTACAAACATAGTTAGGACGTAAAGCATCAGTAATGACGATTCAAGTGATACGAAATGATATGAAATGAGAACAATTTAATTACGTTTTTATTAAACTCAATAATCAATAAAAATGTATTATAGTGTATGAGTAAATATCAATGTTTAAATTATATACACAGACTTGACGTGAACATTGTTGGTTCCAACAGCTTCAAGTTGGTTATTAATTCATGACGACGAAAATAGTGGTGTGAGTTAGTAATATTATGTTCTGTCCAAATTGATATAGTGGCAACATTACGCGTACAACATACTATTTTCTAAAATAAAATGTGCGACTGCAGTAAATAGTCATGTGTTAAGTACTTTCATAGTTTAAAAACAGGTTTAAAGTTTTAGTAAAAATTTAAATCGAAAAAATTGAAGAAACTGCCGAAAGTAATATAATTTGTTATGAAATATCTATTTTGTAAATTGGAAAACGTATTATTCATATAATAGAACACGACTTGATGTAATTTAAACGACATTATAGTTACTGAATTTAAACGAAAAATATTTTTAGAAAAGTTTAAATCAACAATAAAATGAGGGTATATTATATTCTTCGAATGAGCATAAATAAAAATAATATATATAATTGTGCAAATTAAATAAATGTACATCCATGTCGACACCTTAGGATTAATATGGTTGATTTTGGCTATAGTTAGTTTTCAAATGTATTTAATAAATATTTTTGTTGTGTTAATCAAGTTTTCTGTTGGTTATTTTATATATTATATATACCTACACCTCAACTGTTAAGGTTATTGGCGTTTCTGAAATACATTACAGTTTAAAAATGTATACAAAGTTTTCTGTTTTATTGTTTACTCGATGGTATTAAATGTATAAGTTATAACATACGGGTATTTATAATTTAAAACGTAGGACGTAAGTAAACAGTCAATAGCCGGTTTATCATATTTTTTTTCACTCGTTATCTTTATGAAACGTTCTCGATTCAAAAGGATTTTATTTCTAAGAATTAATTTCTTGCAAAAACAATTTATTAATACGCTCATCATCTTGAGAGGCAGTTAAACAAAGTATATACTATACCTATAATGCAAAAACTTTGCAACTGACTTGAATTTATTTGAAAATATATATATACATATATTTTTTTACTAAAACCTATTAAAGTATTTATTTTTTTTATCATTTCTCTGTACTTGTCCACCGTTTTATTTATCGTTTATTTTTATGACACTTGGTTTTGAATTCTTAATTTAACTGCCCACCTGTTGCACGGTCGTTCGCAATAACGGCTAAAAACTGATGAGTATCTAAGTCGAGATAGGAATGTCATTCAAAATAATAATAATTGTTTGATTTTATACAACCTACCTATTCAATAAATTACTGCATTCATATCATAAAGTCGAATACTGATCAGCTAATTTGTAATAGGTATATTCGATGAAATACCTTGTATAATATTTTAAATATATTATGAATAAATACATTTTCACGGTAACAAACAATACTAAATAAGTTCTAAAGCAAACCCATATTTTCATTTTTAAATAAAATGTTTATACTTAATATTAGGTATATATAATATGTGCCTAATATACTCGTAATAACCTATATTTGAGATAATTGTGAATGTGATAATTATTGCACAAATCAATATATTGTGCAGTAATGTATTTTTTGTTATTTGCCACACGATTAGTTCCAAAATAAACCATTACAAAAGATATTACCGTCAATTGTTTTCTTTTGAGTGTAAAATATTATAGAAACGAATAGAATTATCACGTATATTTTGTTGGAGTTATTACATTATATTAGGTAGGTGTAAATACAAACGATGTAAAACAATTTTTAAATTGTAATTTAATATTCGGATGGAATCACATAGCCAAATACGTGTAAATATACAAACCATATTATTAATAATTGTAATATATTATCCTTTAAATATATCAATCTTAGGAATGACGATTTGGCAGTATACTACCTAGTTACGTCCCAAATACAACTACGTAAAAGGTCTAATCTGAAATTTGAATTGTGGCCCAGGCTTTTGTACGTTATATCCTAGTTGCTTCCCGATATTTACCTTTTCATTTCAAAATGTGTTAATCATTCCTATAATATGGCTATCTGTTGCACGGTTGGTAATAAATATTAACGATTACTATGGAAACTACTAATATTTGTGAAACTCAAATTCAAAGTTTAACGGCATCTACTAGAGTGCACATACAAATAATTTAGTCTTAATCGATGTTTGAAAACTATACAATAAGGAAGATTAAGAACCTATAAAATATTAGAACTACTCACTTAAATAATCGCAGAACCAATAATAGGGAGACTAAGGAACATGCATTAGAAATGCTATGGTACAATTAGAAATGTAACCAAATAAACAAATTTAAATTTATAAAAAACAAAGTTATAAAAAGTTTATACCTATACCATAATATGACACAATATGACATATAATAATAAAAAAAAAGTAAGACATATTAAAAGAAATACAACAAACATTAAAAACAACTTCTTGAAACTATCGGTAGCTACATCGTATCAATGATGCTGAAGTCTGTACAAAAATAGGAAGAAAAATAAAGTGTAGAATAATATTGAATTATATATTCTACACAGTATAATTTTATTTTTTTAATCAGTAGTTATGTACCCCGAAAATTTTCGGTCCGCAACCTGGGAAGACATTTTTAGCGCGGCGCGACGCTATGGTGGCCACCCGAAGATTTTTCTTCATCGGTCTCGGTAAAATCGAATCTTGCATTTTATACCCATCATTATTAAGGACAAATAGCTACACAGCGTATATTATAAGATATCCACCGGACTTGTTTACTATTCGCAAAAACATACAAACGAGATTGGTCACGTGAAACACATGAATTATGTATCAACGCGTGCATAGCTCATTTACAATCATAAAATAAAATGTGCCCGAGAATCGTCAAAATAATAATCCTCAGTAATAAAAAACGTAGTGATGTCGGAAAACTTCGTTCCGCCAAAGTATATTGTGAATGTGTGTAGGTGTGTGTGTGTGTGTGTGTGTGTGTATTTAATCTTTCCGTTCGAATGAGCTCCACTTTGTTTAAAAGAGAATATTAAAACGCCGAAAATGCGTATGTTTACATAATCATGTTGTATAGGTAATAAGTTTTAGAGAAATCACGGACTTCCGCAAAGTGTTCGTCTACTGAGCACTGTCAAAACTGCAGTAGGCCGAAACAGAAGGTTGTTCGGGAGTCGTACGACTGAATGGTATAGAAAACGAAAACTTAATAACATCGGTATACACGAAAGTAATATGTGCTATATAGAATGACTTATCAAGCATGTTCGCCCCCATTTTTTCCCTTTGATAATGAATTTATTCAATTTATGGCTTTTGGAGGTTTTTAGTACCTTTGAGCTTAAGTCTATAATATTCTCAATACTTACTTTGATTTAAAGCTTGTGTCCATAAATTTTTTTTTTTTTTAACCAAAACCGCCCCTTTTACTGTAAATCGTTAGTCATATTTAAATGCAATATTAATATATAAAATAATACTGAAGATATAATATTCAGTGTACCTATTAGCACTTATTATAGGTAGGTACTATTATATATAGGTACTCAGACTACTTTTCCAAAGATAAATTTAATTAATTAACATATTAGGTAATATTACTTTGTATTATATTTTTGAAATCAGAAGTCCCCTGTAGCATATCTTTAAATATATAATCATGGACTATTGTTATATACATTATTATATGGGTCTTTCCCGAATATAAACTATAATAATATTTACAAAGGTAGGTACATCAACAGTTTTAAATAAGAATCTGCTTAACAATTTACAGTTCAAAAGGATTGCTTTCTAGTTAAAAAAAAAAAAAAATAATAGAAACGTTTATATCAGCGTCCTTAAATAGAACACGTAGTCTAAATATTTGAAAGTATAGTTTTTAATGTACATGTAACTACTAACTACAAACATTTATATCGTTAATAATTTCATTATATAAGTAAAAATGGGGATGATCATGCTTAGTAAACATGTATACATTATACACATATATACCTACAGCTAAAAACATAAATTATGGACTCTCTCAAGAAATTTTGACTGTTCTAAGGCATAGGACACATGTGACAGGTATAAAAAAAATTTTAAAAAAACGATATTTAAGACTTGCCAATGACGTTATATTATCAATAATGCCTATGCGGCTATACCCATATTATAATATTGTTATGATTATTGTTATTAGCAATATTACAATAAGTAGTATTTTAAGCGTCTCATATTTTTTTATTACCCGTTGCAGCTTGACACGATGAATCGTATTGACGGTCGTTTTTATGCGTCGTGAACATTGAGAATAATAGTTTTTCTTTATTCTTCTCGTAAATTGCATGTAAAATTGTAAATTTATCGATCGATGTACAATATTATACGTTTCTTGTACGCAAGCACGACTGAACGAGTACCGATGCAGTGCACATCCGATAAAAACGCATTCCTACTATACCGTGTCGATGTCATATTTAGCATTTTTACGCTGCGGGGTTCACCATTTAATTTGACAACATAGCGAAGATGAACGTTATGATTCTGATATTGTTACGATATTATATAAAACATTTTATGAACAATACATTGTATAATAATTATCACGATAATATAGGGTTGCGGAGGGAGGGAGGGCTATCAGGTATACATTGATGGTTTAAGACTTAAGATACTAATTTTTTTTTCAGACTAGAGTGAATATATTATGTGCCTGATAATTCGTCAATAAAAGTTTATGCAAATTAACTGACGCTGCAGGCTTATAGAAATTTCGATAGTTCCGTAGAAAATTGACAGTTATATTATTATGTTTGTTATAATGGCATAATAAAAATACACCAACATAATTATGGATACACGGGAGATATAGTTCACTGTAGCTGAATACCAATTTCATACCGTTCATTTCACGCACATCGTAGACCGCCCTCGTCTTTACATCCAGTATAATATATTACAATGTAATGTTATTTTGCACGCGTACCCAACTAAATCTGTGTAGATCTGTCGATAATAACTTAAGAATCTATATAACATAATGTATAAACGGTGTCCGCCGTTGACTATTTTTTTTTTTTGGACATTTTTAATTGATAAAGCCATTGTTCAGTGTAACATCAATAAGTAAGTTTGAATTTAAATTTAATTGAGAAAAGACAAGACGACTTGTGTGAGTCGACTTTAAAATATTTTATCGACGTTTTGGTCTTTCGGCACAATATGTGACTTAGATGGTGAAAATGCATAGGCAGGCCAAATTGTATTTCTATTACTGTTGATCTAAAACATGGTTGGATATCAAAATTTATTTATATAATAATAATAGTAACGTCGAACACGCATGTGATTCCCACATAAACGTAAAATTATATAGAAATAAATTGTATCAGCATAGCCGTAATGATACCGAGCAAGTATAAAGATACCGATTAAGTGTGGTCATGCGTCAACGGTCTTAAGCTCGTCTAAACATTAAAATTGAAAACCGCTGGAAAGTGGAAAGTTTTAAGGCGTTCTCAAGTTTTGCTTATAAGCCACACGTGTACGACGGAAAATAAGTTTTGATTAATAGACATTTAATTATAAATATTTCTTCCACCAGTCGACTGAGTGCACCAAAACAATACAGCACGTACGTAATGCGTATTGTAGGTATATAGATACGATATGATACTTGTTCGAATACTTCTGCTATAATACTCTCGGAAATCGCGAGAAACAAGCGTAAATTCTATTATTTGTTTGTAGACGAGTCACGGGTAGGTACTATAATATAAAATAATACATTATACTGCTGAGTTCATCAAAAAGTGTGGCATGAATGCCCGAATTAAAAAAACAATGGATATAATAGATCTAAACAGGTGCTATACATTCTTGAAATGTATGATAGTAATTATTATAGCAACAGTAACTGTAAATCAATTTTTGTAGATATATGTGGTTAACTACCGTTTGTTAGTAGCTATAAAAACAATAATGACGTAGTGGCGTATAGTGACGTCCGCCAAAAATGAATAACATAATATTTATTTTCATAAATACTAATATAATCAATTATGAAAAATTTATGAAGGGGTCACAGCCGTTATTTCGATCTTTCTAAATCTTTATCGTATCACCGTCCTTAATCTGATAAACGTCATAGGTATGCGAACATGGAGAATAAATACATGCAATAATAAAATACAATCGTATAGCCCCCCCCCCCCCATGACCAATTTATTTGAAAATTAAGTCCTCATTTTGAAATTGGGATTTCAGAATTTGAATAAAATTTTCTAGACCAATATAAAATAAATAAGATTGGACTAGGTAGCTAATTTCACGCATTCATAAAATGTAGGGACTAATTTGAAGTCACCAGCTATATAATATTTTAAGTGCAAATGCGTGAAGTTGAAGTTCCAATCTTATATTTTATATCAGACTGGAACATCATTTGAAAATTATTTACTAAACGAGCATCTAATATTCAAATAAATTGGTCGTGGTGATGGGCCCCAACTTCACGCATGTCAATTATAATTCATAATAATATTATTATACTATATTCTATACTGGAACCTACGCGACATTCGTCATACTTGTACCCATATATCTGTTGTGTTAAAATATATTGTACTACTGCGTTTGAATTTCCACGCTGATATTTAGTTACGACTTACCGACGGAACGTGCTCGTCTGGTATGAGAGTGTAAGGCCTGCAGTAAACCGTATTAGTGTATTACCTATATATTCGCCGTCCAAAACTACTCGAGACTATATAATATTATACACCATTGATATTGCACGCCAGATCTAGTGCAGGAGGTCGTTGCTCCGGCAAAGGGTCAGATTATTGGGTTTAGAGACACCATATAAATATAACAAAATATACTTGGATATATAATAATAATATATATACAGTCAAGTCTTGATAACTCGAATCTCAAGTGAACTAAACATTATTTCGGCTTAAAAATGGTTTGAGTTATATGTCTAAAAATACAACTTATAAACACTTCAAGGGGTGAGAAAAAAATTCGATTCATCGAGGTTATCGAGTTATCTCAACTCGATTTTGTTACAGAAGAAATACAGAAACATATTTTATGTACTTGTCATTACGGATGCGATAGGTGTTTGTTTAAATTTTACAATCTAAAATATAATGTTGGCCTCGATACATGTATGAACATTCAATAATATATTACAGGTTAACAATTGACTAAAGCAAATTATAACCATAGTCAATAGACTATTCAAAACAATAAAAGCTCTGTTTCACCCAATTACCAAAGTTTCCGCAAATACTATAGGCAGTCGATTCTAACGGTACCTAACTCAAACCTGTATAATATTGACGAATCAAAATTATTGAAATTTCATTGAAAGAAAATATAGGTATATTGGACCAAGACTCGTATAACTGTTACGCGTGTCTTAGCATCAAAATTCTCTTCTACGTAAATTATGATATTTTCTATTCAAATTCCCTGTGACTTGGAGTTGCAGACTTATGTCGATTACATATTTCTTATATAAAACAGTCACAAAATCACAACTGGGCGACCGACAAGCGTCGAGGACTTGACTACAGCTGCAGCGGCAGTGGTTGCGTGAAAAACGTTACGGTCGTATCGCGTTTGTAGTCTGTACATTTTCTGAATCATTTGAATAGGAAATTGTCGTCGTTTCCTGTCGACACTCTGCAGTGTACAACACTATATATATATATATACAAATACGAATACAGTCACCCGGCAGAAGCTTCCGTATAATTATAATATATATATATAGAGAGAGAGTTTTTGCCTTTATATATTATACGCCGAGCTGCATTACGCGGTGTGTATAATATACGTACAATATAAATATTAAATATTATTACGGCCTTCGTATAATAACACTACGGCTGCGCGTCCATAGACTTTAAGCGAAAGCGGAACAAACGGCCAAGTGATTGCGAGACGCATTTGTACACGGGTTCTTATCAAATTTATATATTTACCGCTTATACCACTACCACCACACACCCACACCAACGTATACAAGACTGTTAACCGCCCTGCTGCAAGCCGTATACGTACTAAATAATAATACTTAAACGCCGAGTCTGGGTCGCTGGTTGTTTATCGTTTTGTTTTTGTTTTCCGTTTACGACTCTGTTATATTAAACATACGTATATAATATACCTACACCTATCTATTTAATATTATGGCGTTACTACAGTCATAATAATATTATTTTGTCATTCAAAATATTATAACCGATTACGGAATATATACATCAGGTACGCGGGTGAAAATGCCAAACATAAAATATTGTTAATAGTTTATTACAGTGATAATCTCAAGTTTTAATTACAATTTTTCTATATAAAAACGGTACCCAACGAAATGAGTCTTGAAGGATACAGGATACTAAATCCTCGATAGGTTATAAAAACGGTGAACGCACTTTTTCTCACGCAAGTCTAAGCCATGACCCTAATCAAAAATGTTTCACCGTTCGATTGTAATCAAATGTCTGCACAGAATACGTCCTATAATACTTATAGTATTTCTTTTATTAATAATGGAAACATACCTACTATACTCAATACTATATTAATTATTACACTTTAATGGTAAGAAAATAAATGTCTCGAAACTGAGCAATTTACTTACATGCACAATTGTGAAACGTTATTGACGATTAGGCAACATTTTGAATTTCGTACTACGTGGCTTTTTTTTAATGTACGCCCATTCTCTATGCGGTGACATTATTTTACGTGAAATTATTGTATAGTAGCAGCGTGATCCAATAAACTTTTCTTCCAACGTTAAAAGTCTAAATTGCAATAATATTGTATTACCTGAAAAATAAACCAAAAAAATTCATTTAAAATGTGTCATATAAAAGGTTTCAAGTCATGTAAATTGTTTTTTATCTTTGTGCTAAAAAATTTAATCACTTTAAAAATTATAATTTTCACCGATTTTACTATAAATCAATATAACTTGAATTAAATATAGAGTGATTAAAAATATTTTTGTTCTTACATTAAATATTTAGATTTTCGTCAAAATAAATATCACAATTTATCTATCCCGCATATATAATTATACCTAGTTGTTTATCCGTGTTATAAAGTTGTATAAAAAGTAAATTTTAGTAATAAATTAAACAACAATACAATGAATAGGTTCCAAATTAAATTAAAATCGTTATGTACAGTATAAAAAGGTTCTATTGTAGGCACTTAATTATATTTTAATGTATAATGGTTTTCTGTGTTCAGGACAATTTAGAAAATTGCATTTTAGAACCTTTTAATACTATATATAATATAAGTTGAACCCACGGAATAGCTTCAGTTCACATTATTCTGCAGTGAAAAACCAGCCCAAAACATCTGTTACAGCGGTATATTGTAATAATAAATTAATAGCGTTATATTAATTCGATCGTTCCTCTTAAGTGCTATATACCTGCGACTGCATGCAGTCAGACAGCCTAAAAGCGTATTTCCAATCCATTTACAAAATAGACTAGACTATAATATGTATATATGAACGTGGTTAAAATAATAAATCTCAAATCGAATAAACTGGAAGTTTGTATCACGTACAAACATAACAGACGACAAATAAATATGAAAAAATAATATATATAAATATTACATTAGATATACATAATACATTGATTCTGAAGCTATATTTTATAGTTTGTAGAGAACAGTCGAAAATGTAGATAATTGTTACATTAAGCTTAAATTTGAGTTGGCAAATAATCCACACAACCACTCTCTACCAGTTACTATTAATGTTTCAAATATTTAATTCCTTTAGCATACACTTTACCTATTGTAATTCAGTAAACAAAAAAATATTATGAATTGTCAAACTTTGGTAATATTATTTATAAATGAGTAACACTGTGGTAACAGCAAAAAAATCATAAATGCGTTTTATTTATTATTGAATAATATGTATTTCTTTATTTTTATTTCTTGGTCAAGATGGGTTGAGCCAAATTGTCACCTTAAAAAATACAATATAATTTACAAATCATTTAAAAACAAAAACAAATCGTTTCGGCATTAGGAAAAAATAAAAAATACATGCAAAAAGTGTAAGGGAAATTAGAAATTGTTTTAGGGACTTGGTAATTATTTGAGTTGTCCATGTATGTCTCCATATAATATCACCACCACCGATCTTTATCGCCTTTATGTAGAATGCATTTAGACCACAAGTATAATCGAGGATATCGAGAAATCTTAATAAAATTTAGGTTAATAGATTATCCTGCGCGATGGGCATTATTGCATCAATGCGTTATTCAATCACTTCCTACCGCACCATGAGTGAATAATGTTATAATTTATAACTTATATATAATAATACACTTATACATAGACGTGGACCAGTGGCGTTGCAAAATATATATTTATTTCAGGTCCATAAAAAATATGTTATCATAATATGGTTCTATTTCGTATTTTATAATATTATTGTGAAGATTGATGTTTACAACGGTGAGTGTGTGAACCATCCATGTGTTATACTCAAATTAAATTTAAAACATCCCCTGAAAAATCCTGGCTACGTGCCTGACGTGGACAGCCAGCATTATCATTGGATGTCATTCACCGTTTACGCTCGGTGGTAAATGCTAACACAATTATTGACCACTTTAAGAATTTAATCATTTATTTTTGTTTATATTAATATGTATATTTATACGGATAGTTTTGAAAAATATTTTATTACTTATGTTGTTTAAAAGTTTTAGTGTAGTAATTTATCATTTGGTGATTGATGAAACTCTCGAGAGTCATTTGATACTCGTAAAGTTTTAACGCAACCGATAAGTGATAACTGATAACAAATTGTATCGCATAATTGTCTATTACGCCAAAGCGCGATGACCAATGATTATGCATATACCGTCCAAATTACGATTATAACTTATAAGCATTAACGTCCAACGTGGTAGCGTAGTACAGTAGTGCCTATTACAAGTTATTAGCTAGGTAGTTTGTTAAACGTATTACATCTGTAGATAATAATAATAATAATAATAATATAACGACGACGAGTACGGTACATCGACACTGACCGTCATGAATCCCGGAGGGTCATTATAATTTTGTTACATAAACAGTAAACACCGACACGCTCGTGCAGATGAACGATTCACCCATAAAATATTTTTTAGAACACATCAACACTATATGAACGCGTACCTGTAATAAACAAACGTAATATTGTGCACAGTGACACTCGCAAGTCAAACATTGCAGAGGCATAAAATTACCACTTCATATTTTCTGTAACGATGCACTAACCCGGCCACCTCCCACACTCACTCAGTCAATATTATCAGCTCACCTAATATTATGATATAATAAAAGTATAATATTGTTATCGTATACAATAAAAATAATATATAGATGTCTATTATTATCATAGTATCGCGCGCATGACACGAGCATACAACCGAGACTTCCGTTCCGGCGGTGTTTTTTATGCTGTCGTTTTACGCGAGGAGCTTGGCGCATCGTTAATCGTTATAATAATACTTCTTGTTACACGCCGATCGACGAGAAAATTATTATTTAACAAAACCTTCATACCTATACGTCCATCATCTGCAGAGGGCCAGATATAACAATATTATGGTTATAATATCGTCGATTCCACAGTGGTTTGTACGTCAGTATCAGAAGACTGGACGGTTTTTGAAGATGAATATAATTTTACGCGATTTTTCCTCAAATATCCCGGCAATACGCCAATACTATATAGGTAGGTACTCCATTCAAAATCTATCAGATATATTTAAAAACAATTTAGTGTATAATGCACTAATGCAAAGGTTATACCTTAATTGTACTTGTATAGCTACCTAAGTATATTATGTCAGTCTTAATTTCGATTCGTTGCGCATAGGCGTGCGTGCGGGTGCAGCAAAACTGATGGTTTTTATATTTACCGTTTGTATAACCGTTCGTGTGCATGCCATAAGCACTGTATACATACATACACACTCATGTACTATCTACATTGTAATATTATTTATATATGATAACCGGTCAATCAACGACACAACCAGCATTAATAGATGCCCATAAGTCATAATAGCTATAACCCATTACTTATTATGTTAAGAGGGCTATTGTTAAAACTCTGTTTATTGTTTTCTCACTCTGGCCCACACATAACATAGACAAAACGCATTTATGCAGGATTATTTTTTTTAGTAATCTAAGAGTAAAATCACTAGTTCAAAAAATTATATTTTCTAAATGTTGTTTCAAAACAATTTAAACATTATTTTAATTAAAATAATTTTTTTTTTTTAGATTCTGAGCGAAGCGATGAATGTATTGGTTTTACAATGATGTGTGTTTTTTTTTTATTGATTTATTTATTTATTTTTTTTTATTTTTTTTTTTTGTGTCTGTCATCACGTTTTGGGACAGAAAAAATGCTTCGATTTTCTTCAATAGTACCTTTTCTGATAGGAAAGTGAATCTAGTTGGTACTTTGGGGGTCAAAAGTCAAAATTTCCCAGTAGTTTTCATGAGCGCCTGGAAAAACAAATGAAAAATTATGGGAAAAACGGGAATTTTTACGGAAAACCAATTTTCGACAAAATCGATTTTGGTTTTGGTATAACTCTAAAAGAAATGACCGTAGAGACATGAAATTTTGACCGAATGTTTATATAATCATTTTCTACACACCATATCATTTCAAAATATTCTGACTTATTTTGAGCTGTTAACGGACATTTTCAGTTTCCAATTTTTTTAGTTTTTTTTTCTATAAATGTCAATAAAATTTTATTTGTTGGGTAAAAAATCTTGAAAATTTAATAGTAGGCTTCTAATATATAGTTTCAAAGGCAGATGAAAATATTAAAAATCTGTAGTCACAATTTTTTTTTATAGGTAATCAAAGTTCAAATTTTTACAAAATACGTAAAAATGACGAAAATGTGCAATTTATTTTGAGTTAGAAATTCATAAAAATTTTTCTTTTTAAATCTAAGATTTGAAATGTAATACAAGATTCCTCATAAGTTTGCCTAATTTTATCAATAAAAAAAAAAAAAAAAGTTTAAAGCAAGTCATAATAAATTTTTATGAGCATTTTAAGTTCAAATTTGTACAAGATTAGATATTCCTCGATTTCTCATGTAGCGATTTTCTTATTTTGTTAATAATATTGTAAAATTGCTGAATGTTTATATAAGCTATTTCTATACACATTCAAATTTTGAAAATATTCTGACTTATTTTGAGCTGTTAACGGACATTTTCAGTTTCCAATTTTTTTAGTTTTTTTTCTATAAATGTCAATAAAATTTTATTTGGTGGGCTTAAAAGTCTGAAAATTTAATACAAGCTTTCTTATATATTGTTACAACATCAGTTGAAAAATTTTAAAAATACATAGGCACGATTTTTTATAAGCATTTAAAGTTCGAATTTTGACAAAATTTGTCAAAATCTCGAAAATTATAAATCATTGTAATTAAAAAATTATAAATTGTTCAGTTTTTATAACTAAGTGTTGAAAATTTAAAACAAAAATTCTCATAAATAAATCATACTGTAACCAAAAAATCTAAAAAATATATCAACATATTTATTTTTTACAGACAATTTCAAATTTAGACAAAATTTCATATTTAAACCAAGAATAATGATTTTAGTTATTTTGATATAATTTAAAAATATTATTTGTTGGTATATGAAACTTTTAGAATATATTGTTATATTTTATATACACGCAATGGCATTTTAAAATATAATTTTTTGAGAAAAATGAATTTAACCAACTATAGTAAATACTAATGCCTATAATACTAAAATGAATTACTTTATTCACAATAATATCATCAAATACATTTAGACTTAGTAAGATATTATAGACTGACTGACCGTCTTCGCTCAGAATCGTTTTTCTTATTCAATGATATTATATCATTGGATAAAATCTAACACAATCCATTACAGTGACTCACTTGTAACCTACTGTACAGCAGAGCGACATACACTTACCCGCCCTTTTTTTTTTTGAAAAGAATATCAAGTAAAATAATAATAAAATATAAAATCAATACGTCATAACCTCAAAAATATTATTCTCTATAATTTTTGTACTAAGTACTATTTTTACTTTAAGGTTACTCAAAAATCATAAAAAGAGGACATCAGTGCAAAATTTCTTTTCTCTCAGACCCACGCGTATCACGGATAAAACGCTTTCCTCTAAAATTGTTTTGAGACAATATTTAGACAAATTGAATCAAAAATATTATTCTCTATCATTTCTTTAATGCGTGATTTTGCTTAAAAACATAAAAAAAAAATGATTCTACCAAAACATGTTTTTTCTATGTTATGCGTGGGCCAGAGAAAGAAAACAAATAGTATGCTGACCAGGGACTGGAACCGAGCCTAAAAGAACTAGTTCTGGAACAGGAACCTTTAAAACATTAATAACAGGAACCGGAAAAGAACCTTTTTTTTTTTTTAAATAAAGTACCGAAACTGAACAGGAATTCTTAAACTAACTATGTTCTTTTAGATTCAAAATTAAAATGATTTTATTTATCATAAATTAATGGTATTATACTATATTGTGTATAAACTATGTATGATCATTGATCATATGAGTTTTCTAATATTTCTCATACTATTAATTATAGATCTATACAATACTCGCATTCGGGATAGGTATTTTAAATCATTATACTTTTCGGTACTTACTTAAATTATCTAGAACTGGTACTGAAACTATTTGGAACCAATGCCTTTATTTTTTTTTTACCAAAAAGCAGAACCCAACCAGAAAAGTTATTTTCTTTTTGGAAAATCAGTAGTGGAACCGATAACGATAAATTCAAAAGGTTCCAGTCCCTAGCACTGACATCCTCTTAAGACTAATCGATATTTTACTCCATCAATTATTATCAAATAACAAAAGTAGAATGATATACGAGTACTAATTCATACTTACTTTGCACAACTTTTACCTAGGTATGACGTAATGATAGAAATAAGTTTTCTGCTTATAGTTCTCTATTAAAAATTGTATACCTACTGATCAAAAAAGATTCAACTTAACATAAATGCTGGTTTTAAAAAATATATTATAAATATTTAAATTCTTATGACATTTTTAAATTTTTATAAATTGTTTTAAATTTATTTTCATTAAAAGTACGATTTTATTTTCCTTAGCCATTTTTCCGAATATTTAATGGAAATATGCAAATTAAATTAGTCCCTAACCCTGTTTATTAAAATATTGTAGAAACTCGTTTAAAATTATAAACAGTTTTCATAATTATAAGGTTTTATTTTTTTGTAATTTACAATCAATAGATAAATTAAAGTGCCTGATATTATATAGTAAAAGCAAACTTACTATGAGTTTTAGCTATGTACCATGATGCACGAGGTTTAAAAACGCTTTCTAGGTTATCATTTATTATCATTTTCACTGTTTGTATTTTTATCAATCATGGGTATACGTGAAAATAACGTTATATTTTTGAAGACATCATCAATACCTGCACGATGAAAATGTTACACTCATTATTACTCTTCGGAATATTTTCAATTGTAAATTATTATTATTATTGTTATGTACATTGGCGTAAGTCTAAAGCCGTATTGTCAATATTTTTGTTGGACGTTAAATTATGTCTCTTAGACACCATTGTTGTACAGGCGGCCGACATCAAACATACGCCAGTCTAAAAAGCACTTTTCTCGACGCCAGTTGTCTCGAAATGTTTACCTTGTGGCTAGTGCATATATGTTATACACAGTACTACTATTATTATTCCTCACTAGAATATTTGAAAAGGAATACGTATTGTTGAACAATGCTGCAGCTGCAAGAAAATATGAGTAAAAACGACAAATACTTCGGAATTAATAGAAGAAATAATATAAAATCATTCAATCTATATTGCGATAATTTTGTCACCCGACGTCAGAAATTAAATTCTTCTGATACCATTATAATATTTATTTACAATTTATTAATATTTGACTACCGACGTTGTCCAAAATATTTACGAAACCTTTCTACTTTATTTAACATTAGGTACCGAATGTTCATATACATATTATACAATACTGAAGCATATACCTACTATGCAAACATTGTAAATAAAGTTTTAGTAAATTACCTAAGAAAAAAATACATGAGCTCCTGCACAATTATTAACTTTAATTAATTTAACATTAAAGTCGAACAAAATGACTAAAATATAAAATATTCCTTTAATGAGATTTAAGTTTCTAATACCATTCAATGTTGTCGATATCAAGGAAACGCAAAAACAGTGACCTATTGTAACAGCGATTAAGAATTCGCAGAAATTAAAGCCAGAAAAGTTGAGTAAGCTTGCGATAGGTTTTTGTTGTTGACAATAAGTTATACGTTTTGAAGAACCAAGTTGAATATTATAGTTTCTTTCACCTTTCAGGTTTCAAGTATATATTATATTATATATATTATAATAAAATTATTGAATCCAATATTTTTCTAAATAAATTGTTAAGGGTAATTTTGCGTTTTTGAAAATTAAATAAGAGGTTAAAAAAAATGATACAGTGTATTATTAAATATGATTTTAATTATATAGTAAAGCGTATAGTATGCTACCTAATGCAAGCGGATCATGAATGTATTTTAATACTAATTTATAAAAGTAATTGAAAATTGAATTTAAATAAAATAAATACGATTGCTTGTTATAACAATACGTGTATACCTACCGTGTAGACGTGTAGGCACAGTTTTCCTTTTTTATCGTTTATATTATGTAGGTATAAGACATTAACTGTAGATATAGTAGTAGTAGTTTAAAAATTAATACAGTGTTGTTAATATTTTTTTTTTATTATTGGAAATATGAATAGTACCTACCTTTAAAAAATTGGTCTACTGCAGTAATATGTAATATATAATAATAATGACGTGATAATATCCTATTATAAACAATTACGATTTCAAAATGTTCAATTATCATATAGCTTTAGATGACTTCATCAAAATTGAAATACCTGCTCCACTAAAATATGAAAAATAACCAAAATAACCAATCGAACCAAACACGATCGTAAATACACTAACTACATAAGTAACAATAAAGTGCATGCATGATATGTATATATACTATAGTATGATAATATTGTTACTCATTTGTAAGGCGGAGGTGACAAATCTTGACCGTATCATATCTTACTATCGTATTTGGATTTAATGGACCACCACTGTAATAATACGTCAACGTATGCCGATATTACACGATGCCACGTTACACCAATATAAGATCAAAATGTTGTTATAATATAATATTGTATAATTATTTATTATACTCGAAGCTTCAACGAACCGATGCACAAATGCACAACACTATCATAATAATATTAAATAATAAACGTTGGAACCTAAATTCTTAACTCAAATTAGATACAATATATATATTATATTGTTATATGCACATTGACGCAGTGATATTATTGTTATGATATAACATATAAAATTATTTAGTTTAGGTACATATGAACAGCAGTCGCAGATTTATATTTAGGTATAACATAAGTATTGTCGGAGAATAGATTTTAATAAAACAGAATAAATTGGTGGTTTGGAACTTCTGAAGCCCAGGTGCACGGGAGTTTTGCTTGAGAGAAGGAAGCTTACAAAATGTCATGCTTTTCTTACATACAAGTAAACAAACACCACTAATATTATACAAAGAATAATTACAAAACAAATTTAATTTAGATTTTAAACTACTAATTGAATTCAAATACACATACGTAATGAATACAACGGCAAAATCGAATAGACTGAACAATGTTCAGTGAACATTATGAATTACTTATCATTGTAAAATCAATACATTCATCGCTCCGCTCAGAATCTTAAACAGTTTTCAACAAAATAATCGATCGACACAAACCTTATCATACGCAAATTACTACTAAAAGACTTCCTAGGGCATAAAAATTAACCAATAATAATATAAATATACATATCAATTGGTATAAGTACCTATAAATCAGCTATGCGTAGTATATATGTTTCACGTTTGACGAAAATAAATTCGATAGAATTTAAGTGTATTGGATGGCTTACTGGCCGTCGTGTATACGTAGGTATGTATAAGTATTTGCATATGTTTTAGGTATATAGAAAGTAACGTAGTTCGGCACTTATGTATTATATCGAATTTCAAATGTCAATTTCCATGACAGCCAAATAAGTAGGGAACCTACGCGGTTTAAAGTTAATGCATCAATATTGATTTTTATTACTTATTCTTACTTTCCTCACCATCCAAAAAAAAAAAATAATAATAATAATAATAATAAAAACAGATGGACGATTTAATTGTGAAAATCTGCCAAAATTATCTAATAGATAGCTTCTGTCACATAATAGCATGTGATTGTATCGTATGACGAGTATGATGATATTTATAAATATATATGATAGGTACGCATATAATATTATGTTCTTCTAAAACTTATATAAGAATTTAACAACTCAATAGTCTTTTAGAATTAATAAATAATACTCGTATATACATATACCTATCAATTTGTAAAAATTTTACACAACAATTCAAAACAATAATTTTTATTTGTCGCTCGTGGGTACGTCATAGAATTTATTACACTTTGAGTACACTTCATCTTCTTCTAATGTAACAAAAAAGTGTTCACACAGAAAAAAATAACGATAAACATTACTTGTATCAAAACATTAACATAAAATCAATACACCCACAATCAGACATAACGTGCGTAGAATGAAGTAAAACCATTAGACATTACTAAAATACTGAAACTGTAATTTATTAAATAGGTACGAATTGTACAAACAAACAATCAGGTCGTATGCGCTGTGCAAAACCTGGAGCATGCCACACGCAACAACTCGAATGATAAACGGACGCGACTTTCAGCAGTATCATGGCACTTAAAAGTATATTACTCAGAACCCACCTATATAACCCACCCATTATAGTCCAATATATTGTGAAAATGTAGTAATTTTTATTTAACAGTTTCAGTTATTCTGCTATTTGTAGTGAAGACAAATCTAACAAATAACATATCATTACAATAGGACCAGACGTTCTTGAGTTACAAACGGAGTAGGTAACTAACCCGACTTTTTTTATATATATATATATATATAGAGAGAGAGAGACAGAGAGAGAGAGAGAGAGAGAGAGATAAATGTAAACAAAACAAATACTTTGATAAAAATTGTATCGGTTGAAAGTTCAAAATGTTGTGATATTTTATATAAGACATTAAAAATGCCCGTGGAACCCTAAAAAAAGTATGAATTAAAATCTCGCATTTTTTCTTAATACATTATTTTTTCAAAAATCTATAAAGTCAAAAATCCCCTCAGATTTGCTTACAAAAACTGTTCCATCCTGAAATGTGCTAACACAATCTCTCTGTCTGAAAAAAAAACAAGTTATATTAAAGACATAAAAATAAATCACAAGACATCGTTGTAAGACTTATACATTCATCGTATCGTTCAGATTCTGAAATAAAATATATTTATGATTGATAATAATAATATTTTAACGCAGGCTTATATTATTGGCATAAAAACGCGCTGAACGACGATTATGATGATAACAATAAAAAAAAAAATAATAACAATAATAATAATTGAACAAGTTTTTATTGTGCCAGGTCGTATTAGTGCGGACAGCCACGATGGCATGGCGACAAGTCGGATCTCCGTATTATTTCATAGCAGCTATTTCACTGCAGTGACGGAGCGACCATGTAAGTCTTACTGTCGTGTATATAAATATAGTGGTGGTCCATTGTTGAGACGCGGAATTGAACCTTGATCCTAGCAGATAATTCTGGAATCCCATTGTCATTATGGAGTAAGGCTGCAGTTGTAGGCACTGCTGGTTTTGCATACAAACTAGACGAGGTTGACAGCCTTGGTGTCGTATATAAAACATATTATATACCTGCCTACACTGCGAGAGGTTTTTTTTTTTTGTTTAGGTAAACACGCGGCGACATTTCCCTTTTTTTGGACGTGGACTCGAAATAATATACGTATTACATTATAATATATTGTAAATATTTATAGGTAGGCATTTAAAAGATATAATAATATATAATATATAAGTGGGTACATACTACATAGTATACCTTGGTGGTTTTATTTTCGTGCCGTACAGTATAATATATATATATAGGTATATAAATAATATGCAAGTCGTTATAACGACAGTCATTATAATGAGTTGACTGCAAATACATGTTATATTATTATATTATGTTATACGGAAAAAAAGGTCCTATTGTGGCGATCTGTGCGATTGATCACGTCTTGTTCAACTGCACCGCCGTGGTTGATGCGTTCGAACAATATATAATAATATAGTTTCCGTACTTCAACTGCACAAAATCGAACACCATGTGCACTATAATATCATGTTGCATCAAAATCTCAGTGGTAATAAACTTTCATATGAACAAAAATTATTTTAGTTCGTATTTTGTTTTAAGGTACCTAATTAATTTTGAAATTTGTACATATTTTTAATGAACTTGATTTTAACTTAATTTGGAACTTAGTTTTTCTTCACGAGTTACTAAGTTCCAAAATTGGAAAAATTTATATTAAGTACCGTCGATTAAATTTTGTTACGGTTTTATACAATTATTTACTATTTTTGATTAATTTAAAATCAATCTTAAGTCCTTACTCTAAGAATGAACTAGTGCAATATATTTAGTGGAGTTGATATCAACAACCAATAAAATATTCACTATTATGTGAGCTCACAATAATATTACAATAACATGTGTAACCTATTTTAATATTTGTGAAAAATAATAATTTTGATGAAATTACTCCCAATTGTAAAATATATATAATATGTTCTGCGGTAGTTAAAATAAATATTTTGTACACCGACGAGTTTACTAATAATTTAAACACGTCAAATTCGATTGAGATATAAAATATAATATTAAATATTTATATTAATAACATATTATTATGATGTTAGTTAAAAATATCACCGTATACGAAAATTCCAACTGATCCACGGAAGACGCTAGTGTTATATCATAATTTATAATATGCATATATAACTAGAGGGAAATTTTTTACATACTCGCTTCATTCACAACCTCCCCCCCTGGGGGGTATCACCCGCTTGACAAAAATTTACATTCCATGATTCAAATGAAAAACATTCAATTGTTTGTAATATGTGAGAAAGATGTTGATATATTATAAAACTTTGCTTATTATATAATAGAGAGATATAATATATCATATTTACATTATAATGTTACGTATATACATATTATAGGTATTATAAGCGGATTTCACACCTCGTGTTAATGGTTCACAAGGGATGCCCAATATACAGCCGGTATCATATAGTCTATGCTTACATTTATATATAAATTGTACAGTGTACGTGGTCACGACATTTGTTGCCCATCGAATAAATTACGGACTATTGTTAGGACTGCGCTGTCGTGTCACCGCCGATGGGTAGTTTAGATGCAAATTAATCGGATTTCGTTCTGACCGACGACGTACGGTTGGCGTTTTCTGCGGTTAGGTCCACTATACCGGAGTGGTTCAAAGCGCTAGGTCCTATAATATATTATTATAACCATGTGTACGAACCACGGCAAGCGACCAACACAACTGTTGATATATACATAAAAGTATATAATTATTATACCCCAACTTATATTAGGTAGATATATTATATAAAGTAACTGAATAAGTGTATCTTATGACATGATTATTCACTTTCGAGGGTAGATATAAACGAGTGCGAGCCTCGGGGAGGACGTTACGTCAATGCTTGCTACAATATAATACTATAAAATATATAGTTGAATGATTTATTTAATATTGTATAAATATAAAATTAATGCACAACGACGGAGGTTGCATTGAAGATGGAAATCGTGGATGATGGGTAAAAAATACGATATTAAAATGTATTGGGTACAATATGAATGGTCTCGTCATTCAGAGGAGACAGCAGAAAACAGACGAGAGATGTCGGAGAATTGCAACTTAAGCCTGTCTAATATCGCAATGACGGGGGTATGTTGGGGGGGAAATATTGTTATGTGTTGTGTGACAGACACGAGTGAGACGTATATAGTTATGCCTCGAGGTCCAATTTTAGTCAGAAATATCTTATAACGGAATACATATACGAATATTAACAGTAGTGGACTATCTTCGAAAATATACGATCATTTTAGTTTGTGTAGTCGTAAAAAAAATCTTACCTAATCGCATCGTGTAAAAAGAAAATGTTTAACTACATCAAAACAAAACGATGATAAAATAAAAAAAAGTTTGGTGATTTGAGACATTGTGTTCGTCATATTAAAACTTTTCTTGTGGAACGCCGAAAATGTTTACCAAAATATAGTCAATTATTACTCTCACCAGCTCTTATTGATTATAATACATTATAGAACTTTATCGTATCGGCTTGTTTCGTTTGTTTGTTTTACACTACATACTAATGCTGTGCAAATTTCAAAGTTGGCTGCATATATATATATAGACATATAGTGTGTATAATATTATTATATAGCTGATTAGACATGTTTGTTTGTGTAAGTTTCAAATGCAATCATGCGTGGTTTTACACATAATATCAATGTGTATTAATTTGTGGTTAAATACGAGTAATGCAGTAAATTAGTTACAGTAATTAGTTATTATCTACTACAACCAATATTGTAATTATTTCAAAAATGTATTATTATAACATTATATTATATCAGTTGGTAAAATAATATATTTACCTTTCAAAAAAACAATTAATATAAAAGTGGTTTGGTGGGACGTTCTGGTTGGACTCAGTTACTAACGTGTTCTGAGGTCAAGCATCAGTCGGTGTCGCTAGTTTTCGGATGGGTGACCACCCGTTTTATTAGTGACAAATCCTCGCCACATATACATACCCTCCCCTATAATACTGATTAAATTACCTTCAGGCTAATATTGAAGCCTTAACTCAATAAAAAACAAATAATAATTTAAAAACCCTGAGATAATTGTATAGAAAAAAATATGATCATAATAAGATTGTTAATTTTCCTACATAAATGTTTTGTAAATTGTGCACACATATTTTTTACAGTGATATAAGAAAAATCTAAATACCAATAAACTGTGAACAATTATAATTTATAGCTATAGTACAATAGTTTTTAAATTCATATTTATATAGGTACTCTGAACCTCCATAGTTGTATTGTTAAATCTCATAGATATATTGATTTTAATTTTCATGTTTACTTGTATATTTTTAATACTTCAATATACAGATTTAAAACACGACATTACATTAAAAAATGGACCGAGAAATAAATGTTAACATATTATAACTAATTATTACGCGGAAAAATTAAATAAAAATTGAAATATCCATAAAATCCGTATTATAGTGGTAGCAAAAGAACATTTAATTACTTAGTGCTTATTAGGTAAACAATAGTTCGATTGCTTGTCAGTTGTCCAAATAAAATAATTCACTACCTACAATATAGTCGTTATTTGTAGCTAATCATGAATGATTTTGCAATACCTATGTATAGATATAATATGTACCTATCATATTTATATATATATATATATATATATACCTATTATGTATACGGGTATAAAAATACTAGGAAGTTAGATGTAGTATTATGTTGTTATTAGTTTTGTTTATTTTAAAATGCACACATATTGTACGAACGGGCCAATTATATTTGCGACATTGCTCGGAAATATATAATTTCACCTTCTGGCTTCTACCATGAATAACAGTATAATATATACACATTAATTACGCACATTATATACAATATATAAAATTATATGTAAATATAATGAGGCACGCAATGACAGTATGTATGTCTAATCCAACAAAAGTACAAAACTATAATTTTATAAAATGCGTTTTTTGAGATATTCTGATACTGAAAATCACATATGTAATAGGTAGGTAGTACAATATTTTTTCTAAAAGTTGGGCCGATTTGGTATTAAGTTTATAGGTAATAATATAATCCAACCTTTTTTCTCGAATTATACAAATTTGGATATTCGTTATTTTTTACTATGTGCTTCAAATAACAAAAAGTCTGCACGGACAGATGGTATATCGTACCCGTAAGAGTACAAGATATTAACATTTCGCAGACGCAGCACAGACCGGTGGCAGTTATATAACAGACGGATTTTGTCTGTGGTCGTCGCGATGACTTTTTTCTTTTAGGACACACACACACACACACATACACACACATTATGTGTTTATATATAATATTATATTATGTTCCCGGCAAAGACCACCGCCGGATGCAGCATCGAAAGAATTCAATTGACCGTGCGCGCGCGTTGGAGGCTTGCTGACATTCCGACGAAATAGCTATTTCTCGGTGAGCTATTTCTCCAGTATTTTTCAGCGACTGTCGGTGACGGCGTCTGTGGCAAGCAATACATACAGGGTGTTTTACCAGTATCTGATTCGTCCTCGTCCAGTCTCCACTCATCTCCTATACCAGCAAAACTTAACGACTTGAGTCTCATTGTAGACATTTTTTTGTGATTAAATCCCCTGTAAGTAATACTATTCATGTTATAATAACCGTAGGTTGTTCTGAACTCGGTGAAAATTTCCAAAAAAAGAGTAGTTTTAGATTTTATACCTGGGTATTAATCGGATAAAAATTTATCGACTGCGACAACCACTGCGGTGGTAAAACTGACATCCTGTATATTATAAATATTATATTATATAAATTGTCTGGCCATGCGGCGATTGCTGGGCAGGAGGACGGTATAACTGGTGAATGGGTGGAAAAAACAAATTCTACAATAATATATATATAACAATATAATATATAGAAGTACGTATAATACATCGCGTATTATATTATTTTATGTACATGTGCGGACGACGACGAGCCGAACGGACCTGAAAAACCTGTCGTGCCTCCGTCTCCGCAGAGACGTGAAAAGTCGTCTAGCGCATTTTATACAATTTATATATAAAATGTATTATAGTGTATATATATATTATTGTAACGAAATCAAGTCGGCCGAGTATACAATTGAAGGTTTGCATCGAAACGCCGCCGGAGTCAAATAATCTCTGCTGTTACATTTAAACATTCACGCCATTTCGGTTATATTATTGTTATATATTTCATTGTGGACCGGGTGAAGATGATTTTTTTATGTTCCAACAATAATTTTGTTGATAGCTAAAAAAATTTATGTCACACATACATATTATATAATATGAATGTATGAGTTATGTAAATTACTTATTTTTTCTAGTTCTCATTTTCCAATGTTTTATATCATTTTTTATTTGATGTATACAAATTATAATTTAAAGTATTTTATATGCACTAGTTTTTAGTTCATTTTGCTTTCACTAATAATATTATTCGTACACATAATGTAAGACTCGTGATCTACACCGGTTTTAGGCTTCTACTCATACAGTCAGACGCATTCATACATAATATATTTCCTATACCTGCCCTTTCAATTATAGGTACTTAAAAGATTAAATTTTTGTTTTTATTCAATCGTCCGTTCCCTAATAGATTATATTATATTAATTATAACGACGTTGTGCAATAGTGGATTCGTCTGCGTAGTACGTAATATAACATGGTATACAACATGTATTATTGTAAATGTTATCTGCTGGGTTTGTTTGTGTAACATTTTATTTGACCAACAAAAAGGGCGTAATTTTTATGATATTTTTTTATGACGGCGTGTCCCCGAGAACGAATAAAAACTGCCATTTCATAAAGACGTTGCTAAAACCGTCGTCGTATAACGGCGATGCACAGCATTACAGCAGCAAAGCGTAAAGATATAATATATATAAATGTGTAGATAAATAATATATACCCAAACATGTATAGTGTGCGCGCTTTAGAGTCGGTCGTCCATCCCTCACTGCACCAACAAACGAATTCTTAAACATTTCCACTCACTGGTTTTAATGACTTCGTCTCACTGTCGGACTCGAATCCGCGGATTTGCATGTTCGTCATATTATTACGTACCTAACCTGGAGGCTCGAATAACCTTATTCATTTTTTACTACGCCCGTATCCATAAAATACCAATAATATTTTAAAAGTGGTACTTCGAGAAAAATTAAAAATGTAAGAAAACCCGTCATGTTCGGAATTTGGAAATTGTTGGAAATTGTTTTTAACTAGGTATTTAAATATACTATAGTTTCATCATAAATTAAAATTATTTTTTTTGAATTTATTTTCATTTTATAAAAAACAAATCAGATATCGTGTAAATATAACGTTTTAGCAGTTTAGCAAGTGATCTAATTGGTTTTTTTTTGTGTTGTGAAATAATTTCCTTATAATATGAAGTCAATATCATTTTATATACCTAAGTTTAACTGCAGATTATTATTTTTAAATATTGACGATAATTTAACAGCTTAATGCAGCTGGCCGTATCTCAAGATGAAAACACTTAAAAAAATCCATGAAAATAAATGAAAATCACTATACAATTGTACCCATTATCATTCATCATAGTATGGAATAGGTCATATGTATTACTGTATTAGTAAACAAACAAGATATCACTTTGAATTTTTTATGGATAGGTGCACAAATAATTTTTTTTTTGAATAGGTACTCGAATATTAATAGTACCTATGCCCATTCCGTTTATTTGCATTTATATGTACAACTGTAACAATACAAATAATTATAGTTATGCATATTAGCAATGACCCATTGATATACAAGTGTATTTAATAATTACTATTACTTTTCACAATAGATCACCAACTGCTACACGATGGATATGTTTATGTATATGAATAAACTATTAAGTATTATTATACTTGTTATACATTGTTATTAGTAAGTGTTATAATTATGCCAATTATTTTTTTCAGTAAAATCGGAGACATTTCCACGTTTACCGTCCGGGGGACACGCAACGACACGACGGACGATCAAACAATTTGTGGTTGCCATGTGCCCATTCATAATGTAGGTATATGTGATATTACATATACTATTTTGAGATCTAAAACATTTAAATAACGGTATACTGATTTTAATTTTTATGATCGTAATAAAATTGTAAACCCGCTTTTTATTCTCAAAAATAATATTAATTTACCGAATAAAATGCATAAAATGATATTTATTACTAAGAAGGTTGGGCCAAAGTTCATAAATATTAAAAAATAAAAACAAAAAAATTAGATGAATAAAAATTATTATTTCTTGTCGAAAAATTAATCAAATTTTTATACAACCCTTTGATCATTTATGACGAACATAACACTATCTCTATTTTTAAAATTAAAAATGCAAACATTCAATTCCTACTCTAAGACGGACAAAAATAGATAAGTACATAATACATAGTTTGTTCCATTGTAACTACCAAACATATTTTATTAAAGACACTCAATATCTTTGCAGCACAAAGCCAAGCTATTCGAATTTTGTTTTTTTTTTAGTTAGTTGTTGCATACTTTTTTTCGCTGGAATCACTGGGTGTAAGGGTAACTGATCTCTCATTGCTTCTTGCAATATGCATACTTAGTAAT
This sequence comes from Nasonovia ribisnigri, assembly GCA_027563435.1. NCBI lineage: Eukaryota > Metazoa > Arthropoda > Insecta > Hemiptera > Aphididae > Nasonovia > Nasonovia ribisnigri. The sequence goes on from JANEHU010004771.1 coordinate 533,757, forward strand.
ACGAATTTACATGTTTTTTAAATGTTTTACTGTTTATCAGATATTATGCTTAAGCGGGCGTAGTACTACCTACTTGTTTTCTTAAATGTAACTATTGTATGATTATCTTTCGTTAAAATATGCAATATTGCGGTAAAAATCGGTAAAAATGACAAAAGCTGAATTTCGAGGATATAGGTATTATAGAAAAAAATTTGTTTTCCTTTTATTTCTAGTAATTTATCTACCAAGTTAAACGAATAAAGACAACTCTCGCTTTGACGATATGGAGCTATGGAGGATAGAACGTCTAAATAGATAACAACTCTGACACCTAAAATTAAAACTACGTTGCGCGAATAATTTATTTTTACTAAATTTTTTCGGGAACCAAATTACATTATATTTATATGTCTATAGTATATTTATATTTATTTTTCAATAAATCATATTATATAATATTTAACACACTAAAAACTGATTGAAATAGCTTTAAATGATAATAAGTCTGTATATAAATTTGACATTGATTCAATTTCATCGTACATGATATGAAACGCACCTTATGTATCAATAATACCTTCTAAATTCTAATAACCATCTGTTATTATTTTGTTAGATGTACTATCTTATGATTTCCTTATATTCTACATTAAATAAAATGCACTCTTATATCCATTATGTCACGTTGCGTTTATTGTATTATATTATTGTGACGTTTTTAAGTAATAAATTTACTTGTGGGGAAAATAAATTTCCCATACGGAATGTTTTTTTTAACCATACTCCAACATAAAACTGAGAAGCACTTTTTTTATAAAAAAAAATCTAAATTCAATTTATTTTTATATTCTCTGTAGTTTTTTTTTTCAAATTAATTTAGTATTTGTATATGTGAGTAGACTTTTTCTGAATGCAATATATAATACAATAATATAATCTATTATCCTACTTAAACTTTGATGGGTCTAATACGATATTGTATAGCATTTGTTTAACTATTTATATTGCGACGTGATGATTTAAATATAATTTATAAAGTATACTTATTATTATGTATTTACTATTGAGGTATATAATTAAGTTTAGATATAATAAAACCAGTGTTTGGAAAGAACGTCGTTCATGAACGCACGTTCACGCGTTCACGTTCATATGTAGTGAACGATACGTGAACGTCACTCGTTTTTTGCTAATAGAACGTGAACGTGAACGACGTTTATATTTTTAATGAATTTGATCAATTTTTAAGACGTTCAATTTATTTACCATTTAATAAATATTATATTATGTATAAAATAATTAATTATATTATAATAATAATATTTTCATTTTTCCCATTATAATTCCTACAATATTTGTTTAATTGCAAAATATATAAATTAAATACGTGAAATTCCAGTGTCCCCGGCTAGAAATACAACAATAATGTTATGATTTCCATGAATTTGTAATAAACCTAATCGGTTTATCATGAATAGGTAAAGTGTATATCTATTATGGTATAATAGATATACGTTTATGGGTTTTTAATTTTTATATTGACTGCAGGCTAACGATTCATAAAAAAAAATTAAATGAACGCGACCCAATGAACGCGTTCGTTTTTTAAAAGAACGTGAACGTGAACGCGTTCGTTTAAAAAAACACGAACGTGAACTTGAACGAGTTCCTTTTTTAACGACTGAACGTGAACGTGAACGAGTTCATTTTTTTAGTGAACGTTCCGAACACTGAATAAAACGTATAGTATCGTAACATTTTAATAGGATATCAAAAGAAGTAGTAATTCATTTCTCAACGAATATAATTTCATTGCATAGTGTACCTAAATTATGTCAATACGTCAATAGAATAAATCAGTCAATCGGAAACAGGTATAGCCGTAAAGGTAGGTACATGATGAAATATCTATTATAATAAATTTCACATCGTGTGAGATAAAGACGAGTGCGTATGAAGTTATAAAACAAATACAGTAAACTAACAATAACATTATATTCTATTAAATATATAACTTTATAATAACTCATTTAAAACGCGACGATTACCATTTTGAATTGTAATGTAGGATTTGTTTACGTTAGTGCTTTTTAGGTGATATAAATAGGGTGTAGGAATACTTTGTTATTTACAGAAATAAACCACGATCGATTTTGATTTGTTTGATAGTTAAGATAATTGGAGTAAAATACGAATGCTGAATATTTTTAATTTGAAAAAACCATTCACACATATGGTAAAAATGTACCTATCTATCAAAGTTGGTATTTCCAAGAGGCAGGTATTATACAACAATATAAAAACGCTACAGGTTTAAATATCTAATATATAGGTATTTTATTTATCAACCTATAGGTACGCGATGTATATTATAATATAATATAATATATAATGTGATTACAACTTATACTAATAAAACGGTGCAACGATAATGAAAAATAATAGGTGTGTAGGTATATTTACTTAATATTTACAGGTACCTATAGGTAATTCACGTATTTTATATCAATATTATACTTTGATTTTCCAAAACTACATATAGTACTATGTTCAGGTACGTATCTGTACAAACACTTTATAGATACAATAATAATAAGGACAGTGGACGACAATGCGATTCAGTGACTGACTCATTTGACTTTAGACTGGACCTACGTTACGTGATGGGCGTAATGTTGATACCATTAGGTATATACCTCACGTGTGTCCAATTCTAAGCCTATATATTTAGTGTAGCTTCTTCATAACGGTTTAAACTATTGTTCTTCTGTCAGACAGAGAGCTTAATTCATGAGTAATTTACTGTATCTACACATTTTAAAGATGCCAGAGAGGAATTCTCTATACCGGAAATCTGTACGATAAAATTAGACCATTTTCAAATATAAATAATCTAATTTCTTATTTAAAAAAAAAATCAAATTTTATAGATTTACCTATAATGTATATATAATATATATTTTAAGGGAAGGTATATATTTGAATTCTTTGTTCTTTTTTTAGATTTTTTAAGAAATAGAATCTGGAGATTTTGCTTAAAATAAAGTTTCTTTTTTTTAAATAAAAATTTGTAGATACCTTAAGATTGATACTATAGATATCTATAGATAGACTGTAGATACCTATGTTATTTTATCGATAATAGGTGAAACAATGAATTCCGCCATCCTTCCTTCATTATATCTAGGAAATATTGCTAAAAGCATATACCTAGTATGCCTGTAAAGCATATTATATCCATGTACTTATCATACTCAACTAATTTAATCAAAAGTTTTGTTACGGATTAGAAGCGTATTTGAATTCCTTAATAGCTAGGTACATCTAAACATCTTCAACGGTAACATGTATGTATACGCGTAGTTAATAGCGTAAGTAAGTTATAAGTAGGTACTGTACCATACACACTGCTAAATTCTAGTTTTACAATAACAAACATATATTGGTTCGTTTGAACTCAAACTCTGACGTATGTTCCATCATTATACCGACTAAATCATAGGTATACACAAGTGTATAACATTTATGTACACATACAAGATATAATATCATAATAATAATAATATTAATTTTGTACATCAATCAACGGATCGCATGTACCTGCATAGTATTAGGTGACTATATTATATGTTATAATTTATAACTTATGTAAATGAACGCACGTGTAGTATGTTATTATATATTCAGACGATTGACGATAGTAGTGCCAATCTAATGGGTATTATATGATTGTACCTACATAGAATATAGATACATTCAATTTGAATATATATTGCAGGTTCTAGTGGCTTTCGATGGTCGATTATAGTATTATAATATAATACTTAACCGGTAGGTAGTTCATATTGTTCAACCGATATAATTTTTACAACACTATTGTACAATATATCCTCAATATGGGTATAGGTTTAATAAGGAGGTAATGAGTATATTATAACAAACTACACCATATACACAGTGAATACATACTGATTAAGCTGAAAAACTATGGTCAAAAGTATACGAGGTATATCTGACGTACAGTATATTTTTTTTTCATTCTCTGCTTTTTTTCTAATTATTTTTAATGAACACAATATTTCAGTAATTCTTTGTTTTACCAAATAAGTTTTAACCATATGGTTTTGTAAAAAACTTCCCTGAATATTAGTATCAATTACGCTGTATATCACTCTACAAACTAAAAAAAAAATGTTTTAACTTTCAATATTACTAAATAATTCATAAAAAAAAAAATTAAAAAATAAGGAAACCAATAAGGTTGGGAGGTTAGTCCATACCTACCCGATATAGACTTAGCACAACTTTTTATTTTAACTGTGTTCAAGAATGTAAACAATACTGTATGTTGAATAGAGATAACTGTTAAAACAATATTTGGAGTTATATCTAAAAAAAACTATAACTTGTTATTCTAAAACCCGAATTAACATTAATATTTATTTTTTTTCAATCTAAACAATATAACGCATAAAAATACCACGAATTCAGCTCAGGCGCATTTTTTTTTCTTAAAAATATCGTACACAAGTTTTCAAATTATTATTTAACATAATAAAAATGACATTTATTTATCTTACTGTAAAAATTGAAATTACAAAGAACAATAATTGTATACTATTAACATTCGAATAATAAACAGTATCTAAATCAATTTGTTTCAACTCAAATTTTGTCTGCGGTGAATTCAAAGTCATCAGTCAAACGCTATAATAATATTATGTTATGTTACTGTAACTTAGGTTGTATATATATGTAGGTTGTATGTAAATTTCTACTAATGTGATACTCTCAGCAACAAAGTAATACAACAATTATTATAAAAATAGGTAAAATATATAATAATATAGATGGGAAAGAACAAGCAGAACTCGCACACTCATCTCTGATGCTCTCGGAGGTGACACATGACTGCAGTGTGAAATATGTAATGGAATGAACTATCCACCAAACTAAATGAAAATAAAAAATCCATTCAAACTTTTCTTTCACCGTCAACACCACAAGATAACACGAGATATCCATTAACTATCTTAGGATAGGAAATACCCGTCTCACACACTCCCGCTTAATAAAGAAGACCCCCCCCCCCTTTGTTTTTTCATGTCATTGGTCTTCCTTATAGCTAAATACATTCTAATTGAATGCAGAATTTACGAAAAGGAGTGAAGACAATGCCAAATATCAGATCAGATAGGTATCCAAAATACTCAACCCCGAACGCTGCAACAATGTCTCAAAAGTCATCCAGTTCCTATCAAAAACTCACCTTATAAACAAATTGTAATATGTTCAAGCTTAGCTAAATAACCTTTATTGTTTATAATTGTGCTATCTAATATTTAATATTTTTAATTATTGTCTATTATATTTTGTAATTCCTAAAAATGCAATTTTGTTTATCATTAGTTAAGTATTTATGTAATGTATAAATATATCTAAAAAATAATGAGACATCCAACGGATGCCACGGATAGTTTGTTGAATAAAAAAAAAATATAGGAACACAAATTTTGCATTATTATAATAAAGTATAACACGGTAAGTCGTACCTACCTGTAAACATATTGTGTAACACATGAGTATGCGTCTGGTGAAGGCTAATAACGGATAATACCTATGATTTATACTATTCTATCGGCAGTCGATACAAAACAATTTGACTTTGGTCTGAATCGCAGCGATAACTCAATTATACATATTACAATAATTTTCACCAATAACCATATTATATCTATTGCAATTGGTTTGATCGTGGCTAATAACATGATGATAATAATAGGAAATTAAGCATGCTCACTCCGTTATTATTTCTAAATGTACCTATTAAAGTCCTTATTTTTAGACTTTTTATGTAGACTTAAAGAACATATTTTCATATACTTGTAGAATATTTATACAATTTGAGAAGTGTATTACATTTATTTTTTTGAATATGAACCAATCTTTTTATTGTAAATTATTCAGTAGATGAAATATATCTTAATAAAAATTGGAACGAGAAGTTTCTGAGTTATTAAAATGAATAGGATAATACCGATGCGGAATCTATAGGATAAGTCGTTAAAAATTGTTTAAAATCAATAGAAATATATATTATAGTTAATCTAGTCCTTATTCGGCCAGTTTGTACAAATTATAAAATGGTATATATTAATAATAATAACAACAATTTTCAAATAATTATATTTTCATCTTCCAAACATAATATTCTTAGTACACAAAATTAAAAGACTCAAAAACTACTAGTTAAAATGTTGATTTAGATACATTAACATTTTCAAAAAAATAATCTGCTTAATAATTGACAGTAAAAAAGGTTGACATAACAAAATAGGTACCTATAAACCTATAAATATTGGAAATAAATGTATATTATGTACAATGTACATTGTACCTATACTTAATGTATATGTGGTTTTTTTTATTTTTTTTATTTAAATGTCAACAATATAACTATATTTAATATATCAAAATTAAAATCGATATATTTATATGTTCAACAGGACACAGGATTATTCATAGTTTAAAATGTCCTTGGCAATATAATTCAGCGGCATTAAACATAATTATTTTCTATGCACGAGGTTTAACATAGGGTTTAACAACATAATAATATAGTAGTAAGTTGACGAGTGATGACCACCTGTCAACATCTAACTGAAAGTACTAATGAAAAAAATAACACTTACTACAAGATTAAATAAATGGGGAAAAACTGAAAATAAAAAACTTCGTTGGTCTAAAAACGATAAACATACATATTATTTTTCGAATTTTAATCAACTAAAATAATAACGTTCATCATTGAGATTGCCATTGACTTCTTTCAAAAGATTTTGTATTGGTTTTTGGGCTAAAACAAGTAAGACACACAATATTCAAACACATTCGATACGAGCGATACTTTTTCATTGACATATTTAGGTGTATCACGCAATAATAGAATGTCCAAAACAACGAACTAGGATTCGGCAAGGCAATCGTGCTGAAAAATTAAACGCATTTTCTACATTTTATTTCTGGTACGGTGATTTAGATTTTGACAATTTCCAAATCAAATTTTAACAAATAAGTGTCAGAAGGGGAAATTGGAACAGTAAAAAAAAAACTGTCTTCGAACACACTTTAAGACGAATTCCTATCGCATACCAGTGATCACACCCATGTCACATACTCTATACTGGGCCGTACGTTCTTTATTAATGAAAATTCGGCCGCCGCGTACCACGCCGATATCGTGAACTTTAGACGACTAATATATCCATATTGAGAAATACTATCTTGCGTAGGGACGGATAATATTATGATGATCGTATCCGATGAATTATTATTATTACGAACATTTTATACACTGTCAGGTACGAGATGATGTACGGAAAAACTGCAACGTGACGTATTTAATATTCAATACGCGCGCGCCTAAACGAAACCATTTATTATTTATCGCCTTCTTTCATTTATTCAAATCGCAATTAACTTCGGCGTGGACCCTGCTTGCAAGAACTCTTTCTCCACTCTGTCTCCACAACAGATATATTACTAATATTAGATGATGATAATATCGTCAGGATCTAACCACAATTGACGTTTTATGCCAAATTATATCTATATAGGTATATTAATTTTTCTCTTAGAAATTGGAAAAATATCATTGCATCTACTTACTCCTAAAAAATGTTTTTTATTGCCTGAATATCAATAAGTATTTGTGACCATGAGATATAAAAAAAAAAATTAAGTTGTAACGATAAAAATGGGTTTTTTTCTATTGTTTTGTAATAAAAATAAATAAACCTTATAAATATCTGGTCCTAGACACGAGCCTACTTTGACTACCTATACACTATAATCGGGCACTACTAGCAATAAGTTTATTGGTAAAAATATAGGTTCTTTGTGCCTGTATCACTAAAATAATATAATCTATGTCTATAGCCGAAAATTGTGTGAGTATAAAGTGAATTATTTTTTAATTCAAGTTCATTGCAAATAGGATCCATTTCTTTAATATGGAGTGGTCTAGTACGATATATTATTTGATTAATATATTATGTAATATAATATATATATATCATAGTATTATACGTATACTAATACTGTACATGATATTATACATGGTTATAAAATAAATACCTACGACGTCGTTTAGGACACAGTAGATGAGATCAGGAAATAATATTGTAAAATATTATCTCCAAAAACAATGAATCTCCAATGTCCATAGATTGATAGTGTTTTACAACTATTGCTGTATAGTATGTCTACAAAAGCATATATTCTAAATGATTTTTCAACGATATATTATAACATACGTAATTATTCCGATTTCTGTCCGAATGGTTCATCACAGGTTTCGGGGGTTTGCTTATTTTATGTTTCTTAATATTCTACGACACTCTTTCAACATCCTTTTGTACCAGGTTAAAATATGCGGTACCTCGGGGAACGCTAGGTGCTGGTACAAGGAATAGGCTGTAGGAATTGTAAATTATGATAATACGACGTGACTTGCATACGGCAAATCTTGGTAAATAATTATTACCTTTTCGTTTCCCAAAAAATATAATTTTAAAAATCAAGTCATACTGCTAATTGAAACAGTTGTGAACTATATACGGTGCATGAATAGTACACTGTTAGACTTTGTAACGAGAAAAAAATGTAAATAGGTTTAAAAAGCATTTTATACTAAACAGAGTTTCGTAGATTGTAACATACATAATATTATATGAGAAAACTGTCTATTATACAGCTATTCGCAGTTATTATGTTTGGTAATAATGAATGGGAGTTTTTTGAGTTGACTAATAATAATGATAATTATTATACTTTTTATTATTACTGTGGTCGTAATAATATTATTATAATATTGTCCTTACCAGTATGGTAATACTGTCCCCTGATTAAGATATGATATGCCACCCCACATTTACAGTCATGAATGTACCCATCACTGGAAATCCTTATGGGACACTCGTTCAGAAACGGGAAAGGGTTAGACTATGTTTAAACTGTAATATTATTAGGACAGGTAGGTATGGCTATGGATCCTGTAAGGCTTAACGTCATTAAACCCTTTTCTCAGGCCCAAAGCATTAAAATAATAATTCATATAATAATATTGAAGACTGCGTCAACTGTTGCAAAAAAAAAATTGCGTAATATCTTGAAAGTTGAAACATGAATTTAAAAAGGTGCGCTTTTTTTAATATTGAAAATGTTTTTACTGTGTACGTAAGTTGGGAATCATAAGTATTCAACAGTTGCTCAAATTATCATGACATATTATAGAATTTGTCATTTCATATTATCACACTTTATTAGTTTCACAATATAAATCATAATTGAAAAAAAAACTGTAAAGGTGCACAAAAAAAAATTGTAAATATTTCTTCACGTACATAGCTTACAAAAAAAAAAACCGATAAAGTTACTTTTAAAAAACATTTCTATAGTCTTTTGAATATCTTGCGTTTGTGGCACCATACCATTTGAAAGCTATTTCTTTAGACAAATTAATGTTTTAATTAATTTAATTTTAATATTCGTCTTATGTAATAGGTATATATCATAATAAGGATATTGGATTTTGGTTAACGTAAATTCTAATTTAAAATGTGTATTTACTGAAGAAATAAATATGAGTATATTATAATGGGTGAATATTTTACCATGAACATTGCAATACCTTGGAACACACAATAGACATTTTTAAGTTGTTATAGGTTTTAAATTGATAATCATTAAACAAATACAAATAAAAAGTAGGTAGGTAATTTTTGAAATAAAATATTTAATAAAATCTCATCATTTCTAATATTATCGGCACTAATAAAAAAAAAAACAAAAAAACCGAAATTGTACACAAAACACACGTAGGTATTATATTGTTGTAAATAAAACACGGAAACGTTAGACAAACTGAAGAAACTTTTTAGAACTTGTGCCAAGACTATACTTCATAAATGTATATATTGAAATAATATGTTCTATTACTTCTTAACGCCATTATAATATTACCAATACATTGGATTGGTAATAATTAGAGCACGGTATCTCAATTAACCATTGTTAGAACAGTACACTACTGCCACGCAGATGTGTAGGTACTGTTTGTTACTACATAGACTCAATTGTCATAAAGCAAACTATTAAACAGTTTGATGTTTATAAATTAAAATATTATCATTAGTTAATATGTGTGCACCCTGTAATCTTAATAAGAGTTAAAATTTTAGTTTAAAGGAACTATTGAGAACTAATGACCTCCTCAGAGTATGTATACCTACCCAATATTCACTCAATTTGCATTCTATAATAATTGTGTTACCTACTAGAAACTTTACACTTGAGCACTCCCTTTAGACACGAAAAAAAAACATTCACAGCAAATATGATTAAGATATATTACTTGCGTATCCATAAATTATTAAAGCTGTATTGTTTACATAACATGAATATAGACACTTGTCACCTAATAGTATACGCGTAGTATGTCAAGTTATTTTTTAATACTATTGATTTATAAATAAATAATGAAGACTCAAAACTGAATCCAGATGAGACATTTTTCATCACTCTTCGGAGTGTCAAACATAGTTTTAGATAAGACGACAGTAGCTATACATCAGCTGCAATATTTCGCTTGGAAAATTGCATGAAAACTATTGAATACCTTAAACCTTCAGTATATATGATCAGTGTGAGTATCATAGTACCTATATTATGTATACTTAAATAAATATCATACGATATTTTATTTTAATCAATCAGATAGGTCATAGGACATTTTACAAAAATATCATAATACAAACTTGTAAGTAATTACATTTCGAACGTACAAACTACCATAATATACCTTTTGAACACATATCCACATTACTATGACGTACATTTCAAATCACTGCAGCGTTAAATTGTATTTCTATATTTTCTAATAAATATCATATTCCTTTTTTCTATTATAAATAACATTATACACATGTTATGGATAAATATTCATTAACCAACAGCAATCAATACATAACTTATCGATTTTTTTAATTGAGTATGTCATATTATTATACTACTATAATAATATGGTCGGTACTAAAAAGTAGTTTATAATATTAACATGCTTGGATCGTAATAAGGATTGAATAATTATAATACTTATCTTAAATAATAAATTATAAACGTAGAATTGTCAAAGTATCCTTTTTTGCAGTATTTTCAACTTTAAGTAGGTAAAGTACCTACCTATTATATCACAATTTAATTTATTTAAAATTAAATAAGCCAGATATTTTGACAGATAAATCGACCACGTTTCTTATGTCCCCTCCCACCACAAATACAACACAACTGCATAGTCCACGCGGACCTTACTACCCCTATAATATAGTTACGTAATTGAGACGGATCGTTCGGTGGACAAATTATTGCGTTTGTGGCTGCGGCAGTCTCCCGATGGTCGTGATCGATCGCCGCCAGTCGATCGCGGGTTGTCCCGAAAACGAACCACCGCTGTGTTAAGTCGAAACTGACCCACACGCGAAACGTGCCCCTGTCACATTTGCAATAATAATAACAACTTATATAATATTGTCTAGCTGGTAATAATAATACGCGGGTTCGTATATTACGGATTTAGAGATATCCCTACTGCGTGGTGCGGTGGCAGGCCCGTCGTGAAGACGGGTAATGCAAACTCCTATAAAAGTAGGTAATCTCCTACATAGACATATAGTATTAACTCCTGTATCAGCTTTTATTAAAAAGAAAGTTTTAGAAAAAATAAAATCTTCAAGACAGTCTTAATATTTTTATAAAAATATCAGTTTTGTAATTATGATAGGTTAGGTTAGGTAGCCTGTAAAGTAACCAATTATACATTATTCAAAAATGTTTTTAAAAATACTGTGGAAAGTCTCATAATATACGAGTAGTCACTCGTCAAGTTATAGTCATTACCTCTAAAGGTTCATGATGACTGACAGTAGGTGGAAGCCAAAAACTATTGAAAGATATGGCACACTCCAACGATACAGTTGCGAGCTGGATACACCATCTACCATCGGCAATACTCATCTAGGAAATTCGTTTGGAATCGCCAACTTGCTGATATGAATGGATGCCGCATAAACCGTTTGAGGCCGAGAGAAATAAAGACATTTTCGTTTAACGTATATAGAATTTTCGATACATACCACTGTTTTATTTACATACACAGTGCACAAGAACGTTCAATACTTGTTTGCAGTTTATTTATAAAAACGAAAACTCAAATTATTGTTTTAAAGTACTGAATGTTATTTTAAATGTGTCAAATATTATTTTTCAAATGTCCTTTAAAATTAATCATAATATGTATAGGCAATAATAAGATTGTTTTTCCCACCAAGAGACTTGAGACATTCCAAACTTGTTTCTTCTTAAAAAAAAAATTGAGTGCAGAAGATAACAACATCTTTTATTTTAAGGTAAAAAGATTATTCTAGTAGCAATTTACGTTTTTCCGTCACGATATAGGTAACTTACTCGTACCTGTAGGTACGTATATTTAAACAATATTTTAAAAACATGTATAAAATAGTGGAATTCGCGGCTATATTATATAAGATGTATATGATATAATATTATTATAATGTACAGTGTATACCCACGAACAGGCGTGACAAGAATATCGTCTTGCAAATGGCGGTTTCACACGTGAGGGCGAGGTGTTTCATTAAAATGTAGTGTAAGTTGGTCGCGTATGCATACTCAACGCGATATATAGTCAATTAAAATAATAATAATAACGAAAAAAAAAAATAGCCTATACCTAAAGCGTGAAGCCGGACACTTTGGCGGCGATTCTAATCCCGAAATCTACCCTCTCGGAACGCTCTTACGATTTGTTATATACGTACATGACGAAGTTCTAGTGTCCATACACGCAAATTCACGTATATATCTGAAATGAGTTATCATTAGTGTAAAAAAATATAAAATATCCGAATGAGATTTGCGTATACAATTTATTTCTATGCAGTACCTACCTATATCAACTGTAATTTTAAATGCATAAAACTTAAACCATACATTATTACATTTACTTAGGGATCTAAATTTGAAATATTTCACTTGAAATTTTTCAATCGAAATATTTCAATGAAATTACGAAAAATATTTTTTCTTCTTTTAAACGTGTCTGATGGTTAAATATGATTAAAAATAACGTATTGATTACACACAGAAAACATTGATAGTGAATAACTTATTAGTTAGGTAATCATGGTATCATGTCTTGTCAACCAACGTTTACAAATTACTATGTCTTATTAGTTATTACTATTACATGGCCAATGGTTAGAAATAAATTTATAATAATTAATAATTTTATGGTATATTGGTAGTAATAATTGTACTATATTTTATATTATCGGTTATCACTTACACTTATCAATTGAATCTATTGGCTATCAAATTATTATTATTTATTACTTTATTAGTCTTGTGTATCTCTGTATCAGTCAGTTTATACATTGTGTTTATGTTTAAATAAAAAAGGCATTATTCTTTTTTTTATTGTTTTGTTTTGTATATGTATATTCTATATGTATTCCTAAAAAATATTCCCGGCATTCTTTTGAGAAAAAAACATTTTTTAAATGAGTTGTAAAATATTGTTGAAGGTGGACCGTCAGCGATCCAACGAAGATGGTTTGAAATAAAGTTGAAGTCAATTTCAACAGAGAATGAAAATATTAATTAATAGTGTATTTTCAGTAATTATAAAGTGTACAGTTTAAATTTGTTGCATTATAGATTTGTTAAACAACTTCTAAATTATATGTAACTATGTAAAGGTGAAACATATTTTGTTTATTTCATACAATAAACCAACTTTTAGAAATGTTCACTTGGAAGTTGACAACTATGTACTTTTAGATATAATAAACATTTTATTTTTATTTTTCATGGAAATGAAATATTTCAAGAAAATAAATTTCATGAAATTTTAAAACCCTACATGAACGTAAGTACTTACGGACATACGAAAGAACGGATCCATAATATTTTTTAGTAGATTTAGATAATAACGTTGATTGCGGATAGTTGCAATTTAGCCAGTTAGGTAGGTTCTGAATAAAATACAAAAATGAATTCGAGACAGCAAATTGTGATTTTAAATCATTGTTTACAATATTATGTATTCGAGTATACCGAGTATAAATTATTATTATTATTTATTATAATAATATACGATGGTAGTAAAGCACATTCTGGCTAACACGGTCGACACGCAATTTCATAAATCGGTGCTCGTTGCTCGTAAGTAGGTGTATTGTTTTGTAGCAACAATAAGTGAACTAATTAGCGGGTTTTTTTACTGTTCTTAGTACAATATTGTATAATGTCATCGCAAACGCAGCACACGATTAACCCGTAGGTAAGCACTGAAGAAAAATGTGAAATTAATATTTTTTTACGGTTTAAAATTATTGAATTTTCTGTGATTATTTCCATTCATTAAACGTACAGGTGAACACTGAAATGTTTAGTAATGTGGAATTCGTTTTTTTTACCATAATATCTTTTAACTTTACTCTTATTACGTCCCTAACTAAAGCAGGATGTAAGAAGTACATACCAATATTACGCTACTGTTCATAACACTTTAATAAGGTAAACAAAATTACTAATATAGTCAAAAAACGTGTAAAAAACCGTTTTGCGAATTTGACGCAAGTACGAAAACCAATTTGTAGACTATACTTTGAATTTTGATCGATGAATATATAAATAGAAATTGTTGCAAAAGTTCTGCAGTATACTTAATCAGTTGAAGCTTATACAGATATTACAATATTTAACCACACCGAGAAAAGTCTTAAGAATGATTATGAAAATGGAAAAAAACAGTGTTCCAAACAGGTCCGATGAGTAATAAATATATTTATATAAATAAATATTCTGACTTGGCGAAACAATTCTCGTTTCGTATAATGATATGCGCGAATTTGGTAGCGCAATAATTGCAGCCCGACAATGTTTTACTCGCATTGCGGTCTTGTCTTGTTTCGTATTCTATCTGATATAAAGAATTTCAACTCGTCCGAATTTGTTTCAACTTGTGCGCTCGTTTCATGCCGTTCCATGCTATAAGAAGTGTTTTCAGTCTGTAGTGAAAATAAAAAACTAACAAACTTCTCAACGTTTGGCGAGTGGATAAGGATCATTGAAGCATATAATGTTAAGTATATAGGGTGATTATTTCTTCACGAACTAGGCAAATATTAGGAAATATAAGGATTATTTTAAAAGTTTAAGGACACTGTTATGTTATTTAAAAATGTATGTAGATATACTAATTATGTAATATTTATTTAATGATTATTATTATTTAGTTATTTTTACTTTCTTGTATTTTTTTCTCTTCTACAGTTATCCAACTTTTAATGTTGATTAAATTATCAGAATTTGATCCATAAGTAAAAAAAAATTATGTTTTCTAAAATATTCCCATCTAGTTCACGATAAAAATTATCTCTCTATAAACATATAGTGTGTTTTTTTTTTCATAAACACGCATTTTTATTGTACTTCGACGTATAATATTATAGACGCGCATGAGTAGTTTTCCCGTAGCGTAAATATACAGCTACACACAATTACAAAACGTTTTCTTATAATTTAAGTAATAATATAATACACAATAGGTATTATAATAATATTATGTACACGACATTCTGGTGCCCGATAGCAACCAAAATAACTCAACTCTAAAATATGAACAGCGATTTAAATAAAAATATTAAATGCTAGAAATTAACTAACTTTTTATTTTTGCATTCACCTGCAAACACTATTTTTAGTCTTCCGATTTATTTTCACAATAATCGTTATGCCAAGCTTATCATACCACACAGCTGCAGAAGTCATACCCGTAGTATACTTATAATGAAATGTACCAATAGACATCGTACAACTTGTGTTCATTCCTACCAATACATAGTGAGAAAGATAAATTTATCAACATATTTGCATTAGGTAACCTTTGTCAGGTTTTTGGGGAAGCG
Source organism: Nasonovia ribisnigri (assembly GCA_027563435.1). NCBI lineage: Eukaryota > Metazoa > Arthropoda > Insecta > Hemiptera > Aphididae > Nasonovia > Nasonovia ribisnigri. Next base: position 549,788 of record JANEHU010004771.1, read on the forward strand.
CAGTTCATATAATATTGACATGTCTATGAGCATAACGTAGTAGTCTACTATGCAGACGAAATCACATGAAAATAACAAAAATCGTTTAGGAACTAATAAGTTAAATTGTTATTATTTTTAACCTATAGCAGATTATTTGTATATTTTATCGGCCTTGAGCGTTCATATAGGTGCATAATAATGGTGTTATTATTATATTATTATCGTAGTAAGAATTTTTACAAAACCTGAGGGGCACCAAGAATTAGAAGACTAAGAGAATGTGTTTTGTAATATATAAGTATATAGGTAACCATGTACTTTGTACATTATACTTTATACGATAAAGTACACTGCACCGTACAGCACACACTAGTAAATATATTTAAAATATTATCATCACACCTATGTATATACCAAAGTCCTAATTACAGGCGATATCTACTGCAAAGAATTGTGCAATAAATACCTAATTTAATCATATTCGTTTCGATTGTGATACGTGCGCGCATTCGCCCTCGAACAACGCAACTACTAGACCGTTAAAAATGTTGTTTTACCCGCCACGGCGTGTTCAACTGCGTATAATAGTTTAAAATAATATTATTTTATTTCAATACTCATTGTACTTGATCTAACCGATTTAGTATAATTTTTTGGTACGACTACGAATATTATACCGTGGCATACCTACGCCATTTGTACTGCAGTAGATTAGAGCTGCAACAGACAGACGGGACGGTTGAGTTGGCGAATAATAAATTATAACCCTATACACAATTTAAACGATCTTGCAGAAAATTATAAAGTAGGATTTTTTTATAAAGGGATGGGCATGATGGGAACAGTGGCATAGGTAAAATGCACGGTGCACGGAAAAGAAATATAGTTAGCAATATAACAACTAACAAACTTTTTATTTGGTTATCATAACCCCTAAATTAGCGTTAACATAGCGTAGCTTTTCAGTAGGTTTTAATTACCATTTTCATTTAGTAAACAATGTACAGATCCCTTAACTATTTATGTTTAGTTAAATGGCTAACCTAAGTCAAATACCTTGTTGTTCCAAGTAAAACATGGTTACTGCTGCAGTAGGTGCTGATATTGATATTGGTACCTAGTACAAGTGGATTTACCCAGTTACTATAAGATTTTTCATGGGTGTGTCCTGCATGCATAACACGAAATTACCGGAAAATTGTTTTTGAAATATGTAGATAATATTGATATATTAAAGGATGACGTTTGTCATCAAAATGTCTTAAAATGCAATACATTATACCTCATCGTTTATAATTGCAATAATATACATCCATCTAAACTAATAATGAGCCAATGCGTACAAAAGATATTTTTGCCTTAATCCTGTCTCATTCTATCTTCAGAAAAAAAATAATCCTAATTAATATTATTATCTATTCCAAAACCAGTGTCGAATACTCTGCAGGTGTCAGGTACCAACTACCTATATGAATAATGTTTATACCGTTCTTTATTATCAACACTACAACAAGAACTCTAACGTTCATAATATTTACGACTTATTCTCATCGTTCCATTATTAAAATATTATGTAGGTACTTTATAATTTACTCGCTAGCGTGTGGTCGTCGTAAGACATGGTAAGTAGGTATAACGAGTCATTGAGAAACAATATAATGTATTATAATGTCATACTGATTATAATTGATTATTCTATAGCTGTTGAATTGACGATTTATTTTTATTCGTATATATGCGCATGTTGCGTGTAAAATATAATATATCATCACTCGTGCTAACTTTTTTTCGATAAAATGTGTAACTCTTATAATATTGTGGTTTATCAACAAAACATGGTACCTTAGCGAGTGTCCTACGCAGAATCGATTATAGAAATAACTATTATTCACACCGTGTCAACGATGAAATACGATTTTATTAACTGTCTAACAAAAACACTATAGGTAGAATAATATGTTATACAAAAGTAAGCCAATTTGGTATTTTACCTACATATGAAGTACGGAATAACGGAATGGACTCATCAGCTACGACTAAGCACTTCTCGCTCAACTTGGAGTAAGCAAGGGCACGAAATTAAAATTATAAATAATTTATAAATCAAATTACATAGTATAATAGGTACAGTCATAATAAATTCCTCGGAATTATAAATATGTTAGTAATTATAATATTACGTGTATTGTACACGTAGGTAGGTGTTAATGCTAGTGTGTTAGTGAAATCGTTTTCTGTTATAAATTCTGTTATTATTTGGTCTGATATTTCAAAATTATTAAGCGCGATTAAGAATTATGTTGACGACTTTATACGAGAACGTACAGACACTAGCCAAGAGTATAATATCTTATGTATACTAATTGTATAGTATATTTTACTTAATATGTATATCTATAATACCCATCAAGTATAAAATATTGAACATGCATATCGTGAACATAAAAACAAAGGTGCGCAGGTTAATGAAAAAAGAATTAAATTGAATAAGTCAAGAACGTTAAACTATAAGTTAATTGTTAAAAACAAAACAATGTAAACAACTCTTAAACTTTAAAGTTAATGTGGAAAAAATATTAACTCAACTAAATTAAAAATAAGTTAACTAGCTCCATTATCACCTGGGTCACACATTTACCATATTATTATATATACAGTTATTAGGTGTTATTCGTTATTGTAAAAGCAATTCATCTTTATTATAATATTATTTCACACATCTAGCTGTGGTGGTTATATTTATTTGATTATTTTTATACATAGAGTGATAATATTATATCAAGTAATTCAACTACAGTTATAGATAATATTATAATATACTAGGTATGCGAACTTGACATATTGTTTTTTTAAAAACTTGAAAAAGCTAAGTTATAGTTATTAAGATAAAAAATTAGAAATATAACTTATTTGTTTGGCTACAAAGTTTGAAAAATGTACCTACTTATTTCTCAGCTTTAACATTTTAACCAGTTCATAATACGCATCTCTGCATAATATATTAATATAATATTATTGCTCACGGAAGTGATGTTTTAATATCGTACTCGTCTTGTTTACGAGTTTTGCAAACGTCACGTCGTAGTCGTAGGTAATGAACATAATGCACCTCGCCACAAACAATGCCACGAGACCAGTCAAGTGTAAAAGTAAAACAAGACGTGAAAAAAAATTCGAAAAACCAACTTAAACCGTAACAATCTCGCTGTGTGTGAGTAAGCGTCCTGTTACATTGAAAATCGTTTTGCAAAGTACACGTGAATGCAATTTGGCTCGTGTATCCTGCAGTGTATGTATATAATATGTATATAATAACGTTTCGAGTTGTCGTTGAGATCTCTACGTGTCATCTCGTGCGTCGATGACTCCCATTTGTTGGATCTAAGTGGCACGCACACTTAAAAAAAAAACAATCGATCGATTATAGGTACGATGATACACCTATATTATTCATCCCACAGAGAATACAACAATATGACAATAATATTATTGTTTATAGATATGCCACCTACCAATATCTTGGATAATAAAGGACAACACTATATTATTATCGACTACGTACGGGGACTACCACGGTCTGTTTTGGCGGAAAGAAAAGTTTTTGCCTTTGGGCATCGAAATGGCTATCGCCCAGTTGCGCCAAAAAAAATGAATTAATTTTGGGTACAGCCTGTTTGCACCAAAATAAAAAAGATGTTATGTTTTTCCGACAGCCCATTTGCACCAAATTTCCATGCGTAAACATTTTACATTAACCGACTTGGCTTGATTCATATATTTTACAATTTAAAAAAAAACAAAAATAAGCAAGGATTTTCAATTTTACACGGTAATATAATATAATAATCAATTTTTTGTTTTAATTTTTATTATAATAATTATAATACGCACTTTTTTAAATCAGAGTCAATAATACGAGTTTTAAAAATAATATCTATAATACACACATTTTACCCACAATAATAAAATATTTCAGGAGTGATTAAAATTTTAGTAAGTAGTTTCGTTAAAAATGAACTGTCAATTTTTTTTGTTAACAATATCAAAAATAAAAATTAATTGAGGATTAAATATTTCCGTATCGGACTGATTAAATTCCAAAACATATTAGAACTGAATTTCTATAATGTAATATTTCAAATCATAATATATCCATAACAATATCACGTGACATAAAAATATATGGTCAAAGTCTTCTGCGGCTCTAATGTTGGTATTATAGCCACGTGCACACTTTTCTCAGGATACACATTCTTAATATTATTATATTATTATATATTATGTTCATACCCACAAACTGCGTGTAGGCTGTCGTCGTATTATACGGACGAAAACCAGAGAAGTATTTTATACGAATGAATGTGTTTGGTAAGTATACTTACTTCGATACGCAAGCAAGATGCGCCAAGGCATCTGGCGTTTTCTTCAATGCGTTTACTGTACCTACATTATCTATATTGTAATATATTTTTATTTTATAAGGTGATGAACCAAGTATGCTCACCGCTCACCATTTTTATCCTTTTTTAATACGTTAATTCATATTTTGGTTTTTGGAATTTTTAAGCACACCTAAAGGCAATATTTAAAAATTAAACATTTAAAAATATTTAGATTTATTTTTTCAACAATTTAAGAATAATTCTGTGGTTATAAAAATAAAACCTCTTTTTTTTCAAATTAAAACCACCCTAATTTACAGTTATTTTTTCTACTTTACGGTAGACATTTTGGTAAAATTATCACAAAAAATCATCGAAGCTATTTTTTAAGCTCGTGATGAAGCTGCAGGAATTTTTTAGCATTACCTGAAGTGACGGATAGGGTTCAGTGACGTTATGTTGGAACGGGACGTTGAAATCGAAATAGTATTCGTAGACTTGTCGTGGAAAGTGGAAACCAATTACGAACATTTATAAGGAATAATGGGTTCTAAAAAAAAAGGTTGGTTATCTGTTATCACCTAATTTAGAAATAACGAAATATTAAATTCCTGGTAAATTATTACCTACCAGTGGAACTTAGTGTGGTATATTATAAGCAAATTATATATTAGACATTCGAAAAGTTATGATAATTTTAAATAGTAACTAATGCTCATATTATGATCGCGTTCGTTGATTATTTTTGTTTGCAACATTATGGAAAATTAAACAGACTTTATGTGTATTTAAAGGTATAAGGCATTATAAATATATATTTTTGTTATAGATTATTAGAGAATTCAATTTAAATATTTATAAACGACAAGAAAATGTAAAATAAGTACTTACGATTCGTTGTTTATTTCTATAATCATATTTATATTATAGTTATAATTACAAACCATAATAATATTATTCAAACAATAAAAAACTCATAACAATACCAAAATACGTTTTGGTGTTCGTGACAGATTTATTAAATATATATTTGTACCTATATAATATTATATTTTTATATTTTTATTCGGTCGGTAGACACAAATTATTATTATTTTTTTTTAAATTAATATTTTATTTTTCTCCATATTCTCACAACAATGCAGTTATAATATCACTACGATTAAATTGCATGAACGCAACCAACCAACATAATCCGAATACAATCGTCAATATAGTTACCTAAAAAATTAATATTATTATTTGTTCTATGAAACAGAATGAAATATACAATTAACACTCGGTTTTTATACCAGTATTGGTATAATAACTCCTACATAATATATTATTGAGTTTGGTATCTATATAATATACATTGTATCGCAACCGTGGAATAGAAGTAGGTTTGTACCAACTCTTAGGCCATAATTAAGGGGGAGGGGAAGTAAGGGCTGATGCTGCAGACAGCTAATTTTGAAAAGGCACTGATTTAGTTTTGATTTTTTCAACAGTGTTTCTTGGATTAATCTGAACGCATACATTTTTTGTTGAGCGTTTATAATAAGAAAACAACGCATGTAGTCCTCTTAACAAAAAAAAAATTCAAATATCTAGAAATGATACTATGAAGGTGGTGGGTATAATTTCCACACAGAGTGGCACATCTTTTATCTTTTAGTATCTAATATATACAGTACTCACTCAAATACCCAAGAAATTTCCCGATAACCCACCCAGGAGCCATAAAAGGAACTGGTACCTATACGTATACCTATACTCTCTCACAAAAAACTTTTTCAAGGGGTGCCGTCAATGGACAACTTACCCTTACCGTTAATAAACTTTCATCAAATTTACCCATGGTTGTATAACTTGTAAATATAGATTATAAATATGCTGAATTTTGTTGAATAAAAAAAAGGCATCTGATATACACCTATAGGTAATATGCAGCTATAAGAACACGTAAAAGTTCTTTGTAAGTATTCTTTGTTTTTCAACAAAATCAATGATAAAATTAAAAATACAAAAAATGTACCTATTATAATAGTCAAAAAAGTTTTTAAAAACAAAGTCATAAAACTAAGAATTACAACGAATATAAAACAAATTGTTTTTCTTGTACTCTTTTCTACGGTAGTGCCTTAATAATATATTATATACTTATCACTAATTTTACAACTTTATCGATTTGGATTTATTAATGTACAAACAACGTATAAACATTCAGACGATAAAACAATTTTATTGTCGATGTCAACGATATAGCACGTGTGTATATTGCGCCATTTGGAAATTAAAATATTTTTTATGTCAACGTTTAGCACCGTAATTTGCGTGAATTCGAATTTACCAGCCACGCCTGCTGAATTTCTCATATTTCGGAAAATCAAAAATCGTGCCAAATCTAAATTTAATCGTTGAAATTCGTGTAAATTACGTGACTAATAAAAAAAAAAAAAAACCATTTTAAGTATAACGTCCCAATGGGCTGGCCATGCACGCGACGCAGCTCGACATAATAATAAAAACGTCCGTTTTTAGTACTGTCTTTTCGGGGTTTTCTGTCTTTTGTATTTGATTAAATTGCCTTTCCTATGTCTTGTCGCGAGACACCAGAAATAATTGTGCGTACATTATTATTATTATCGCATCAAAGGCCCGTCTAAATGTGATTCTCGTCCGGTCTCTTTGAAACGGTAATGCAACCGCACTGGTCTCGGTTAGGCGGCGGTACCTACTTGCACTTTAAGCAAACGGAAAATGTAATTATACCGCGAATGAATATTGCGGCGAGTTTGCGAGCAAACTTCCATTACGCGCTAAACATTAAAAAAAAAAATTAGTATTATAATATTATTTACCATACGTAGGTACTTGTCACGCGTACGGAGCGTTATGTTGTAGTAATATTATAATAACGGTATATTGCAGTTCTTATATTATTGTCGCTGCTGACATTTTCAAACGTTTTCCGTCATTAAATAGTTACGATATAATATATAGTATATTAGTATAGTTAGCGATGGTGTTCAATCTTCAATATTCACATCTAGATTTTAGATAAAACTGATACAAGAGATAATCAACATTTTTGAAAAATACTATAGATATAGGTCGGTATTTTTTTACACTTGAACATAATATATGCTACAAACCACATAGGTACGTATATGTAGACATCTTATATAGAAAATGTATTTTACTAACTAATTATATTAGTGAGAAAAATTGCTAAAATATTTAAATTATTTCAATATTTCTTATATTTAACTTTCTATTGATGATTATTATAGATTTATATAATAGTAGGTATTATATTATACATGCGTAGACACTCATAATTCTACAAGGTGACGAGTGAAGACATTACTATTATGTTTTACAGAATGTGATATGCTTTTATTCGGCTAATTCAAAATTAATTTGTACTAGGTACACTGCAAAGTGCAGACTCTTTTAGAATTATTTAATGGTAATTTCTTTGAATCTGTGAATCAGTGATGGAAATAATATAGAGTACAAAAATAAAAACTTTTTTGAATACATTGTTAAAATTTTTAGAAATTCCAAAAAAAAAAAATTATAACAGTTATAGTATTATATATCAGGAAGGTTCCACAAAAAAAATAAATAAAAAGGACAAGATATAAAGTGTTCCATACAATTATCAAATGTCGTAAGATACTAGATAGTAGATAATAGGTAGATCTAATATACTTTCCATCTCAAAGTATATAGTATACTTTATATGTATCAGTTTTCAATATTATTAGTTTTCGTGCTTCGTTATTCATACCTAGCAATGATATAAGTTAGTTTAGTCAACGTGAAGTGTGATGTAGAGAAACTATAGTAAATTAATTATTATTTTCTTTTACGACATCCTCCGAAAAACATAAAACATAGGTATACATAGCTATATGATATACGAACACTAATTCAATAATTTAAAACGCATTACTGATCGGCCGTAATAAAACATTTATTTTTCTTCGTCTAGATTTGATTAAAAAAAACTCTATCTATATTTTATTTTGTTTTTAATGTTCACAATAAACGTTCCTATCGTGACGGTGTGCGTCAAATTATTGATGAGTTCACATAAACTCAGCCGTGTTCGGTTTTTATTTTTTCATCCAATCGACAAGCTTAACAGTTGCTTACAATGTGTTTTTACAGCAGTATCTGAACCAATAAATGGGTTGTAAAATAATTAAGTCGTTTTCGTTGAATCGCGCGTGCAAGCTGCATTTGCGGATCACCCCTTGGTGAAGTATCTATACAGTTCTTATTCTCATCGAAATCGCCGAACAGCCGAAGTCTTTATCATTTTAAACACGACTTTTGCGTTCCAACTATAATTACGTTACTCAAAGTAATTTATTACTTTTCCATGCAAAGTCAAAAATGTGCGTACTACGCGTTATAGCTTGGTGAGAAATGGTGGGGGGGGGATGACACGAAATTGGATTATCTACTACGCAGGTAAGTATATTTATACAACACGTAGGAGCCGAGCACAGCAAGAAGTATGGTTAAGAATACACTATAGGCGCTGTATAATAATATCGTACAGGTGAATAATTAATAATATTATCGTCTGCTGCAGTTTCAACGTGTTATATTTATATGCGACGGATGCCTAAAAATATCGATCGGTTAAGCGCTTTTTATACATACATATTTTATAATATATTATATAATAAACGTCGTCGATTAATCGCCGTGACTTTTGGCTGTGCTTCGCGACGGAGATCAAAATCTCTTTCAGTCCGCAGCTCCGGTACGAGCCACATATATACGCTAAATAATTGATGAGCGCACGGAAAGCGTATAAGGTATATACGACAACACACAGAAGTGGCGGTGTACATATATATAGTTTGTATGCGTTTTATACGTACCTAATATTGTTATACTGTTCACTAACCGCGATTTGTTTTGAACAATATAACCGCGTTGTCACCGCTCGAGATGAAACGGAAACATCGACATAACCATTGACATTACTTTTTATCGATATGTTAATCTAAAATCGTACTGCGTATGTATTATGTAAGTCCGATACTCCGATGAACAATTTGCGACGATGTAGGCAAATGTTTCCCAAACCTATAGGCACACATAATATTATATGCAATCGATATGTGATATGCTTATGCTACGGTTAAGTTCCGACTGTTGTACAGTGTATACGTTATGACATGTGTAATTTATTGTGTAGGATATTTTATCCACATCGTGCAAAATATGTTATAGGTACCTACCGACAATTATTTAAAGCTTGGGAAATAGTAAATTTTGTAATTTCTTCTGTATTATAATATATACACAAAGTTTTGAATGGTATTTAATAGAATTGAACGACGATAGTCATTGAACTATTGAAGGTACCTAATGTAGATACTAGAATAAAAGTTATTACACATTATGTATTTATAAAATTAATTAATACATAGTTAATTACATTTGTCAGCAATTTTTGTTACATTCTATATATAAATATTTAACTGCAATATAATACATTAATTTAAATTATAATACGCAAATTAAAAAAAAATTTTAATTTATTATTGTTTTTCCTAGCACCAATGAATACCTAATCATTTTCTACACTTCGGGCAATAATATATACAAAACAATAGGCCAACAGTTTCGTCACACATTATTACTTATATTATTATGCTGCTTGGGATAACTCAACGGTTCAACATATTATAATATGACATCGACATTATCCGTGGTACACACGCAAGATGTAAACGATGTCTAGCTGAAGGGCGAGGAACACAGCTCTGCAAGCCGGATTATGGCTTCTAGAGCCATAAGCTGCACATTCACATGAATGGCCTATATATAATATTATATACTATAGTACACGCATACAAAATAATTTATGTTGGCGAGAATATTGAGAGTATTAACTGAGCCATTTTCAAAGCACAACATTAGACTAGAGTCTCGAAGTAATTCTCAAACTTCCATAATTTTATTAGTACCTAACAATAATATTTGTAACTAATAAAGAATTTTTTTTCACGATAATTGTTCACTAAATGCAACACTTACAATAAAAAATAAATATTTTTGTGTATCATTTTATCGGTCCATAAATTTGGTATGCAGGCCACCCCTGAATCTATACTACTATAAAACATTAATTTTAAAATTACGTATAGGTAATATAATATAAAATATAATTATATAATAATTATTATGATTATACATCGTTACGATGAGAAATGAGAATTTACGTTTATCAGTTAAAAATGATTCATAATACACAATACTTTATACGAACTCACACAGGTTACCTACTGCGTTGAATATGTATAGGTACTATCATATAATATATTATATACCATTAGGTAGTAAGTAATAACATTAAAACAGTTAGGCTGCGACGACCCGCAACAACAGAACATTATAGTAAGTAATGTTTTTTTTTGTTTTTTAATGAGGGTACAGCATCAAAACAAAAAGAGTAGTTTTTAAAGGTTAGGTTAAATTATAAGTTTTAAGTGATCTGCCGGGGTGTGTAGGTTATGTAAACTTTTATTAATCTTCGAAAGATAAATGAGCCGGAAAAGCAATAGTTATTCTTCACATATACTGAGCTATTGAAGAATATATAATAAGAGTATTATTAGTGTTCACGGTTAAATCTGTAAGACTTATCCAAATATACGTATAATTTGTAGGTATGTATTTACACGTGTGGTCAAGTATAGGCGATTATGCAAATTACAAATATATAGATATCAAAATGTATTATTATTGTATACCCATAATAATACACTTCTTCTTCTACCCATGATTATTATCATCGTCATCATCATCGTTATCATACGATGGATCGCTGTTTTCGACTGCTACGTGAGAGGCCGATAAATGATCATGTTACGAAGTAATAATATATATTATTATTATATCACCCATCTACCCACACATATATGTGTGTCTGTAGTTGCTTGATGCACACACAATTATTGTAATGTATAATATATTATAATTGTATTACGCGTCTTCGCCATCGTCACGATTCAGCTGTATGTACAGAGTGTTTCACCAAATTCATTGCCAGTGTTCACTCTCATTTTCTGAGTTTCTGAGTTGTTAAATTTTAAAAACTAAGAAGAATTAGTCTAGAAAATGTTAAAAATATGTGAGGACTATGTTGATATAAAAATTATGGTAATATTTCCAAAGCTGGGCATGTCAATGATTTTTTTTAACTCAGTTAAGTTAATAGTTAATACCAAAACATTTTATGTGAACTTGGTTAAGTTAAAATTTAATATTATTTTGTTTATACAACGCTAGCATACTTCATTTTTTACGAACCCAAAACTACATTATAGACTAGTATTTAATATTTATAATTTAAACTGTATTATATATAGGTACCTAGTATGTATTTCACTGAAGTTTTTGTTTCTAAAAAAAGAATAATAATTAAGTATCTACCTATCTAATAAGTAAGATTGAAAAAATATAATTTTTTTCACTTTGAACAAATGACAGTTAATTTTTTTTTACATGAAAACGAAATAGACTGAAATAGTGATATGTAATAAAATTAAAAACAAATTAAATTAACTAAACTTAAGTACTTCTTAAAATTAAAAATGAATTCGTTCATTTCATATATATATATAATTAAGATAGAAGTTTAGTAAGTCAATATTTAAGTTTATGAAAATCCGAAATCAACTATTTAATGCCCAGCCTTTTATATTTCACATTAATTTATTAAAATTTTATAAATTTTAAAAATCCTCCTGGAGTAAAATATAAAATTATGACTAGGCTAAATAGTACATCTATTTTATATTTTATGTATAGCTATTAAAGTTTATAATTTTTAGTGCATTAGGTTAAATCACGCTGCAATTAATCGATTGATTTTCAATTAAGATAAGAAAACTTCAAAAAAAAAATGTGTCCATATTAAAGACTAATAAGCACCTATACAAGTATACTTCAAAATTCCAGAAGTTGAAATTTCGAATAAATGAATTATTATAGTACAAAAATGGGATGAACATGCTTGGCTGATCACCCTGTATATATTATATTGTTGTTATTACACGGGTACCTGTATTTACTTAACCGATGTATAAAGTACTATCGTTTTTAAGCTCGTAAGCCTCGAGGATTCGGAGATAGGTCGTATAATAATAATATGAACATGGCATTGCCTAACGGAGTGGGCGGACAGAAGACGTTTTTCGTGACCCAGACGTTTGTTTATGTATTATGCGGGAAGTAGCCAGTAGCCACGGTAGCTTAAATAGATACATATTATTATAAGACTACTCGGTTAACATAAGAAAAAGAGTAATCCGTAGAAACGATTGTTATTATTTATTTATTTGTTTTTCGAATTCGATCTGCAATTGTTTTTATTTTTAACACACCCACACGCGATGTTCTATTCGAAATTTAAGTGGTAGATAGCCAGATAAGTACATGTAAATATAAAAATATCATTATACGATACTACACCCGCTGTTTAACATCATTTTATGACTATATACCTAATTATATTAACATTTTATTATTGTAAATATTATTATTATATATAATATTATATTATTATTATATATAATATTATATTATTATTATATATTATTGGTCTTGGATATTCAAACGAAACAAACTACCCTCGATCTTAGCTACCCGGGTATACACATGGTGTTGTTTAAAAATAAAAGTTATAAAACAAATGTAGGTATAATTTAAATCATATTAATCATTTTCAAAATTAAATTTAAATTACTACATTATAGGTAAATTATGCGATTTCAGTCCCCGCTGTAGGTACTTACATATAATAGAAAAGTGTTACAAGCAACAGCCATCCAAGTGTTAGTTTAATGCGATTTATATTTTATTAAGTGAATTACATAAAGTTTAAAAGGTATTTTCTTTTTTAAATCTCTATTGATAACATTTTAAGTTTTAGACTAACAAGTTTTGGCATTTTAACGCATCACGTTTTATCATTTGTTATTGTTCTAAAGGTCGTGCTACCTTTTAACACTGTTTCCAAAATCAAATTCATCTTTTTTCTTATGTTTCTAAGACGAAAACGACAAAAAGGTTTTGTCGACGCAGATCTCAAATTTAAAACAATGACAAGTACGGAATACTTACTACTTACAGTAAGTACCTACGACGTGGAGAGGAAATCAAATTTCCGACGACCAGCGCGTAAAGTTCATTCACTGCTTTAAAATGTATATTTCCATTCATTATTTCGGGGGAAAATTTAAGCTGATTAAAAGTGATCGTCGTAAGAATTGTTTTTCAGTCTACAAACCGTCATGATTTCTCGCCTATTATGCCACGAACAAAAAATGAAAATACATCCTTCAAATAATATATAGGAACACACAAAACTAACAATGTTCATGCGAATAAATGATCTATAGGAACTATTATAATTTATAAAGATAGACAATATGTATAGTAAAAATTATTTTTAATATTATTATAACTATTGAAAAAAACATTAATATTTACAATCTGTATAATACACAGCACAAGAAGTACATTTGATCATTATTAGACATTTTTTCCTTTTGAAATATTTATATCAAGAGGGAAAACTTTCCATTGATAGAACGCAAAGTGATTTCTTTTTTGTTTTTAATTTTATAAATATTTATTATTATTATTATTATTGTTATTTACGTTTTTAATTATTTACTGTAATAAAAGTCTGAATACCATTGTCGTTTAAGGTGGTGATTTCAACGTATCAATTTATTTTTAAAATTAACTGGGAAAAACTAACAATGGATTTTGTACCTATAGGTATGTAGTTAAGTTATCAAGTTAATAAGAAAATTAACTTAGCATTAAATTGTTTACTTCTATAGTTCTACCTTTTGAAACTTATATTGCAATATAAAACGTAATAAACAATACAGTATAATATATATATAAAATAAATAGTGATGCTAATTAATTGCACACCGAATTTAAATACTTGAACGAAGGCATACCGTATAAAGCCCAAGTACAACGAGTTAATTTAATATTTAAAACGTTTATTTATAAAAGTATTATTATATATACTAATTATTGTCAAGCAGTTTATAAGGTTAGAGCAAAGGTCGTCAAAATAAGGTTTTTTTTCCTCCTACCGATTACACGCCGATTGTTTCCGCCAAATCAGTACATTCAGCACCACGCAATAATAATAATGATATTATTGTATATACCCGTTGTGTAAGTGGTGACATTTTTTCGTCACTGCAATATTATATATTCTTATAAAAACGAAATATAATAATACGATCACAGAGGATTTTATTTATCGCGTAAGAAATGTTTTTACGAAAACTTTAATTCTAATGCCAACACAATGTTTTACGCGTTTTTCTATACCGCGGTTCTGTGCATCACCATCGATCGTCATTAAAACGTTCCACTGAGCGTTAGGTTAGGTCTCCCCTCAACACCTCACCCCAACCGATAAAGACTTAACCGCCCTGTAAACGATATCGTTGCCGCGCAGCAGCGGATACCTATATATACGCACACGGTTCCGCTGGCCGAGTTTTCACAAGGAAACACCCCTCCGCCCACGCGCCACTCACCGGCACCGGTTAGCGTCAGCTGAACATATAGCTGACCGAGTTTTAACGCGTTTCGATACGGTATTTTTTTTCGACGCGACTTTTTTGTCGTAAAATTCGTTTTGTGCTGCAGCGGCAGCTGTCACAACAGAAAAAAAAAAATACAACACAATACAACGCGTCGATAAGTGTATTATATTATTGTGCGTATAGCTATAATAATATAACCTTTACCAGCGCTACCGTCTCGGCCGGCGTTCATCACTCACCGAAGGCGTCGTAGTGATTCGGCGCGCGCGACCGTCTCGGTCCGTCGGTCGTCCTCGGCCGGGTGGCGGGCGGCAGGGGAATTCGCGGAATATTGCCCCGAGGACGCGTATTCGCGCCGACGAACGATTTCCGAAAACCGTGAGAAACGACACGGCTATATTATTGACGAGAGCGGTGCAGAGAGATGGAAAACATACGGAGACGTGTTGGAAGCGAGAGATGTGCGATTGAGAGACGGCGTGATAAGAGGAGATTGGGTGAGAAACGGGCCGAGGGGGAGAGAGTGGCGTGATGATAATAAACGGCAGACACACCGACAATATTATTATAATGCCACACACACACACACACACACACACAAATATATATATGATATATATATATTGTATACAGAAACAGTATGGAACGTGACCTCCGTTCGCATACCGCCTGCCCGCACAAATTTCGTTGCTTTTTCGTGCAAATTCCGCGAACGAAATACCGCGGCGAGGACACTCCGCCCGATTTATATTGGATTTGGTGTTGAACAATTCGAATGCAATTTTAAATTATAACAAGGCAAGTGTATTATAATATTTGCACACGTGGCACGTGTGTTCGAAGTAAATTTAGAGCGTTACCGTCCACGCGTGTCGGCGGTATGCCGTAATAAGGCGTAAATAGTTGGTTGTTACTTTAGTTTTTTGATTACAAAACTACGTAATATATTAGTATAGTACCAGAAAAACGGAAGGTTTGAGCGTTAAACAATCGATGGGATTAGCCGGAAACCAAATTTTCAACATAAAAAAAGGAGAAGTCGATTGTTTTTTCGATGTTGAAGTTGGACGCAAAAAGCTATTCAAATTTCTGACGGGTTTTAAGAACAACAATAGCTTCCTTCGCATTGGTGATGTCGACATCTGACAGTCAAAAGTTCTCGTCTTATTGTGCTAAACCTATTTGGTTTCTAAACTAATATAAAGTATTATGACCGAACGGTTCTTACCCAAACCAAAACATTTGTTTGGAAAAAAGTTGCTCGAGTTTTCCGGGAAATAGGTAGATGCGTCACACAAGTCTTGGTACACGTACCTATATATGATTTGTATCCATAGTAAACTCCACGCGTTTGTGGAGAAGAAAGACCTGAGAGAAGAGGTTTTCAAACGTTTGTTTTCTGGTACCTCATACGAATATAGGTATACTGGTCAGTCACGTACCACTTTAATAGGTACCTACTAAAGTCTTAAAAAAAGCTATTCAAAATGACTAATCTGTAATTTATACACTGTACCAGGTCGTACTACCGCGTGACACCAGTAAACATCTCGCTAATTTGAAGTGTTTTTGAATTTCTACTGCGGGTAAATCGAACTGAAAAATGTAGGTACCTGTCGGAAGAAAACCATGTATCAAAAAAATTCAAACTCTGATCATATAAATATTAACAGCCTAATCCAAACGTTATTGTACGTCATCAGTCATCGTTTTACTCTTTTTCGGGCCAGTAAAAAATATACATATTTTTTTAAAAATATTTTTCCTGTGATTCGCGTGAAATTTATTACAGACAAAAAAATTCATCTCATTACTATCTCAAATAATCGAATGTTTTTCAAATTATTTTGATTTGCTCCCATCAAACATTTGCTTCTACCCACTGCATATATAAATAATTACCTATTTGCATATCTGTATTTTATGGCACGAATCTCGCCATCAGCGATAATAATTAATAATATAATACTCTACTCGTATGTACTCGCAAGTCGCGGGCTACATCGAACGGTAAAAATTTAATACAATATGCTGCAAGTTATCAAAAACACTTTGTTACAACTCCGTGTAAAAAAAAATCTAAGTTTTAACTTTAAGATTAAACCTTTAAAATACGTGATATATCTGATATGGAAACTAAAAATAATATTCCATTTTGTAATATTACAAATACCTATAGCGAAAAATAAATAACCATCATAATAAATCTCGTAATTGAATCCATAATTTATTAACAATATGTTGAATAAGTGTATAACTTACAATTAATATTATTTATAGTCATAAGTAGGTATTCGTAATATTACAAAATGTAATTTTACTTAGTTTCTATATAAGTTACACCATGATCTTTTGAAGGTTTAATCATCACTAAATGAAATGTCATTACTTGATTTTGTTTTAAACTTAGCTTCTTTTACACATATTATACTATTATAGTAATAACAAAGTGTTTTAGGCGTGATAAAAAGTCACGATTTTATTTGACTTTGTCGCACCTGAAGATGAATTTTGAATTCAAAACCGGTCGTTAAATGCAAACATAATAATACTCAAGGCTACGCTTTTCTTTATTTATTTATACATCATACACGTTTGTATAAACAATTAAATACAATAATAATATATTCTTATTCCTTTTATTATCATATCGTTTATATTGTATCACTAATTATTACAATGACACAACGGCAAACGCCGAATGTAACCAGTAACACGGTATGCACGCGGTTTAGACACACAGTGCGTTTGTTTTTATGGATAAACAAAAACTCGGTGACTCGTGAGACAGGTTAAGTTGAGGGCAAGTCACGAAATGTTTTGACTCCGCGAGACCGCACGGCCGCAGTCGTCAATCGTCCGTGGGTCACTCGCTGCAGCAACGAGAGTCTGTAGCAGAATGGGTTAGGTTAGACAATATTATATTATTATATTTTACGATATTTTGATCACACACGAGAAATGGGACATAAAATACTTGTACATTTTCGGTTTTAATCCATCCAACCAATCTGCTTGCGAGTTCCCCTGTTCCCATCTGCACAATATTGCTGATCGATGTATACCTATCATCATGTCCTTATAGGTAATATTATAATGTTATGTTCAGCCGTTCGCCCTGTAGAGCTGGACGATGGATTAACACAAATTAGCATTGTTTTCCAATGGCACAACTCTGCAGGTTCCAGTTGTTATACGGTCGTGGCTACTACGCTTATTTTTTTTACTTAGCTTCGAGCCGCTACCGTCGCTCTGGTTGCTAAGTCGTCGATTATTCGGCGACATTAAATGTTATATCGTATCATCGTACATTGACGGTCGTTATTAGTGCGGTTAGAGTATTTCGATCGGTGTAGAGACGTCGGCAGGACCGATATATTATATAGCTGCAATAAAGCTCACTGCTATATAAATAATCACAATAATTAATAATGTCGTTCGGGCGACAAGCTCGATTAATTTAAGTTCGGTTACCAGGCGAGTATTAGGCACGTGTTCAGCATCGATTCGTTCAACTGTTGATAAAATGCGGTATAGGAACTTAAACTAATATTGT
Source organism: Nasonovia ribisnigri (assembly GCA_027563435.1). Taxonomy (NCBI): domain Eukaryota; kingdom Metazoa; phylum Arthropoda; class Insecta; order Hemiptera; family Aphididae; genus Nasonovia; species Nasonovia ribisnigri. Next base: position 568,309 of record JANEHU010004771.1, read on the forward strand.
TATTGCCGCAGTGAAACTGTGAACAAATCGTACGTATAAACGAATAGTGTCAACACAAGTGGCGTGTGTTTTAATATACAGAGCGATTCATCAAGCATGATTGGCCCATTTTTTTTTCTTCAACAATATATTCAGTCGTTTAAATTTTGATTACTTGGATTTTCAAATATAGGTAATAATATAATATAAAATAGATTATATTTTAAAATTCTTGAAATATTTTTACTTTCTAAGGAGTATCTTGAGGAGATACAAATTCAATAGAGTAGTTTTTGAGTCATTTAACTTTGTGTACTAAGGATAACGGGCCAAAAAGAGATGGGGCAATGATGGCAGGTGACTTCAAACGTTTAGTAACTATCCATCAACATCTATAATTTGTAAAAATGGTCAATGTAAACACTAATTTCAATATTATTACATTTAATTTATATTGTTGTAAAACTATTTTTAAGGACTCTTAGGACATTTTAATAACTGAAAAATTATTATAGAATTTTGAATTAGGTGCATCAATATTTTAAATTAAATTATCCATTAAATTATTTATACTAAAAATGAGCGGTTCTAATTTGAAAAACAAAAGGTTGTATCACTACAGGACACTTCATAAGTAGTATATAAAAAATCTGAACGATATGAAAATGTGGTCTTTAAGTATTTCAAAAACTCCAGAAATCAAATTTTGAATAATTTATTAAATGAAAAAATTGAGGTGAGCATGCTTAGTTAATCATGTTGTATATATTATAACGATAACTATTGCAACGTACCTACAACAACAACTCGACATAAAAAAATGTATTTAATAATCACAATCGATTTTCTAGTAAGTATTTAAAATACATATTATAACGTTTTATATATTTGATGATATCTGTAAATATGAGCCATCCCATATATTTATATAATTCATTATTTATTTCAACTCAATTTGCTACTATTTAAATTTATCATAATTTTACTTTTATTTACGTTTAGGTACTCAAAAATCAACTACCCCAATACATATTTTATTTCGTGTACACCTATGAATAATCTTTGGTTCATCCATAAGGGCCCAAAACCAATTATCAGGGGCCTTTAGTGAATATCACCAGGTCATGGTATCCAGTTATCTGTAAAATCATAAGATACACACAGTACGCGTGGTACGTCACAGGTAACAAGTTAGTAGTATACCTTAGTTAAAACATGTTTATACGTAGGTAGATATCAGTGGCGGATCTAGGATTTTTTTATGGGTGGTGCTCAGTTTTAGGTCTCGTAATCTGTATACTTTATCTAGATGGCCAGACTTTTTTTATATTTCAAAATTAATGCGCTCAATATTTAAAAGGTGGCAATTGAATTTTGTTTAGACCCAGTCTATTGAAAAATACATATTGGTTAGAGTATTTGTTTTCTAGGAAGCAATATGCCAAGTGGGGTGGTATAGTATGCTAGCACCCCTCTGGATCTACGCTTGGTAGGTATTATATACAGCTTAAGTTAAATCAAATTAATGCATTATTTTCTTATATAATCACTCTGTGGGCATATATCAATTGCGCCGATCGATATTCCAATGTTATAAATTGTGTAGGTACGTCAATTGCGCCGATCGATTCTTAAATATATATAAACATCTATAATAATACTATTTCTATTATAACTACAAATCTGTTTTTACGTGTTTTAATCTTATATATCTATATCGTATATCTATATCATAGGTAAATTTGAATTATATTATTTTATTATTTGAAGATAAAACAAATTACAAAATGTGGACAAATAACGTGTTAGGTTAGGTTTTTTTAGATTGAGGTGAAGATTATAAGTCTACATTTTATACATAGGTACAATGATTTCAACACAAAATATAAACAATTAAGTATTCCTTCATTTAATCATTTTTTTGGACAAACGAATGATTTTCTATACCACAACAAGTAATAGGTATACACAATAAGAAGGAATATTATAGTTTTAAAAAAAAAATGAAAGTTGCCTGCGTTTACTACATATAGGTTTCTATGTGTTACCTAGGTGATAATTTAAAAAAAAAAAATGATCGAATTATTTTTAAATGAGTTTTGTTAATGTTTTTCTGCGTGTTGACTTTAAACTCTAAAGAAGTTAAAACATATTATAATGTTTGTTAATTATTAATTAAATATAGATTGACGTGCTTAACGTGCTTCACGTTGAATTAACTTAATAGCAACTCAAGTTGACATTTTTCATGAACCTTTGAAATAACGGACGGATAGATAGGGATATCGAATTTCCGCTAGGTACCACGGTACCACTACTATATTATTATAATATACCTACCTACTTACTTATGTAGTATATAGGTATACTTGAGTAAGTATATGCTGATAAATTTTAGCGGCGCGCATTATATTTATCAATAATTTATGCACATATTAAAATATTGTAATAGGTTATAATAAAATACGATATTACAGGTAATTCGATAGTTTCACGAGCGACGCACGCGCGAGCCAAGATCGCTTACCTATAATATATTATTATATTGTACCCCCAAAAAAATAATTTTGACATGATTTACGGGTATAATATTATATAGGTAGTCATTTATGCGATTCGATAACAGTCGCGGCGGAATGAAACGGGTACCTTCGACAATAGTGTATGTATATAATAATAATAATAAACACCTATTACAATGTGTAATAGTATGTATTCACATATAACATTATTATTATTATTATAGGTAGGATATTGTGATATCGATTACTGTGATCGGTGCAGCTATTTTCACGTCCACCGCGGGTATAGGGTTTAAGAACTTCAGTCTTCAGCCGATAGGTGTATACAAGAATATAGGTTATAATATTTATCACTTTTTCACGGTAAAAATATTATGATTACCTATTATTATGATCATTATTATTATTGTAATTTACTTTCGGCGTCGGCGAAAACGATAACCATAATAATAATATTATAATATACAGCATTGTGCCGCAGTGGGATCATCAAAGACGGTTTATAACGCACTCCACGGTGATGATGTCGATGACGATGATGATGACGGTGATGACGGTGATGACGGTGATGGACGTAGATGCGAGCTTGTGTACGGCGGATAGTAAAATATCGTTAAACGGATGTACTTAAATAACATTATGTATAGGACATTTATATATAGTTAGATAGTTACTCTTTAAACGGGTTGCATGCAGGGAGATCGGTTTGTTGAGATATTATGACTCTGTCGAAAAACGGTTCGGTGACAAATGACGACATTTCCTTTGGATTTTTAAAAACACGTACGTCAATCCTCGCCGTGACACACCCCCGCGTTGGTGTATCTGGTATATAATATTATATTACCATGTAATCACAATGTGTACATTAATATATTTGCATTACATTATATTTTTATAGGTACTATAGGTATACAGGGTGACGAAAAAATTTGGTTATCTATGACGATTTGGTCTGTTAGTTTAGACATTTTTTTAAAAATACATTAAATATAAAACATAATTACATTTTGTACCTGGTATTTTTTGTTGTGGTCATATAATCCTCTAACCCTTTTTTAATATGGACATAGTACTTGGAAAATTTTTCCAAGATTTTTGACATGGACATTTTTACCACGTACCGAAAGATACATATAGTTCGCACTAATAATATTTCATTGTATATTATACCTAAACGGCCAAATAATCGGTGACACATTACCTGATATTACCATACAATATGGTTTATGCTATATTAGACACGCCCAATATTATTTTATGGTAGGTACATATTAATTAAAGAACAAACAACGAACTACGAAGTCGGCAACAGTTTTTTTTTTACCCTAGCTTTAAGGTTTTCGGTGTATTATTATTTATGAACGAGCGGGCGTTTAATCTTAATTCCATAACTATAATGTACATAATATATAGCCGTAATTTAATCTTATCGCAAAAAAAAAGTAATAATTAAGTAAAAAGTTCATTCTTATTTTCTTAAAACTGTGAAGTTAAGCGAGTGAATATACGTGACCGAATGTACGCACATAGATGAACGACTGAAAAAAACTGTTTGAAATATAATATTATAATTGAATAAAATATAAATACTTTTTTATTATTATTAGGTTTTAAGGCTTCGACGGCATGAGATCATTAGCCTTATAGGTTGGTAGGATTGGGAACGGTTGTTACGGTCGGTTAGGAACATGTGTATGTGTGGCAAGGATTTGTTGCTAAAAATCCAAGGTGGTCACCCATCCGGGAGCTATAGCAACACCGACCGATACGTACACTCAGACCGTTTCCGCAGTGGATAGTACGCACTGCGGCCACACCAATCCACTATTAAAAAAATGTTCATTTCGATTCGTATACATTTTCACATTACGAATATTGAATGCTGCACGTGGTCGTTGTACTATGTATCTAACCATATTATACCTGAGCCACGGTATAATATTAATATTACACGCCGTTAGACTACTGATGCAGGTGATATAGAGCCAAAAGTAATTTTTCGAAACAGATAATAATTAAAAACTTTTTATGGACAGAACTAACATAATAATATCGTAATGTTTCAAGAAAGACCTTGCCATTATAATATTGCTATATTATGCCGATTGAAAAAGAAACTTGTGAAAACCTGAATTATATTATTATGATTGGGTGATTATGAAATTATTGTAGAGACAAGACTTTATTTTTATTATAACATTTTATTTTATTACTTTTTATTCTTACAGAAATAAAAAAAAATTCAAATGAATTGGGAATAATATTATCACAAAATATCAAATGACGATAGCGGTAACTTTTTTTTTACAATTACGGTATTTTGAAAAAAAATAATCAAATAAAATATATTTCATTGATCATAATTAAGGATATTTAAAAGAGTATGCATCATTGAAATACAAACATAATATTGAACGTTATTATGTATATTACTAAGTGAATAATAAAATATACAGAGTGTAACAGAATGAATTGACTAATGCAATAACTTTTCTAATAATTACAATTTTAAATATTGTTTTATTTTATATAGTTTATAAATTATAAAAACAATATTAGCTATATTTCTAGTTTAATTTTGTTCATATTTTGTTTCTAACGGAAGAAATTACTTTTTTCCAAATATTTTTTTGGGGAATTTCCTAACATGAGTACATTTATTTACATTATTTCTTATCCATGTAAATTTCACGATTTTTGACATATGTTTAACTAGCATTACTATTTGCTTTATAACATCGTTATAACAGGTAATAAGTACTAGAACGTGGTAAGCGGTCAAAAAAGTCACGATATCTAACTAATTGACGATTAATAATATTCAGTTTCACAACCAAAAATATATTTAATTCCACAACTGCAGTATACGTATAGGTACCATATTATACGTATTATTAAGAGACAGTTTTCATTAAATAACTCTGTGCAAATATCTCATAAGATACGGCAAATGACTGAGCGGTCATTTAACTTCAGTCGATTAGGTTGTTGAATTGTGTTGGTTGCCATCGGAGACCATAATGATATATTATAGTCAATCTTGTAAAGTATAATCGTATTCAAATAAAAATATTCAAAAACTTTTCGTTTATTTTTATCAGAATAGGTTCTTATCTTTGTACAAAAATACATTAAAAATACTGTTTCTGAATCAGAAAAATGTATAAAATTTGTGATAAACTCCGCTTTTATAATCACAAAATTACTATGTAATAGTAATACATTTTTATACTTTAACGAGCACTTTTAGTAATAATTATCGTTATATTTTCTATAGTACAATACTTGCATGTTTAATATAATTTATAATTGTTTTTATTCATATTAATTATTTGTTTTTTCTACCAACTAGTGAATTCTATTTGGAATTTCGTATTTTTTTTTCAAGAACTTTTTCTCATTAGCACAAGCCTTATTAATTTTAAAATGAGGACCGTAGCTAAGATGTATATTTTTTATATTTCTGTATTTTATTAGTGTCGAAAACAAAAAAAAATGTATAACAGGTAGGTATTCTATAACCTATAATAATAAGTAGGCATTATGAATAACTTTTCACTCGTTGATTCGAGTACGAAATAAAAGTATTCTTTAAAAAACTGATTATAGTATTGCACGTGCACGATTCAACGACTTTAACGATTCATTTTTATTGATTCCGGTCAGTCTTTTATTAAATTTGATGCTGCATATTGTATAATATAATATTTGACGAGAAAACAAAACAAATTTTATATTTAGAATTTTTATGTATACAATGAGTAAATTGGATGGGGGTTTATTGACGTGGAGGGTAAGCTATATATAGATAACGAGAACAATTTTGTGCCATTATGAATTTCTTTTGCAAAACTACGTACTACCTTCTATATGATGTTTTATTGATCATCATCATTTTAGTTTTAAATTTAAATTAATTTATAATGTAATTATTATAAATTATTACTATTGTACATTTGTTTATTTATTGCATCTTTATGCACAGCTATACATAGTAAATTGTGTTATTATTTATTTGGAATATGAACCAATAATCACTTTCAATTCGGTTTCAGTTGATTTTGCTGATTGTTGTGCCAATCACACACACACATATATTATTTTATAAATTATAATACGAATATCGTGATTATATTTGAACGAAATCAATCAAAAAGAAAACTAACCAATTATGACTGTATTAATTTGTTTTCGGCTTTTATTATTTTAGTTGGTAGATAAGCGGTATTGACTCGGCAAAATGATTATTCGTCGTTTTATCATCCACAAGACGTATTAATTGTATATCATTATTTCAATACCTATCGCGCGCAGTCGTGTCAAAAGAGAAAATATTAAGTTCGTTTCGCTACACAAATTGTCATTGATTAATATTTGACGACTATAATAATATTATGAATATTATTGTTTCAGCATTACAGCTTAATATCCAATTATTGTTATTGGCGAGTGTTTTGCTTGAAATCGAATTTTACTTAAATATATACTAACCTAATTATTCGTTGGCGGGATTATGTCAACAGTTTTTAGAGTAAAAGGAGCTTGATGAGAGAATATTCTTTGGAATGCATTGATTATTATGTGTAAAAATTGACTTGTTCGATGAAATGTCAACATCGAGTTTCGACACAATAATAAAAATATATATCATATTATATGACTTATATAAAGGCTATCCTTAAACATTTTGTCTGTAAAATTTCACCTGTGTTATATAATCATTATTGGCACGATAAGATGAGTTTCAGTATTGTCCGCGCAATATTCTTGATAATAATGATTGTATATTTGAATCGATCTCGCGATAAATTGTAGCCCGACAAACGTGAATCACACAAAGTTTTAAGGGCATCGCTTGGGTAAAAAAAATTAACGTGTAACGTTAGTCTACGAGATTCTACCGTAAAAACAATTGACGTTGAATTTTCCGAGAGACAGTTAGTGCGTAAAATTACACGTATTTTTTTTTTATTTTAGACAACAGTGGTAGTCATCTTTTATTTCGTACACAGTGTAAACACCAAATAGTGTAAGTTCCTATAAAGTTTTTAATATTTATAGAAATCTATAGCGTACTAATTACATTCTATTCTCTGTATAATCTTTGTAAACCTTGTGGTTAACCTCTTACCACAATATACCAAATAGTCGAAAATATTCAACATACTTATTGGGTTAGGTGGTTATTTAAATGTGGTTATTAATGAGTAATAACTATAATGCCTTTCACTATCCTACCTAGTGAAATCGTTTTATCAAAACAATATTGTTTAATTTGATGAATAACAAGACAATTCTAAATACGGACCGCAGAGTTGCCTGGAATACGGTTAGGTACATGATATATGGTGACAGTGCAATAATTATAGTACCAATTTAGACTCGTAAATATATTTTTCCAATATTATCTTTAATACAATATATCGTATTCGGATTTAAATAATTAAATACCTTAAAAACGAAATTATACTCTGAAATGTACTAAACATTTCTTTCAGGTACAATAATGCCTATAATAAATGACACAAATGTTTATAAAGGCATGCAAGAGAAAGAAAAATCAAGGTTTAACCTTCGGAATTTTCAACACTTTCTTATGTTAATTAATCTAACAATAGTACTAAATCAAAATACCGAACTGAGGCCTGTACAATAGAAAAATAGCATACTCGAAATAAAAGGTATCGCGATGTATACCTCAACTGACCAATTAGTCATTATTTGTTGGAGTCCTGAATAAGACACTACAGTACTACACCCTATAACCGTTGTAGATAGATAAATACGTTATCAGTTTGTCACATTCATAAATAAAAAGATTGACGTAGTGAACAATTGTAATAGGTATGTACTAAAAATGTATAACATAACTTAAAATGCTGACAAATTCTTTGAAAATGAAAAAACATCGACAATTAAAAATAAAAGTTTCACCTTTGAAGTGTATAATATGTTACATGAAGCGATTTATATACTTGGAATGAATTTTATTGTTGTAGAGCGCCCAAAAAATTATGTATTTTGCATGTTATATTATCAATAGGAAAACAATTATTGAAATATGGTTTTGAAACCGGAGTAAAGAAAAACACCTGTAAAATATACGTTAATTCGCCAACATCTAAGCGTATGTACCGAATAATATTATAAGTACAGACAAATTTGTTCGAAATCGACTTTGCTCTTTCTACCTCATTATATTTCTAACTAAAGCCAAAATTTCAACAGAAATATATCTGCACTAAACACATCACACCACACATTTACGTTTAGAATCGACAAGCCAAAATGAACGCAAATTTCAAAATCTCTTAACACGACATACAATCATTGTCTTGACATATAGTTGTTCCTGATAACTTTATGTCAGTCCCGAGAGTTGATGATAACAAGCGTAGTCACAATGGATAATTTCAAAGGCGCTTTCACGCGTGACTCACTCTCACAATCGTCTTGAGACTTAAGTGCTTTTTATTTGATTGACATCGATCTACATCGAAAATCTGTTCACTGGTGGAAAATTGGGTTTTCTCACAAATAACATAGTATACAATTAACTCACAAATGTTTACACCGCAGTAAAGATATTGAGGCCGACAAGATGATTGTTGACCAAATTCTTAGAGGTGAAAATATTTTATAAAATAAGACGGCAAACGGTGAAATATTAAAATACGATTATACCTACTATAATATAATGGATGGAAAATCGACATTATTCTTATATAATAATATAATACAGATTAATGAAATAAATATTCCGTTTTCGCTATTTCATCACTATAGTTTTTTAAATTATCACTCTTTTTCGAATGACAACGAACATTTTTAATTTCATATATTCCTCAACAAAATATGTATCCGAGCATTTTGATAGATTCGTTTTGAAAAAATGACAACGATAAAAAAAAATAGAAACATAGCACGTTGTTTCGTAATAGTTTCGAATTGTGTAAAAATTGTATTTTCAAAAATATTAAGGCTGTTCGAGATAATGAGTGGTATTAGCTATTAGCTGTTAAAAGAATCACCCACCATAGGTAACTATTATATCTTTGGACATACAATTTTATATATTTTGAATGTTTTCTCTTTTCATTATTAGTAAATCATTTTCAGATATCTGTATTTTCATATTTTAAAATAATAAAGACGATATTATAAGCTATTTTTCAGGGGAGAAAAAAGACTAACTTTGAGCCCCAGTGTTCAATTCACGAGCTCGTATTTATGTATAAAAATATAATTATAAGTAATATATTTTTATACAATATCATGGCCGACAGTATCATTTTTCGACGCGCAAATAATATTTTACAAAATTCGTGTACAAGCCAAAAATCTACTCAAACCCTTTCTACAACCATAATATATTATAAATATAACTGCAGAAGCCGTTATACGTGATAATATTTAAATCAGTAAATAATTAATAATAATAAATACAGCTGATACTCAATAACACAAACATCGATGACTATAGAAAACTTCGATATCTCAAATGTTTTTCTTACCCGTGAAGTGTTTTTAAATTGTGTTTCAGGTATCATAAGTATAAAAATACATAAGTAAAATTTATTTTTATTCCTCTCTAGATTCTAGTTATCGAGACTCGATTGAAGTTGAATAATGAATTACCAAATAATTCAATACAATGTCTATAAACTATATAACGTGTAATGTATATAAGATGTATAATAGTTTGACGAATATCTACCTCACGGATACCTACAACTATTGTAGTACACTCTAAACTCTAATCATTATGCGATCATGATACATGCACCCGTGATGCATTTGTCTTTTATTTCAATCTTGTTTTATTATAATTTATAATAGTATTCAGTGATGACAATAAGAATCGTACGTGATAAGTATTGTAAATTCTGTTCTACCGTGTTTTCTACGTTAGAAAATGGTCACCAGAGACGAAACGAGATGGAGAAGGGTATCGTGTATGCCCCCCACCCCCCAAAAAAAAACCCCCCTTATTAATTGAGTATTCATATCGAGTGCCACATTTCTTTCGGTATATTAGTATGAACATTTTAAATGTATACTCAATCTAACGATAATATATTATTATACAGGAATATTCACCAATCGTCCTCACCGCCGTTATTTTTTTTTCCTTTGATAACCTATATGTATTGAAATCCTGGTTTTTAGAATTTTTAAGATAACTTAAATTATTTATTAAAATTTTTAGAAACATAGGTTTTTTATACACTATAATATTTTGAATTCATAAATATTATTATTTAATGTTGATGTATATGTCTTATATATAGTAGTTTTTCTGTTTCCCATCGAGAACTAAATAATATGTAGTGCACAATATACTTTCTGCTAAATTTCAGCCAAACATGTCAACAATAATTAAAAATAATTGAAGGAAGATGAAGATTATTATTTATGGTATATATATATATATATATATATATATTATATTATATTATATTATATGAATTCTATAATAATAGTTATGTAATAGGTAATGTAATGATTCGCCGTCGGTCTAGTTTGCAAACATTTGTCCATGTAAAATGGGGGGGGGGGGAGAAATATAATGAAAATCGATTTTGTTTAAAATTTGCTGGTGTACCTAACTTTCGGCGTTCCACCGGTAAATATACGCCAATATCGGTAGGTTAGCTGTACCCATCTAGCTGCAGCTATAAAGTCAGACGGTTTTTTATCGACTGCGTATTTAAATGAAACCGACGCGGTGGCGTGAAACAAAATGTATATAATCGTTTTATTCGTTCTCGTCCGCCTTAATGCCCGGGTATTATTTTCCTGTCGTATTTTTTTTATATTCTAATTACATAACATTATAGCGTGGCGCGTCAAACCAAAAGCCTTGTAAATAAAACGCCATTATTGTATTATATACAAGTAATAATAATACCTACTACGCTACCTACTATAATTTCACTACTTTTCGGTGTGTACTCTATTTGTTTTCATACATATACGATTATGTTATACTTTTTTTTTATCGTTATACACATACACACGCACATACACACACACTGACTCGACACGAAAAATCTACTAAATCAGTTTAAATTTGATTTACATTAGCTACCTACGCAAGTTGTTCAACAATATTAGGTAACACGGTAGAAACTATTACGACAAACCATCCGAGATATGGCGCCGAGTCTCGCCCCGAACAAATATTGCCATCTAATGATTATTAATAAAGGCAAACCAAAGAAAACTGTGACGACGAAACTGTGTGCATGATCTGCGGACCTGTCTGCGTTATAACATTGGATGGTTTTGTATTATGCAATTATACATCGTATGCACTTGGTAAAAATATTTATAACTCCGTCGTAGGGCTTTGTGAAACATAAACGACTGTGCGCGGAATAATATTTGTTTTAATTAAGTTAAGTTAGATTACAAAATATAATTTAAAATTATGCGCAGGTTAACATTTATTTTGCTTTCTTGTTAGATTCGTTTACAATGGTTCTAAATTAATCTAACTCTATCATTGTAGGTACAGAAAGTCGAAATTCGTAAGATTAACAAAAAAAATGAGTTCCTATAATATTATAATTTATTTAAACTTTTTAATTAAATTTTGCAAATATTAGTTTATCTCTCCATCTACAGGGTTCTGTGTTGTGGTCGAGTATTTCTCCAATACTACATTATAGTTATACATTTATAATGATAATTATTATAACCTCATATTATTATTTATTATGTTCTTCAATGGATACTATTTAGCCAACATATGTTATATATATAACACTAACTTGCTAAAAATATTAACAAGAAAATAAATATAAAATATTGTATAACTATTTATTAGTTATGAAAGTTAAATATTCTTTCACACGGCAGGGAATCGCATGAATTCGTAAAATGAGACTATATTTTTTTTAAGAGTACCTATACCTTAGTGTCTCAGTGTCTGTATTAATAAAATCTGTGCTAGGTTACTCATCACAACTTAATATATGAAATCATTATTTATAATTTATTGAGTAAAAGTTTACAGCCAATATGATTCTAAATAGTTAAGTAAGTAATATTGCAAAAATAAATATTTTCAACATTTCAGCATGTAGGTATTCTAATTGTCGTTTAAAACATAAATGTATAATTATTAATTTATTGGTTGAAATAAATTATATATTATGTATACTCAGGTGTTAAAAATAATACCTTATATTATTGTGAACCGTGGAAAAATGTAATTTCAAATTATAATCAATGATATAAATTAATAAAATATGATTAAAATGAAAATGTACATTGATTGTATATATAATATAAATAGACGAACGACGATTTTGATTTCGGCTATGGCTACTGGCTAGTGATTTAAAGTAAATTTAATGTGGCCTTATTATGACTAGATAAGAGTTAGCAATCATTTCAGATTGTTTCCACGCTCGAACCTTATAATATGCACCTATAGTGATTAGTGATTTATTATACTACAGGGATGTATGGAAACATCATCATTTAATATCATATTATTATATTTAATTTATGTATATTTGTGCGAAATGCCAATTAAATAAATTTATTATGCATAAAACTGAGTATATTATTGTTTTTAGTGGTCGAAATAATTTGAAAATCACAAGCGGGCTGAGGACTAGATGAATAAAAGTGATTGTTACGCAATTTTATGAGTTATTAATTTTTTTATAAAAACTATATTTTATAAATTGTTCACTAAAAATTTTAAATGCTTAATTTTATTCCTAAAGCATTGCAATGTTAATTTAATTCAATAATCGTCTTACACACACACACACACACACAATATATAAATATATATTTAACTATCACAAAACTAATTTCAATAATCTTCAGTAGCTAAATAAAGTATAATTCAAAAAGTATGTATTACGATTATACTCGTACATATTATGACTATAGGTATAAATAGTTAAAAAATTAGCTTTAATTTTGGCGTTTAAATAATAATTTAATATCAAGCTTTTTGAGTCGATTGATTTAAATTTAAACGCATTGTCAATGAAGTTGAAAATTTTGATGGTAAATTATTCGTTTTCAGGAATTTGACTCGAATAGAAAAAATAACTAATAAGTACCTTATAATAATATGTAATATTACAATGATCAAAGTTCGAAGTCATCCTAACCAGACTTCGAATCGGGCACACACAAATAACTCACAGTCATCTAATGAGTAAAAATGACCCCCCACCATATGCACATCATGTGGCACCAGTCTAACAATCAAACTCATAATAACGGAATGTCACTCATACTCCGAACTAAGATCGATTGCAAAACTTCCGGAACCCCTCTCAGAATATCTCGGCTACAACAGATCCTCACTCGCAGCCACCATTGAATTAATAAAAAAATCAAATTTTCAAAACAAAATATAAAAAGTTTTATACACAAACTATAATATACTTAATTATCATTATAAATAAGCTCTCAATGTAAATAATAGCTGAATAATATTTGAATCCCAATGGCATTGGTTGCCGATCATAATTTTATTAATAATAATAAAAAGAAGGGGTCAAGTGGATGTCGTTCCGCTGTACAATAGGTTACAAGTAGGTCACTTTATAATGGATGGTATTAAATTTGAATTCAATGATATACCTAATATCATTGTATACGAAAAACGATTCAGAGCGGAGACAGTATGTAAGTCTAAGCTATTTTAAATTATATTGATATTGTTATTATACGGTAGCTGGTAAGTTGAATTAATATTATTCATATTATTTTAATTATTTAATTATTAACATAATAATGTTACTAAATATGTTATTTAATAAAATAATTTTGTCAAAATTCAAACTTTAAATGCTTATTAAAAAAAAGAGTGACTATGTATTTTTAATATCTTTAAATTGCTATTGTAACATTATATTAAGAGCCTTGTATTAAATTTTCATGATTTTTGGCCCAAAAATCAAAAACTAATTATTGGTATTTATATAAAAAAAAATTAAAAAATTAAAATTTTAAATGGTCAAAAAGAGTCCAAATATTTTCAAATTGTATGGTATATAGAAAATGCTAGTATAAACATTCGGTAAAATTTTTAAGTATCTATAGTTTGTCATTTTTGAATTACAACAAAATAAGAAAATCGCTACATGAGAAATCGAGTGAATATCCAATGTTGTAAAAATATGAACTTCAAACGCTCCTAAAAATTTATTTTGACTTGCTTTTAGATATTTCTTTTTTTGATAAAAGTAGAAACACTTATTATAAATCTTGAATTAGATTTTAAAATCTTAGATTTAAATAGAATTTTTTTTATAAATTTCTAACTCAAAATAATTTGAAAATTTTCGTCATTTTTACGTATTTTGTAAAAATTTGAACTTTAAATGCTTAGAAAAAAGAATTGCGAACACGGATTTTTAATATTTTTCAACTGCCTTTGAAACAATATATTAGGAGTCTTCTATTAAATTTTCAAGAATTTTTACCCACCAAATAAAATTTTATTGACATTTATAAAAAAAAAACTAATACAATTGGAAACTGAAAATATTCCTAAACATCTCAAAACCAGTCAAAATATTTTGTAAATTTTATCGTGTACAGAAAGTGCTAATATAAAAAACCAGTGAAAATGTCATGTATCAATGATTTTGTCGAAAACCGATTTTGGGTAAAAATTCCTGTTTTTCCTTAATTTTTAGTTTGTTTTTCCTGGAGCTTTTGAAAACTATTGGGAATTTTAAAAAATGACCTTCCGAATGCACAAACTATATTCGCTTTCCCATCAAATAAGATACTGAAGTTGAAAATCGAAGCATTATTTCGACTACTTATCGTGTACACAGACACAAAAAAAAAATATAAAATCAATACATTCATCGCTCCGCTCAGAATCTAAAATTACATTGATCAAACATAAAATTAAAAGTTTAAGAATAATAAATAATTCAAACGTTTACAAAATACATACTGGTGGTACAATATTCAATTGATTCGCACGAGCCGTGTTCGCAATATAATATTATTATTGTTATTGCGTTCGCCAGTGGAGTAAAAAATAATAATATTATACACTACAGCATATTTTTTCGTATTCCGAAATAATGACCGCAGTCCATCCATTAGTCTCTATTCTTAATGCATTCTATAAACAGTCCAACCCTATATAATATTATAATATTTATGATATTTCCTACGATCCGACGTAAAAAAATATTATACTATATTATAATGAAGTAGGTATTATTATTGATGGGTGCAGTTCAGTATGCCGCCGAAGATGTGCCGCAGTAGCTGCAAAATATAGTATTATTATAGGTACACTACGTACCTATAATATCATTGTCGATGATTGATAAATTACATGCTTGCAATAACAATAATTATTATTTTAACAATATATATTAACTAATTGACTAACCGATATGATTATTATTATTATTATTATTATTATTAAACTATAACGTTATAGAACATTATTATTATCGCACAACCGTTAATACTATTATAATTTATATTTTATTTAAGAAAACTATTTGCTCCGTGCAATTCGTGTTCAATATATATCTACTGGAGCGCATATATTTTCTTCAAGTCTACGATCTAAGATCGGGATAACGTGCAATTACAAAACTTATTTAATTAAATAATAGTATATAATAGGCACTAAAAGGCACTAAAAGGCTCTCCTTTTTAATGTTATTAATATTTTGCTCATATTATAGACTTACTGTGATGTGCGGCGTACATATGTCTTGTATACTGACTAAATATTATGCGCAGCATAATAATATTAAATTAAATAACACCAAGCGGGCTCAAGCTATAGAGGACTCACACTGCACCAGGGGAAAGGATACGACCAATGTCTTGCTGATCAAAAGACGACGGTGCGGGCGGCGTTACCGAAGGGATTTCTCGATTATTCCTACAACAAGGACGACCATTGTCTCCTCGGAAGCACTTCCTTTTCTCTGCCATCCTCATCAGCAAGACAGTAAGTAGCAACACAATTTTCGAAAACCATACGAAATCATATAATTAACACGCGCCGCTCTTCTGCATGCACTGCTGTTATATGTGATAAAACATAAAATTATATGATTGTCGTCGTGTGATTTTTCATTTCATCAACATGAATAATTGGATTACCCACTCGTTTGAAGGATGCTGCGGTTCTTGCGTTCGTCGGAATTTATTAAAATGAAAAATAAATAAATCGTATAGTCCAATGCATGCAAGAAAGAACCGATTTAAATAAAATATATTGTGATCTATTGGTACGTGCGAGTACACTGCAGCCACGTCGTTACCAATTTGTCATTGTTGTAGAGGATAAATAAATGCGATAACGTTTCCGGCAGTCACGTGTCGTGTTATATTATTATTATTATTATTATTGTACCTATGCGAGTTTCAATCGATCGTCGTTCGGCCAAATAATAATAATCGGTGGCCAGCCAAATGCCGAACTGCTGCAAACTATAATATTATTATATATAGCTGCAGGTCACATCACTGGGCTCGTCGGTATATCGTATATGGTTATATTATGGTGAATAAAATACCGCAATGGTCGGTGTTCATATTATTATTATTATTATTATTATACGGCGTAATCGTTTTGGGACTGACCAGGAATATGATAGGTAGGGACCATTGACGACCGATCGATAACATTACGATATTCTTACTATATTATAGTAAAAATACGCACTAGGTATATATAAAAGGGGGAACTGAACATTTTCTCATCTATATTATATTTGAAATACGATTTCAGAAAAAGGTTTCTGTTTTAGAGAGTTTCAGTTATTAAAATATTATCATTAGCAATTAACGAACTCGAAATAAAAATAGAAAATCAATCTTATGTCTTCATGTAATATTCCCACTATTATCAATCTAATTGAAGGTCAATTTGAGTGAATTTGTTTTTAAGTTTGAATTATTAATTTCCATTAAGATAGAAGAGTACGAGAAAAAAAATCCTATTATATGATTTATGGGGACGGGAACCTTAGAAGTTTATTACGTTTATTACAAACATAAACTGTAAAACGTAGCATGTTATTAAATGCATATGAACCGGCCTCATATATTATTGGCCGCATATTGGACTCACTTTGGGACCAGAACATATTTGAGTCCATCAACCAAATGAGTAAATAAGGCGAAAGGTTCAAGATTAAAAAGATATAGCTAGGTACACCACATGCATTATAATAAAAAAAATTAATTTGGGTATGTGCTAATAAATATTCATCATTGTGTTGTTTTATTTATTTATGTATTTCACATATATATTGTCGTCATTCATAAAACAAAAAAAAACATGAAAATGTACAACGATAAAAATAGAAAATGTTGTTTTGTAATGACTTCAAATTATTTTTAAAATTTAAAAACGGCTTCTTCCTTGAACAGTCGAACCATTTTACCTAACTCAATTTATTACGTCATAATAAACAGGATGATTTACAAAGCATGTTCGTCCCTCAATAATGCATTAAACATAACGTCGAAAAGTTTGCATCCCGACTTTGTCATATAATCTCCAAACTATTATCATCTTTTTACAAATTATATGCAACAATTTGCAACACTGAAAATCATTAATTGTAAGACTTGCAATTCATTTTCAAAAAGATGATTTTAGTTTGGAGACGATACGAAAAAGTCGGGATGCTAACTTCACACGCGTATTACACATTTGGTACTTATTCAAAATCTGATTTAAAACACTCTTAGGTACACTTAAATAGGTAGGTATAACATGTTATCTAAAAATACTTATGATTTTTTTATAAAATTAAATGAGTGTCCTGTGGTGATACCAATTTTTTTCAAATGAGAACTATTTCCATGTACATTGTTAATCAATATAATTTTTTGAAAATGTTGATAAGTTTTTTATTAAATAATTTAAGAATTTTAATGTAAAACCAAAATTTAGTTACGTGATTTCTCACTTTTTGCACCTACTAAAATGTATGATAATTTTACAATTTTTGAGTATAATAAATAGAAAATCCAATATAACACATATTTTAATAATTTAATATTTTTGCTAAATTTTTTCAAGACAATTGTCCTTGGCAAATACACTTTACAAACTCTGAAACTACTCGTTCGAATTTCGGTTTCAATACATCAAAATTTTCCAAAAAAATTATCTGCTTAAACGATTTATATGAAAAATGAGTCTCATTTGTAAAAAACTAATTTATATATCGTCACGGGAGACTCCTTTTTTATTTCATCAATGGTATTAGGAATCTGAATAATTGAAAATATGGTCCACTCGTCATCGTATATTATAATACTGAAAAAATCCAAAAAAAATAATTCGAAGACCAAAGTTCACTATGTTAAAGGGAAAAAGTGGAGGTAGACATGCTTGGCGAATTACCCTGTATATTTATAAACGATCATATTGTATTACCATCACATAGTTGCAATCAATAGAATAATGCTTAGGTATACGTCGTAACTTAAAATCATCGAACTCAATATAAGAACGCATGGCAATTTCTATATACATGCCTTTTCGGGGATGACCCGTTTGGGCGCAGTATAAATAATTTACCTGAAAATTGTTAACACGTTTGGGCGCATTAATGCAAACACCTTTGGGCACATAGGTATTCAGTATTGCCACTAGTAATCGAATGTCTTGTGTAATCTAATCTAATTAGTACTTAATCGTTTGATCTGTAGACCATGTTCTAATTATTGGAAAATACCACATCAAATATAGCTATAGATATTTATCTAGGTACTAGTGCAGATAATATGTAATATATTGTTCTGTGTTTGCCGTTTGATAGTTTATGATCGTTGCAGTGTATTGAGCTCTCGCGTGTGGACAACGTGTTTTAACATTTAACACTATAATAGTAAAGTTTAGTTTTCAAAGTGTTTTAGTATTTTTTTATTTGGATAGACAGTATGGAATTGAAAATCGATGACAAATTTGAAACTCAAAGATGTAATTTATGTGTTATAATTGATGGCTATAAATTAAGTAAAAGTAAGCAAATGGAAGACGAAAATATTTATTTTAGATGTACTGATCATAATTGTAAATCAAGTGCAGTAATTTATAAAAGTATTAAGCCAATAATTTCGGTTAATAATGAGCACAATCATCTACCTATTTCGAACAGTATTATTAATCGTCAAAAATTAACATCTACATTAAAAAGAAAAGCTACTTCAGATATTTTTAATAGACCTAATAAAATTATACGTCAAACATTACAGACGACTGTTGTTGATATACCTCATTCAGAGATTCGTCTCTTTAGAAAATCTATGTATGAATGCTAGAATGAAAAAAATACCCACTCTTCCAAAAAATTTTGCGGAAGCTATAGAACATATGTAGAACCATAGCACAGAATTAAAACTAAGTAATGGAGAGCAGTTTTGTTATATGAAAACAACTGATAGCATTCCAATTTTTACGTGCATTTCTAATTTAAAATTACTTAGTGAATCAAGTCATGTATTTGCGGATGATACATTTTCGTACGCACCGAAATTTTTTTTACAAATGTACACTGTGCATGTTTGGAAAAATGAATTTTATATACCGGAAATTTATGCATTTTTAAAATCAAAATCAACTGAAATCTATTCAACATTTTGGACTACAATAAAAGATTTATGTCTAGAACTTCTTGGTCAAAGTTTAGAAGTTAAATTTCTCCACTTGGATTTTGAAAAATCAGCTCATGTACCTATCAGCCAAAAATGTTTTCCCCAACTGTCGAATAATAGGTTGCCGATTTCACTTACACCAAAGTTGGTTTCGTAAGATACAAAGTAACAAATCTTTATTAAAACATTACACCGAAAAAACAGAGACAGGTGTTTGGCGCCAAAATTTTTTTGGCTTGAGTTTTTTATCATTTGATGAGGTTGAATGTCGTTTTGTTGAGCTTATGTCTATAGCGCCGCCCGATGTAACAGATTTTACTGATTATATACTTGACAGTTATATATTAGAAGATTCACAATTTCCACCTTTTATTTGGACTGAAGAGCCACATAACATACCCAAGAACAACTAATGGCCCAGAATCTTTCCATTCAAATTATAATCAGCAATTTTTTAAACAACATCCTAAACATCAAAATGTTATTAAAGTATTGATCGAAATTCAAACCGAGACAAAGTTAAAAATAAATAGCATTGGAAAAAAAATAACAAATAAATTAAAAAAAGAAACTGAAGAAAAACAAAAGCTTGTACAAAAATGTTGGGAGACTTGTAAAGTTGAAAAAAATATATTAAATTACATAAAAAAATTAGGACCATGTTTTGAGGGGAAAAAAATAAATTAATTAATAGAAAATAATATATAATATAGAAACAATATAGAATAATATTGATAAATAAAAAAATTATATTTGGTTTAAAAAAAAAATAAATAAATAAATATTTTTGGAAGACTATTGAGCCAACCTCCTCGCGGTGTCTTCTGGGTAACGCTAATAGGCTTAGATTTAATAAAATATGTTAATATATGCAAAGAAATAAATGCGCCCAAACGTACTATTATAAAGGGAAATATTACGCCCAAACGTGTTATGGATTTACGCCCAAAAGTGTTCTGTTTTGGATAAATGCGCCCAAACGTATTTCCGCTACCTATATCCACACACACAGGTATCGGACAATTTCCTAAACAGCGGTGGTTCTAATGGTTTTTCATCCGGCCGGAAGTGCCGCAGAACGCAATACGAAAGCATTTCGCGTAACTCTAGGTATATACTGCGAAACGATACTATAAAACGGCGACCATATGGATTAGTCGTGTAATATAAGTGTTGTACGGTATGCCTTACCATCGGTATGGCGCCGAACTATAATATTACAACAATAATATTATTGTGAAAATATATGTATTGGACCTCCACCCGCACCTGCCCAGGATTAATTTATATAACGACCATCACTGTTCGAACACATTATTATCATGTCCGGCCGGCGCCACTGCAGGTTCCGATGATATAATAATTATTGCATTGTAATCGAGCGATAAGATTTTCCGTAAAATATAGGATATTATTATATTATGCACACGAACGATGAGACTTTACACGGCATTAAGGCTTTGCTGAGACAGATGAGTGACGGATGACATGACAGACGCACGACACTTTATAAAAATGCATAAGTAAGTACGTCGCATGACTTAAGTGCTCGGATTTAAATGCTCTGAAAACCATTAAAAATGCTCCTAATAATAACCGAAAATGACTTTTCAATCTAATAATGACCCTACAAACTACCCAAACTTTTTTGATAGGCGCGCAAGCGAGAGTTTAACGACGGTTTAACTTTCGGAATTTTTAAGACTTTTTGACCCTTCACCACTCACGTGGGGTACACTTATTCACCCAAGACAAACTTTAAATATGCATGCATTTTCAACTATAACCTTATAATACTATTGTTTCTTTAACTTTCAATATTCTTATAACGTATGATGGATAGTATACATTGAAATTATTATTTTATTTTAGTTAACTGCATGGTAAACTATATTGGTATTCGTATGATTGACTTTTGGTAAGGATAAAAAATACCTAAAATCTATCAAAGTGAAACTTTTTGATAGTTATATTAATTTATATTATTATTATAATATTTTGAATTTCAACATTTACACTAGGAGAAGATATTGATATGCACTGAAAGTTAATAAAATTACACGAAAATGCTAAAAAAAAAATAGTTATATAAAACTTTCACCTTTGAAGTGGGTATTAGTTATCCAATTAAATTAATTACAGGAATTACTATTACTATTGGAATTCATGAGCGTTGGAGATTCAACGATTGCTAGCGATAGCCTAAAAACTAATGTACTTTGTATTGAAATCTGTGCCCTATAATACTAATAATACCTACGAATCTTTCGTTTAAAATATTTTTATATTAGATTATTGACAACATAATAAATTATTGTTTCGAGCACCAAATAAGACAATGTGAATTAGCTTTCGCCGAAACTGAATAATAATAACCAACTGCGGTGCACCACGACACACAAACATTGTTATTCGTAAATTGCATAGTCCTTCGATTAAATTGTTATTGTGCGGCGGGCACCGATGCATCGATGTGGTTGCAGTAGTATTTGGTGACAATGAACTTTAATTAACTCTCGTACGATACCGGTACAAAACTGATGGTACGTATAATACATCGTATACCATGGTACCTATATATGTACATCGTATACAGTTATTGTTTCATGTTTAATTAGTTTCGAGGCAATTCCATCGCTCTATGTATTTGTGTGTGTGCCATTTATATTATTATTACCTATTTACTACAATATGCATACCTGTATGCGAATACTATCACCGCAGACCACAGATCGGAGGAGTATACTATGCCATACACGCCAAACAGATTTGAACCCATCATATCGGCCTGGTCGAGGCCAATTATAACATTTTGTTAAAAAACGTAGAACGGTAGGGTGACAAACCAGATCGATTCCGTTAGGGATGGTTAGAGGTTGTTTCAAGGGGGTGTCGGGGGGTTACTATAATAGAGTTGAGCCAGTGCAGGTGATATATGGAAGACGCTTACCTGTAGCTGTGGCAGTGGTGTGAGCTGTTGCTGGTGCTGGAGCTGCTGATGCTGCTGGTGCTGTTGCTGCTGGAGCAACAAGTGCGCGAGATCGTGTTGCTGTTGCTGTTGTTGCTGGTGATGATGGTGGTGCAGCTGATTGAGAAGGGCCAAAGCGGCGGCAGCGGCCGTCGTGGCCGAGTGATGGCCTGCCATGTGGTTCGGGTGCTGAGGCGGCGGTGACGGCTGCAGCGGTTGAGCCGGCATCGCGTTTAGATGATGCGGGTGGTGGTGAGGGTGGTGTGGGTGGTGCGGGTGGTGTGGGTGTGGGTGATGCGGGTGGTGCGGATGCAACCCGATGAACGCGATGGGCGCAGCGCCAGGTGTGGCCGGGGCCATCGCGGTAGGCGCCATCGCTGCCAGTGCCAACATGTTTTGCGACGGGGCCAGCTGTTGGGGCAAGCCCCAGGGCTGCACGGTCGCGGCGATCCAGTGGGGGTGGGCCACCTGGTGGTGCATGACGGGCGGCGGCTGTACGACGGTCGGGGCGAACAGGCCACTGACGGGCCAGACGAGTTGAGGTGGCGGTGCGGGGGACGGCGGCGGCGGCGGCGGTCGGTTCAGCACGGCGGCGGCTGCGGCTGCTGCTGCGGACGTGCACGGCTGCTGGTGCGGCTGTCCAGCTGGCTGACGGCTCTGCCCGGCCACTGTTTGCACCGCGACCCGAACCCGGTCCCGTTAATGCGGTGATGGGTGGTCGGGTGTGGCCCGTCGGTCGGTCAGTAGATGGTCAGTCGGTGCTGTAGATGCAGTCTATCGGCCGGTCAGCTGCAGTCTGAAACGATATAATATTATAAAATTAAATATCATCATCATTGCTGGTAAATCAAAAATATAATTATATAACATTGGAATGTGCACAACAAGCGTGAAGGAAAAAATTATGATTTCACTGATAAAAAAATTTATTATTATTACGCTAAAAATTAATTATTACCACCGACTTTAATAATATTATATAGTATTAGATAAAAGCGGTTCATTTAGTGCAAAAATTGTGTAAATGGTTCCCAAAGTGTGCGCTGGGATTTCTTTACAGGGGAGCCGCTTTGCCGAAGATTCGTATACGATCTAACAGTTAATTTGAAAACCCAATCATCATGGCAGTCACGAAAATAATTACGATTATATAGGTAATTAAAAATGTCTAAATTATGTATAATTTAAATTAAATAAATATTTTCATACTACCCATCGGCCATTACAATCTTCGCTGGTTTTTATTTAATTTTTCTACTTTGTATGACATGATATGACTTGTTGGGGAAGGGCGGTCTGGGAAAACCTTTGTTCAAATAGGGCGCCACGAACCAAAAATGTTTGGGAATCCCTAGTGTAAGCGAATAATAATGCAGCGTGTCCATGTAGATATTTTATACAATGATATCGAGCCCATGTCTAAAGGCACTGTAAAAGTTTGACCTGTGTTAATTTAAATGCGATTTTAAATCCGACCGGACTCCACTCTCCTAGATTATAAGTTGATTATCAGTGTATACAATACTAATAAATAATAACTGATGAATTATTTCGTGGTGTAGTCTGCAGGAAACGATCGGAAAACGACGGGATTAATATTTTTAAGCATTTAAAAAAAAAATGGCAAAATGGCGTCCATACGAGTATCAACATGTATAAATTGTAAATATCCGAACCAGAAAGGATATGAATATATTAAGATGATATGAAGGATTTAAAAAAACCATAAAATTGAAGGTACTAAGACGTAGATAAGTCAATATTGGTAGAGAAAGACCAAGACATAATAATATGTGGCACATGAAAGTAATTTTGGAGAACGCGTAAAGTTACCATGAATAAAGAAAGATGATAATATCAGGACCTATACAGTTGCCAAGTCACAACAGAAAGGGGCATGGAAATCTGTGAATTAAAAAAAAGTGTATAATTATTCAGTTAATAAGCCATATAATTACAATTATTATTAATAGGTAATATTTTTATTTCAGAGATCATAAATATATTTTTATATTATCCATATCTGCAGGGAGCGAGGAGAGGCTAAGCAAACTTCTTCCGACGACTTGATTCTGATTTCTGATGCCATACATCATGTAATTCCAAAGTTATGTATATATATATCGAAATGTGCCATGCGTAACACGTCCAATATATTTATACGGATCGATTTGGTTGTAAAACATAAGATTATCCCCGACGATGTACGGCGTCTTCGATTCTATTCGACAATAAAATATACTATAGTCTCCCTACAAGGGAGTAATGCTCTCCGTTTGAGAGTGGTTTAAAGTCATTACAATATTATTACAATATACAACCACTATGAGGTATACTATTCGAGTTATAATAATGAAAAAATAGAAAATATACATTCGTCCCATCGCTCAAAATCTAAAACGGCATTGTAACTACGAAATACTAAATAGTTTAGGTATATAGGTAGTATTATTTTATGAATTCGATTATATTATATCTTCGACTTAGTTTGATGTTACTCAAGGCACACACGCACACCACGTACTAAATAATATTCTATACCACGTATACGGTTATATTATAGTTTCTGTACCGTCGCTTCGGTTGACCGGACACGTGGTATACCTACAGGCTATGGAAAATAAATTCGTTTTTTCATATAAGTATTACCACCAAAACCGTCTACTTTTATTACGATTATTATTCGTATGATGCGCGTTGCGCATGCGTATACCGGTCAAAAGTATATTTCGGCATGGTGGTATACAATACTCGAGGGGGCGTCTGTAGTCTGTACAGTATAATTCTTCCACTATAACGAGTTTTTACTACCTATTCAATGTTTTGAAATATAATTTTGGAGAATTACAAAATTATTAGTCATATACAACACATAAATGTTTTAAATAGGTATATTTTGATTTGCCAGAAACGAAAAAAAACCTAGGTAGGTAGGTACCTAACGATGGTTTTTTCTTAACACAATTTGAACAATTTGGAGTAAGAAACTCGTTATTTCAGTAAACACTAACGTTTTTGAAAATATTTCATTTGAATAATTTAAAATCGTTAAAAAACAACATTTTTGGGTAAAGGATTATATTTTTACATTTTTTTAAAGTTGTATCTCGGTATATTATAAAAATAATAAAGAAATTATAGCCACGGCGTGCATTGAGATAAAATCACCATCCGTGAAATGTCAAAGAATAGTCACAAACGTCTTAAGTTTTAGTCACTGTCGGTGGGCAGACAGATTGAAAAGAATCCCGCGAGTACCTACCTATATAGAAATACAGGATAAGTTAAGAATAGGTGGTTGCAGGATGAGTATAAAGTGACAAATCGCAATGAGAGCGTATGAAATGCATAGAGAGAACTCGCTGTATATAGCTGTATGAAATATTATGAGCTCTATATAGTGATAATAATATTACAGATAAATACTATTTAGGGTTAGTATACTCGTATAATATTTTTATTCGTCTCCGTAAGTGAGGACGACCGCTGTCCCAATAAAATATTCGTATCAATATATTATATTTTAAGCATGTAGTGCTGCAGGATGAGGTCTGTAGGCCATAATCATCAGTAAATAAATAGTAATATATGTCGAGTATAAATAGGGTTTCGGTCCAATATTGCGGGTCGTATATTTATTTATTTTTTGTCATTTGAATATTTCGAATCACATTCCACAGATGTATTATTATAATATTTTGAAATACTACAAATGAGATTATATTTATAAATTTAATTAAGTTTAACTAATTTTACAAAATGTGTTAATTTTATAAGGTAATTAAAATATTTAAAATTATTTTATCTTATTATAAGATTGTAATTTAAAACGTTCTAATTACCGTAACTACCGCGTAACATGCATAATCTAATATTCAATTATAATATTTTATGGTTTCAACGATTTAATGAACACTATATTATATTTTTAATAAACAATTAGATTACTCAATAAAATAATAATAACGACAAAAAATTGTAACAATCGATGATAGTTTTAGTAAATTAAACGAGTACACATTTCACATCTTTATAATTATGTGAAAAGAGTTTTGAATGTATGTCAAAAATGTTTCGCCCCACGAATAACTTCACACAACCGTATAGTAATAATAATAAATAAATTGTAGTCGTCCGTCTGAAACAGTGTCGTATCTCTGCAATGGTCCGCAGCAGAGTGTAGAGCGGACGGTATAATATTATTATGTAAACGCGTATAATAATATTATGTGTATAATATATTGTCCATTACAAGCGTCAAACGAGATTTTTCTCGCATATTATTGTAAAATTTACATATTATATTATGTTTGGCAGACGTTTATTTATATAAAATAAGCATGTACGCCGAATACACTATTATACGCGTGTAATGTCGTCATCGTTGTCGTATAATAATAATAATAATAATAAGTCATCTGACGCGATAAACGAAATTATATATGTAAAAACACTAAAAACACCGCCAGTCCGTCATACGTGTACAATGAGTTTTCGTCACTCGTATTATGCGAATGCCGTAAGTACCTATGCATTTTATGAGAGACGCAAACGTCGTGTCAAACTCCACAACAATACTCGTGCTCGTATAGTGTTTTGACTTGAAATTTGGTCAGAGATAGTATTGTTAATAATATTATTGGACTCCAATTAGAAATCTATAACGTATAATATAACAGTCAACCTATGGCCAGTGACCCACACAAATAGGGGTACAACCAGTACAGGGGTATTGACACCCCTGTAAAGATGGGTGGTGGGTGGCTAGGGAGTGGTAAATGTTCTGTTGAGTTATATTTTTATAACTACTAGATGAACAACGAATATAAATGTTATTGATGGAACAACATTGATTTAAGCATTTTTTTCGGTTTATTTAAAATGTGCGTTGGAAATATGTGGTAAAAAAATGTTGACATCTATACAGAAAAAGAGTACACACTACCAGCCAACATGTCTAGGCACAAACGCAGGAAAACGCGATGGTAATTTTTGGTTAATCCCAGATAAACCGTCAATCTCAGAGGGCATATTTTGAATTAAATAATAAACATAAGTAAAAATCATTGAATTAGGTTACGTTTTGTAACCTATGTATATATTTAATTAGTCACGGATAACGGTTCATCAAGAACGTGTACCTTTCCTTGCAGCTGTCTTCGGTTCAGAAGTTATCACCAGTGTGACAGTATATAATATGTATATTCAAGAGCACATATAAACTAAATTTCTTGATGATTTTACCATTATTTAGTACCTGCATATTTTGTACAAGAAATTATTAAATTATAAAAAATCTTGTAAATATTAAAATAAAGATATTGATTTTAATTTCGTAGCCATCTAATGAATTCATGATTTAGAGTCATTAAATAATAATAATATTATTTATACTTCAAAACTCATTTAGATAGGTTATTGACGACTATACTTTTCAAACAATTTAAAATTATTCACATAATAATATATCCTAATATTACATTCGAATAATCTATTAAAATCACTAACAACTAGAACCCTGATGGAAAAAATAGTTGTTTGTATCGCCGCAGAACTGCAAATAGTATAATAATTGATTATTCGAAAAATATGGTCTTCGTTTAAACTTAAATATTCCAAAAAACATAATTTAAACCAACTCTTAATATTAAATTATAAAACAATGGCGATCAACGATTGCTGGGTTATTGTCGGATGATTAAGTTAAAATTTGAAACTAAATAGTTAAATATGGTCGCGTCAGTCGATTCGAATAAAACGCAATGTAATATATAATACTATGCAAATACGCTAATAATCACTTGTACAGTGATATTAATTACAAACGAAAAAAATTAGGTAGCGAACCAAATATCCATAGTAATATTATAATAGTATATATTAATGCCCGATTATTAGAATAATCCAGCAACCCAGGTCGTCGCGTACAAAATATTTTATCATAATACTCTAGATTACCTAGATAGTAAAATGTATTATATTATTATGCACTGTTCTATATAACCAACAAACGATAATAGTATAATATAAAATATATAAACAGAGCTGTCAGATTATTATGGTAACGCGTGTGTATAATAATATACAAGGCGATCCATTTGATCGGCTCATATAGTATTTGAAAATTAATTTTCATAATTTAAATTTTGTTGCAAAACCTCTTTTCAAATACAAATTACAAATTTACAATTCTTTCACTTTGTCGAATGACAACGTTTCTTTTTTGTATAGCTTGTTCCGAAGCCATGCGGATTATAATTGCGATAAGCCATAATGAAAATTGAATCTTCGAACAAGAGTAGTTAGTAAAAATATCAATATCAATAGGGAATTGTAAAAATACAATATTTTCAAAAAATAAACACTTGTGAGTATGGACTGCGGAACTTAAATTGGACCACTCTGTATACTTTATATGATATAATGACTTTTAGTATTGTAATATATAAAATCGCATACGTGTATTAGGTGTGTATATTGTATAATAATAATAATAATAATATGATATTGTCATTATCACGCGTAGTGGTTTCGCGTCGGAAAACGGCAGACCGTTGGTGGTTTTTTTTTCACATTTTTTCCTCGCCGACCTCAAACGCGTAATCAGATAACTTGATTTATCGCCGTTTACCGGGCGCGGATGTACATATACATATTATTATAATAATAAAACACACACGCACAAGCAGACCTACCTATATAATAATATATAAACGCTTGTACCGCGGCCGTGTGTTTAATGACGCGCTCGAACATAATAATAATACATTATAATAGTAATACTTCACACGAGTATATTTTTTATTACTATTATTTTCGGGCGAAAATGGTGAGGGGGGGAGGGTGCTAGAGTGTCTTTGGCACCCCAAAATATCCAAACCATATATCTTGATTTCTGCATAATATTTTAATATTTTGTTTTTGGACAATCGATTGTCCAAATTCATTATATTTTAGCGTTTATATGGGTTTATTTTAATATTTTGTTTTAGATTTGTGGAATGTTTCGATAGTAATAATAATAATAATAATAATAATTAGGTACCACGGTTAACAATATTTTCAACTATATACTTGGACAATGTGGATGGATTTTTTTCTAACTCTTACGAATTATTTCAAATTATTACTATCACGAATCCTGTAGTATATACATTTTGTACCACTCAATCGTGGTTTTCCAAGTACGCGGAGAATCACTAGTTTATCTATTTTAAATATTGAATGCGATATTAGTGGTAACTTAAAAACACTGAGTCTTAGATAAATACAGTACAAAAGCACAAAAAAAAATAATTTTTAATTAGTATGTATTATTATAATTAGTACATTATGACGTATTTTTTTTTTATTTGAGGTTATTTTATAATATTATATTGTATACGAGTATTTATAATACATATACATGAATAAATGTAATATTATATGAATAAATATAAAAGCTTATAGAATTGAATATCAGTTAATTTGATGTCTTAATTTATGTAAAAATGGGTCCAGCCTGTAAGATAAATAAAAATAAAATAATTTTAACATTTTTTTAACGCTCCTAGGATGAGAACTTTTTGGTATGTTATCCACGGGGAAGGGGTAACCGAGTCCATCCCAACAATATATATTTTTCGATTAAACTAAACAATTAAGCACCCACCAAAATATTTCGGTCTGATTGTGCCTGTGTCATTATTATCAGCTACCTATACCTACAAACAGTGTGCGATAGACGATTCGTTAACTGAATTATATTGTTGGTTCAGATGGTCATGGTTAAACACTGTACCGGTTTTGGTGTGCATAATACTACTATTACAGTCAACTCGCGATATAGGTAACGAAAACCTCAATAAATCGAAAATCCTGATAAATCGAAGGAATCTGTCACTGTCATGAAAATCTAGCGATATACTGAAAAATTAAATGAATTTTGGTTTCCTCGATACAACGAAATTATTTCGAGAGGTGTAATGACATTTTACAATTATGTGGCCTGCTATTATGAAGTTTTTCCAACGATGATTATGCGACAATATGACGTGCTCGAGTACATTATCACTATTAAAATAAGATGTACTTTAGTTAGTGTATAATGGCTCTATATGACTAGAAGGCGAAACTCCAAGAGCCGAAAAACGTGTTCATTACTAACGATACGGGATTGTTTTTAAGTGTTCACCTGACGGAACGTTTAAAAATGAATATTGCCATTGAGGGAAAATATTAGTATAATCGCTATTGAAAGGGTAAGTGCAAACACCCCTTACGAACGAATATTAGGTATGGATTTTTAAAAAAATAAAATTTACTGACTGATGCTTACATAACTTTTGTATATTATGATTTTAAATATAATACATTATTTATATTATCAAATGAAAACAAATATTAATTTTATTGTGTGTTGATTTAGATTTTCTTTAAATCTATTTTTATCGAATTATGTTGGTTTTCGCTCTTAACACTCCGAACGAATTTCGATGTAACGAATTTTTTTTCTCGATCCCTTTAAATTCGTTATAATATCGCGAATTGGCTGATATTACGTGACGATTTAACCGACAACGTGGTTTTTCATTTAATTTTTTTTTTTTTTTTTTTGAACATACCTGTACGATTTACACAACTTGTACTGCGTGAAACTTGTTCGTGAGAAACACGGTTTTGACTTTAATTATTTCGATTGAAAAAATAAGATTTCATTGAACCGACAGTGCCAGTGGATTTATTTTATAACTTCGTCGGTGGTCGTTAATAAGATAATATACTGTAAGTCACCACGTAATGGGAAATTGTGTATTCCGTGCAACTAATATTTACAATAGTTTGGTATGGTTATCGTCCAACATTTTTTAGGATTACCATGAGTCTTAGTTTTCCGGTAGGTACTTTCACTGGTTTTGAACGAGGAGTTCAAGCAAGGGTATCAGAACGATCAATTGTCCCGGAATCAAACTGGTATAATTTATTTCAAGATATTTTTATCTTTCATTTTTATTAGATAAACATCGTATGTTAAAATGGTTTATTATTTTAAGCCAAATAGAAAACAACTCGGACTGTTCAGCCGACCGCGGATGAATCGTGACACAGAATATAAAGAATTTTCGTAAAATGTTGTATTTTATTAATTATTTATATAAAAAAAAAACATTATTTAAATGCATTAAAAATAATTATACTACTATTTTTGGTTTATATTTTATACACTGAGATAGTGTAAAGAGTATATTATGATGTTAAAACTGGTAGTAAACCGAAGAGGAAGAGTTGCATAAGATTATTGTCCACAAAAAAATGTTTGCATAAAAATTTCTCTCTGGCATTTAAGTCGAATTATAAAATGTTAAAAACAAGCCTAGTCTAGTTATATAATTCGCAGATTTATAGATAAATATAATGTAGATCAGAGTGATAGATAACTAACTAAACTTACACTCATTAACAACAGTACCTACCACCTATGTCTATACCTATACTGTTGACTTTTGAGTAACTCACGAAAGTTTAATATTATTATCGTATTATCATAATTTTTGTCCAAGCCATTCATAATACTGTGTAATCTGCCTTTTTGTATTATAATTATTATTGTGTTCTGTGCGTCATAAAGTGGTTTGAAATACATTTTTAGACTAAAAAAAGTTCTATTTTTACATCGAGTCTTTTAAATCTTGTAGTTGCAGTTTTCTGAGGCCAAGTACCTAATTTCAAAATAGTAATTTGATGTAAGTACATTATATCAGTTTACCTAACATAAACATAATGAATTGATAGTAAGTTTAAATGGTGCCTTTAAATTGATTTAGTAGCTTATGATTTGTTATTAAATTTTAGTGTACCATTGAATCAATCGATTATTTTTTGATTTCACTCGTGTGCTCTGTACATTTTTTGTTTATACTCATAAAAATATTATTAATTGGAGATATTATTATTATACACACGATGTGTTTGATGGTCTAGCACTATGGAATTGGGTATGGAAGTATATTATTTATGAGCTTTCTGGACTGCTTGCTGTTCTATGGATTTATTTTATTATGTTAGTCGTACACAATTGGTACAATTTGGCAACATTGCACAAAAATGAAATGAATGGACCCTGTTATGAAAAAGGCACCGGTGATTTGGAACCACCGTACGCAATCGTATTCTAAAAAATACCAATTTTAACAATAACTCTTCTGAAGATCGACAAATATATTACTATTGTGCGTTCGGGCATAGGTCTATAGGTCATCGTCCTCGCGTCGTGCCACCGTTGAATCGTATAAGTTTCGAGGACTCACCGATGTCCGTGACTTTATCTTTGAATTTATATTATTATTATACAATATTATTGTGTTTTCCACGACCGAAGAACGAAAACTTTTCACGGGCCACCGCACCCACCAAACGTTTCCTTCGATTAATTCCCGTACCCACCGTGGTGTACAATGTTACGTACAGCCATATATAGTGAGTGCTTTATTGACTATTCTCGGGACCATATTCTGCAGATAGTGCACCGGCCCATGTCTTGGACTCGACCGACTTGTAGACGCCGAGTGAGACCGTGATAGAGCTATATATTTTGTTATTATCATATATTTTATAGTTAAGCTGCTGCAGTGTGCCAACAACGATTGGCATAATATACCTATAATTTTATAATATTCTTGATGGGCAAATTTACCGACCAAAATGATTGTAAACGTGCTTAAGATAGGTGTATTAAAGGCACGAATTTTCAACTGAAAAGTAACCAGTGCCGTGGAGAGTAATTTAATATTGGCGAGGGGGAAGGGTTTTATCATAACAATTACCTATTATATGATAAATACATTTTTATACTTTCCGTGTTGTAAGGGGGTTGAACCCCCTAACCGGGCAACCCCATCCCGTGTCTGCTGCCCTAAAAGTAACAATTATAAAGGTAGAAAGATTCACGAGAACAGTATTTAAATAGTTACATTTAAATATAATTAATTATATTGTACAATATAATACACCTAAATTGTTATAAAAAGAAGTAACAACAATATTATATAATATATATATATATTATATATTCTATATTGTATATTAATGTACCTGTGTAACAAATTAAACTATAGAAATGTTTTAAAAGCATTTCAGAAAAATCAAAAACCGTATGAAAGTTATGTGAATCCAAATTTGACAGTTTTTGCCGTTCTCGCCGACGACCGACGGGCTACTTTAGAAATTGGCCGAGAGCAGATGCCAAATTATACCAACACCCGAATTATACCTCCACGAATTATACCACTGACGGAATGTGAATTAATCGTCGTCATAATATGTAATATGCATTAATATACAATATACTAGTAATATAATATATATATGTATATTATTTTTGTGTTCCGCTAAACGGATGTTTTAAATATTAATACATTAAACAACTACCATTCGTGAGCGTTTCAGAAGGATACACTTGGATAAACAGTCGACGCAAGTAACCTAAACACGAGTCGGACGTTACTAAACGGAAATTGTAAATAAACTCGCGGAAAAAACTGTCTAAGTTGCAGTTAAGTCTAGAATACGATATAAAAACGGTGACGCTATAATATTAACTATAGTTAAAATGTTTAAGTAGTTTTTTAACTTTTTAACTTAACTACTTTGGGGTTTCAGATCATTTGAATACTAGCTTACTTAACTGTTTTTTAACTAATGTGAAAGCAACTAATTTTATTTTATTTTATTAGATTTCAATCGATTTCTTCTTCACGTCTAAAATATTTATTTGGTATTACATAATCATTTTCTTTTTATATTAATAGCAAACAATTTCAATGAAGTACTATACAGAAAATAGAAACATTGTAGAATCACTTTATTGTTTTGAGTTGGTAAAAAATTAAGTATGCCAGTGTTATAAATAAACGAATGTAACAAAATAAAAAGTTAAGCAATTGTTAAGCTATTTAATCAAGTTAATAAAAAATTAAATCAACTTTTGACTTTTTCTTATAAATGCATATTAACGGAGTTAAAAAAAAATACCTCAGCTGACAAGCATAAGTGTTTAGTATCATATGGTAGACGTTTCTGCTTATGTTTACATAGCGATATTTAGTGCGGCTGATATGCATGTATCTATATGGATATATACCTAATACTGGCAGTAATGATCGTATATGTGAGATGTACAATAATCATCATGATTCAAGCTTTAAGATCATACTGCACAGACTGTGGCAGGGAGGGGGGGGGTGGCATTTCATTGTTATATAACATTAAAACTTCAAGTATTTTTGTATTTTATTATTTTATATATATTTTACGAATGAACGACGTGTAATATACGTGTCTAATATCATATCACATTAAGATTATCATAATAATATAATAATATACGCACACATCGGACGAGGAGAAAAGAAAATCGGTCGAACGTGGGCGGCGTGTGATGCAAAAATATAAAATACCGAAATATCTGTGCACTTTACAGCTGTACCATAATATTGTGGACGAAATACCGACTGTGATTCCCGGAAGGCCGAATGGGAAAATGCGTATTTAAAATATTATTATGCATCACGTCGTGCACCATGAATAAAATCGTAATTGCTCGCCGCAGGTCGGGTGGTGTTGCAGCAGGTACCTACGACTACCTATAAATTATGTAGTACATACGTCATATTAATATGATATACATATTGTATTGCACGCCGACATGCACGGAGCATATTATTTTTATTATTATAATATCGTCATACCTTTCCCGTAAAAGTATTTATTTTTTTCGAATATTATCGCATTACACACATATTTTTATAGCGATGTATGTGTAGGCACGTGACGCTGGTCTGCAAAAAAAAAGTTCTATATACCTACTGCTATAATAACAGTTATCAATTATCATTATAGTTAGATATTATATAAAGGGTAAGACATATTTTCAAAATAGTATCATAATTTAAATGCCTGGAGCCAAATATATATAACGCAGGATAATGACGTTAAGGTCGGGATTACAACTAAACCAAAAAAAGGATATTATGGATTAGATAAGTCTTTATTTAAAGGCCATCCTCTCCAAAAAAAATTAAAAATAAGGACGTATACACGACATTATTATGACCGATTGGTTATATATGGTTTTGAAACGTGGGCATTGAGAAAAACCGTAGAACTGAGGCTATAGGTAGTGATATACAAGAGGAAAGTTCTTAGTAAAATAAATGGCCCAGTCTTTGTTAGTCAAACCGTTAAATGAAGAAAATTACATGGTTATGATGTCCAAATTAAATTTCAGAGGCCTGATATAATTGGAGAAATCACTAACGAAAGACTAATGTGAGCCATGCACGGCGACATGGCGTAAATAAGGATGTTTGGTTAGGCAGATCATAGATAAGAAGATCCTATAGAAAAAAGACCTTAAGGAGGAGGGGGCAAGTTTAAGGTGGAAAAACTGTGTGCAGTAGGAACGATAGGACCAGAAAATAGATGAAGAGAACCAGCAGAGGTTAGAGACAGATGGCGAGATTTGTATTTAGCAGTACGTGGTCTTAAAGGCCGAAACCAAAAGAAAAAAGAGTGAAGAAGAAGGGTAGTCACTAATCACCCTTATAATACTGCAGCCCTCGGTACGGTGGTATTAGTTGGTTATTATTAGTGGATGCTTAGGACTTAGTTACCTAGGCATATCTTATATATGTATATAAGTACCTACGAATCTATATTATCAAAGAATGGATCCTTCGCAATAAAAGGTATTGTCGGATCCAAGTTTTTTTCATATTTTACTTTGTTATCACATTCAATAGTGAACACATTTATGTGTAAACTCTAACATTTTAGCTGTAAATAATTAGAACTTCTAATGAAAATGTCACTGCATATTTTGACAACTTTTTTAGATTAGGTCTTGCAAAAACTTAAACATATTGGTATTATTTCCTAGTTCTCTTGGGAGCTTTTCATTACATATGTTCACTTGTACTTGCATCAAAATACTATTCTGCGATTGGTTGGTATACATGGTAAGCTTTTGTCAAACCAGAGTTTTAATAAGTTCTCACCACACGATTAACCATAATACCGTGTTGTTGGTTTAATTCAACAATTTCGTGTACACGGCTGTATATTGATAACAATATTGATAACGTAAGAATATACGTGGTAACTAATATATTATTAATCCTAACTGATCTAATCTATCTTAACCGATGGGAAACGTTTGGGAGGCCGTTCATGGCGAACGGACCCAGCCAATAAATGCACGAACACGTGAAAGTATCTAGTGGAAAACCCCCTTTATGTGATTATAGTATTGTACGTGGAAACAAATTAAACAAGACAAAAGTTCATATGGAAATCTGAGAGTGGTTTGTCTATTGAATGCATTACAAAATTAAATTGGGCGACTCGGAATAGTAATAAGTAAAAATTAATAGACAAATGCGTTTCACTTACCAAACTGCATTATATATATTTTAGTGTTTCACATAATAATATATAAACTGCAGTAAATGCAAAATATTAATTTCAAATAATAATAATTTTATATTATCATCGTGGAAAAATATCACATTTCATTATATTAACTTTTAATCATTATATTTTTAAAGTTCAAAAAGAAAATAATTGTTCTAGACATTTTAATAATACATTGTTTAAAAAAAAACAAGCATTTTTTATAATATATTCTCTACTATAAATGTTAATTCTGCTAAATCATATTACTTTGCAATTAGCATACACTGTAATAAAATGCTGGTAGATTCTTGAAACATAAGTATTATTTACCTAGAAAAAACTATTGTAGTATAATTTAGGGTAGGTTTTTATAGCTGTGATGATATTTTTTTTTTACAATTAAACAATATGGTAGTATAAACAATATAATTACCACCAAAAGTTCAGGACTTAATGCGTATTTCACTTTTTTTTTGTTTGACTTTAATTCAGGCAAAGCGCGCTATTGAAATGTATATAACTTTTCTACAATTTGGAATATGAATTTTGAAAGTCCTTTTTTTTACTTTTAGTATATTTTTTACATTGAGATGACGCAGTGGTAGCCATTGACAAGAACCCGATTTGGTATCCAATTTTTTTCTTCAATGATTGTTTACGAAATAATTGTTCCTTTGTATAATCTATATAATCAATTCTAACTACGTCTAGAAGTAATTCTCAACTCGTCCTTGCTTATTTTTGTTACCAATATATTATGTCGCAAAAAAAATACTCCAACGGTCTTATAATAACGCTGCAGGAAAAACATAGTATACTTACTGATTCCCAGTATACCGATGGCTTCAAACAATACCATAGGTGTGATAAACCCGATAAAGTATGACACTATGATTAGTCCGGTCTCCCTGTTCGTAACGCTGTTCGTCGTCTTGTTTCAATGTTGTTTATGTTCGTGTAATTCATTAAATATTTTATATACCTAATTGGAAGAGATCCACCACTACAGTTTTAAAATGTTAAATATAATATCTGAATTTGGATCTGACATTTTTTCCACAGACATTCGTGTCGTATATTTTAAAATAATTGTATTTTATTTTGAGAGACACATTTTAGATTCTGAGCGGAGCGATGAATGTATTGGTTTTACAATGATGTGTGTTTTTTTTTATATTTTTTTTTTTATTTTTTTTATTTTTTTTATTTTTTATTTTTTATTTTTTGTGTCTGTCATCACGTTTTGGGACAGTAAAAGTGCTTAGATTTTCTTCAATAGTACCTTTTCTGATAGGAAAGTGAATCTAGTTGGTACTTTGGGGGGTCAAAAGTAAACATTTTCCAGTAGTTTTCAAAAGTACCGTGAAAAACAAATGGAAAATTAAGGAAAAAACGGGAATTTTTACGCAACATTGATTTTCGATAAAATCGATTTTGGTTTTTGGTGTAAGTCTAAAAAAAATGACGGTAAATACATGAAATTTTTACTGAATGTTTATATAAGCAGTTTCTATATACCATACCGTTTTCAAAATATTTTGACTTATTTTGAGCTGTTTACAGACATTTTAAATTTCCAATCTTTTTGGTTTTTTTTTTTTTTAAAATCAATAACATTTTATTTATTCGTTAAAAATTCTTGAAAATGTAATAGAATGCTCCTAATATATTGTTTCAAAGGCACATGAAAAATATTAAAAATCTGTAGTCACAATTTTTTTTTCTAAGCATTTAAAGTTGAAATTTTGACAAAATACGTAAAAATGACGAAAATTTGCAAATTATTTAGAGTTAGAAATTCATAAAAATTTTTCTTTTTAAATCTAAGGTTTTAAATTTTAACACAAGATTTAACGTAAGTTTTTCTACTTTTATCAAAAATAAAATATCTAAAAGCAATTAAAAATAAATTTTTATGAGAGTTTTAAGTTCATAATTTTACAACATAGGATATTCACTCGATTTCTCATGTAGCGTTTTACTTATTTGGTTGTAATTCAAAAACGAATAATTGTAGATGCATGAAAATTTCACTAAATGTTTATATTCTCATTTTCTATACACCATTCAATTTTGAAAATATTTTGATTTGTTTTGAGCTGTTTACAGACATTTTTAGTTTTCAATTTTTTTAGTTTTTTTTTTTATAATTGTCAATAAAATTTTATTTGGTGGGCCAAAAAGTCTGAAAATTTAATACAAGCTTTCTTATATATTGTTACAACATCAGTTGAAAAATTTTAAAAATACATAGGCACGATTTTTTTTTATAAGCATTTAAAGTTCGAATTTTGACAAAATTTGTCAAAATCTCGAAAATTATAAATCATTGTAATTAAAAAATTATAAAATGTTCAGTTTTTATAACTAAGTGTTGAAAATTTAAAACAAAAATTCTCATAAATAAATCATACTGTAACCAAAAAATCTAAAAAATATATCAACACATTTATTTTTTACAGACATTTTAATTTCAAATTTAGACAAAACTTCATATTTAAACCAAGAATAATGATTTTAGTTATTTTGATATAATTTAAAAATATTATTTGTTGGTATATGAAACTTTTAGAATATATTGTTATATTTTATATACACGCAATGGCATTTTAAAATATAATTTTTTTGAGAAAAATGAATTTAACCAACTATAGTAAATACTAATGCCTATAATACTAAAATTAATTAGTTTATTCACAATAATATCATCAAATACATTTAGACTTAGTAAGATATTATAGACTGACTGACCGTCTTCCCTCAGAATCGTTTTTCTTATTCAATGATATTATATCATTGGATTAAATTATTAAAATCTAACACAATCCATTACAGTGACTCACTTGTAACCTACTGTACAGCAGAGCGACATACACTTACCCGCCCTTTTTTTTTATATACAATTTTTGAGTTTATGAGGGGATCGTATTTTTTAATATCCTCAAGTAAGTACTTTTCTAAGCGGCTATTTTTATGGTTCTAAACCGGGCTTGATATCCTAAATACCCATTATTACACATAATTAAACTGCGTCATAGAGAATAACAATGTTAGTATAGACAATAGACATGTAGAAAGATTGGGGACCATAAAAACTGTGTGCCTTGTGCCTACGTATATGCTGCATTATATGTAAGTAATACACAACGTATACTGACTTAGAAAAGTCATGAAGATAACAACTTCATAATATATATAAATGGTCATAACAAAATATGATTGAAGATAAAAATTGGTCGTGTGTATTTATTTCACACTTTTATACGTGTCGATGAAATAATAATAATAATAATACATTATGATGTTATTGCCTGAAATTCGGCAATAATGGGCTTCGGCAGGCTTTCCGAAACTATGTAGGTACCTACCTATAAATATTATACGTGAACAATATTATTTATTCGAATTCGCTCTTCGCCAGCAAGCTATATAACGACGCCGAATAAAACGAGATAAACACTAAACACGCCAGTCATAAATCATGAGTATGCACGCGACGAGTGCATATTATAAAATATGCTGCAGCGTATTTATATACATTTTACAAAACATTATAAAATATATAAATTATATAAATGGACACACGGTAACGGGCGAAAAAAAACCCTCCACAACTCTGAAACAGTGATTATTGTATGTATATTAGTATAAGTATACATACCTAGACCGTTGTAATAGTTATTCGATCTTAATTATGATTTTTTACCCGTCCGCCATACCTATCATAATATTATAAATTAAAATATAAGAAAATGCCAATACGATTTTCCTGGTGGTCCGATTCCAGCTATAACACGAGTAAATTAAATCTAGGGGAAGGCATCAAATCTGCAAAGTATAAAAACTTAAGTTATTCGATGGTATCCCGCGGTTTTAATGCTAAGTTGTATGTAGGGGATTTTTGATATGCAAATCCAAACGAGTAGTTTTTAAAATTTATGTACAAAGGATAATGATCCTTAAAAATGGTTTTACAAAACTGTAAGACGGATTAAATATTTAATAATACGTAGTCTTTGTTATCCTCGGACAATATTTACGAAGCATAAAATGTTGATTGATTAAATCATTAATTGGTAAATAACTATAATCTTAACATCATCATATCCCCCATAGGCCAGAATCTTTTATCGTGGACATATTATTATCCTCAATACACAAAGTTAAATATTCAAAAATTGCCGGTTCAAATTCAAATTTGAATACACAAATATTTTTAAGAAAATTAAAAAGACATAATAATTTATAGAAAAATAGAAGATTCTCATTTGAAAAAAATAATTCTTGGTGTGGTTACTGACACGTCATCCTTAAATGGTATACAAAATCGAAGTGTTTTAAAATAGATAAACTAGCAAAGTATAATTATTTAGACAAATGTTGTTTTTCAACGATTTAAAATTATGAACAAATATTTTGTGTAATGAGTGTCTCATTATATACCAATGGTGAGCAACCCATTTTTTACCGAGACCACAAAACTTTTATTTGTGGACGAGATGACTTTCAAATCGGAAGTTTTCATGGCATTTACCGCAGAAAACCGAGAAAACCTACCGAAGAAAAACGCTTTTGACATACGAGTGTGCCGAGACGATACAACATCACGAGAGATCCGCAGCGATCGAATATAATAACAATATACCATCATCTCCAAGGATCGGCGTTTTTATTTCAGGCTATAAAAAATTGTCGCAAATCAGACCGTGTCTCTTACATAATAGTGGCTAGTTAACAATCCGCGTTCGACTTATTCAATACACAATACACGGCGGGACGTCCACGAAACTTTTATCACACCTTTCACTTCCTCGAAAGCACGTGTGTCATTGTCAAGCACGAAATATTAGCTGCTGTCCCCAAAGATACGAAAAATAAGAAGTAAATGCTCGTCTCGTTGGCGTTATATGTTATGACGGAGGGCGCTCGCACAGTCGCACTTGAATGTACGTACCTGAATACGTAATAATAATAATAATATATCGTCCGAGCAAATAGAAATCGAACTTTTCGCGCACAGAGAAAGATCTCGGGTGGTCGAGAGATCAACTTCGGGAGAGAAAAATGGGTAATACAATGATGTACAAGATTCTGCCCTGTCATCGTCATATTTGCGCTAAATGTACATACGACCTCGTAATTGCATTATATATTATATTATTTTTTATACTACGCACCACAGTACCAGCATATTTATATTATTTATGTGTGCACAATACGTTAGTAAATCCACTTTAACTGTGTATAATTTTGTGTTTTCACGGCGAGACCTAAATATAATTTTAGACTTTACTAATTATTGCATATGATTATTATTATATTTTATACACCTGGCATGCAGCTGAATAAACATATTATAATATACTTATTGTGAATATTATTGTGCAGTGCACAAGCCATTTCAAATGATTGGAAAAAAATACAAAGTGAAATAAAATAATAATAATATGTCGTCGTAGTCGTTTATTACGGTGTCGTGTTAGAAATCGTGTATGTGACCGTAAATCTGGTTTCAAATGCGAGTAAAAAACTAAAAACATAAAAGTCGTGTTTCCAACTAAACTGCGCTCGTCACATTATGATATACCTACCTATATATATACCATGAGGTCGAGAATGTATACCGTAATCCATCATAATATTATTATTATTATTAAAACGTTATAATTTTATATATTATTATAATGTAATATCGTTTATGGAAACCAGTTAAAACGCCCGTATAATGTACGTATAGGTGTATCGCATAATATAACATAATATTATATTGTACCTATATAGGGCAAGAAATCTTACAGGTGGTTCCGATAAATATAATTCTTTATCTTATATTCATAGGCGTAACCAAGAAGTAGGATTTAATAGTTACAGGGGCTGGATTAGTCGACTACCTACTATAAAACCAAAAATAAAAATAACCCTTCCTAGCTTCCCAAGTTATTCCAATAATTGTATTAAGGCAGTAAGCACATAAGATACATGTACACATTAAGTTATAAAATAAGGTATAGTATCACTGGTGATAATCAATAGCTGTTAAAAAAATATTATTTTGTTGCATTATCTATATTTAAATTTAATAACGGAAGTTCGAGTGAAGCTAGACAATTTTGTTTATTGCATTTTCAGTAGTTGTTGTAGTCCACCCAGTAATAGTGCTCGATTTCCGCCTATATATTCCAGGTATCTGTTGATACTAATTTCAATACACAACATAATGTTTGGATTTAAAAACTAGGTTAGGTAAACATTTATGTGATATGTATACCGGAATTCAGAATTAAAATTTAAGTATAGTCAGTAAATTTTGGTAGAGAAGATCCTCGTTCTCAAGTTAACTTTAAAACAAATTTACATGACGATCTCACTTTCTAAACGACGTTCTTATCGCATACAAGCTTTATCGGTATGACGATATGGACAAGTAGCATTATTATTAAACATTTAATATAGAACAATATTACTTTTCGGACTCAAATTATTTCTTCACACATAATATATGACAGCCATATACCTACCGACACATATGACACATCAATGATCACTATATCTATATGCACACATTTACACGACGCACAGGAAACATAAACATTTGTATTGCGCTGTTAAAAACAGTCGGTATCGAAGTCCCCTTAACAAACACTCATTGTTATTTCGAAAAGTTTATAAGGTGTGAAAAACAAACTAAATCGATAAAAAAGTTAGAACTATACAATGCATAGTTAGGTATTATTTATTATAGTATTTTAGTTAAATATAACCAAAAGGAAATTGCCGAAAAAATATTTTTCAAAACATTGAGTGTTTGTTTTTTGTTCATGATGGCAGTCGTTGAGCGATAAATGCCTATTACCTACATGTCGTAAAATTATAATAATACCTATATTATTACTTTTTCTGAAATTTATAGTTTAAAAAAAAGTATTTGACTTTTAATAGCGGTGACCCGACAATGTGCGAGGATTGACGTAAACTTCACTACCACTAAAAACGACACTGTAGCATACCTACCTAAATCAAGCCTAAAAAAAGCGGAAGAATATAATATAGTGGGGACGAATAAAGTACCATACATTTTAAGGGCGAATTGATTATTTTTAAACAAAGATATTTTGTGTGGAAACAAAA
The DNA here is from genome assembly GCA_027563435.1 of Nasonovia ribisnigri. NCBI lineage: Eukaryota > Metazoa > Arthropoda > Insecta > Hemiptera > Aphididae > Nasonovia > Nasonovia ribisnigri. Next base: position 612,982 of record JANEHU010004771.1, read on the forward strand.
TATCGCGTTTGTTAAATATAAATAATTATATATTGTATTGCTTCTATATTATTGTATTGTGCCATAGTCAGACGTATCTCAGATCGAAAAGCAGTACGATATTATTGACACGAGTGAAAAAAGTCATGTGTTTGTAGGTAAAAGAGAGAGTGACAAGGATAAACTACAGGCCAACTACAGACTTCATGTAAAGTCACGTGTCCGTGTGTATACAGAGCGATTATTTTATCATGAACATAATATTATAAGTTTTACATAATTTGAAGTTATACTTAAAGTTTGGATTAGCAGAATGGAGTGGTACAGGGGTGCCTAGGAAACTTTGATCCTCTACTCCGCTCATCAGACCATTAAATATACTTATAAGTTATAAGGCGTAAAACTAATTACCGGTTTGATATTCTATTTTCGTTGTATCATAACTCAAAATCCACAGTAAAACATTCTGCTTCAGAAAGTTAAATACAAAACGTACGTTATATTTTTGGTAAATTGCTAAAAAATGTGTGTTTTAATTGTAAATTCAGTGTAAATAAACATTTTTTTTTTTTTTTTAGAGAATGATTTACCGGAATACGAATCACCACACATATGGGTCGTAAACGAGTGGTTCCCAAGGGGTTTCAACTCGTGCAGTGACACTTTTCAAGCTGAGCTGGTTTTCCCATGGCCCCCTTTCCCAGGTCAAAGCATGACAAATCACAAGAAATCCGCCGCCGCCGCGACGTCACCATTTGGGTTACCAATTTATTTTTAGACCGGATGTTATTCCGCGACGTACCTACCCGCGAAGACCCCGCGACACCACGCTGCGTACACTTTGGGAACACCTGTATAGTAGACAGTTTCCGAAGGGACGTAGTTAGGTACATCGTATACATGGTTTATGATTATACAAATAGGCGCAAACACACACATTCTCTAATTGTTTTCGTTGTATACTTCTATTGAAAGTGCGCGTGTGATTGTGAGAATAAAACGCACTTGTCTTCAAAAGTTTAATGAGTGAGTGTGCGTGTGTGTGAGAGAGTGTGAATTTCTGCAAAACTTTGTGTGAGTGCGAATAACCTCCCGCAGAGTTCTACAAAGCTTTTACCAGAAAATTAATGTAGGTATATAATATTATATACAGGTGTGTACAGGCGGCGTTTGTGTCCGTCGCATTGTCATATTTTGTTCGCTGGGGCAATACACTTTGCCACCAAAAGTATATTATTATAATATGCGCCTGTACCATTTCATCTAGGATTCATTTTTCATCAAAATTAGACGACAACGTGGCCGATACTATTGTGTCCAACGAAATAATTTTTCCTTCATAGGTAGGTACTTATAACACACCAGCTAATATACGATTTTATAAAAAGACGTTTTGTAAATACTCGTTGTTAAAATGTTTTAAAAAAACGATGTAATATTAATTTTTTGTAAAAAATTCTTATCGTTAATTCGCATTATTTTTTTGATGACAACTTTTTCAAATTGTGATGGAACGTTAATTTTTTATAAATATAAACTAATGCCATGTAGGTACTTAGTACATTTTTGCACACATTAAAATACATTGCATAACATTAATATTGCACAATTCAAATATTATTTTTCATGGTACCTATATCTGGTATGTATAGAGGTATGTATGGAAAACGAGTATCAGCCGTTATGTTGTTTGGCGCGAAAGGGAAAGGTACTTTTTTTATACTTTTGGTGGAAACATGTTATCCCGTTAACCCGTTCGCCGAATGTCATATGCAATTATTATTACTTGTATTCTTATATTGTATAGGACAGAACTACAGAAGACACCGCGATGAGCTTTAGATAATATTTATTATGGATCTAACTCATAGGTTTGTCGTTGGTATATATAAAATAACAATAATAATAATAAATCTTTATTAACGGAATAACTTCCAATTACAAATATTCTGTGAAGAACAGTTGTTGTATGGTAAGTATACCTAGTGATTCTTATCGAGCAAGCCACTCATTATTTCGGAAACAATAAATTAACGTTTTTGAAAATTATTTATTTATTTGAAATCATTCCATGTCCTTATAAATTAACATAATATGTTTATATTTTTTTACAATTTTCACCGTCATAATTGTTAAAGTTTTTACTTTTATGCATTTTTAATTTCTTACTCCTAAGCAGAATATTTTTTCAAGTACCTATAAATAAATTATACAAAATAAAAAATAGTTAATTAGTTATAACTTATAAGTATTTAAAGTTTAGTTGACCAACATTTTACGGGATAACCCCCTATGTGCCCTCGGCACTCCAATTAACTTCACTCATCTAAACTTTAAATATTTATATAAATATAGTTAATTAAATACTATAGTTGAAATTTTTCAGTAAAATATCCTCCTCTGGAATACGAGTAGGTAATTAAGTAAATGCAGAACTCAAAAATTAAAACGATCAAAATTGTCAAAACTAAGATTTTTCAAAAATACTCATGTCGTATTGTAATGAAAATTTTCAAAAAATTATGATTGTCTTACGTTTAAGAATCAATCGGTATAAATAACACATCTGCCTCTGTTTTTTGTCTCAAACAATGAGAAAACTACGTAAATATTGAATTTTATTGCGTCGTTAATAGTTTATCGACCAGTGTACCAATATCCGGTCGTATCCAATGATTCTTCTATTAAAAAAAGTGTTAAGTAAACAAAGTGCCACCGTTGTATAATATAACTGTGCAAATACGTCCGGCCGGATTACTTGTATTAGTATAAATATATATATACATTATTAGTGCAGCGATATTCGTTTTAATTAAGATTTTATATTTCATCCATTGTTTTGTTATATATGCAGTTTACAATGTCACAATCGGTTCTCTTAATTATTACATAATACGTTTTCTCAACTTGTTGATATACATATTTTTATGTCTTGTAGTTGTTTGAGCATAATGCAAAACTAAAATAACAATGTAATACAATACAATTGTGATAACAAATTTTGCTAGTTCAACGATCAACACAAAAATTAATGTTTTAATAACAGATCATAACTTTTTTGAATTGTTTTAAATGGAGCCGTTTATGATGATTATAGAAAAAATACTGAAAACGAAGAAAAGTTTAGTCGTTGCAGATTTCAGTTATTTTATTAAGGTTCAAATAATAATAATAAAGATTTTCTTGAAAAAATTTAGACTTTGTTTCACAGTTTTATTGTTATTTCAAATTCCAATAACCCGAGGGTTTGATGGAATTCGCCAAGGTTAATCACTTTCGTATTTTTAGTGTTTAGAAATTTCAATTATATACTTCATAGCAAATTTTTAAAACCGTTTTATGACGATGAGAAGTTTGAAATTGTACTTAATTGAATTCGTAGCTTTAGGTATAATTATGATACAAGGTTATTGCGTATTATACTATTATTTCAATCATCTTTATCCAATGAATGATGTTCAAAATGTTTAACAGTTAATGATAGTTAGTTCAAGTAGGCAAATCAAAGGTCATGTAATTCCTGTTGCCAAATGGATACCACACTAGCGTCTAAACTTCAGGACCGAACAACATCGTCCGGTGTCCGAAGTATCCGGTCGGGATTTTTTTCTCTATATTTGAACATTGTCCATTTATACGAATTTAATTGCTCGTGCGGAGGAAAATGCAAACTCATATCGTAATCGGTTTTACGTTTCCACGACGACCTGGACGTTATATGGCTAAAAAAAATAATACAACATCGTATTGACTTGGGAAGGGGAGCAGAATCGATTAAAACAGAGAAAAACATTAGTAACGATGACATTCTTGTACTATCCATACACGAGTGCAATCATTTACGAGAATAAATAAGACGTGTAGGTACCTATAATACATTTAACATTACATTAATATTGTACCGAGGCGCCTAGCAATTATTATAATATGTGTGGAATGTCGCCGACGGGCTTCTGGCAAGGTAATGTAAACGTGTTGTTATATGTATATAATTTGATGATAAATGCTGCAGTTAAACACTATACCTAGATGCCTATAATTTCAGTGGTCGGTGTTCGAAAAACGATTATTGTTTGTGCTGCAGGAAATTCTTTGAAATCGGGTCCGACCGCGTTTTCCGATTAGTTGTATCGTTGTATGGTTATATATTAGTCACACGTCATTTTTTTGTTTTCCGTTTGGCTGGCGATAGGTTTCTAAAGTATATACAATAGAATATTATGGCTTGCAGATAAACGTAATTCTTATCAAAAAAAAACTTCACTCGCACAGGTAAATTATATGTTTTTATATTATTTTAATAAAAATAAAACAATTAAATCCGTTCACCTCGACTTTAGTGTATGATAGGTACCTATTATGTGATATTATCGATATCTGTCATCACACTTCTGCCATCGTTATCTTCTACATATAATACATTGGCGGTTTTATTTACATGATTATCAACAAATCAATATTATAGTGGAACGAGATTCTATACATTCTGAGTGCACATTTAATATTATAAATCTATAATTATTAACTATGCGTAACTACATAAGAAGAATCTTATTATTTGCAACGAGTTTTACGCGAGGTTTTACCTAACCTAACATAACCTTGGTAACCATATTTGTATTTTCGTAATTATTTCTAATCCCATTTCAAGATTGTCCTAAGTAACATTACCTCGAGGGGTATGGCGGCGGTATAATGGATTTCACGTTCGGTGAATGGCAAAGTACTCTCCCGTATATAATATCATAATATACATAATATTATATATAGGACATTTACAGCTCATCCGAAAACTAACTTCGAGAGCGTACGTCATAGTATTAACACGGTATTACGTATACCTACCAAAATAATATTATAATACCACACAATATTCGCATTCACAGTACTGAACAGTGTTGTAGTCGACGTAGGTACCTACAGGCGTGGTACGTTCTATATATAATATTATATAGGATGACTCACCAAGCATGTTAGTTCCCCTTTTTTTTCTTTAATAAGGTTATTCAAAATCTGATTCTTGGAATTTTTAAATATTTATTTACTTATAAAAACCATATTTTCAAATTCTTGATCTTTTTTTTGTATGAACTACTAAGAGTTTTTACTGTGGAGACACAAACTTTGGTTTTTCAAGTGATATCCTCTTCTACTCTTCTCAATTATTTAGCGGTTGATTTTTCCAAAAATGTTGACGTATTAATATTAAAATTCAAACGAGTAGTTTATGAGTTATTTAACTTTGTGCACTAAGGATAATTATGTAGGTCCACGATAGTGGGTTTGGAAGATTGGGGGCTTTAGTGATTTTCAAATTCTAGTAACGTACATTAATCCATCTCATTTATAATTTATAAAAAAGGCCATGTTTAAGCCCTATAGACTATTTCTATTATCTTTAGTAGGTAAGTATACATTTTAATAACTGAGAAAATACTCGTTCAAATTTCGAATTAAATAGGTACATCCAAATGTTCAAAACAATTATTCATTAAATAATTTACAGTACAAAAGGAGGGAAGAAGTTATTGTTTAAGCACAAGACATTCGTTATAAGAAATACAAAAAAATTGCAAAAATCAGAATTTGAATTAATTCATTGTTTAGGAAAAAATAAGGGATGAACATGCTTGATGTATCACTCTGTGTTTTATTGCTATTATTAATATAAATCAACGTACTTTGTACAGTATAATAGTAGGCAACAGTAATACAGTGTATAATATATTTTAGTGTAGGTATAGGTACTACCCACTTCAACACGAGTATATGCATTTATGTATAACAATGTTGTAATTCCTATATATTATTATTATTATTATTACCATCATCATCATAATTTCCCCGCAGACGTTATTCGGACACATTCAACGAAATTAAGCCTCTGTGGAGGCATATTATAATATTATGTGAATTATAATATTAATCTCTATATGATATGTATACGTATTATTGGTGTAAAAATTAATAAAAAACCTTATAAAAAGCCAGTGTTAACACAAAAAAAAAATTAAAAATTTGCGAAACGATTTTATTTTAATAGGTGGTATTTATACCTACATAATATGCCCAGGATAATTCCCCAAGCACGATTCTCCACCCAATTTTCCCCTAAATTATGTATTTATTCAAATTCTGATGTTTGAAATTGTAAGTATAGGTACGAGTATGTATAAGTAAGTACTTAGAGACATATTATAATCAACAACTTAGAGTTTATTATGCCATTTATGAAGTTATCAGTAGCCATACAAACTTCTTTTTATCAAATGTGACCCTCCAGTTTTTCTTGTAAATTGTTAAGTACCTATGCAAATTATAGATACCTTCGTTTTCGGGACTTACGGCAAATGTGTTTTTTTGACAATAGAAACTTAGGTTACGGAATTCGCTACATATTATGATGTTTTGTTGGTTTTTATATGATCTCTTAGTACCTAACACGAAGACTAGGTAGGTACTAAGATCAGGGATTGACCTTTATGTTTTCATTGGTTTCGTGTCAGGTTTTCACAGACAATTCACTAAGGTTTTGGATTAAATTTTAAATATTAAATTTATGAAATTTATTAAAGTTATGACTGGTTAATACTGGTTTTAACTATTAACAAATAAATATATTTTTTTAAATTAAAAATAGTCGTAAACCATGTATAGTTATAACCATATTAGATGTGTGTGCTCTTCTACTCTACGTTATTCTTTGGAAATTAATGTTAAACCTTATTTATTATTTCATGGAGTGTCAAAACAACCGACAAATTATTGTGTAATTTATAATAAGTAATAACCTTGTAGTTTCCTTTAATGGTAACCATATCTTCAGTCATCAACAATCAAAAATCGTATGGAACGTTTTTAAATTAAAAATTCCAACTAACAAACTAACGTGAATGATATAGAATCACTTTAAGTAACAACTAACAATTATTTTTATAAACTTAACTAATTAATTAATTAGTAACAAATGTATTACGTCAAATTATAAACCAACACTTTATATACATAAACCAACATTGCCTTTAAAATCATTGAGGTTAAATAAATTCTAAATTTTTTACCAAAAGTTTGAAAAATATCAATGCTTCAGATGGTTAGAGGTAAACGGGAATCTCCGGAATTCGACAGTAAGTTGTAACACTGAAAGAAAACCAAAATACCGTAAGCCCGTAAATATGATGAAAGCTACATGGATTGTCGATTTACGCATTACGTAGTGGGAATAAAGAACTATGTTTACATACAAATAACCATTATTTTTTCTGTCATTCATAATTTGGGTACCGTCAAAATATTGTAAAGACACAAAAGAGCAGTGTGGCGAATAGGTTTGAATACCTCTGATAATGTTGCACAATCAGTATAATTTATTTTATCAATTAACTCAGAAATAAAATGTTAAAATAAAAAAAAACCGAAAATAAAATTTAACTTTAGAAAATTAGACCCTGGTTTTAGTTTAGTTTTTTAACCATTTGAAAAAATGGTTTCGGTTTAGGTTCCGATTTTATAACCAACTATTTTGGTTTTGTTTCAGTCCCCGAGTCTTTGATATGCAATAACAGATATTACTATTTTTTAGTCCATGATTTTTACTGATGTGTTAACTTTAAATGTATGTATGTATACTACGTTTTATCACCTTTGTTGAGTAGTACAACATTTTGGATTTTAAATATATCGGTATATGTAAATCTTCTAGAGATTCGGGATTTTAGCTACTCTCATTGATTTGAAACCGGGTGTAACTGATTCTCCCCGTCCATCTTCCCCATCCAAATTGTTAGGTAGCTAAAATTTTGGATATGGAATTTATATGTCCTACTTTTTCCCTGACACTCAAGCCCAACTTTCAACTCTACAGTTTATAAAAAAAAAACCAACCACTGTGGATATGTATGCTTGAATTGTTGTGATAACTCGAATACACAAAACAAATTAAACATCGTATTTTTTTTTTTTGACGAAAACTAGACGTGGGCATAATGTATTATTATTATTCGTTTATGATTCGGCTTACTGATCCGGAAATTGGAAATTATCTGCGGAGGGCCAGCATGTGCGAAATGGGGCTATTACAATATTATATTAAATATTATAATCGCCGAGGTGCACTCAGCTTGCAGATGACGGGCCTCGTTTATTATTTTACATGGTTTACACGACGTAAAAAGATGACATTCGACGATGGACGACGCGTTGTGAAATCGCGCACAATATAGGTACTCCTCGAATGGTTGTAACCACCGCCGCAGCTGTGATTTTATTTTACCCAACACCATTCGTCGATGATAAAAACATATAATATATTGTTTACTAATAATAATAAGAACAATTCGTAGGCGCGTCGCAATGTGCGAAACAAACAAATACGAAAGTGTTTACTCTCGTTTAACGAGCGTTTGAAAAAAAAAAAAATCTTCCGTGTAAACGGACATTTTTTTCATTCAGATATCATACAGAATGATTCAACAAGCATGCTCACCCAATTTTCTAAAAATATTGCGTATCAAAATCAATATTCTAAAGAGTATTTTTTGAGTTATTTAACTTTATGTACGAAGGATAAAAAGGCGTTTTATAGTGATTCGAACATTTTAGCAATTAATATAGGTAGATACCTATCAATCCATCAACATTCATAATTTGTAAAAATGATTCAAGTATAATACATACTAGATTCAATATTATATCCAATTAAATGTTTAATGTAAAACCATTTTTAAGAATTATTACAGTATTATCCTTGTTATATACGTTTGAATAAATGATACCCTAAACTCGTTTAATTTTTAATAAGGTAGATACATCAATATTTTCATAAAAATATCTTCTAAATAATTCAAGAACTGGTTAAATGAAGGAGGGGGAGAGGGGGTAATGGACAATTCCCACACCATCGAATTTTTTATCACTATTAAATAATATAGTATGAAAAGGTGGCTAAGAGTATGTCGTTCTGCTGTACAGTAGGTTACAAGTGGGTCACTGTTTAATAGATGATATTAAATTTGAATTCAATGATATACTATCATTGCACCTATACAAAAAACGATTCTGAGATGAGTGTCAGTGTGAATATTATATTTATATTACTTATTATTAATACGGTAAGTTAAATTAATATATAAAATTAAAACAAAATAACTAAAAACTTTATTCTTGTGTATTTACTATTTAATATGTAATTTTGTCAAAATATGGTGAAATTTGTGTTTTTATATTTTTAAGATTTTTTGGTTACAGAATAACCTACTTACGTGGAATATTATTTTAAATTTTCAATCTTTACCAATAAAAATTGAAAATTGTATAAATGTTGTCTAAAATCGAACTTAAATGAGTATAAAAAAAAATGTGCCAATGTATTTTTAATATTTTTCAACTACTATTGAAACATATGTCAAGAGATTTGTACTAAATTTTCAAGCTTTTTAACCTAATGAATACAAATTTTATTAATATTTATAGAAATAAAAACTAAAAAAAAATGAAAAAACAGAATATGTTCGCAAACAACTCAAAAAGGGTCAACATATTTTGAAAATTTTATCAAGTATAGAAATTCATAAAATAAACATAGAATAAAAATTTTAAGTGTCCACAGTAATTCTTTTTTGAATTACAGCAAAATAAGAAAATTGCTACATGAGAAATCTTGGAAAAATTTGAACTTCAACGTTCATAAAAATTTTATTTCACTTTTAGGTATAGACATTATTTTTTGTAAAAGGTAGGCAAACTTATGAGGAATTTTGAATTAAATTTTCAATAAAATAAAATAATTTGCACATTATAGTGAATTTTACGTAGGTATTTTGTTAAAACTTGAACTTTAAAAGCTTATAAAAAAAATTGTGAAGATTGATTTTTATATTTTTCAAATGTCATTGTAACAATATATTAGGAGCACTTTATAACATTTTCAAGCTTATTACCCAACAAATGGAAAAAAAAATTAAAAGTTGGAAACTAAAAATTCAAAACAAATTAAAACATTTTGTCAAAAACAGGTTTTGTGTAAAAATTCCCGTTGTTCCTTATTTTTTTTCCCCTGCGCTTTTGAAAACTTTTGGGAATTTTAAATTTTGATCTCCCGAATGTACTAACTAGTTTCACTTTCCCATTAAACAAGATACTGTTGATGAAAATCGAAGCAGTTTTACTGCCCCAAACAGTAATGACAGACACAAAAAAATAAAATAAAAAGAAAACACATATTATTGTAAAATCAATACATTTCATCGCTCCGTTCAGAATCTAAAAATATATACGTTAGTTACAGTTTTTCTCAATCTTTTCCGCACTGCAGCCCAAAAACCTCGTTACCCCAGCACTTCCATATTTGAAAATGAATACCTTAATTATCCAGCATTATAAGTACCTACTTTATTTTGTGCAATTTTGACAACCAAAATAAAATTTTGTACATCTCCCTTAACACAATTAAAACCGATTCCCCCATGTACATGCTGCGGTAACGTTACCCCAGCACTGTCAAAAACCAATTATTATCAAATCAAAATTTTACTCGTACAGCATTATGTATTTTATTTTGTACAATTTCCCCAGAAAATCAATCATGAACCACGTGGTTTTATAGAATAAAACATTATTTATATCAAAAAACACTGATTTATATATTTTTTTCCTGTCGAGTCAGAGTTGGACATAAGGAAACCTGGTTGGTGGAAAAGTTATTTTATAATTATATTCGTCGGTCGTCGTATCGCAATTACGACGTACAGACAATACCCGTCATCCGAGTAAACTTGATAATAGGACTGGTATGACGGTTTCCGCATAATTTTCAAGATTTAAAATACTTAATCGTTTATGTATAGTTTAGAAAATATAAACTTCTCGTGGCCCACCTAAAGTTGATTCTGGAAGTAGCGGTCAACAGTTTGGTAAACTCTGCGGCTAATAGTTGTAGTTGTACCTAGTGACTTGTTTGAAAACAAAATATATCCATAAACTGAATGAATTTACTATTACTTTTATTGAAAAACCGTCATTGTATTAATTAGAAAACTATTGAAATATATGTTGTGATTCAGAACAAAAACAATAAAAAAAATTAAATTTTACAATTTGTTTCAAAAATGTCGTTTTGTAAAGATTTCTAATCATGGACAAAATATATTTAGTATATCGTTTTTAAAATAATGATTGTTCTTAAATCGAAGCATCAAACTGTATACATTTTTTTCCTTTATGGTTGATTTATTACTAACCAAAATATCTACATAAATAACAAGTTCTATAATAGATTACTCTATAGCCCACCCCATGAAAAATATGTTGTGTATCCACCGCTTGAATAAATTGCTTTCGCAAAGCGAAATTCGCGTGATAGGTCGTATATCGAAAGATTATAAAACAGAAATTAAAATATTTGTATTAAGTTCTTATATGTATATAGGTTAGCGGATTACTTGATCGTAAAATAATGAAGAAAAAAATGTTTTTTTGACAAAATGTAGGTATCATAAAATATTAATTAATATATGCATTAGGTGTTGCGCCGGTCACTTTACACTTTAAATATTATATTTAATGAGTAAAACGAGTATCATGATAGTATGATGAAGATCGATGATATTAAATAGATATTGGTACCGGAAAAAGCCACCACTATACCACAATAATATTGTGTTAGATATGTGATTTATTTAACTATATACGAACACCATACATAGGTATACATATTTACGACCTATACTGAAAGTCCGTCATTCAGGGTTTGACTTGTGTACGAGTCTAAGTGGTAAAACAACAGTCTTGTAAAGTACTGAAGTATAAGTATAAAAATTAAAATATTTTTAAGTACCCAAAATACGTATTTTAAATACTTTTGAAAATAATACGTACTTGGGCAAAGTATTTTAAATATTGTTGAAAATTATCGGTATTTAAAATCAAATACCAATTTTCGAATACTTATTATTTTTAGTATATTCTATTTTTAGTATTCTTCACACACATCATTCAAGCAAAACTATATAAAACATCCATTATGTGTATAGATAGATCTAATAACAAATTATCTGTGAATAAATATGCAAGAAGTCGAACACCTATTTCGGTGACTCGTCGCTGATATCGGCAACATTTTTTTCGTTTTGATTTTATACACTTTGGTTCCATCCATAGTGTATAATATGATCTAAGTCAGAAACACGAAGTTCAATGAGAGGAAAGATAACAATATTAAAACAACCGGCATCATAGAACAGCCGAAAATTCCCATTTGAAGAAGTTCGAAAACAAAAACCCGTGTTTAAAAATCAGATTGCGCGTGAGAAAAGAAAAAAATAACACGCATTGAAACAACGGCTAAAAACCGAAACTATTTGCGAAAAACCCCACGCAAACAGTTTCGAAGAGAACACGTAGTTACTTGAATATGTTAATGTATGGATACGTATAATTATACGTCATAATATAAGTACCACGCATTTTTTAAAATTGTTTATTTGACTTTTAATTTTGAATGAATTGTCTGCGCTTATGGCTTTGACGTCTATAGTAATTAACTAAAATTAAGTTTTGTTAATTATAATCGAACACAAAAACAACGACCCAACAAAACCATAAAAATGGAAATCTTAAAACTATAAATGTGTGATATGGCATGCTTCTGCAGTGTAAGAAGTAGGTTGTTGTATAACTATACCTACTTGTCAACGTTCGAACATTTCTGTGCTGTGTTTGATTGTTACAAAATTTTAGTGCATTGTTTGGTCGTTTATCGCATTTACGACGTACCTACAATAAAAAAATAAGAATTAAATAGGAAAAAAAGTTTTAAACCATTTACTTGGGACAATAAGTTATCTGTCAGTCAATTTAATAATATACAGCGTATAGGTTGATGCATGTAAGAGATAAACTACACAACACAAATACCGTTCTTTTTCGTAGTAAAGCATATTTTAGGTACGCCCTCGCACACGCTTACGCGTCACAAAAATAATTACATTAATATTATAATGTAGACATAAAATACAATAAAGTTATAGAAAGCGTTTGAAAATGTTGAAATATTTCAGTAAAATAATAACAGTTTTTTTTCTATTATTAATTTATGGTTGAAAGTATACATTTTGGTGATTTACAATATTATAATGTTAGTTATACTTTAATTAATAATAGGTAGGTACATTCAAAATAAAAAAAAAAAACTATATTTTATTATATCGATAAATAACTATTTAGCAAACATTTATATTGTTTGTGTATAATTATCATAGTCGTATTTCGGTTTCAACATGCAATCTACCAACTTTGAAAGCAGAGTCTAACCAGAAAACAAAAAAAATTGTGTACATCTTATAATTATTTTTACTCAATGTATCATAGAATAACAACTAGAAGAGACACAAGCTAAGAAATCAGAAATACATATGTTAACCTTTCTGGCTAATCTGTGTATGCACGATTTTACAATAATCAAAATTTCCGTTTTCCAGACAAATTTGATTTTACTATTTAGGAACGTGTTTATAGTTTTACATTTTTAAACTTTTAAGTTCTGTGTCACTAAAATAAAAGTTTAACTTATACTTATACGGATCACACTAGTATATAGTTTGTCAGCAACTAGTGTAGCAAATCTACCACCAAAATAACTCGTATAAAACTCAACATGTGTCCCGTCTTGTTATTTTGAGCGTAATAATATGTAAGTACTTAACTTATCATGGACCTTCGGCTATTGTACCACAATGAACGTCTTTACAAACACAGATACGCAATTTTTTTTACTTATAAAAGAGCGATAATTTGGCCCTCGGTAAATTATACCATTACCTATAGTAAACTATTATGATTATATTAAGTATATATTATAAAATTATAATATTTAACCGGGTGAATTTCTAAAATTGTATTTAAATAAATCTTGTAGTATTATTCCGTTTGCCTGAGCTATGTTTTTACAATATACATATACCTCACTTTTACCATATAGACTGTACCGTGTTGTAGGCCTCATCGAAAGGTAATAAATTATTCTATATTATAATAAAATGATTATGAATTATTATTGCATCGACTAAATGGCTATCGGTGTTGTAATAATTATTGTACGGATATATAGAGTATCTAGGTACCATAATATATATCACACAAGTATTTGACATATTTCGATGTGATATTATTTTAATAGGTACGACGTATTATCTCAATCCTATGACACAATAATATTATGTATAACAGCGAAAGTCTGAAATTGGTGTTTGTTGACATTAAATTGTATAAAATTGTTTGTACACAATTTATGTCGGTCATACACCGGCCTGATTGTCAACAATCGAAAAATCGGTTTGGAGGATGTTGATACTTATAACGCAGTACAGACTTTTAAATAAATACTATACATGTGGCTAAGTATACCAAAACTAGAGGACAACTACAGCTTATGAAATTATAAACAACATTGTGATTGTAAAAAAGCAAAGCTTGAAGCCGAAAATATTTGTTCCCTATTTCGATTTGGGTTTCGGTTAGCGGTATTTTTTCAGACTTTGATTTTGGTTTCAGATATCTGTACTTACTTTTTCTGATTTAGTTTTTTGTTTTGAACACCGGTTTTTAATTTTTCTGATTTCGATTTCTGTTTTCGGGTTTGGCATCAATTTAAGTTTTTAACGGTTTCAACCAGTATTTAAAATCGGTATCCAATTTCGGTTTCAAGCACTAAAAAATTCAGCTATGTTTTTCATAGTTCTATAGATTCAATGACAGTTATTGCAATATTTCAATAAGTAATATTATTTAATAATATATTATTAGCATAGTAATAATATTTAATAAATTGCAATTTTCATATTATTCATCAACTTTCTCTATGCATGTTTTCTGTATGTTAGTAATTTCAATTTAATGTTTAAAATATAAATAATCATTATTTCGTTTGTACGCAAATTGGCTCAGTGAACGTTAACTGGTGATTCACTGGTGATTCACTGGTGATTGTTGATAGTGAACTATCTTTGGACTTTCACAGTAATACATAATATACATTATATATGAAAT
This sequence comes from Nasonovia ribisnigri, assembly GCA_027563435.1. Lineage (NCBI taxonomy): Eukaryota > Metazoa > Arthropoda > Insecta > Hemiptera > Aphididae > Nasonovia > Nasonovia ribisnigri. The sequence continues at coordinate 628,003 of JANEHU010004771.1, forward strand.
GGATAATTATATTTTATTTTTATAAAAAATTGTATTTTATTAAAAATTATAATTTATTCATTGATAATTTTAAGTAGCTCTGCGGCGAAAATTTAAAAAAAAAATTATACCAATTAACTATGTAGTATACATATCTTTATAATATATGACTACCTGGCTGATTCTGCTGATTTATTCCGTATTAAAATGTGAACTACTCAGATATTTTAAACACAGCTTAGTATTCTAGGTAAGTTGTTTTTACCAAATATAAAATACAAATCTAAAATCATAACCAATATTAATAAATATTTTATTTTCTGAATCCTTGTGTGATCACATCTTTAAAATACAAATTTCACAAAATCCTGTCTTATAGGTACCCTGCTGATATAGTGGCACCTACTAAAAGGTACCATGGCAATTATTCTCTACCTATTTCAGTCAACGACAATCATTAAATCGGTCAATAAAGGACTTCTTATTTTATATGTATATACAGATTATATGTATTATTTATTTAATTAATTTAGTTTTAATATTTTATACGAAGCCGGTTGATAAAATGTTGCCACATTCCCTACATGACTATGTCACGTTCTTATTAATACTCCTATTAATCGTATGCGAGTATACTAATTATAAGGTGATCAATGTGAGGTACACCAATAGCGCAGTCGAGTCAATTCCGATCCAGATTTTGCGGGACAATTATTGTTTCGTGTGACCTTTGCTGGCAACCAGTGGTGTTTTGGAGGGTATACGCGGGTATACGACGTATACCCGTGAACCAACTTGGTGATTTAGCGTATACCTTATAAAAGTAACGGCAATACGCACGTATACGCACGTATACGCTCGTATACCTACTTCATAAACAGAAAAAAATCCATAGGGCATAGTTTATTTTTAGAAAATTTGTTATTGGTAGGTTAATAATAAAATTGATAATTGATTATTATTTATAGCTATCGATTATCATCTAGCTATTGCTATATTCATTAGGTATCAAATTATAATAATATATCTACAAGCGGCCGTTGATGTTTCTATACAAGAATATACTAGAATACTATTACTAGATAGTGTGGCGAGTGCTATTCCGAGAGCTGACGTCCTGCAGCATTGCTCATCTTCCGTTATTATTTATTTTACATTTTGTTTCTTGTAATATTTTTTTTTTGTGACTTGTGAAGTGAAGTGTTAAGTGTTGAAAATATGAATTCTACACACTCGAAAGAAAAAAACACTTTATTTTCTTATTTTTCAACAAATAAGATAATTATTTTCCCAATAAAACTACCATGGCTACTGAATATACCTATGTAGACTTATTAGGGACAATATGTGGATAATTTATTCAACATCGAGTTAACAGTAAAAAGTTTTTTTTTTGCATACTTGAGAATAGTTTTAGTGTCAGCTTATTTAGCTTTTTTTGTTAATAGTGAGAAAAAATACTATTTATTTAAATTTTAAATTGTTATAAATTTATAATTCTTTTTAATATTATGGTAAATAAAAACACCTGAACAAAATTATTTTAAACCATTTACTTTACTATAATTTAAATTTATCAAAGGAATATTGGTTTTTTTATGTTACAATATATTGGTATATTGTATAATATTATTATTTTATAGGTATGTGTATTGTCTTAGCTGTATATTATAAAATCTATGCTATAGTGCAATTCAAGTATGCAACTGTGTACCATTTATTTAAGGAACACTTAAGTTATAGTGCCATATTTTGTCAACATAATAAAACTTTTCAAGATTTATCTCACCATTATTAAAATACCTATAAGTATTCTAAAAGAATACCATTTGTTAATTTGTATTATCTTTAATTATTTTAAATCTAAGATTATTTTCAACACCTACAAGTATTACTCAAGTGTATTGTGTATTGTACAATGTATATTTTACTTGTGCATTTTTTATAATATTTGTATAAAAAGAAAATTCATATACCTACCTATATTCATTGTTTATTATGGCATATGTTTATAATTTTAAGAGAATATGAGGAGAATATTAGTTAAATAAGTTATGTATAGCAAAATCTATTCTTATTGTGCTAAGAAAATAATTAAAAATTATATCGGTACCAAATACCTATCTCTTATTCAAGATACTAGAAATTTTGAATGGTACCTGAAATAATTATATACTAAATACTTAGATGGTTTTATTTGGTGTAGGTAAAAGAAAATCTATTTTCCGAGACATCTCCATCTATTCAATTAGACAGTGTTGAGACTTCTGAAGCTGACTGTCAGGATTCACTGTGGCCGTCTGAGTGGACATGATTATGCTTTTATTTTACAATTATATTAATATATTTGCCTTTAAAATCGGGCAATTATTGAATTTTCCATAGAAACTTTAAATACTTAGATAAATCAAGAAACAATATGGTATAAAATTAATATACATTTTTTTTTGATATAAAAGCTTATACTCGTGAACATGAGATCTAAAAAAAACTTGAATATTCGCGAGCGAAGCGAGCGTCGTTTTAAGTGATAAAATCTGATATGTTTTGATCCCAATAAATACACGATAGTCATTGTCATAAATTCTTCCGCGTATACCCTCCAGTTTTTTTACCAAAACACCACTGCTGGCAACCAAGGTGCATGGCTAACGACGTGGACCGTGGTTGTGGTCCTCAAGTGCAATGCAATATACTAAATATAATCTATTCGTATTGTTGTGTGGTTATACGAGCAATAAGCATAATATTACTATTCACCTCACGTATGTGTCCACCCGTATCATAAGAGCCTAAACGCGCGCCGTGGAATCTAGCTGCAGTAATATCGACCGCCACCCGTCAATTAATAGTCCTGCACGACGATTGTGCGTTTTCGATTCAGCTGAGTCGCTAAAAAGTTAGACATATCTTTTGTATACCAATCATACAACATAATATATGACATTGTTATACAGAGTGATTCACCATGAATTATGCTCAACTCCATTTTTTTCTCTATTAGGTAATGGATCTATTTGAGTTCAGAATTTTGGATTTTTTAAGTAGGTATACTCGTGGACTGTATTATTCTCTACTATTTAGATTGTTTATACCATTAATTAACACTATGGCGATACAAATACATTTTTATCAAATGAAAAACTGCCTGTTTTATTGTGAAATGTTAAAGAGATTGTTTTTTAAAAAATGTTGATGTACTAATCTTATTCGAACGAGTTGTTGTTTTTAAAAAATGCTATTAGATTAAGGCTTCGACGACTTAGGTCTTTAGCCTGTAAAGTTGTTAGGGTTGGTGCGGTAGGATTGGGATGGTTGGTGCGGTTGGTTACAACACGTGTATGTGTGGCAAGGTATTTGCCACTATGAACCAGGGTGGTCACCCATCCGGGAACTAGTGGTATCGGACGTTACTTACTCTCAACCACAAAAATATAAGAAGATGTAATATTGAATATTGTATTATTATTAAACTGCTACTATTTTTACGAATTATAATAGCTGTTGATGGATTAATATTAATTAATACAGTAATTTGAAATTCATCATAGCTAGAAACTCATCCCAACTTTTTATTATGGACCTATTATTCATAGAACACAAAGTTAAATAACTCAAAACCTACTATCGTTGAAATTTCAGTTATTTAGACACCTCAAATGTTCAAAAAAGTATTCTGATTAACAATACACAGGGGGACAAGGTGGTTATAACTTGTAATCATTAAGAAAAAAATAAGTTAAATTCGCCACGGGACACTCCTTATATTGTTAGTGTAAAAATTCCAAGTAATTATTTGAAAATCTGGCCATTAAGTAAATTTAAATATTCAAAAAAAATCTGAATTCAAATGTATTCATTTTACAATAAAAAAACTGGGGTAAGCACGCTTGGTGAATCAACCTGGGTTAACCTGTACAAACCACGCTTTTCATTATTCGGACAGTAGACACTCCTCACAAATAACTATAATTGGTTTCCATCATAATATAAACGATATATACTAGACTATGTATCGTGAATAATATTTCATTATAATACATTATAGTATAAGGTATTATCTAAAGAGGCGAACGAACCTACGCGACACGACGGAACTACTCTAAAATCGAGTCTGCAGTATAAATACGACAAATCGATCGAAGTGGCACTCGCGATGGATCTAAACACGTTGAAAACAAATTTTAATATTATTCTGTGGCGTTACGTTAAACGTTTGTGTGCCCGATTTGTAGTCCGATCATGATCGAGCACGTCGATAGTTATGCAAACATAACAAAACGTAAAAAAATTCGTGTTGTTTTTTAAATATTTTATTGATATAGGTATTCTAAAATGATAAATTCGAACATCGTACCTAATGTTCATTTTATCGTAATAGTACTTATTGCCGGTACAACAATATTGTATCCATAAGAATTTTAAAAAATACTCGTTTGTCCCGCCCACGATTATATTGATTTAGGTGTGCGAATCGTATACACCGGGGTTAGGTAATGAGGTTCGAACAGAAATCGACAAAACATTTACACGCACCTCGCCGGCGTTTTTATAATAATATAACATAAATTATACATTTAACAGGACAATTATAATTTATAGGTAATACTGCAGTTTGACTTGGTAGGCTTGTTGCCACAATTCAGTATAGGTATATGATTTTTTTGTACATGCATTGCATTTATGCACTCGATCGCATTGTGCGATTGTTAAAAAAAATAACTATCTTATTCCTGCCGCAGTTTACATTCAATAATTTATGTTCCCGCGATTAAATAAACCATACTATTTATATAGTGAAATGTTTACCTACATTTTCTATCGATGCTTTCTTTTATACCGTGTATACATATGTTCTCTATCTCCCCTCACTCGGCTTTCTCACACACTCTCAATATATTAGTATATAACGTCATTCACGTATAAAGTTATTCGATTTTCCTATGAAATCAGTTTATCAAACATAACTTTTTGAATTTGTCAGTAAATTGTAATTTGTTTAACCGTGAAATATTGAGTTAGACCACACAGTAGCTATAGGAAAAAAAGGTCGGATGAAGGCGAGATTAAACTAGGTATAATATTGTTGTATATACCTAAGAATAATTAAATATTGTTATAAAGTATGCAACGAAAGGTGAATTCCATTTCCAAAACGTGTAATAAATAATGTATTTTTAATAATAATAACTGACATCACGAATTCATATTTATGTTGAAATACCGACGATACATATAACAAAAACGCATTTATCTATATGTTTATTGTATTATAGTTTACTTGATTTTGTCTCAAGTTATAACAATGTATATAGACTAAAGCTTTTAAACGCGAAGTTCCTTGGGATCGAATGGAGTACCTATACGGCTGTCGAACAAATTGTTAATTTTAAATTTTCAGAGAACCACATGAACGTAGTGAAATAAAAATAAGTGGCCTTTGATATTATTTTAAGTTCTTGAAACATTTATATAGTTCATCGTCAGAAGTGCGAAATCAAAATGAGAAAATCACAATATTATGATGGCAAACAACATTAATTATTCAATAACTGCAAATAACTACTTGAGTTATTAAATAATTAATTAACATTATTTATAATATTAAAAGCCAGTAAAAACAGTATCAATGCCAAATGAAAAGACAAATTAATATCAAATCTATTAAAAATAATCGTAGGTAGGTATTCACTTTTGAGTAGAAAAATAAGAACTGAAATAATAAATTGCTGTTACATGTAAGTATTAATCTAAATTCGGGAATTTAATATCTTTACCAATCATACAATACCTACTTAATTTTGTCGTAAGAAAAACAGAAAAAGTAACAATTCATTTCATAGTGACGTTTAATATTATTATAAATATATTATTTACTAATTATAATTTATAATTAAACATCACTATTAAATTAATTGTTTCTTTTACTTTTTTTTCTTGCCATAAAATTCGATTTTGTTTGGATATTAAATTCCCAAATCCAAAAAATCACAATTTATTATAGCATAGTATTTATTTCTTATCCTCTAAAAAGTGTTTGATTATTTATAACAGATTTTATATTTTTATTTGGTAGAGGTAGTCTGTTGTAGTAGGCTTCTAATAAACTGATGCTACACTTGACCCTAAACCTTAAAATGTTGGCAAGTATCCTAGTTTTTTTCATTATTTTGTAATTCCTATAGAGGGGTCATCTGGAAACATGAATTGTGCCGTCATACGTTTGTACTGAAAAGTGAAAATGGCCTCGTTAACGTTGTAGGATGAAATAACATGGATGATTATAATTACATTACAGTTTTGTCATGTTAAAGATAATATTTTTGGATAAACAACCTTAATCAACTGATAGGTTGTGTATAATAACGAAAGATTCCGATTCATTATTCAAATTAATTTCGTTCGTTGTTGGGCAGTTTATACGACATTGATTTTGACGACGCATAAGTGTCATCTCTTTTTACCGTTATTTGAGTTTTATCGCATGGATTTAATATTTTTCAGCAAGGCTGAAGAGATACAATTATATTATTAATACGATAAATATAATCAACACCGTGTTATATGATATGGATAATTTAGTGTAAGTACCTACAAAACGAATGATGAATAATTGACATAATGTAGTGGAAAAATAAAATGTGACTAACGTAGGTATATGGCAACTATAAACATAGTTACCTACATTATTATTGTGACCGACATAAAATAAATAACCAATTTTAGTATAATACTACTTCATAGCTGTATATACACATTAGAGAATATTTACTATTTTACTACCGACTACGCGTATACCTAAATATACGAATGTAGGTATCGATGTTGGATATTTTCTATGACTAAAACTCAAGTGGTTTAACTATTTTTAAGCTTTTAGCGGTAATAAATACAACAAATCGATTGGAGAGTGTTTATACATATGAGGCGACTGCGGAATGAACGAAAAGTAAAAATATATGGTAAAAAAATCCGAAATTGTGGCACTTGGATATCTAGTGGATTTAAACACGATAGAAGGTTAGAAAGACAAGGATTAATGATTATAATTAATAAAAAAAAACATAGTTAACATTCTGATTGTATATATATAAATGTGTTAAGGGATTTTCGTGCCAATGAGTTTAAAAGTATATTTATGTAATTTTTAAATATATTTTGCTTTTAAAATGTTCAACGATATTATATGCAAAAATTCTTAAATTATTTAAATATAATAATCTTTAAAAATAATATGTTAACAGAAACTGAAAACTGAAAAGCAACATTGACTTTCTTTTTATATTTTAAACGATACAAAAAACCTATTTTTTTATACATACATTATAAATTATATTAGTATCCATTTGTTATGTATTGATGAAAAAAAAAATTGTTCATAAGTTAAGGTGAAAAAAAAAGATTTTAAATATACATAATATAGTCATTCAAGAAAATATTAAAGTTTTAAGTATTTTTAAGTCAACTAAAAATAATAAACTCATAAATGAACAACAGCCGTAGCTCATTCACACAATATCATAAATATAATATTACTGTGTGTGTTGATTGAAAGCAATAATTTTAATTTTAATTTTTCACTAATGGCCAATGTCGCCGATGTTAATAAATTAAGAACAATAAAAAAAATAAATAGAAGCATTAAGACATTCCCATTTGTAACATGTTAACGAGATAACTGTATAAGTATTAATTATATAATATAGCCATATATAGGTAACACGTTATAATATTATAGTAACATTTGGCCCAATGTTAACTATTAACCACGAAAAATATTTATAAAAGATACTTTCTCCTTTTCAGGATACATCAGAATCTTAAGCCGGACGGTTAGAGCCGAGATCGATTTCAATATGACATTTTATACGGACAAAAAGGTAAAATATAAGTTATAATCGGGGAGGTGTCCCGTCGAAAAATTATATATTATACGCTATATGCATGTACAGTTGACGAACTTGGCTTACATACATGCACGTAGCATAGGATAATACCTTTAATGTAATTAAAAGACAAGCACAGTGGCGGCGACCTTTGTTTACGCAGAGTGCGGATTCGGGATTGTTCATTCGTTTGTAAATACTCGCAGGTATTATATACATATATGTACGTGCATTCACATAATTTATGAGCCGTTTGACATTTCCAAGTCCAAGTCGTACACCAATAAACCGTATTATACCGATGTAAAAATGAATATTATACTGTACACCCCTTCGCCGTCGGACCTTATTAGGTATATACAGTGTGATCCATTTAAGAGGGTACACTAATCATTTCGAAAAGTATTAACTTTTTTTGAATTTTTTTTTTAAACTTTTAGATTTATTCTCTTCTAAAACTCCATAGTATTTCAATTTTGTTCACCCGTATATTTATTGGAAAACCACTATCAATTTTTGATTTTTAAATGGTAACATATAATAAAAAGGTTAGGAATTAATAAAACAATTTTTTTATGAATTTGAGCGTTAAAATTGTTATTTTTCGTTGATTCGTTTTCGAGATACAGCTTCTCAAAGTATTGGCGGTTTTTTTTTGAATTTATTTATTCTATAAATTATAAACCTATACAATAAGTATTAATAATACCTAAATAAATTTGCAATCAAACACATTTTTAATATATATATTTTTTTTATTATCGTTCTTCATATTAGCTATTCAATATTTTTAGTTAATTTTTATCATCTTCTTATTCCAGGCTTCCATTCATTTTCATTATAATAAATGTACAACAGAGATTTGGAGTTGATTAAAATGACTCACGGATCAGACGATTAAAAAAAAGCCTTTCGATCACTGCAGTTGCATAGCAGCTAGAATACGACAAGTATTTAATAAGTTAAGTTGGTTCTGTGCGAAAGGTTGCACTCGAGTTGGGTCCTAAATTAAAAATGTCTATACTAGTTAGGTACGGGATTTTTTAAGCTAATTAGAATTTTAAAAATGTTTATAAATTACAAAAATGTCATAAATCAATTATAAATAAAGATAATGTATAATACAAAAAAAAAATTGTTTAAAAACAAGACACCTGTGTTGGTTAAAATATATTTATTGTAATAATTTCATTGTACCTAATTTATTTAAACTCTCAGAATGTACCATCGTTTTATTAGCAAAAACTCTTACAAAGCTACCTCTCAATATCTGTACGAGAAACGAAGTGAGATGGCATTACAGCTTTAAGAGTACTAATTATTATGGTACCGAATGAAAGTAGAGAGCCATATTGTGTTTTCTTAGATAATGGGACACTGGCATATTTCATAGAGAAATATATCAACAAAAAAAAATCAATACCTAAAATAACTAATAGCTGGTAATAAGAATGTAGAAAAATTACAAGTGTCCGTCAATGTCAATATTATTTTTATATTTTCGTTTTCATTGTATATATTTTATTAAAAAATACTTTGTTACTTATTTTGAATAATCCCGGACCCAACTAGTGTAGTTACAAAAAAATCCCTGAACCAACTAGTTTAGTACCTACGATTAGACCCTAGTACTTGCAGGGACCCAACCCGGTTGCGCCGGTACGAAGAACACTTAGAATATAGAACATGGTAAAATTCCGGTACGCAAAATCAGAATTATACCGTCCATGTAGGTTAATGCCATGGTTGTTTAAACACATAACCTAACCTAACTTACCTATAAAAATATTTTTCGACGAAAAGGTCACAATAATTTTGATAATATAATAACTATTACAGTATATACGACGAGTAATATAATGAACATAAAACAATTTATTATTACTCCTTAAATGCACGGTATATGTTATTAAAATTATATTACGTCATTATTTCAAAGATATTATTCTTCTCCTAAAATGTGCTGATTAGCATTGAACTCTAATATTGACATAGACGCCAATGTTTCGATTTTTCGTAGTGAAATTTTGCCATGATTCTCATTAGATCTAACAGCGGGGACAGTAAGTTGCTTCTATATAGGTACCTACCTCCTATATGTTATAGGGGTATACAGTAGGTTATACTGCACGTACACATCACGTACCCCTCTTAATTCATTTTTTTTCTCCAAAAATAAAATACACATTAACCGCCCATATAGGTACCTACCTACATATAATATAACAGTGTAATGTTATGTTTTACGAGCAGGTAATATAATTATAACAGTTTATATACGTATATATTATATTATATTATATAGGGACGACTCATCGTAGTCCCACGGGGGCTTAATAGTTTTAAGTGGCGGGCTCTAATGCAGATTTCATTACGACACACAGCCATATAAACCATATACACCACTGTGACACAAAACCCGAGATTATATGTGCTCGTAATTCAAATTTAGTTTGAAAAAAAATCCCGTATCGTCGCGGCAAATAATAAAAAATATATATAATAGACAATAGTATAACATTACTCAATAATATACGTAGGTACAAGTAGAAAGCACGTGCAGTTTTAATTGCTATTATATACCTATGATATAAAAATAATTAAATATTTATATTACGTGCAAGCTGTGGGAATCGGCAGGGGAAAGAATATATTTTGCTAATGATTTGTATTTCATTGAGTTCCAATAATCTCCATTGGATGTTAAAATTGGATGTTATAAATATTCCTATAATGCAGATATAGTTGAGTCACTTTTATAAGAATAAGATATGGACACTAATTGAAATCTTGAAAGGCAGTATTATCGAATTGGTTGGGCCTTGGAAGTTAAAGAAAAAATTGAACGTCATTCACCCCATGGTTTTACACCAGAATCATACATTTTTGTTTTGAATTTCTGATGTTAAAACGTCAGAACAAAAAATACGGTAGACAAAAGTTTGGGTGTGCTCATAACCCTTATTAATTGGGGTAACAATAGTATGGTCAGTATGTGTGTTGTAGTTAAGAAAAAACTTAATTTTGAAAACTATGTAGTTTAGGTACCTACTATTTTTTTATTTATAGGATATTCCATAGAATACTTATTATTTCAACTCATAAAAGATAAACCACTAGCTGAAGATGGTATCAAAATATAACGATAGTTATGACTTATGATTATTATTGTTCGATACAACTAACGCCATTTTCAAACTCCTGCCTTCGCGTATCTCCATGATTATTAAAATAAAATTTTTTATGAGATGTGTATCTCCAAACCCAACCAACCACCCACCCACGGATAACTAAGGCATGATAAATTAAACAAACCACAAAAAGTACATACTAATTTACTTATCACACAGATTTGTAAAATAAACAATTATTCAGGTTTCGGTTAAGTCGGTTGTTTTGAACAAATCGTTGAAGCTATATAATGGGTTTCGGGTGTTTAAATTTTTTTAAGAGTTTCGAGGGTATTTCGGGTTCTGGTGGCAATTCAGGTGCAAGGTCTTGCTGATATTTGCTGCGATGGATGCAACCGCCGGAAGTCTCTATGATTTTTTTTTGTGGTTTGGTTTAGGTTGAAGGTAAAAAATTTATCAATTTTGGTTTTTCATAATTAAAAATGTCTGTTTCGGACTTTCGGTTTGGTGTTATGGAAGTCACATATAATCGGTTAAGATTTCTAAAATACGTATTTAAATAATACGATTTCCAGTGAGGTTGTCGGACGCAACAGCGTGTGTTCACTATAATATACGTTTCGAACACCGTATAATTATCACATGTAATACTACACACGCACGACGATGTCTGTCGTCTGTGTGAATAATAATAAAAATATTTGTGTGGAATCTATACCTATGTTAACGGCGGGAGTAGAAACCGTAAATATTTTTTCGATAACTATACATACTGTACTACAACTTTTGTAATGTTACACCTATATAAGGTTATACAAATTATTAAAATTTGAATTCGTTAACTACCTGCTACGCCCTCGACCCGTTATCATTAATAAAATTTGTTCTGAGGTATAATTACACATATTTTATATAGGTACTCATGTCAATACGATATTATATATTATATATAACGAACACGGGCGAGTGTAGATGACAATATATAAATTGTAGGTGAACGAGTGTTTACAATATAACACATTATCACAATATTATGTCTGCGCTGCATTCATAATAATAATAATACTCGTGTATGGTGCACAGATAACGTAGTTTGGAAGGATAAAAAAACACCCGACTGCAACATACTATATACTTTCATATTATTATTATTTCGAATGCACCGAGTGCTATGCCGCCGGCGGCGACCGGTTGTATTCTGCCGGGGGCAAGGTCACCGCCGCGCTGCACCGACACTGCATCATGTGCATGTGCATTTATATTATGTATAATAGTGGTCATGTTGGTTAATGTTATTATAGTATACCTACGCGCTGCGCTCGGAGACCGTCCGTTTTCGCGTAATCGGTAAATTATTAAGCGGAAAATTTTCGTCATGGTACACGAAACACGTCGTACACCTACTTCGGGGATATAATAGAATATAATATGCAGACTATTATACATGCTTACAAGTGTCAAATCGCCCTAATTATATTTTATAGCTATAGATTACGATGGATAATACATATAATTAATGCAATATACGACGATTTCTCACAGTTTGTTTTGATATAATGTTCGTGGTTCGTGTTAGGTTACATGTCCCATGCGCACCATTCTTCTAGACAAGAATGAAATAATACCCTAGGCTGAGAATAAACGAGTTGAAAAGTTAAAGTTAAGTTAAAAAGTGAATTTAATACTACAAACTCCTAATTACGAACTTTACTTAATTGTTCTTAAATCAATCCTTCTACTTAAATTTTCATTAGGTGAAGTAAATTAAATTAATTTTATTTCATTATAAGTTAATTTCAATCGATTTTGTATTCACGGCTAAAATATTTTGGGTCTTGATAGGTAGGTTTGTAGTGTTTTTTATTAATGACAAACGACTTCAATGAAGTACCTACCATATAAAAATAATACATAATCAGTAATTACTAAATACTTTTGAGTTGGTAAAAAAATATAGAAGACTATAGTGTTTCCTATAAACAAAAAAATAAACTTTTTTTAACTTAATAAAAAGCTTAAAAAATTGTGTATTAACTTTTAATTTAACTAAGTCAACTAACATTTAAATTAACTTTTAGCTTTTTCTTATTAATGCATGTTGACTTAACTTAACTGAACATTGAGTTTAAAAAAAATCATTGACTTTACCAGCTTTGGAAATACTCAAATACCTACCTAATATTATGTTCACCGTAGTGATGCGAAATACACTTTTTTATTCTTATTTTGTAATACATAATATTATATAAACTAACAATTAGGTTTTGAAATTAGGGTGTAAAGTTTGATATGAAATATTAAATATTTTGAATTGTTTTATTCAGTTCAGTTTGTGGTTCGATATTAAATTATTCGATTATAGTTTTATTAGGTTCAGGCTCGGTATGACCTCAAAAACCAGATTTCGTTATTTTAGTAGGTAAGTTATATTATTATATGTATTTACTACTGCAATCGTCTGCCACCTTTTTATACAGGCCATAAAAATATTAATTATTTGTTTACTGGTGGTATGAGTGCATAAGAGTAGGAATATTATTATTATCGATATATAAAGCAGTAAATGCATAAAAACACATCTTTATGACGCATATTTGTTAAAGCCAAACCTACATGTCGAATACCATAAATACAACAAAATATTTTGTGTTCTTCATATAGTAACATTAACTAACAACAATAGTATTAATTTTATTATATAAGTCTTACACTGTTTCTTATTTTGTCGAATTATTTATTACTGATGCACCGGTTACTTATTATAAAAATTAAAAAATATATATAGTTATATCCGCGACCTGCTATTCTCTTGCATATATATAACAGCACTAATATTATAGTGGGTAGGTATATCGTTTAATTCAGCAGTTATTATTAATAGTAAAAATTACTAGCTTTATATTTGGTATGTATTTATCGTATAAGAATAATAATAGGGTCCGTTTTTTTTTTTATTATTAATACAAGTTTTTTCATTTTTGTTATTTAAGAATTGATTACCTATGTAATGTAATACTATTTTAATTTTAAATATGTTAACTACTATCGCAAATAATATTATAATTTATCTTTGGGCGATATCTCATTTGGGTGTCTACGTCATAAGAACCGATTTACATCAATTATATTAATTTGTAGAACGTGTCACAAGGTCGTTGTGATATTTTTTGTGGTTCCTAACTAAAAGTGAACTATTTATCCGAGAAAAAACATGTTTTTGCAATTCTAGATAATGCACGTAATACGCACGTCGCGGTCGTAGGTATATAATATGAATAAAAACACAACCATGACACAAGTTTGCATAGAATAATATTATGTTGTGTCTACATCAGAATATTATCTATATGATATTATGTAATCGGAGACACTCACGTTTACAGGAAACTGTATTTTCGCTTAAGACTTTAGACTTTTAAAATGCCAGCTCGTATAACGTGTGTGCATATAGATTGTTTAGAAATATGCTCACCGTCGTCCTGCGAACAGTTTTTTTTTTTTTGAGATTATATTTATCACGAAATATTATATATAGGTACCAATACACCACAGGAAAGTCGACTTTGCTTCGGGCGAAGAGACAAACAGCGTTTTCCGGGACTTTAGTTGGCACTCGCGGTGCGCCGACACGACCGCTGCCGAACGACGTCGTATTATTATGGTATGCCATTCACGACACCACTCATGAAAAGGAAACGGGACAAAAACAACGGACCGTGAACAATTTCTCTTATTGTATAATAATGCGAGATTTCGCGGGCAGAGGTCACGGCCACCGCCGCCGCCGTCGATGAACGGTTGACCGCCGTAACACTTTATCGCCGCATCAACGACCTTTCCCTTTTTTCCCGCGTTCAATCTTCGCCCAAAATATTAACAATAATTTCCTCGTTCACCCTGGTTTTATTTCCCCTCCAGTGTATGAGGGGGTAGGGGATAATATGAAATACTATTCTTAGCAATTATTTCCGAGGTTAGATAGGTAATACCGGATTCACTATTATATTTTTTTAAAAATGATGAAGTAGAAAAGTTCTTTCGATCCGAAGAGTATCTCACCCGAATGAGGCACACTGCAAACTTTTTTTTTTTAGAATAACTAAGACTCGCCAATTAGAATTATATATTTTATTGGTCTGCTCGTATATGTTGGTATACGGCTCTCACTTTGGAGTTGAGTATATTCGTCCAATCAATAATTATTTTGATTTTACTTAAAATTTGATGTTTATTTTATTTTTATTTTAGATTTAATATATATAGTTTAAATATCTACGTCATATTATGACGTTGCAAAATTATTTAATTGGCATAATTACTAAAACCTGAAAGGTAGGTACTTAATACACGCATGTTACCTATTCTAATTTACATCTAAAATAATAATTAAAAATTACAAAATTCTACTTTGATTTTTTTTTTAAGGATTTTATGCAAATTTCATCCCAACAACATTTACATTCTAAGCTTATGTCTATTAAATATATGCTCGTAATTTAATTTGTTTTGCAAGCAATCGTTAATATTTGGATAGTTTGGTAAAGCGATACTCATATAATAATAAGAGTATAATATACACATTAAATAAATTATAATATATACGAGGGGTTATCAAAATGTGCGAAATATTTTATTCTGTGGTAGTTCAATCAACAGTTAATACGGTTATTTATTTGTGATAAGAGTTATCTAACTAATTTTAAATAAAAAGAAATATAAGTTCATTATGCTGACCGGTGGGTGCTTTCTCTTCCAAGTAACCCCCTCCCTCCACTTAATCATTTACTTTACATTACAAAAAATGTATACGGTTGCAGTAGACATCAACAACACTTTTTACACCATCCTATGGTTTGTTTGCCAATGGTTAAGCATCAACGGCATTTGGAAATGTTCCCGTAAAATTTCTTTTTTATACCTCCTAATCGATTTTGTAATTTTAATTAATTATTTCATATTCGTGAATTATAAGATTCATAAACAAATTTTTTTTTTTCATATTAATTTCGAGTTTCATAGGTGTAATCTGTTTAGCACATGTCACATAATATCTTGGTGCATTTTGGAAGGGGATGGTACCCCCCCCCCCCCCGGGCTTCATACAATTGTTTTAAATCAGTTCCTTAGAATATGGCCTTTTCGATAAAACCCAATCTATAAAAAAATTCTAATTTGAAGACCTATTATACGTAGCTTGTTAACATTAATTGATTAAGAAAAATAAATATTTGTAGTTAGATTATACGTTAACAAAAAACAAATACAGATCACATTCGTTTAATCAAATTAAATTGCAATGTGAAATTTTTCATCGCTAGATTTAAAATATTTACTTCTATTGGTAGAAGTACTAAATAATACTAAATAATAAAATATTTTAAAGATTGAAACAGAAACTTTGAAAAATGTAATTAACTCTTGCAGGGCATAAAAACTACAACTTTATAATATAACCAGTAATAGAAGGCATTACAAGCATCTGTGAAAATTAATAATAATAATTATTTAGTTTATAAAATATGACATTGAAATAAATTTGTTAATTTTAATCATAAAATATTTGTTACTAACTGAAAACAATTATTATGTTTTTTATTTATGAATACATATTATTTTAAACCTTACCTTTTGAGTTTCTCCTAGATTTGAGTTTTATCCGAAAAAATAAGAAATGTATTCTTATGTGCCCAATAATATAATTTTTTTTGAATGGTTTTATGTGTTAAATACCTACACATCGACATGATTTAGAAAAATTATATAATTGTACTTATATTATTTACAACTTATGTTTAATGCAAAAGTCCTAGGTGGTAACTAAATTGTTTTTAAAATTAATTATAATATTTCATTGGGCGAAAATCAAACATTAAATTTTGTGCGAAAACAAGGACGTCCGCTAATATAATTTTATAATAATATTATATATTTATACAGTATAGGTAGTACTATAATACGAATAATGATAATCGATAATAATAATAAGTATAATATTAAATAGATCCCAAACACTATACTAATTTTATTATGATATGAATAAACTTTCGATTACATAATATTATTTACGTTTTCGGTTTCGTTTCGTTATTGTGTAGGTACAGTTTGTTAAGCCAATATTTTTCTTTGCAAAATCTTCGAAACCCCGAGACATTATAAAAGTGTACATGGCTAATATAATATCCCGCTGATGTTGTTTTTCTTCAGTGATTTACATATAAAGCTGTTCTATGCCACACACTATGTACATAACAACATTTGCTATTATGTATATACCATGTACCTATTATATATATACCTACAGCGTCGCAGCAGTGGCGAGCACGAGATACAGAATTTTTGGATAAATATTAGCGTTACAAAGCGTATAATACAGAGTGTCAACTGAGTGAAATGAAATAGCAGATAAACAATAAAAAGATGAAATATAACTTTGTGCGTACGAAGACGTCGTATAAGGACTCAGTAAAAAAAGTTAGTATCAAATAGTTATATAGTGAAGAAAACCTTCAATAACTCCACGAAGTAAAATTGACAACCAAACGTTGGAAAGATAACCAAATTTAAATAGAAATTAATATGTTATTGTCATCCTAATGCGTCTAAGAATTGGGCATACCCGCACGGCTACCTTGCGGTTGGTGCAAAGAAGACTCAACTCAATTTGCAACGACTGGAGTACAATTAACCGTCAAAAGCACCACCTAGTCGAATTCCGATAAATAGTACAGCAACTGCCAGAAATCATAACAACATTCCAGAATTCTTCCGTCAATCAAAAGACTAAGACGAAACGAACGAGAGCAATAAGCAAAATAAACAAAAACTCGTCCAAAAAATGAGTAGGTACCTATTATATAGATAATATTTTGTTGTGATATTATTAGAAAACGTACGTATATCATAATATTATTGTATTATTCGTATCAAGTATATAATATAATATAAGTATATTAGTAAAAAATTGGCAGCCAATGACCGAGACTTATCCTAATGAAAAAAAAAGTATAAGGTGCACACAGAGCTCGACTTAATATCTGAATCGCGTTTAAACGAGTCTTCCTACCTTGCAAAATAAGTAATAACATCCCGACACAGTTTCCGATGCGTTGAAGACATGCAATTTGATATCCGTATCGTATTTATCAAAATATAAATGTTATGCATTATTAGTTTTACATAGAATAAAACAAATTTCAAGCTGATCTGGCTTCATATTAGACCAATGGAAAAATTATGGAATGCCCAAAATAACCTAAAACTATAATAATTGTTTTAATATTATCCCACACACGTCTCATTCGTTATAACTTAATACGCTGCGGCAGGTAAAGTCGCGCATTATTTAGAGAGGACTAGAGGAGCGTATCATGTTGTTTGGTATGCACACTTATTTTATACTTATACACAAACACTCCACCTAAATACGTATAATATAACGACTATTATCATACTGCCGTGGTGGGATACTTTTTAAATATTTTAAAACATTTTAAAATAATATCAGAAGTTGCAATGGAAAATACGATGCCGCCATAAAATAAATTATATTATGCGCCATTATTATCATATAAATAATAATAACTCTAATAATATTCGAATATCCTGCAACAACAATAATATTATTGTTATGAATTTATGACTTAATAATAACAAGGTGATTTTTTTTAAAGGTAAACACTTGTTTTATTGAACTGTAAAATATAATATAAACTGTATTGTTATCATTGTCATTCTTAGAGGTTTTTACTTTTTTGAATGATAGCTTACATTTTTAATTTATCATGACTCATTATTCTTTTGTACATAAAAATACAATTTTCAACGAGTCGTATATGAACGGAGTAAGAATCAACACTCTGCTCAGCTAAGATAATACACATTACACAAAACTAATTGAACAAGTACCTACAAATTCTAAATTAGATTTTTAAGTATCAATTTTCTCAGGAAATAATAATTCTGCTTCGTAATGTAAATTTATAAATATAAAAACTAAAAAATTATCAATTTACAATAAAAATTGTAAAAATAATGGCTTTTTTCCAGGCATTTTATTTGTGACTTAAAAATACTCAAATAATATATGACTGGAAAACGTTAATTAATAATAGGTACCTACTGTGTATAAAAAGTGCTTGACAATTCGACAAAAACACAGATTAATAAATTGATTGGATATATTTAATACCTACAATAAAATAAAACACGTGGACATTAATGTATTTGAAATATTTTTAGTATTTTTTCTCCTGCTGTCAAGTATAACAAGGTCAAAGCGACTAGCTTCATATTTGTCAAAAATTACAAGTCCAGACATGTTACATGTGTTCGCTTTATGTTTGCACGGAGGTGATACGTATACACGGTCCAATTTTTTAGGACATACGTGTCGAGAATCAAGAACCGAATAGACGAGAATTCAATTCGACGTAAAAGTAGAAAATATAATTTGTGGTTTTAGACATTTGAGTTTTGACCGAATGATTTCGGCTCTGTATTTCCCATTTGTTTTTTCCATAGCCGAGCTCATTCCAACGACCGACCTATATGTATTCCAGAAACAAGACTTAAGTGATAATATAAATAAAAATTGCATAAACCGTTTCCGGAACAGTAATGGACATTATTATAAAGTGTACGAACATTATTATTATGCAAAACGTTTAAATATATTTCTATATTCCATTTTTTTCCCATTTCGTAACATTATAATATATTATAATATACAGTGGTAAAAAAAAACCTTACATACAATATTTCTCAAACTATAATCCGCGGCGCTAACGACAGTACGTTTTTCATATTGTTAAAATAATATGTTTACACGCTGCAACACTACGAGCCGCGACGGCGCCGGACAAATTTCATCGTGTTTTCTTTTATTTTTACGAAAAACCGTCCTAAGCCGCTCACCCAAAAAAAATTCCACTCGCGTAATACAACCCATATATTATATATATTATATAAAAAATAATATGTTTATTAATTTGTGTGCTCGCTGTAGATTAATGCTTATAGGGGTCGTTTATCTCCGCCACGAAAGGCGTCTCGGCGGCGACGATGGCAGTGGCGGTCGGCCGTCCGTTGTTTGTTATACATATATATTTTTTGTTATACATAATATCATTGATTATACATTGTCACAATTTTTTTACATACGCGCTTGAAATTAAAATGTTTATTAAATTTCATATTCAAACGTACATTATCGATTTTAGTAATTTTGCTGTATAGGCAATTCAAAACATTATACTACATTAATAATAATATACTATGTAGAGGGATTCGAAACTTTTATCAATTATAAGTACCTATACGAATAAATCATTATTTTGAATACACAATGTGATTTTCTCAAATATTATTTCAATCTACCACACAATACGTATAAAAAAATGGTTAGTTATAAAATATCTTTGGAAATAGAAACCGACAACAAACCGTATCTGCACAAAACATCGTTTTTCGTATACAATGTTACGTATCTTTGAAATCAAATTTAACACACTCGTAATGGATGGTCACTGTAATGGAGTGCCCAGTACTCATTGACGAAGTCAGAATTCCGATACTTAAGTATACGCGAAACATGTTTATTGCATAATATAGGTACAGCAAGGTTGCATGTTGTTCCCCAATTTTATTGTTTATGATTGTCGTACATTACAACATGATCTAATACGAATTCCTGATACGTTGTCATCGTCATAGTAATATCATAGTCTATCCGATAATGCAGCATTTTATTTTTAATCCGTCAACGTGCGTACATATCACTAAAAATACCTGTGACTGGACGTCTGCACCGTATATACATCCATGATATATATTTGTGTGTAATACAGTTCCAGACGTATAGTATGTCCACCCGTCGAAAGGAGTCTGTGTCAAACTTCAATGACATATTATTATGCATCGGGGCATCCTACTGAGAGGGTCAAAATCGTTGGCCCGGTTCATAAATAATATGGATGGCAGATGGCTGACTGATGTCACAAGTTGTACGTCACACACACGCACGCGCCACACACACACACACACACACACACACACACACACACACACACACACACACACACACAAAGCTGATTTAAATTTACCAGTGTTATTGTTTTACTTATAATTCGATTATTAGTATATTATCATCAACTACCCAGAAGAGTTTCCAACATGACTAAAGTAAAAGCTCCGATGTTTAAAATTATAGATTAAAGCCTAACCCCGTACGACATTGTTGTTATAAGACCGAAAAGAAAATTCTAGGAATCAAATATTCGACAGCGAGAACGGAATAGAGAAAAATAATTCCACTAAATGGGTAACTTATGTACATAACCAGACGTTTCTGTACAATTTGCTTTTCGCATTGTTTTGTTTCGGACAAACGGTTCCTACAAGTATAGAGCCCACGACGATTATCATCAGTGCAAATCGTACAAGTCGCACACTACCTACGTGAATTATACATGAATACTTAATTAGGGTCAGAGGGACTTCACGCCCTGTAATAAATTACCTTAAATCCACAAAATATCACTAAAATAAAATATGCGTTTAAAAATAAATACTGTTTAAATTACATAAAATGTGAAGCAACAAAGTTGTAACATATTTAAATAAATTAAATCAAACAAAACCGTTTGTTGTAGTTTACGTAATAGTTCCTAGAATCGTAAACTTTTGGTTTCTAGCCCTATTTTTAATATTTTACTCATGCGTTCAGATTATACAATTATTGTTCTATAAACACAACTGACGTCAGACGAACACACTTCTCTGAATGATTATATTATTAGGAAAATGGTAAAAACTTGCCTCTACGAAGTCAAAATTATTATTATTAATAATGAATACAAACCATTGTAAAGGAAACATAAGAGCAAAATATTTGTCAAAAATATTATTCACTTCTTGAATCCGAAAGAGTAGCCAAAAACGAGGTTACGAGAAAGAAAAAAATGGGTCAAATATTACGCACAATACACTACAATATATGTTTTTTCAGAGTAAGATCTTTTTTTTCGTCCTGAAACACATTTGTATAATATCACTTAGCTACGTTTTCAACATTTAAATGCAAACTCCTAAATGTCGTCCTAGCCCTATACATAATAAATATTATTTTTTATATACGTGTCTGGCGACTTCTTCACGAGCTAAATGGCTGGTACACTATTCACTCGTACGACGTATTGTTATTTTTAGTCGCCTTCTTCCGCCGTGCATTTACGACGCTAATTAAAAAAAAATCCGTCTATTATAGTGTCATCGTCGTATAGACCGCGCAGATCCGTATTTTCGTCAGTTGCCAGTTTATATTATTATTATTATTATTTTTTAATCTCCGTTTCCGATCCCGCGTAGGTACATTAATCTTACTCGACGCGACGATCGGACCGGAAACCTGTGCAATGGACACCACGTTAAGTATACCTACCTACGCGTGTGATCGCTCGACGTCTATCATCTGTACGTGAACACATCGTGTAAGCCAATTTTGTGGACCGCGACAGATTTAGAGCGAGTTCACTGACAGTGACAACCATCCCGAGAGCTCACCTGCCAATAATATTTTTATGGTATAGCTGAAATTGGAGATGACACACAAATTTCTAATAAAACGTTTAAACATTTTTAATCAAATTTGTTTTATGATGAAAAAAAAGTTTGCACGGACAACGTTTACTAAATGTCATATTCTTGCTGTTATACAGGGTATTCGTATATTATCCTCGCCCCCGTTTTTTTCTTTCAGTAATTCATTTATTCAAATTCTGATTTTTGACATTTATTTTATAAGTACAGTAGAACTCCGATTATTCGAACGTCAATCAACCGGACAAGAAAAAAAAAGTTTTGTCTTTTAACAGCTTTTAAATCGTAATCATATTTCGTCGTTCCTCATAATCGTAATCGTATAGATTAGATAAAAAATAGGTATTATTCTTAGTAAGTAAATTGTTAATATAAATAAAAAATACATAATATAATATATTCATACAATTATATAACTTTTATCATATTTCAATCATCCGGATATTTGCTTATCTGGACCACCCTTGACATTAATTCCGCGGATAATCGAAGTACTACTGTATATACCTATAAGAACCATATTTTAAATTATTTGATTCAATATATTGTAATTATTTTTTTTTTAAAGAAGAATCACTTTTTTTCCTGTAAATTGTTAAGTAATTAGTAGATAAATTTTTTTATCAAAATGTCATTAATATATAAAACTTGAAATTGAATGGTATTCTTATATAAATTGTCTGTTATATTAGGTTTTGAAAGCTATGATGATTCGAAATGTATAGTGATATATTAATTACTGATTAATATTAGGTAATCTATCAATATTTTCTAACTTGAAAAACATTGTCATCCTATAATAAATAGAAACTATAGTTTCAAAATGAAATATATTTTGGTCCAAAAAATCTAAATTATTTAAAATTAGGTTAAAATCATAATTTGAATAAATTCATCATTAGAGGAAAATGGTGGTGAGCATACTTGGTCAATTTATATGTTTATTGATCAAGTGCGTTCAATTATCATATTAATAATTGTTGTTTTCTTCTGTAAAAAACAAAAAATTCTATAAATGCGAACTATTTTGTTTTTAATGCTGACAGTTAAAACTTAAAAGTTGTACAGTTGTGTTACGAGAAATAGTCAATTGAAACTACAACAGTAGGTAAATACAATCATGACTTTTAAGTAGTGTTTTAATTCGTAAAACTACTAAACCTACTTTTCCACTTGACATACATTTTTCAGTTAAATATTATGATAAATATTATATAATTAAGGTTGGAGGCTGAACACACATCTGGTATTCTATAAATCACTTTTGATATCACCATGGATAAGAAGCTTCAATTTCTAGGCCATTAACATTTACAATACAAATGTCAAATATAAAATTAATGTATTATGGGTTATTATGATTGCATTGCTTTGAAAGTATAAAGTATGATCATTTTTCCGTTTGTACTAAATTCCTGGCAGGATTACGTTGGATTGAATCTTTTGACAAGGCAACTAAATGACTAAATACGCATTTACAAAAACATTTTAAATCTTTATATCTCTTACAACGCGCACGCGCAGTATTTCTTGTATTTTTATAAATAGCAACATCTATTTTTGATAGGTACTATATATTTTGGGTAGTCCTATTTTTTAAAAATAATTATGACAACAAAAATGAGAAGCGTTAATTCAAAGTCACAAATAAATACTTTTTTTTATATATATATTTAAGTGGTGACCGACGACTGTGCAGTGAGGTTCGCCATCAGGTTTTCAAATCTCTGAGTTATAGTTTGTGTTCGGTATTTATGCCAAAGTGTTTTCTATATAAGTTAATTTAATATTATCGAATTAAATATATAAGGTGAATCTTTAGTTTGATTAATATTTGTCAATTTTTAATGTGATTTTCTGACATTAATTAATTGTTCGGTGTAAACCTCGTAAACATCTGTTAAAATTAGAGCTTATTTTAGAAGTTCATAATCAGGTGATGAGACAAACAAGATGGGATGTCACATCCGACATTTTGATTTATGTAAAAATTATACGGCTTGAATAATATTTGTATTGCCACTATTATACATTTGTGAAGAAAATATTATTTTATAATTACCACTGAAGTAGATTTTAACGATAAGTTAACATTTGAGATGTTAAAAGCTGCAATGGGCTACAAAATACGTGTTTTTGTGCACAAGCGACGTATTTTGATGATTCACCCAAAAACTTTAGATCGCTATTATCTCGTTACAATTTGCTTGTGGCAACGTCATAATAATATTAAAATATTCAACCGTATTTAAAAAAGTTCGCGATGGCGTGGCGATGAATTGAACGCGGTCTGTTATAACATTATTGATCTTGTTCGAGCCTAGAATATCAATAATTATTTATACTCTATAAAATATAATAATATGTCTATATAATAACATGTACCTATAGCTGTATTGCGCGACCTACTGTGGGGGCGACGTGCGGCATTCGGTCCACTGTTTTTACGCACACGTCACGCCCCCCCCCCCATCCACCGCTCCAGAGCATTACACCTTGTACACGGGGGTATATTTTCCACAATGCTGGACAACATCCCTGCTCGTCCCAGGGTGTTTCCCCACGAGCGATTATCTAGTTCGAAGTTTTAATTTACTCCTTGACTAATCCGGCGTGGTTTTTCGAAACAACGAGTCAACGGTTTATTTTTTTTCCATTTACGTGTACGATCATATCGTTTCACGAGGAGTAAAGTTGTCTACGGACTACGGAGAGAAGAGAAAATAACATTGTTTTCCGCAATGCTCAAGTCGCGTATTTTTCCAGTAGGAAATAATAAATTACACACAACTGTTTTTATTGGTAAATGGTATATTACATAAGTATTACCTCCCGATGGTAAACTCTATCAGGTCAACATTATGTTCAACCTGAAGGAATCATACTTTTTTTTTATTAACAATGCTTATTATATAGGCAAGGTTATAACGTTACAATTTGAGTATTATCCTTGGAGTATAATTATGTATAACATACCATAACAATATTATAATAATATGCAGTGCGTGTGTCGGTATTGCAAATAATCCGGAGCGACAAAATAATGTTTAGAGAATTTACGAGCCTCCCTTTCTTTTTTCAATTGCAATCTCCCAGGAGCGTTATACTGAGAAAACTTTTCAATACTTTACACTCATAACGTCTGCACTGGTGCATAATTGTGATAATTATTAAACAAACAATCATACACATAGCGCAATGAAAATAATATAATATAAATGTATAATGTTTTAAATATTACCCGCATAGCATTTTAACCATTCTTTTTAAATATTAATTTATCAACATTAACAATAATTATAATATTATCATGTTGATCTTCATAATTTCCCCCTTTATTAATGATGTTTTTATTTATTTTTCAAGGTGTATTTTAATATTTATCAGTAATTATTCAACGATATTATATTAACTGGTGAATTTCTTTATAGAATATATAAAAAATATATTAACTGGTACATTATGATGTCCACTTGGTGCTTAGAAAAAACTTTTAAATCACAGAATAACTGTTATTACTGCGATAATACAGTGTCTTATAAATCGCAGACATTCCCCACCCCGAACATTTTGTCCCAGCTGTTTTCGGTGTAGTAAACCCTGCAAGGCAAGCTCTTCGATAAAATATTATTTTCTCAAACGTCATCCCTTTCAAGATAAAATATATTTACACGATTGATGTAACACTATTTTACTTAATTCACTGACTGATCATATTTTCTTCGACGTGGATACCGTCGCTCAATATTCATATTATGCGATAAAGTAATGTTTTGAAATATCTTAAAAAAATATAAAGTGCCTACCCACTACCCCACATTTAGAGGGAAAAATAAACTAAGTACGTCGTAATGTATATAGTGCGTTTATATTATGTTTTGTATAATCCCGGGAGTGCCCCAATCATATAGTAAGTTATATTTTAATATTTTAACGTCAATTACTTCGCATTTAGTTTAGCAGACGAGGCGTGTTGTACCTATGTATAATAATAATATATAAATAGGTAGATCTTATAATGATAAGTGCGTGCACGTTTGTCCCTTTTGTTGGATTGCTTACGCACGATTTTTCAGTGCTTCAGTGGGTCGTATAAATTACGGTAGGTAATTAGGTTAGTCGACAGCGTTCGGCGTGAATATATTTATGTGACTTTTTTGTTGCCCGTCAAGATTTGCAAAATCCATTACAATATACCTACCCACCTAGCTAACCGCAGTGAATGCGGTCTCCAATACAAATGGCTTTTATTTTTTTCACTTATTTTCGTTTTACCTGCATGGGCCACATTTTATGTATCCTATATGCCAGCTACTTATATTGTTTACGACTTGTTTGATATATTATATGCATTTGAGTCGATAACAAAAATCTCGAGAGTAATAGGGGGAGGGGGGGGGGGGGTTTGAGGAGTACAGGAAATAATTCAAACTTATGTATTTATCGAGTTATTCAACTCAAATGTACCCATTATAGCTACAGAACTAAAAAATTACTATTAATACTTTGAACTTTAACTAAAAAAATTGAGTTATCGAAACTCGACCACTCAGTTTAATAAATTATAAACGTTTATTTTTACATAATTCAGTACCGACTATACCTATTTTAAGTTATAACATTGCACATCAAAAGAAAATTTACACATTTAGTGTTTCGAAGTGTTAATATAAAAAGTTCTTAAAATTAGTATTTTAATTACTTTTGGAACTAAGTATTAAGTCATACCTAATGATTAATAATATAATAATCTTAAAGTACTTCATTACTCTATGAGGATTACCTACTATATAATATATATTATGCATATTATTTCCTTTTCCGTTATTTTAAATCGTTCAATTTCCCGAGTAACGCGATGATTACAAATGTCGACGACGATCAATTCGGAATCTTCTAGTTACCCTACAGGATTAGGATTTGACACGCCGATAATCATTATATTACTATTGATTAATGTATTTATTCAAGATACATAATATACTTATGAATAAAGCACAACTCACAGAAATATCATGTGAACTTTATTGCATGGTTATGATTTTTTTTCGGAAATCGTTGGACATAGACGAATAATTGTAAGCCCAGTTTTCGTTAAATATTATAGGTATTCGATATGACATCGTTATTCGAGATTATCATTGTAATCGGCATTTTTGTATAATAATAAAAATATTACTACACATGAAATGGAAAACCAACTGTGCTTGGTTTTCTGGAAATTGTTGTATCCGACATCGTTATAAGCAAATTCGAATGTATATTATATTGTACGATGTACAAAGGACGCACCTTTTATTTACTTTAACGTCACTTAAAGATCCTACCAAAACTTTCCAAAGTGTTTCTCTTTGCGTTAAATAATTAACAACTCTAAATTTCGTTCTGTTTGTTTTAATTTTAATTAGCAAAAACTGAAAAGTTTTATACATACTCGATCAACAAGTACATATAAATATATAATATTATACTAATTAGTAACGAGGTAATAATATATAGGTACCTACCCAATACCAGTGAAAATATAATATATAGTGAAAAGTTAATGTTGTCTTTCTGATTTGAAGTGAACTTATTTCTGAAAATCAGGGAGCCGAGTGATGGGTATGGTGGGACTTATCCCCACGAAAAGTCTTCCAAGCGTGTTTATTATGTGTGTGGGAAGAGATGTGAAGTAGCTCATTATGCTTATCCATGAACATTGAACATAGTATTATTATATAAGATTAATTAAAAAAGAAAATAGGGGACTTCAGCGCCTTTAGTTTATTTACTATACATAACGTCATGGTCCCCAGGTATGATACTATGATATAACAATAATGCTTATATTTTTGTCATAATTGACCACCTGCAATCTTGGGTATTGAGTCATTGGTTGGTAAAAAAACAAAAATGTTATGGTTATAAACGTATTTTGTTAATAATATTTCTCGTTGACGACATTTCCCGTCTTCCCGGACCAATTTCATCATTTACAAATTGTCGTCTTTGTCTTAAAGATAGTATCGCGTTTTACTCGATCTGTACCTTTATATCTATAAATACAAAGATACAGATGTATCTCGTGTATGATTATCTTATTATTTTATACAATGTAGGTACCTA
This sequence comes from Nasonovia ribisnigri, assembly GCA_027563435.1. Taxonomy (NCBI): domain Eukaryota; kingdom Metazoa; phylum Arthropoda; class Insecta; order Hemiptera; family Aphididae; genus Nasonovia; species Nasonovia ribisnigri. The sequence goes on from JANEHU010004771.1 coordinate 656,702, forward strand.
CCTACCAACGTTCGGAAATCGTCTAATTAATTGCAAACGCGTTTCACTGAGCCCGTGAAAAATCTTAGTTTTTAATATTTTATACACGCGTGGACCTTTACGATAGCTCTTTCGCTAATACAGGTACCTCACGGCAGCTGCGCTTCTTTCACGATGTATTTCAAGCACGCACGCAGTCCGCCGGACCAGTAAACACAACACATACACACTATCACACACATATTATAGGTACTTATATATTTATTTTTAAATTAGAAATGAACATATACCTATACGCAAAAATAAATAGTATGTATTAGATATATATTTTGTCATTTATATATAGATACTTTTTTTTGTGCAGCTTGCATAATATTTCTTTATTAATTGTTCGCATAATGATACTAGAAAAATACAAAAAGTCACAAAATAGGATTAATTGATACATTCTTTTTGAACCGAAAATAAAATAATAATAGTTAATTTAAAATAAGTTTTTAATTGTCCTCGAATCGTTTCCATTGATGGAATCACAAAATTCATCGTAAAAAAGTTTAAAACTGTAGACTTCACTTTTCAATGTATAGAATACATTATTTTTGAATTTGTTAGGAAAAACACATTATTATTAAACGCAAATATAATAATATGTAGGCCCTTTAGAATAGGTCATAACCTAGATCTCAGACAAATATGTATCGTCTCACCAAGTTTTAGTATTATAAATACCTAAGTATATAGTATAACCAAAAACTATATATTAAATTAATTTAATATATTAGCAATTTTACTTATAATAATAATAATGATTTTAAATAATTTATCTCTAATCATAAATACAGTATATTTTAGTGTCTATATAAGTATCTTTAAGAACATTTTTAATGTATCAATTGGGTCTTGAGCTATTCTTGCCTATATAGATGTAGGTTGTACCTATATTATATTGATGTACTTAATTTACACTTCACCAGTAGTTCTCAACATTTTAGTATCCCAGTACACATCTACATATTGAAAATATTTACGTATAACTCAGACGAAAGTTGAAATAAAATAATTAGTACATTCTATGATTTACTCGATCCACACCGCGTCGTCGTTGTAATATACATATAATAATACAACCGGACAAGTAAATATCGTATGCATATTTATTAACTTAATTTCTTAATACATAGGTATACCTAATGTTTAATACTAATAAATAGTAATAATAATGATGGTTTTTCTCTAACTTGCATACCATTAATCGAAAAAGCCGATACAATGTCAGTTGTTGGTACAATGGCATTGCCGCTTTACCCAGTGGTGGAATGAACTTTTTATTTTATGAAGCCAATAGAGATGCTAGAAGTGACCACCACTACCTACATTTTATTAGGTATAAAAAACTGTATGTAATAATATGTCATATTTTATATAGCCGAGAGGTAGGTAGAACCACCCAATTGGTCGTGAGGCAATGGCCTCATGAAATATCCAACCACACCACTGTCTGTACAGTTGCGTATTGACTCCGGACGATTTTATTAGATTTTTAAATATGATATATATTATAATAAACTTAAATATTATAATATTATAACAATTTAATAACAAAAAAAAACGTATATACATTATACATATGCCCCACAACATTATAATAGTACACAAGTTGGTAGATAGTATTTAAGTAATGTAATTTTTTATTTTTAAATTTTTTAAATCTTTAAATTATGTTTGAATAAATGTATTATTATCTATCCCTTAAATAAAATATTATTTATCTCTTATTATTGGTAGACAAAATTACTTGAACATTCGGCAGGACCCACTACTACGGCTCCATTTATTTATAAGTAGGTATTGCTCGTTTGTAGTTAGGTACTCAATATTCTACAGCTATATATTATACAATTTATGCTGCGGTCATTAATTTTCCGTGTAGAGTTAAGCAAATAAAATGTTTGTTTTATTCTATTGTTGTTAAGCCACGTACACTTTGACAATATTAAATTTATTGCGATTAATATAATTTTTGATTACGATAATTAACCACCAACAATTTATGGTTTAGGCTGCAAATCAATGTTGTATATTTTTTTTAAATAGTGGTCCACTGAGTAACAGCCACCCCCCTTTGTTTTAGCTGTGAAGTTTATCAATCGTGCTATCCGCATGATCATAAGACTTACTGAATAAAACAAGGGCATTCAGCTTTTTTATGGAAATTGCGATCCTGTATACTATGCGTATTCGCGTCTTTGTATTTTTCCGGTAGTTTTACGGTATTGCTGCAGTGCACGATCACTATAATATTATTATACACGTGGTACCTATATATAGGGATGGATTGACGTATATATAGAAGCCGTATAGAACGATAGTAGTACTTTTTTATGGGCTATTATTATTATATGCCAAATGAATCCGGGCGTCTGCGAGTACCGCGTTCACTAGCCTCATCCGATTGGTATGGATTCCGAACAGCCCGTATACAGGCAAAATATATCATCGGATGTGTATACATAACACAGTACATACAGAGCGATAAATACTATACTATCTTATAATTTACACTGGGTAATTTATTTAACTGTAAACAATCGTTATCTAGAAAAGTATAAATGTTTAAAATAATGGTAGGAATAATAGGTTATAAAATTATATACATTACTTGAATTCATTATGAAAACAAATTTTTTACTATCTTCAATCATTATCAGGGTTTTTAAGTTTTTGATAACGGTTTTTTAAAATATATGTATTTTCATTATTTTTTATCGATCAGAAAAATATTTTGCTTAGGAAATATAATTAAAAAATATAAACAACATAAAATATAATAAAACTTGTTTTATTTCAAAAATATTATTTTGTACTTTGTAATTATGTAAGAATGTATTTTTTTTAAACGTTAATACTTTTCGCTAACTAGTGTATTATTAAAATGTCACAATAGGCAGGGACACCGGGTTTATCTTCTATAGACTATAACCGGCTGTAAACGAGTTAGTGAGTCTCAAAAAAGGAATTGTGTCGCTCGATGTTTTTCAACTAAACCGAGTTGTGTGTTCTGACAAAAAAAAGTATTCCAATAATTAAAATCAAGAAATGTGTCCAATAAAATATTATAATATATATCATAGGTATATTATATTAGTATATTATACACGAATGAATGCTGTATAGTAAGGTATATTTAAATATTTATAATAATTGATATAAATTAAAAGTTAAACAAATAATTACATATTGGGCAAAAATGTGTATGAAACTATTTAAAAAAAACAACTTTTCTTCAAGTAAATAACTATATATTTGAGGAAATAGTAATATTAGTAAATTAGTTATTCAATTTGAAAGATATTTGTACAGTTAAACTCTATAAATTTCGACCATTGGACAATTTTTTTTTTACATATTTTTAGTTACATTGAGTCAAGTAATTACTCGTATATACATTTAATAAAAACATTTTAGATCTCTAATAATGCGTGTAATAGTGTTCCGAAATCATATTTCAAAAATATTAAATGTATTCCATGCACATGTTATGTTGTGCAAACAACAATGACGCCCCCGATAAATTGGTTTTTCGAGGTGGTATGCTGCAGTTATACAACACAATCCATTATTTTCTTACAGAAATAAATAAATAATATATCATATTCGTCGACCACGAAAATGTAGACATATAAGTACGTATGTTATATTATATAGGTCGGAGGAAGTAGGTACATATTATTATATACCTATATGCTATAATGGCTGTTGTATTTTATATATGACCCTACCTACGCGCAGTGCACTATATATATATAAAATACATTATTAGATTAATGAACGAAAAGCGCACTGGTCCAAATAAACGGAGGTGGCAGGATCCGCTGCAGCATATGATGACCGGTGGTCGCGCTGCTCGGCTGTGGATCATCATCAGCAAAGTGCTCTCTCTCTCCTGCCGTCGGAGGGTCGTCTCATCTGACGACTCACAATCAATAATAATAATATATCGCTGATACGCGCGCGAGAGACGGATTCTCGCCGCCGCACCATCGTCTGCAAAAAGCGACGACAAACTCCGTCGCCGTCGGTGACAGATGGATTACCCACAGCCGGCCAAAGCTGGCCTTGCTTATAATTTATCTCGAGAAGCGAAAGTGCCGCGCAATTTAGTATTATGTTTGTCTATATGATAAGCCCGCGAATACCTATAATACCAGATAATGGGTATACTGGGTGCAGAGTTTCATTTTATTGACCGAACACAATGTGTATCGTAAAGTTATAATAGCGTGCTACCTCCTGTATTATTATTAGGGCTCGGATTTAAATACTATAAAAACCTTCAAAAAATGCTCTATAAAATGGCTAACATTTATTTTGCCTTTAAAAATTAACATATAAAATTATTTTTATAATATACTTCAAATAATTTAGTAAACATTAATTTTTAAAAAAAACCAAAATTTGATTAGTTGATGCCGCAACGTTGACAATTTCTATAGAAAACCCAAAAAAACCCTACCTATTAAAATAAACATCAAGAAAAACAATTTAATAAATTATCTTTTGATAATATTATAAATTAGTTCAACTTAAAGGAGTAAGTCGTTTAATGTACAAGTATGCATCAAAACCACGATTAAAGATATAGCATAACTGCACAACGAATCTAGAAAAGTGTCTACCGAAATGAATCTCCATAATCAGTATTAAACAACTGGAGATTTCCGCACTAGCGCTTATTTTTTTTATTGACTATAAATGCAATTACCTTTCAAATGTAAATTGTAGTTGCAAAATAATCACTATGACACATAAGCGCTAGTGCTTGAATCTCCAGCTGATTAATTTGACTTTAATACTGATTATAAAGATTCATGTCAGTAAACACTTTTCATGTATGGGAATCACGGGTCGATGGGCAACCATACTATGTATATCCGTGATTAAGACAAAATGTCCGAAAATGTCCAAAAATGCTCGAAAAATTAAAAAACACCCAAATATGCAAAAAAATGCAAAATAAAAGTTTTACCGTTGAAGTACCTAAATGTTCATAAATCCAATAATTTACTTGGAAAGCAGTATCTAAGATCACCCAAAAAAGATGCACTTTGAGTTGAAATCCGGGCCCCATAATTATTATTATAATATATTAATATGCTTATATTATAAAGGTATAAAACATTTTCTAACCACATTTTTCTTTGAAATATGAAGAGGTTCTATGTAGCTGTTATGTAGCTCCAGTATAAATAGAATTAACTTTCAATCAGTGAAAAAAATATTGAGGGATGAAATATTTTATCTAGAAAAGGTTTTGTATTAAAAATTACTTGTGCATTGGTTTACGTCGATAAAAATATTTTTAAATAATATATTAATATGTTATAATATTATAATATTAATATGTTATAATTTAATGTTAGGAAATCTCTCGTTTATCATTTTCACCATATTTTTTCACTAAAAGGTCAGGTGGTTTTAGAAATGACGTAATATGGTTGGAAAATAATATGGAAGCTATGATTATTTAAACAATTATTCTCGTAATTTAATTAATTTATAAACATTATTGCGTTAGTAAAAATTGTCATATTACTATCTTTTTATTATAAAATAATCAACACAATGTGAACGATATTATAATAATATGATATAACTTAAATATAATACAAAACTGCCCAATCACCAATAAAACCTGAAAATAACTTCAAGAGATTTCGGTTGTATAGTCGTCGTCGATAACAAGTCTCTTTTATTATTTTTGCGGTGATTATAAATTGCTAATAATCGCAGTTTTCTATATTAATGAACAATATATTTTATATATATTTATTCTATTTAAATTCAAAATTAGGTTTAATGCCAAGAAATGCGGGTTAATATGATGACAGGTTTCTAAATCTGGATCATATTTTAAAATATTAAGATTTTTTATGCCATCTATAAGGAATAGCCTACGATGATGTAGAATTATTTTATTTAAACGAGAACCAACCTTTATTACTGTACATTTTTTCATCAAATAATTATTTAAAAAAAATGTTAATGCATCAAAATTAAACGAGTAAATATTAAGTATTTAAATTTTATATTCTAAGGATAATAGTACTAAGGAAAATAATGGTTGAAATAAGAAAATCGTTGTATGAACATTTGTTACTGGTGATTATCCAATATCTAGCTTCCGAAGCTCGTAAAAAATTAATTGACTTTGTGGTAAGCAAAATGTTTTTTTTTTGTTAAATATAGGAAAACTTAAGGGAGATCTTGTGTTAAATTTTTAAGGCTTAGTTATAAATAGAAACATTTTTATAAATTTTTAACTAAAAATAATTTCCCGGTTTTTATGATTTAATGAATTTTGTCAACATTTTAACATCAGACGGTCATAAAAAATACTATGGATTTAGGTATGCTTAATTTTTTTTGAAGTTCCACTAACATCAACTTATGAGGAACGCTGTATTACATTTTAAGTTTTTTTACCGACCTAAACATTTTATATCGACAATAGTTAAAATAAACCTAAAAAATTCGAAATTTTCTTATGCCTATAAATAGCGCAATACAAGTTACTATATTTAAACAATATTATGGGATGGATAAATTATAAGTTGCGAATGTGAAAATTTAGTGAAAATTTCATTTATAAGCAGATATTTTTTTAGAGCTACAAAAAAAATCAAAATCGATTTTTTGAAAACTGGTTTTGCGTAAAAATCTCAGTTTTTCCATAATTTTTTGTTTATTTTTCCAGATGTTTTTGAAAACAATTGGGAATTTTTTACTTTTGACCCCTCAAAGTACCAACTAGATTCATTTTTCTACCAGAAACGATGCAGTTGAAGTAAATTGAAACATTTTTACTATCATAAAAAAAAAACACATCATTGCAAAATCAATACATTCATTGCTCTCCTCAGAAAACCCGCAGTTGCTATGAGGGTACGCTTTCATTACAAAATTCTTGTGACTACGGTTTTTACTTTTTAATATTAAATGCTCACCATATCATATTTTATTTCTCACGGGATTTCCAAAAAAAAAAAAAATGCGAAGAACATTGTTCAGGGGGTTACTTGGCACGTATATTATTATTATTGTACAGTCGGAGGAAATGTAAAAACAACAACGATTGTCGATAATCACATTTTCGGAGAGAAACGTATTTGTTTTGTGTTTATTATTTTTTATAATAATATGGTTGCCGGGCAAATACAACAAAAAACACGTTCAACGGCGGCAAAATTCAGCCGTTTGTCGCCATTGTTTGAACGTTTCAAGTTTTTCATTTTTCATATTGTTGTACTCCTCGGGCACAATTTTAAATTATATTTTACTCGTGGACGATATCAGTGTAAGTACCTAAAGATACCTAAGATCAGTGAGCTTTCTTCGAATGCATTTTTTGAGTCGTACTTCGTATGGTGTATTTCCAACTAACTTTTCTGTAAGGAAAATGCCAAGAAATATCAAAAAAATTACTTCTACGAAAAACCAAGAGATTTCAAACTACCATAGTGATTAATGCCGCTAAAGCTCAACTTTTGGAGCTCTTTTACTTTATCGGTACGTGGAAAAGGTCAACATTAAGTAAATAAAATATGTAATTATAAAATGACTGGTAAACCCAATGCATCAATTCCCGCGAGGTTCGCCTGTTAATTTAATTTCTAAGAACTAACGAGAATTCGATGAAGAACCTCATGAGTGGAAAATACAGTATTATGATGTGTCCGTCGCTACAACCGACCATGAAAAACCAATAGGGTCCACAATTAATTAATTGTGTATATTTTAATTTTAATTCATCCTACATAAGTTATAGCTATTATGTTTCATACAAATGGCGTTATAGATACCATTAAAAATAAATATAATGAACTGTACACAATGTACCTGTATTATATTATTGTTGGCTATCTTGATGTAGGCGCTCTACAAATATATTTAGATTTTAGACAATATATTCTGTTAGTAAGTGGGATGATGTAAAATTTTAATAAATAAGTAATATATTATAGGTATTACAAATTATTATGTATTACCAAAGCACCTGCAATCAATATGAAAATTATGTTCATATAAAAATAAATTAAGCAATAATAAATAATAATACTTTGTTAGTAAATGGTGATGACAATAAAATTGAACGAACTGCATGATAGCAAAAACAAAATTATTTTATTGAATTTAAATAAATATTTGTAAATATTATGAATTACTTTATTTTCTTGGACCTATTGCTGTCGGCATTCCCTTTAATTCAGCGGATACAGGAACGAAGAAAGGTGTCACTGACCACCCCAAATTCCTTACACCCAATAAAAAATATCGTCATGACTTTTTTCAGTTTTCTTTTCTATTTCATGGTTTTCATCTGCAATACTAGATGAAAACAGATTCATATTCCAATGGATTTCTAAACGCCCGTTTATCGTAATCGTCTTATCTACTACCTACGTTACTAACCTATAGGTACTCGACAATTTTCAGAATAAAGTTTCGCATGTTATTTATAGAACATTTTATTACATATTTTCCATATTCCAGATTTGATGAGTGGTGACTGACACTGCATATACCTAACAAAATTATCGTAGTAAGTACCTACTTTCATATCTAATATATTGTAAGCAGCAAGTTTTTTCATCCATATATAACATATTTGAAGTGCAGATCTGTAGCTTTAAGTAATCTACATTATATAAGGAACATATTATGGGAAAAAATGTCATAAATCGTTTTGCTGCCTCACAAAGAAATTGAGCACTGAATCCACTATTGGCTAAGCTCTGTACGCGAATAAAATTTAAACGCGCGACCAAGAAGCCTAATAAAATAAGGTTCTGCGATATAATAATAATAATAACAATCTATACATATATAATATAACTCGTATAACTCATATCATTATTGTATGCTTATACGACTTACGTTTGCGTAACAAGATAAATCGTGACAAATTAAATGTTGCACTTTCAATTAATATAATATTAAATATAGGTACAATGTGTAAATCGAAATTATGTTGTAGACCGATACTATCTCGGAGGTACGTTCTACCCCCCCTCCCCCCAACATCACCCTCGTAGGTATATTGACATAGCTGCACAAATGTAGGCAGTAAATACGAAACGCGAATAAAAAAAATAATATTTGGATCGGGACACTGACCACCAAATACCCGACAATATTCGCCGTCGTCTGCATGGTCAGTGGCCTATCATATGTTAAAGCTCGACACAAATTGTATGACAAAAACTTTCTCCAGTATAGCACGAGGCACCGTCGTTGTATTATTTGTTCCCGACAGTCGACTTTCTAAGAGTTTTGCATATATGTATTCGGTAAAAATGTTAGTGAATATTAAAATTGTAATTATTATTATCATGGACATATTATTATAGATACTGACGTCTGACACACATATACATACTGAATAATGTTATATCTTGTCAAGTAGAAATATAGAAATATCATAATAGGGTCACTGATCGTTGATGAGATTTGATTTTGTTGGAAGAAAAAAATATTGTCCGCATCATTAATGTTGACACTATAATGTTATTAGAGGTCAGTATATGGTACCTAATAGCTATTAGCTAGTACCTAATAATGTAGTTAAATAGGAAGCTATATAATATAATATTACTACAGTTATTTCAAAAAATGTGATTAGAAATATATTTTCTTGGCTTTTAAGTGCACAATCAATTCATGTCGATTTTCTTGGATTAGGTACCTCACCAATTAAAAAAAACTCATATTAATAAACATTCAAACTAGAACAGAACAAATAATAATAATTAATAAGGTATAGTGTGCATTGTGTTGATTTTGTTATTGAGTAGCGAAACTCAATAATAAAACACCAAAGTAATCATTATAAATATATTTTAAAAAAAATGTAGGTATATCAAAATATAATATGCGCATATGTAGGTAGGTACTCATTTCCTCGGTTGGTACGGAAATGATATTAAGCACACTGCGCTGAACAATTTCGTAATTAAAAATGAAATACTTAATGACATAAATTATGCTGCTATATCCATCTACATTTTTTTTAAATATCATAATATTGACATATCGCACAAATACCTACTTGCGGTTTTCCTTTATTAGTTTTTCATTTCATCAACTATAAATACGGTAGGTAGTATCGTAACAAGGTTCTTATTTGATTATAATTTATAAATTGTAATTATGTATCATTACATTTTGATATAACCTACATAGCAAGTGTCCTATGGGACTATGATCTCGACGTGACGTTTCATTTTACAGTATTCATCACCGTCAAATAGACTAATCAATTTACCACCCGTGGGGATATTTTCCTAGTGGACCCGTACCCTTCGATGGTCCCTTAACATTTATTACCTGCCTGCTACCCGTTACAACTACGGTAGCGCATATGTTTTAATTAATTAATATTTATACCAATGTCTTAAATCTACATTGTAATATTGCCTTTTTGGGTAGTTCAATATTGGATTATGAATATCTCGGAATCCGTGTGTCTTGGCGGTTCAGGGTTTTGGCTACTCCCCCACTCAATTAGCTTAAAACCAGAATTGATTTAGATTTTAGACAATGAGTTTTACTCCTAGGCACACAAAATGTTTGCCAAACTCATTGTAAAGCGAGAGGACCAAATACCGACGCCAAAATTACAATACGGACAATTTTCAAAAAAAAATTGTTTGGTAGTTCACTTTTGGATTTCGGATTTGAAACATCTTGGAATGTAAGTGTAAATAGAAGTGAAATATAATTGGAATATAATTGGAATTGAGTTACACTGGTCCTGTACCCAATCCACCGCAATCTGGTTGCAAAAACGAAAATCGTTTTGATGAAGGATTTAATAAAATATGGATATGAGGCGGAGTCCCGGCTGAATGAAATCTAGTAGAAATTCATGAGAGTAAAATTATAGATTTAACTATGTTTAAAAATAGATATGTATTATGTATAGTTTATAAACATATAGTATAGTATATTACTGGTATCAAAACTATACCTAGTAAATAAGTATAGTACTTTTAAAAGTATTTATAAAAATGAAATAATATTATAAAAATAAAATTTTACATGAATAGAAATTTCCAGAACATATATTACATCAACTAGCTTGACGTGTATTATGCTTGTTCAAACATGTTAGTCCGTAAACATTTTTGTAGTAGTTACATTATAAGAAACGAAAAATACATGAATCTGTTATCTTCACAAAGTTTCTTTATATAATTTATATATATTTTATTTTAAAAAAATTGGTTTAATATGATTATTTATTTTTTCATGAGATAATGCGTACAATTTCATTTTTCGTAGTTTTATGTAGACCTTACGTTTAATTGTGTTTGCATCGTCTCAATCACAAATCACAATATTATAATTATATTAGGTACACAAATATATGACTCGTTGATTGCCAGTCTTTAAGGATCAATCTATTTAGGTACTCCTAACATGGACGTCGACACGTCGTCAAATAACTTACATTTTTCGTTTACTATCATATACTATATATCAGAGATCACGATCGACTAGTCGATCTTTAGAGGAATATTGGTCTATCTTATAAAAAATTATTATACCAATATCTATTTATCACGTGACTTATCTTAAAGTATAAGACTTACACACACTTTAACATTTTATATAGAGAGTAAAGAATTTATAAGCGAAGAAAAACATATAATTATAAGAGGATAAATAATGAAAGAAGAATATTATTACCTTTACAATTTATTATTATGCAGCATGTAGGTAATAATATAAATAGTATACCTAAACAAATAGTGGTAGTTTACCAAATACTTAAAATGTTTAATGTGGTTCATTTGTTGGAAAAGGTTTGCGACCCCTGCCATAGATTGTTTATAACGGGTAAAAAAAAAATAAAACCTATATTCCCCTGTCGTATACTTCTCCGTACAAAATAAGGAATATTCAACTAATATTGAATAATAATACTATATTTAATATCTAGATTGCAATTACATGGGGTTTTAATACTTTTTTACTTTTTTTTTCAATACTTAATTAAATTAAAACAATAACATTTTATATCACTTTTAATTAGACCTTTAATAATAATTACGTACAAAGCTACATTTTAACTGCAGCCAATTTAATCAGATTATGAGTACGTTAAAAATCAAACACTGATAACATCTGTGATTTCAGTGTTACCACAATTTATATTTATTTCTACTTTGGACATGATAAATAATATATAACTAATGGTGAAACACTGAAACAACAAACGATAATGATAAAATACGATGTATAATATTATATACAATTTATATTAAACATACTATTTCGATTGTTAACATTTCAAAATGTAGATGACTGTAAACGATTAAGTTTCACTACGGATTTGAAAATATAGAGATTGTAATAATATTATGTGTAATATATATTATAAGAGCGTTTATAAAATCAAAAAAGCTTTATAAAAATGTTGTACTTTGCAACAACAGTTAGTAAATTAAATAAAACAATCAAATCAAAATTGCCGCAAAACAAAATTATTTCCTAAATAATTTAACATATTATATAAATAAATAAATGAAATATATATGAAAACTGTACATAAATTGTATTATGTGTATCTATATATTATTATCGAGCACAGCAAGTTACGAATAATACAACATCGCAAAAATAGTAATGTAGTTAAGTTTGAAAATGTAAAACCAACGAAAACAATAACGGTGAAATATAATATATTTTTACTCGATAAACCTAACTTGCTTATTGTATATACCTACATAATGCATGACAATTGAGAAACGTTTTACAAGCTTCATTCTATATAGTTATGGAATCGTATACGTAAATAAAATTACACATGAGGGATCAGAGTATCAGATAAGACATTGTAGGTAACTGAATCAAAACTTTTTTGTTTATATGACTGCAGGCATTGTTATATTATGTTAGGTAAAATCCGATCTGGATTAGTTATCGTGTTGTATTTCGTCATATTTCCGGCATGTTTAAAATTGTATATTTTTTTCTGCATATATTAATAAATCAGACACAGTATTAGTTTTTTTGTTTTTATTTAAGACTAATATACCTCAAATTTATGAACCAATTAAAAATATCTTTATAGGAGGATACCCAGAAAGCCAGAACTGATCTATACTTAAAACGGTTATTAATTTTCAATTTATTATATAAAATTACGTCAATAACTATAAGCGGTATAAGTATATATATAAATAAACGATACATTTATTAACCATGTTAAAGAATTATTATATGAAAATAAATTAAATTACACAGTCATCGCACAGATAAACACATAAAAATTTAAAAAAAAAAATCAATTAATTGTTACAGGACAAAGTAAACAACTAATAAATTCAACTTTAATGAGTTACAAATCGAACAAAGGATTTTTGTATACATAAGAAAAAAACGAAAACTCAAGCTCTGTGAAATTTTTGCTTCTGGGCATTATACCTATATAATAAATAAGTAATGTTTCCAAACAATTTTTCGATAGTTTTTAGCCGTAAGTTGTACTCAAGTAATAAACTTGTACATAGGCTTGGTCAAATGGTGCAGCAACACACCCTCCGGACCTGACCGATTAGATACATATATAGTATTTTAAATTGACATGTTATAAAAAAAGTGATTTCATAATATAATGGCTATTTTTGACACTTGGTCAAACACAAATCAGCTAATTTTACCTTCTTTAACCGTGGTTTTTATATATTTTTCATAAAAACTTTAAAATTATTTTCACTATTGAAAACAGAATAATTTTAAGAAAAGGTGGAGTGAAATGGTAAAAGGCAGGTTCATCTAAACTTTAATAGGTAGCAAATAAAATATTCATTTTTCAATAACAACAATTTTATAAAATCATTCTATTATCGATTTTAATAATAAAATTATGTTATGACTTGTTAAAAAAAAATAAAAACCTATTTAGAAAATGTGTATAACCAGCCAGTTGAAAGGTTCATCATAGTTGTATTAAATTTTCATTCACCTTCAAAAATGTTTTAATTTCTGTCAGTATAAAACGATTGGTCCATAGGTACGCGTAAATTGCGGCCTCAGAATACAGATACTGTGCATACGAATATATATTATCATAAATAATATTTTGTTTATTGGATGTATAACATGTATAGTATATACAGGAATCATAGGTACATACATAACATTTAATGCTCTCGCTTGGCATTTCACGTGCGAATGGAGTGAAACAAAAGTTTATGATATTTTTACTTTTTGACTGGAAATGAAAGATTAAGTGAAAAGTTTATGCAGCCGACAGCTGTTGGAAATTTTTCAGTTGGTCGTGAAACAAAATAATACGTATTACCTATATATATTATATCATAGAGTTTTATTATTACCTATTATTATTATTTTTTATTGTTATTATTTAATAAAACCTGTACTTACGTGTTCGGGCACGTGAGTGACAAAGTTTTATGTTGAGTACTTAACGTACATTCTGATGCAAGATGTTTATCCAAGTGGACTGCAGTAAAGCGTTTTACGTGCGTCTGAAGAGGAATGGAATTGTCACTGATGGATATTCCTGGCAAGTTTCCTGCGCAGTGTATACAACAGATTCTCTAAAGATTTTTTTTTCATTTTTGAATACAGTGGACATAAATTGAAGGATAAATAAAAACTCTAGTAAGGATTGTAATAGCAATTGTATCATAGCAGTTAAATGCAGAAAAGAAAAGCTGCACCCTGTATCAGATTATAACAATAAATTCAAAAATAGATCATCGTTAAAAAAATGCTCTATTATCAAAATGTCGAACAATAAATAATCTAAGATAATGATTGATACCTTGCAATAAAAAAAATAGAAATCCTCCTGTATGTATTACTTATATATAAATTTTACAAATTAAAAATATTCAATTTAAACAAGGACATAGATATTGTTGGTACATCATACATTTTAAATATATTTGATGAAACGTGTTATAATTTTTTTTTAATATAATTTATAGGTACCTAATGATATAAAATATTTTATGCAATACCTAATTAATAAAACATAAAATGCAAACCTATAGAAGTATTTTTAACATGGTAAACAAAATATAAAATGCACATATTGGATTATGGCGATTAAGTGAATCATAATGGAATTAGTTATTACAATTAAAATCCTCCGCAGAGAACGGATTTGAGTAATATAATACCTATATAAAAATTACAAAAGCGCGTGTATTATTGTATATAAAAACGACAAGTGTCAACTCAAGATATCCACTTTGAACGAAATCAAACCTTGATTTAGTAAAACACACTGTAATCAATAAATTGTGATTTTAGGCAAAGATTTGCGGGGGAGGTTTACATGGCTTAGCCCCGTTAAACAATTCTAAAGCCTACATATTATGTAAAAAAAAATTGAAGTTTTCTCTTCCATTGAAGTGCAAGCATCATTAAAATAAATAAATAAATGGAAACCTCTCTACATAATATGTGAACCTTTCGGTCTATGAACAATTCCGTTTATATACAGCGGACGATTTTTTTTAATTTTCCCGCGGAAATGTATGAAAAGTAGTATAAAACAGGGATCGGGGACAAAACGCCTCTCGATAGCAGACGCTCTTATAACAACAACGAACACGAGCACTGTCTATATGAATTTGACCCAATTTACCTCACAATATTTATGCTAAAGCAAAATAATATGCTCACAGACCACAGCTTGTGCATTATAATATATTCATGCATATTAGATTTAACAAATATTACCTACTTATTACACGGGACGCTAATAATTTATAGTATTGGAGGTCATTTTAATATCCATGATTATCTAATTATACCACTACTGTTATGTATTTTTAAATTTGTAATGAATTATTTAAAAGGTGATTAAAATGAAACTTGTATATCTAAAAATTTAACACTTGCATGAATGACCTCTGAAGGTAACTATATATGAGCGCACATTTTTTTTTTTATTAGCTTTCAACCAAAAGTTATAATAGCTCAACAATTAATTGAACGTCTTGCATGTAACAGAAAAACGCACTTTTTATCTTCTATAATATTGACGAGCTTTCATTGTTCACAATTATATTTTATACACAAGGTTATAGAATATTATAATGTTTAAACAATAGACACGAAATTTAATGATTTTTGTTATATATAAGTTTTTATTAAAGACATATTGTTTATCGAGTTGCTTTTATGACCTATACTTATAATAGTATAAAACAATTTTGTATCGATGATAAAATTAGAATTTCATATATAACCTCAATAATTTATTTTATTTATCTTATTACTTTTTTTCCTCAACTGTTCTATCGTATACATACCTACTACATTATTAAATATACAAATATCATCTAAAACATAGTATGGAATTTATTTATATAATATAAAACTTAAAAATAAAAATATTAATTGGTAATTATGGTGTATTTGAGTATAATATGCTATATTGTATACAATATCTAGATTCATGAATGACAATTTAATACCTATTATTAGCATTTTAAATTAAATTCAAACAAACAATTATTATTGTGAATATGATATAAAGTGAATGGTTTCATTATGCATCATTGAATATTTTATATAGTGACACGATATATATACTTGAGGTATATGGACGATTTATATGGTTTATATCATGATAAGTGAATACCCAAATCATAGTATCGCAAGGGTGAAGGGTATATAATTTAATTTGAGATCTTTCGATTCTAAATAAAATAGAATAATAACTATAATATAAAGCATTTTCATAATTTTTGATTAAAGTAGTCCTTTTATGTTTGAATGATTTCTGTGCTATCTTATAATTACACTTCTATATTTAAGATAGCTGACAGGCGCAGCGTGTGAAATTATAAAAACTATACCTACGAGCCGTGATAACAATTTTGATTCATATACGATTATAAGTAGATATCACGATGTTAGGGAGATACGAAATGTCATGGAATTCCACACCTCGTACAAATAAACTACCTACACATTATTGTTGGATTAGGTTGTATAACAAAAACACATAATATACAATATTTATACATTTATATAAGTACTGGAATTAAGGGTTAAAGCCAAAGCGTATAATTTGTGTAATAGATATAATTAAGTATACAAAAATATAGATTGGGGATGTACCTACGTCCTACGTCCTACACAATATATATCCAGTATATTATATTATACATTATGTCCATATAATAATGGGCATCAAATTTAAATTTATACAAACGATTCGCAATGTCCGGCCAAATATTGTATAATGCGTTTTGTATTCGATCGACATAACTGAATTTCAAGAATTTGACCTATCTCCCCGCATGCACAAATGCACAATACATATATAATTCAATATTTACAATAATTTGCTGCTGTATATATTATTATATTATATCCTCACAGAACGCGTATTTCGAAACTATTCAGACATTCAATATATTAATATAATATAATATACATATTATATTCTACACTGAAATATAATAATATCGTCAATAAATTAATGTTTTCATCCAGAGCTCATTGCGCGCATTCGAGTTGTCCTCGTTGAATTTGCGTTTTGTATTGTTGCTTTTATTATTTTACTGTCACGATTTTCATATTAAATACTATATAAATTTAACTGATGAAACTAGATAGGTACATATGAAACCGAGATCTAAAACCTCTATATTATATATATTATACGAGTTGTATATTTAACTTGCACAAACAAAATCAATGATCAAAGAACTCAGGAAAAAAATATTTTTATTATTATTTGATAAAAGACATTATTTCAAAAAAGGATAATAGTGCAGAATAAATATTATATAGTCTATTTTTTCAGGTCACTAGAATTTCCTATTAAAAAAAGTAAACAAATTGAAATTAATTCGAATGTTTCGTGAATAACTCGTCCAATTTTATTGAAACTGATATTCTTTTCAGCGCTTAATACAATTGAAGGATTTCCCGACTGCGCGTCATGTTGTGCAGCTCAACAGCTAAAAATAACTACTTTTATAAAATATTTAAATATTTAAATAAGTACTCATAATTAAATACATTTTACGTTCAATTCAGGGTCAGCACTATACATTTTTTAATCGGGTAAGCCGTGGAGGGGTGTGTAATTATCACAATTTTCCGACTAATAATTAAAAAATTGCAGTCTATGTTTTTAACACACTCATTGCATTTACCATCACTTTGATTTAATGTTTACTCTAGCTAACAATTTTTTTCGTTCCGTTAAAACTAATAGTTTTATCGTTCTGCTAATATCCAATGAAATTACTCGACTACACAAAGGTATCATAATATAAGTGGATAGTATACCCCTTTCGCACCAAGCCTGGCCCTATGTGATATAATTAACAATAGTTTTTATCTAATAATAATATCATTTTAGTGTTTATATTATTATATTTTACTTATATTGTATACTTTTATTTTTTGTTTTTTTTATTCGTTGATTTCTTGAACTTTGAGTAACCCAAGTTCGACTTGTTAATGAATACTTATTATAGGCTTATATATCATATATTAAATGTATCTACTTATACCAAACTCAATAATATAATGTCCATTGTATAGTATATCGTATATGAATTCCATAGTCTGTAATATAATATAATATAATATGTAAAAGTTAAAAAGTATTCAGACTGCACAATTTTTATTTTATTACTTTCATTAATCATTTAAAACATAATTATGAGAAATGTTTAACATAAATTTTCGATCGATTAATTACAGATTTTACCCAGTGCAATTTGGATATTATTCAAATTATTCTCGTTTTACGACAATGTGTTTTGTTAATCTAAAATTCAAATTCGTGAAATTACGATACGATTATGTTCCGATTTATGTGCATAATATTTATTTTATTTTTGAAGCTTGATGATTTTTTTCATGCACATCGATAAGCAATACAATTGAAATGGAAATTGATTTTCAAAAATAGTTACATAAATATATTATAAATATCAAATATATTTGCAATATCAAAATTAAAATGATAAGAATATTAAATTATCCTTCAAATTATTATGAATGGAGTTTCAATCAAAATATATATGAAAAAAAAACATTTTTTTATCAATATCAATTTTACTGTTTCAAAATTGCATAACATTATATCAATAAACATATACGGCACTCAGTGCTATTAGATTAACAGTTAACAAGCCATGTTTTTATTATTAAATGGATACGGTAGACATGTATTATCTTGCTTAACACACATATAATTAATACGCAATGATTAATTTCAAAAATAATATTTGGGCTATTAAGAAAGTTACTATTTACTTGATTTTTTATCAAAGGAGAATTATTATTAATACTCGCGTTGTTTTAGTTAAATCAAAACACCAAAAAAAAGGGGAATCAAGTGGATATCACTCTGCTGCACAGTAGATTACAAGTAGATCACTGTATAATGGATGGTATTAAATTTGAATTCAATGATATAATATCATTGTATACGAAAAACGATTCTGAGCGGAGACGGTATGTCAGTCTAGGATATTTTAAATTATATTGACATTGTTATTTTACGGTAGCTGCTAAGTTGAATTAATATTATTCATATTATTTAAATATCAACCTAAAATTATCAGTGATGTTAGAAAATTATTATAATATATACTTTTACTCGTTAAAATTGATTTTAATATGTAATTCCATCCAAATATGAACTTAAAATGTCTGTAAAAAATAACTGTGTTTATATATTTTTTGTTTACAGTTATGTACTATTTATTAGAATCTCTATTTAAAATGTTCAATCCTTGGTTATAAAAACTGACCATTTTATAATTGTTTAATTACAATGATTGATAATTTTCGAGGTTTTTATGAATTTTGTCAAAATTCGAACTTTAAATGCTTATAAAAAAAATGTGTGCCTATGTATATTTAATATTTTTCAATTGCTATTGTAACAATACATCAGGAGCCTTGTATTAAATTTTCATTATTTTTGGCCCGACAAGTAAAAATTTATTGGTATTTATATAAAAAAAAACTAAATAAATTGAAAATTTAAATGATCCGTAAAACGCTCAAAAACAGTCAAAACATAATCAAAATTAGATGGTGTATAGAATTTGCTTATATAAACATTCAGTGAAATTTTCATGCATCTACAGTTATTCGTTTTTGAATTGCAACAAAATAAGAAAATCGCCGCATGAGAAATCGAATGAATATCTAATCTTGTAAAAATTTGAACTTAAAATGCTCATAAAAATTTATTTTGACTTGCTTATAAACATTTTTTTATTGATAAAATTAGGCAAACTTATGAGGAATTTTGTATTACATTTTTAAACCTTAGATTTAAAAAGAAAATTTTTTATGAATTTCTACCTCAAAATAAATTGCACATTTTCGTCGTTTTTACGTATTTTGTCAAAATTTGAACTTTGATTACCTATAAAAAAAATTGTGACTACAAATTTTTAATATTTTTCATCTGCCTTTGAAACTATATATTAGAAGCCTACTATTAAATTTTCAAGATTTCTTACCCAACAGATAAAATTTTATTGAAATTTATAGAAAAAAAATTAAAAAAATTGGAAACTGAAAATGTCCGTTAACAGCTCAAAATAAGTTAGAATATTTTGAATATGCTGTGGTGTGTAGAAAATGCTTATATAAACATTTGGTCAAAATTTCATGTCTCTACGGTCATTTCTTTTAGACTTACACCAAAAACCAAAATCGATTTTATCGAAAATCAATATTGCGTAAAAATTCCCGTTTTTTCCTTAATTTTTCATTTGTTTTTCACGGCGCTTTTGAAAACTACTGGGAAATTTTAACTTTTGACTCCTCAAAGTACCAACTAGATTCACTTTTCTATCAGAAGAGGTACTATTAAAGAAATTTGAACCATTTTTACTGTCCTAAAAGGTGACGACAGACACAAAAAAAAAATAAAAAAACACACATCATAATAAAATCAATACATTCATCGCTCCGCTCAGAATCTAAAAATAAACATAAACCGATTGTAACAAGGTTATAGCTTAAATAACTTTGTATTAATAAATGATAGGTACGTAATTATAATATGAATAATATATGTTTATCGTAACAAAATACAAAGCAGCAACAGACGATGAAATAGTTGCCATAATTGGAAAATGGCTCACTACATCATCGTCAAGAATAGAAAAAAAATAAAATAAATTATATATATTTTATATTGTGCATATTATAATCAGCTAAATATTAATAAAGACATATTAATTTTAAGAGATATTGTGAAAATTATTGTTTTTTAAATAGTAAAAATTTTCCCTTTTAATATCCTAGATATATTTCATTATATATATCTGTATGATAAATATTATTTAGATTCACATGATATAAGAATAATATTCCTAAGATAATAATAGACACCAAACTGAGAGTGTAGTAATATCCAATAGATATGTATCTAATATAAAAGTTAAGATATCCAGGGGATATTGCAATTTACTTATTAAATGAATATTTGATTTATGATATCTACATAATACAATAGTAAATATATTGCTGAAATAAAATATTTTAAATATACAATGTATAAACAATTTTGGTTCATAAGACATACATACGATATACAAGAGATATTAAAAAATTTTATAGGGAGTTAATTTATATATTTCACAGATATATATATTTTAATGGGAATATTATTTTGATATATCTACAATATTTTTATGCTATGTGGGTTATGTATATTACATTTTCTATAATTTTTAGAATGTTTGGAATGTTCCTATCCGTATATTATCCTGATACGACAATATCATGTTGGTGATACGAATTTCGTAACCTTGAAAAAATGTCTATTCTTTGATTATTTTAACACTGTAGCGATTTAATAAAATACACAATAAACCTTCTAATTTCCAATTATCGGGTTCATTGAAATCAAAATAGTAATTGAATAGTAAAATAACTTTTGTATGCCCGAAGTGTAGTCATGTGTAATGTGTATATTATTCAAACGAACTGCCAAACGCATGTATTTTTAAACAGTAGCCTATATTGGACGCTTTCACTTTACTTTTAAATTCAGATAACAAACAGACACGTTTGGATGTTTATTAAAATCGCCTTTAACCCAAGCACTGTTGTTTATGAATTTTTTTTTATAGTATCCTTGAGTATTGTCTTATAAAAGGTACTTTATTTAAAAATGCTTCTTGCCAATAGTAATTAGATTCATTTTTTATAGAACATTAAGCCGAGAAAAATGTTTGTATATATTTAATATTTCAATTGTTTTTATAGCAATTATAATTAATAAAATAATACCTTCGGTATGAATTTTATAAATGTAAGAAAAGTATTCGAGATTCACCGGCCAAACGCTCCCGTAGAAAATTAATCCACCTACATATAGATACTTAAGTACATATGTTACTGAATGTTACTGAATGCTGATGTATAAAAAATATATTGTATTAAAAGAAATAAGTGATGTAGTATAGATACTTTTTTATTTTAACGTTGTTGTATTATATAATATAATATAATGAGTTTTTCTCGTAAAATTTCGTTGGTAGGTCCCTTCCCATTTTCACTAAATTACTATTGTATAAACTACTTAAATAATTAATATTTAATCATATATAGGTATAGTGCTTAATTTTATGATTTCCTATTACAAATTATTAATTACATCTTATAACGTACCACAGTGAAAGATACATCATTGATATTATATACAATATTGTATAATTTTTTATAGGTACCTATGGTTATTATTTATTATTATACGCAAATATAATATAACTCCGGGTTATTTAAAATAAATAAGCAGATTAATAAAACAAGAATTAATCTTTTTATCTCAATTATATATAAAATGCTTAAAAAATACCCTCTCTTTATAAATATATATAATATAATATGTACATGTACCCATAACCCATATAGATAGATTATTATACTATTATATATTTCTATATATGAATACCATATATACTATCAGAATACCTACATGTATATTTATTATTTATTCACGTACTTAAATTTTGAGTGGAAGTGGGAGCCATTTATATTATACTAACGCAGCTATATAGATTTATAACATTGGTGAATGTATTTCCTATTCGGAAAACATTCTTTGGAGTTTGGACTTATAAAATGGCTTGTTGTATGTGTTGTTGCATAAGTTGTAAAATATATTTTATAGTGCTACACTATATGTATAGGAAATTGGTCGTAAATGGTGTAATTCAAAAAATATTCTTTACAAATAATCAGAATGATGTGTTGGAAAAAAATGTTTAGACATGTAAAAATGTAAGCGCCATTAACTGTATGTTAAAATAGGAATCGGTATAATAATAGACGTACCTATACTTCTGGGTAAAATAATGCATTTTTCAACAATTGTAAACGTTTATTGTTTTTTTAAATATTCATTGTAAAATATTTTAAGGTAGGTACCTATCTATAAAGACTAAACACATAGATAAATATTCAATATATTTTTGAACGTTTATGCAAATGTTTTTTTATGATCATATTTTAAAAAGTATACGTGGGGTACCTACCTATATCTATTATAAACACAATAAGGTACATAGTGAAGTAAGATAGATCCACTTAATCATTTTTTAATGTATATTTTAACTGGTTTCAATATTCAAGGTATGATATTAAATAATATAATAATATGACACTGGCTTGCACTTAGGTGAATAAAGTGTCATGACTATAATACTTCAATAGACGAATGGCAGCACATCAACCAGTCACCGTTTCCTGTCGGTGCTTTTTGTCAAAGGTAGTAATTATTTTTCAAACGTTAATTTTGTGCTTAAATAACAATTTTAATATTTTCGTTCATAATTCGTATAATTGTTAAAGTATGAAACAATACATAATTATGCAATGAGTTGAGAGCGAAAAATGACGAGTTTTTAAACTAGTATATATTTTATTAGAACAATAATAATATAAACACGTTATATTGTATTTTAATAGTTACCTTTCGACAACTGTCATGGCCAAAATAATATTATTACCTATACGTAGATAGGTATTCAAAACTCAGATTCTAAATCGTGTACATAGGAATACAGTGGGTAAAATTCGTATATATATATATGTATAGGTAGGTACGTAAGTACTTGGGTAGTAATTATTTCTGTGTGCAGTAATAGTTAAGTTTACGAAAAAAATTTTGCAAATTTTTTCTCTATAGTTTCTATATTTACAATCAATTTATAACAATATACTGACTATATAACGCAGGCATGTACCAAACCAATTTGTAATTTAACAGGCGAAAAAAAGCAAAACGTTCGTTTTTAGGAATGGAGAAAAAAAAACTTTTAAATTAGTTTTACACTCCGTGAGGGTTAGGTATATTCGCGTGTGTGTTTAAGAAAAAACAACAAACATACAAATGGGGTCTGAGTGTTTCTTCTGTAAGTGTTGAGTTTTCTCGTGGTGGGGGGAGGGGGGGTACTTGGAAAATCGGAATGAGCCAAACTACTGTTGCAATTCAAACCGTGTCCGGGCCGTACCTACGATTAGGGGGACGGGCCAGGGGATCGTTAGAACGTGTCGTAGAGTACGTATAACAATAATAATAATTAATAATAATAATAATAATACTTAATAATAATAATATAATTAAGGAGCGGATTTTAAGTCGCGACGACGACGGTGGCGAGGCGAGGCATATCTTATTAAATAGTAATATTGCTATACGGAATAACAATCACAACAATAATTACCTGTGAGTGGATAATTCAATGATATTTCGTAGCTGGTTCCACTTTAAGACGACTAGGACTCCTCGGACGGAAGAGTCTCTGTCGGTGACGACGACGTTGATCACCGCGGCGCACTCACGATTCGTCGATCGGGCACGGCGTAATCAAACGGAAAATAATAATATAATATTATCGTGATAATAGAGGTACGAACTAACAATATTAATACGAAAAATATGATATCCGTTTTTAGAGCTGCATGTGCGCGATAGTAATATTATTACGAGTCAAAGTGGACGAAACGATACCGAAAGAAGAGAAAAAACGTACTCGGCGGAGGGGAAAACGGAAGAAAAAAACAATCGCGAAGGAAATGTCGGAGACCGAAAATCGGACGAATCGCCCGCGCAAAACAACGACCGGCGTGCGAGCTCCCGGCGGCGGACGTGCTGGGCGCGTGGCTGGACGCGGCGGACTGACGACGACGACCGTGCGATGTCTTTCGTAATGTTATAATTTTCGCGTGCCGACGCCGTGCGAGAGAGAGACGCGCGCGCTAGAGACTCGTCGTCGTCGTCGTGTGCCGCCGACCGGTGTACGGCGCTGGCGGCGCGGCGGCGGCGATATTATAAACGATGCGCGTCGCCGAACCGGCTACGGCGGCGCCGACTTCGGGTTTGTTTTACAGCAGCTCGGGCCGCGGAGACACGCGCGTCCGTCAAATCGACGGTGACGACGACGACCGCGTCTATTTCGCATCTCCGAATGTATATTAATATTGTTAAAACTGTTAAAATTAATATAATATTAAAATAGATCGAATTTCATTATTATTATAAGCTCTTGGCAATTGTGCAATGGAAAAATAATAAGCACGCGCTTAAAAAAACCGGAAACACCTATGTATAGTTAATTTTATTCCCAGTACTTTTCTTATTGATTGGGAAAAGCGAAACAAACATTTGAGAAAAATGGGAATTTTTACGTAAAATCAGTTTTCGAAGATCTTCTTATCTTGTTGTACTTCATGAAACAATTAATAACCATAGCGATACTTAAAATTTTCACCAAAATATATTTATATTACCATTTATACTATTTATGTACTATTTATACTGTGATTACTTTAATGTTTATGATACATTGTTCAAATGTATTTATTATAATAAATTATATTGTTCTATTGGGCTCCCAGCCCGTTAGAAAAAAAAAAATAAAATAAATTTATTGAACTATTTGAGCTATTTATAGACATTAACATTTTTTTATCAACATTTATATAGAAAAACTAACCAAACCATTAGTTTAATAATGATAAAAAAATGTTCACAAAAGTTCGTATGTATTTATTTTTATTATATTCCTGATTATTTCATAAAGTATTAAGTATTTTAAATTTTGGCCTCCCAAAGGCAAAAAATTCCAACTAGATCCAATATTCTATCAGAAACTGAAGTGATTGGGAAACTAGAAAAAATAATTTCAGACAATAAAAAACTAAAAATATATATCATAGTAAAATCGATATAATCATCGCTCCTCTCAGAATCTAAAACTAAAATCAGAATTCACATCTTTTAAATGGTGTCACAGGAAGC
Organism: Nasonovia ribisnigri; assembly: GCA_027563435.1. Classification (NCBI taxonomy): domain Eukaryota; kingdom Metazoa; phylum Arthropoda; class Insecta; order Hemiptera; family Aphididae; genus Nasonovia; species Nasonovia ribisnigri. The sequence continues at coordinate 683,031 of JANEHU010004771.1, forward strand.
GTCTTTTATGATTCCAACACGTCTAATTACTTTTTTTTTATAACAAATGTACCTAATGTATAATTTAATAATAATATATTGCATATCAAAATTGTATATTCGAGTGAAAATTAACGTATAAGATGTATGCTATCTTTTGAAAAAATACTCACTTATCATTCATTATAGTAGACCAGAATTATTTGGTTTAAAATTGTTAAATGTCGATGTTATAAAACTAACTTATTTTATAAACAACATTTTATTTTGCATAGGTATAAAAATACATTTGGATGGTTAAATTGGTCCAATGGTATTTGGATACATCAATTATACAATCTTATAAATTATAATAGTAAAATAGGTAACGGACAGTTGCTCGCGGTAAAACCCTCACATTTAAGCACCTTTAATAATCCTCAGCCCAGACCCTACTCTTACAATTAACCTATTCAAATTCATCAAAATATCCAATATCTACCATCTTATAGTATAAAACGCTAACATAGGGCGCACCCTATGGCGTTTTTATGCGTTATTTAGTGAATAATGGAGCGAAAATCGGACCGTGCGGCGGGTAGAATCAGCGCGCGCCAATGAAAAAATCCGATTCCGCCGAGATTCGCGGCGGCGCAGCCGTCGCCGCGTTATCGCCGACGCCTTATCAATTTTACGAGTTTTCGAGAGAAATTCGACTTTTTTTTTCGAAAAGTCGAGTTTTACCCCCCTACGGGGCGACGCGCGGCCCCGCTCGGACCTTATTCGCGTTCCCCGGGAGATTTAACCGCCACACGTCTACGCGCTTTATTCGTCTCGACCCTTTCTCGGCGGAGATCGCGCGCGGACCGCCCGCCGCCGAAGCGCGCCGTCTGGCCGTTTTTTTTTCGAAAAGTCGAGTTTTAACCCACTTTCAAACGTCTCATATCCCCGCTCGCCGCGTATTCGGAATCCCCGCTAAATTTACCGTCGGCGCGCCGCCCCACTTCGATCCCGGCGAGTGCCGCGGGCGAGTAAAACCGACGATAGTAGAGCCCGGAATCGGCCGCCGCGGCGTCGTCATCATTACTATATTACTATATATATACGCGTAGACGTTTTGGACTTTTTTCCCGTAAATCGCGTTCTCTCCGGGAGAACGCGGCGGAGGACGTCGTCCGCCGTCCGACGCGGCAGACCGCCCGACCCGGAAGACCGCGGGGCGGACGACGGCGTAGCGTTCGCGATTCGCCTCGGCGGCGAGACGCCTTAAGAGGCAGAGATTTCACACCAGTTCTCAACTCGATAGGTAGGTAGGTAGGATTAAGGCGTTAGGCGGGTTACCCGGCGGTTAAGCGTTCGATACCGGCCGCGGCGGCGGCGAATTGTGCAAAATTTGCGGCGGCCGTGTTAATTCGAAATTCTTTTTTTCGTTTTTTTTTTCGCGATTTATTTATTTTGTATTAATTCTTTTTAGCCGCGTTCGGTTTAAACGATTATTGCTACGGACTTATTGATTAATTCATTCGTATATTATATTGTATTGATTGACTAATAAAACGTCTGGATATTTCTATTGCACCGTGTAAGGGACTTGGTTGTTCGAGGCGATTAAATAGTTAAATTAAATACTCACAATAGTTATAACTCATGCGTATGCATGTAATATGTACATAGCAGATACCTACTTATAAGTCACAGTAGTAGGTACCTAATATATTATGTTATTATATTTGTAGTTTACCTACTTAAAGAGTAGGTACTTACATGATATTGATTGAATTGTATTGTCTGCTTAATAGGTATATATACACATAGGTACTAAGCATATTGTCATAATAACTATATGCGTATATATATTTGAATGTTAATGCCTTAATGGGTAGTGAAAAATTTAGTTTACCTACCCATCTACTTAAAGAGTAGGTGCATGGTATTGATTGAACCGACTTAATTAAGTGTGGGTGCCTAATGTCGGTGATGAGATAGGACTAAGTGAAATTAAGTAAAATGTAGTTGAGCATAGCTACATATAGGTAGTTTAACTGCTATATATTTTTTTTTTATATATATACGAGTACCCACAAAACGCTAAGACGGTGTCAATTGATATAGGTACTTCTATATTTCAATAGATATTGAAGTTTAATAATGCTGTATTATACTTATTATTATTATTATTATATTAATTACGTGCGTTAATATTTGATTTATATTATTATATTATTATATATTATTATTATTATATATATTATATATATAATAAACGCAATACTACAGTACTGCCATTAGATTTAAGATTATGACTTATGAGTAACGCATACCTAACCTGACGTTATCGGTGGAGTGAGTAGCCGCGCGGGGAAAAACTTTAGCGACGTGAAACGCGCCGTGTCATCAAACGTCAACTTGTGCCCAGTGTCCGTACGGCGAACGTCTTAGCGCACCGAAAAGTTAATTTTTCTCTGTTTTCTTAGTCCCCTTAACTTTTCTGTGCGCATTTCGGACGCCTTTTACACGCGCGAGCGCATACGTTGTGTATATTTAACAGAACGTAATTTTTTTTTTTTCTAGGTTTTTTTTTAGGCCATCGAACGCCGCTTTTCATACAAGTGAGTAACACTTTTCATACTAAAACACGTGTATTGTTATTATTGTTATTACACTAGCTCTTCGAAATATTATTCGCGTTCGGTGTTCATAACCGGACGTAGATTTATACGCGAGTTCGTTTTAAGACCGTACACAAATTTAATGACAATAACATAATAATAATATTCACCGTCTTTCTAAAAATAGTACACACACTGATAACACACTGATTAGCAATATAATTTTTTTCACTTGACATTTTAAAAATGTTAAACTACATCATTAAAACTTCACTCTTTAGGCTGCCCCGTCACGATGGTCAAACGCTGTGTGATATGTGGGAATGTGGACGATATCGATGGCGTTTCAGTTCACGGGTATTTACGATTTCACACAACGCGTTAATGAATATCGACATAATGATTATTGTATTGTGACCTTTAGATTTCCAAATGGCTTACGTCGTCTCGAGTGGGTGGCGTTTGTGGTGGACCGCGGTCTCGCCGTGAACCGCACATCCAAGCTGTGTTCCAGGCATTTCGTCGCTGGTGTTGACTACGTCGTAGGAGATGTACGACGCCGCCACCTGTCACACACAGCGGTGCCGTCTCTGGTGAGTGTATAATATTATGGTTACTTGGCTGTAAATACACTTTGTTACTTTGCCACTAATACCGTTGTGTACTCTCATGAGTTTAATACACCCGATGTGTACACGAACTTGTGTTTTATAAGAAGCTGCCTAAGTTGACTTGACGATATTCAACGTTTTTATTACAACATAAACCTACTGCACGAGTATGCCGCCAAACATAATAAATACCTACCTGTGTACTTTTTGACGGTGAGTTGTGTTATGTTTTGTATGTCGACGACGGTTCAATGCGTGTACCTATACTTTTACAATATGGAAATTACTTTACATAGGGAAGCGGTAATTTCATTTCATCAGTATCAGTTTATTCCACGACATGTAATTATTAAATTTAATGACAATAAGTATAGTGTCCCCGTTAGTATACTAATTATACTTTACCATACTATACTATACTGACTAGGTACGGCATTCTTGAAAACTAAAAGCCTGAATTTACATTCGACTTCATATATTGATATAATTTCACATAACTTGAACAATAGTGTTAATGGTGTTATTGCATATTAAACACATTGATACCGTTGACTGAACCAAATAATTATTTTGATTCCTACATTTGTTTATACTATACCATAAATAAATGTTTTACATCTTAATATTACTACTACACAAAGTTATCCTAGAATAGCTCTCTACTAACTAGCTCTCTCTCCTTTATTTGTAAATTGTGTATGTACTAGATAGTTTTTTTATCATTTCACATGTGTTATTCTCAGTAGTGTTAAGATTATTTCAATACCTTCTCATACTTTATTTTTATATAAGTACATTTTGTACACTGTACAATGTACAACTTATAGTAGATACTTACATTTATTATTATTATTATAAATAATACTTATTATTGGTTAGGCTGGCCAGAGATTAGATTTTGGTTTAGGTAATTTTAAATGTTACCCAAAGTAACAAAATACTTGAACGTTTTCTTACACGGTTCTCAATATTACTTAATATTACTTAATAACAAAATATTATGTACACTGTTTTAGACCCTGCACTACAGCACAACAGCAACATGTTTTACTTAGCAAAAGTCACTACCTACAAAGTCTTTTACTATCTCAATACTACTACAATGTCAATTTTAGGTGGTTACATACATTCAGCAGTACTTATTATATTGCATTAAGGTTAGGTTAGGCAGAACTTAGAAAAAATTACTACAGCATTATTAATTGTACAGTGCTCATAGTGTGGCCTCCAATGACTACGAGTAGTAATTACAGTTAGTCATGCCTCTCTGTATTTTAAATTTACTTTTAATATAAGCATTCATAATGATTTCTTATACACTTTTTAATTATTCCCTATCCTACAAAATACAAAACATACATTAACCTACAAACTGCACATTTGTATAAAACTTACTCATTAACCAAGCAATATAAATACTATACTATAACGGTTAATAGAACTATACTAACCTTATATGACTAGGAACAACTGTATTTGTTTTATTACTATCGGTTATTAGCAATGTGTAATTATCATACTTCACACACCCCTCCGACGACAGTGAGTAATGTCTAACCTATGGTTACATTACTTACGTACTCAATCTTCACTTAGCCCATTATAGTTGCACATAATTCACATTACACATTATAGTTACACATAATCTACATATCTACATAACTTTATCTAACCGACACGAGATTATAAATATGTATGAATACACAACCGATTAAAGTTCTGTATAAATTACACTCTTTTTTTCGTTATCGCTGTTTTTTTATTCTTATTCTTTGAAAAATACCTTGAACAACATTGCTGTTCGAAAACAAATAATTATTTTGATACCTATACTTATTGTTGTTATTGTTACTGCAAAACCTATTATTGAACCTAACCTAACACAATTCTATAATTTATATGTTTATATTATTAAATATTCTTTATTGAAATACGATTAAATGTTCTTCTTTAAAAAGTTAAAAGTTCTGTATTTTAAACTGTAA